>CM051832.1:113887548-114568156 GCA_028451465.1 Erethizon dorsatum | reverse complement strand
TCAACTATCTTCCTCATTTCTTTACAATGAGGAGTTGTCATGGGATTGAGTTCTGGCCAACAGATTGCAAAAAGAACCGGACGTTTGACTGGCCTCTGAAATCCTCCCACCAGTGCCCTCCATCTCTTCCTCTTCAGTTGTTGAGAACACAGATGATATCCAATGTGATCTGTGTCACCATGGTTCCTTGAATAGCTATTGAATAATGACATCCTATTTATTTGTTCACTCATTTAACATTTTTCCAAGACTGATAAATACATTTCCATTGTGTTTCCACCAGTATAACTTGTGGTCTTTTCTGAATAGGAATTAGCCTATTCTAACTATTATAGTTATTATAATAATACCAAAAATAGTTACCAAATTATTTCTGTGTTCTACTTATAATCAGTTAGAGTAAGGGTTGGGACATCAGCAAGATGGCAGAATAGATTTTAGCATTCATCTCCCATTGGAAACACCCATTTAAGTAACTAACAGTGCACAAAACCATGTTTATGAGAAGTATGGAATCAAAATGAGAGATTACAGCACCTGAGAGGAACACAGCAATAAGAAAAGACCCATTAAGAGAGTGGGAAGGACAGATTCACATTAGCTGAATCATCCCTTACCAGATCCTTCAAGGCACAGCACAGAGAGAAACACTGTCCATGTGGGACAAGGGAGCGAAGAGTACACCCAGCTTTCTCTGCTGCATACCTGAGCATCAGACTGGTCTCACTGAACCTTGAGACCAGCCTTGGTGGCCTCAAGTTTCAGGTTGACACCCAACACAGGACAGCTCCTGAGGTCTCTGACCTTGAGTCTGGCCTGGTGGTAGGTATGGCCCCATGGGCCCAGACTCTGGGCAGGCTCTAACAGAGCAAAGCACCCGATCTGCTAAGTGCTGGGTCAGCCCTGTGGACTCAGGTTGGGGAACAGTGGATTTGACCCACACCAGAGAAAAATTGGTCTTAATAGACATTTATAGAGCAGTTCACCCAATAGGTCAACCCACATTCTTCTCCAGCACACGTTGAACATCGTTCCAGATAGGTCGCCTACTAGGTCATAAAACAAATTTCAATGTTAAGACAATGAAAATCATACCAAGTATATTTTTCAGCTAAAATGGGATGAAACTAGAAATTACTAGTGGCAAAAAACAAACAATAACAACAGAAAACAAAACCAAACCCCACTCCCTCAAAAGCTATCTACACCCACACATGCACAAAACCTTAGAAAATGGAATTAAAAATATTTGCAGACAAACTAAAATAAAAATATGACATACAAAAACTTGTGGGAAGTGGGCTGGGCACATAACTCAGTGGTAGAGAGATTGCCCAGCATGACCAAAGCCCCAGCTCCACAAAACAAAAGAAAACAAGAAATACAGTGAAAACAGCAGTAAGTGAGAAATTTGTGGTAGTAAATGCCTACAGTAAAAAAGAAAAGCATTTACATCGTACCCCAAGGAGCTAAAAGAAAGAATATAAGTCCAAAGCTGGAATAAAAAGAAAACTAAATGTCAGAGCATAGATAAATGAGAAAGACACTAGCAAAACATTAGAAAAATAAAGTTATAAGTTAGTTTTCAGGAAAGAGAAGTAAAGTGAGCAACTCTTAGCTGGACTAATTAAAGAAAGAGAAGAATCTCAAATAAATAAAATCAGAAATGAAAACGGACACATAACAGATGTTTCAGAAATAGAAAGATGTAAGAATATGAATCTCTTTAATAATGGTGTTGAGAAAACTGGACATACAAATGGGGAAAAAATGAAATTGAATTCTTATGCCTTACACAAAAAACAACTCAAATAGATTTAGGACTTGAACAAAAGATGTGAGAATATAAAACCTTAAGAAAGGAAGATAGGAGAAGAGCTTCTCTATAATGGCCTTGGCATTCTTTTTCAAAAAAATCACATAACAAGCTCAGGCAGCAAAAGAAAGATAAACAAGCATGGCTATATTAAACTAAAAATCTTCTGCATAGCAAAGGAAACAATCAACAAAATAAAAAGGCAACCTTCACTATTGGAAAAAAGATTGGCAAGACATACATCTCATAGGAGGTTAATGTGAGAAAATATATTCAGAAATCACAAAATTCATTATAAAACAACAATTAACCCAATTAAACAACAAGTGAAGAACCTGAACAGACAATGTTCCAAAAGAGATATACACATGGTCAACAGGTAAAAATGAAAAGATGCTCATCATCACTATCGATCAGAGAAATTCAAATCAACTCACAATAAAATATCACCTTATACCTAAGGATAGCTACTGTCAATAAAAGAATAGCATAAAAGAGGGTGTGGAGATGGAGGAACACTTATGCCCTGTTGGAGGGAATGTAAATTGGTGCAAGCAAAAACAGTATGGAAGTTCCATTAAAAATTAAAAGTTCTAAAGGTCCAGTCAGTCCTCTGCTAGGTATACTTATAAGGGATGAAATAAACACCTTGTGTGGATATCGAGCTCCATGTTCATCATAGCATTATCAAGAGTATCCAAAATGTGGAAACCACTCATCAACAGTTTAACACACAAAGAAATTGTGGCATATGTAAAACAGAATAGTATCCAGCCTTTAAAAGGTGATAATGCCATTTGTGATGACATGGGTGAATCTAGGCAACATCGTGGTATATTAAACGAGACAAATGGAAAAATAAACACTGCAGGATCTCATTTATGTGCAGAACCTTAAGAAAAAAATTAAAATACATAAAGCAAGAGTAGAATGATAGCTACCAGGAGTGAGGTGAAGGAGGAAATGGACAGAAGTAGGTCAAAGGGTACTACAGTATACAAGATGAGTAAGTTTAAAGATATACGATAATATGCACCATGGTGATCATGGTATTGTATACTGAAAATGTGTCAAAAGAGTAGATTTTAGGTGCGTTTATCATATGCACACACACAAACATATATACTTACACACACAAAGATAACTGTGCAATGTGATGAGTAGACTAATTTGCTCAACTCTCCTAATATGTATACCAAAACAGCATGTTGTACACTTTAATTGTATGCAATAAAAAAGTAAAAATAATAAAAACAAAAACATAGCCATCATGAGTTATGACTACCTGTTAGGATGGCTACCATCAAAAAGACAAAAGGTAAAAGTGTGTGAAAATGAAGAAATAAGGGAATCATTATACAATTTTGGTGGAAATGTAAATTGGTACAGCCATTATGGAAAACAGTAAGAAGGTTCTTTAAAAAATTAAAACTAGAACTGGCACATCAATCCCACTTCTATGTATATAGCCAAAGTAAATAAAAACAGTATTTCTGAGAGACATCTCTACTCTGTGTTTATTGCAGCATTATTCACAATATTCACAATTTAGAAACAACCCAAGTATCTGTCAGTGGATGAGTGGATAGGAAAAGGAATGTAATCTATCTATCCATCCACTCAGTGGACCACTATTCAGCCTTAAAAAAGGAAGTAAATACTGTCACTTGCAGCAGCATGAAAGGTATCAGGTCTAAATAAAATAAGCTAAACATGGAAAATCAAATACTGAGTGATCTCATCTCAGTTCATACTGTGTGATTTATATGTCAAGAATAGAATAGTGAGTGTCAGGGGTAAGGGTACAGAGAAAATGGGAAGATACTGGTCAAAGACTATGGAGTTTCAGTTATGCAGGATGTATAATTTCTGGAGGTCTGGTGGACAGCAAGGTGACTGTTGTTAGCAATACTGCATTGTATACTTGAAGTTTGCTAAGAAAGCAAATGTTAAATGTTCTCAGAACACATAAAAATGGTAACTATGTGGTATGTTCATTAGTTAAACTGTAGTAATAATTTCACTATATTTTTCATATGTTGAAACATCACATTGCACATCATAAATACTTTTACAAATGTATTTTCCTCAAATTAATATATTGAGGCTTGTTATGGTTTGGATCTAAAATGTCTCCAAAAGGCACATGTGTATGGAGGTGGGGCTTTTGGAAGATGATTGGATCACAGTGGTGCTGCACTTATCAATGGATTAATCGAACAATGAGTTCAGAGATAAATGTGCTCTTGAGAGGTGGGGACTGGACGGAAGAGGAGGGTCACTGAGGGCATGGAAGGAATATCTCCCTCACTGGCTCCTCTCTTTTCCTTCTCTGCTTGCTGGCTGCCATGGGATGAGCAACTCTCTTCCTCCCAGTCTTTCCACCATGCTCTTTGTGCCCTGGAGCCAGCCAATCATGAACTGAATCCCCTGAAACCATGAGCAAAAATAAACCTTTCTCCTTTAAGTTGTGCCAGGTATTGTGTCTCAGCAATGAGAAAGTAACTAAGACAGACTCTGTTATCAGAGTAGTGGGGCTGCTTCTGTTACTGTATCTGACCATGTTGTTTCGAAATCTTTGGAACTGGCTCATAGGATAAGTTTGAAAGGTTTGCAGATTCTGTCTATGGAAGTCACAGAATGTTAAAAGCAGAGTAGGCAAAGATGGATGAGAGGTTCTGGTTGGAGCCCAGAAGACCAGAATGTTGATAGGAATGTGCACAGTAAAAGCCAGGCTCAGGAGATTTCAGTTAGGAATAAGGATTCCATTGACATTTGGATTAGAGCCCAAGTGTATTACACTCTGGTAGAGTATTTGTCTACATTTTGCCCAGGTCCTGAGACTTTGCAGAAGACTGATATTAAGGGTGGTGGACTAATTTATCAGGCAAAGAAAATTTCAGTCCAATCTCCAGGCTATTGCATTGGTACTGCTGGCTGCTTTTAGGCAGACCTACAGTAAGAATCAGGAGCAGTTTTTAGAGTCAAAAGTTGTAAAATGCTTTTAGTTTCAACAGAAAGAAAGTGCCTGCAATGTTGGGGCCATGGAGAACATATGTACTTGCTGAAAATATTAGCATCAAAAAGAAGTAAAATACTTTGCCTCAGGACATTAGGAAAGATGATTTGGAGGCATTTTAGGAATAAGAATACCCCATTCTTTACAAGCTTAAAGGTGCAAAAGTGAAAGACTTTGCTTGAGAAGAGAGTCCCGGGGACTTCAGATCATTCAGAGCCACTTAGGAAAAGAGTTTCCCAGTGTTTAGCCATCCAGGAATTCAGCAGCCTCCGTAGCCATGATGGAAAGGGGCCCAACTACTGCTTGAGCAGGTTGCACATGTTGGCATCATCCACATGATGCTGGTTTTTCAGGCAAGCAGAAGGTAAGACATGTGGGGTCATGACAGTATTAATACTCTCCAGATTTCAGGAAAAGGCCAGGAGGCCAGGCAGTGTGCTTCTGAAAGGAAAGTTTGGGAAGCCGTGAAAGTGAAATCGAAAGCGTAGTGGAGACCCAGGAATTTGGAACATCTCCTGAAGAAAACTTCAGGCCGTGAGCAAAGCCACTTCAAGACAGGCCATGAGGGCTGCCACTGGCAGTGTTGTAGGGGTGGGACTGCTCAAGTCCTTGGAGCACGTATCTCACCAAACTTGCCCAGGTGCTGGACGTGGAACTATGGGATATAATGTTTACTGTGTTGAGTTTTGGTCATGTTTTGGTCCCATCTATTTATATACCCCTATTTCTGCCTTTTGGAACGAAAATGTTTGCTCCATGCCATTTCGTGTCAGAAGGGTTTAACTTTCTTTTTGATTTTTATAAGGGTTCACAGCTGAGAGTTTTCTTTGAGTCTCAGAGAAGACTTTGGACTTGGACTTTTCAACAGTGCTGGAACTGTTAAAAGTTTGGCAACTCTTAGAGATGGACTAGATGCATTTTGCATGAAGAGATGAACTTGGGGGGGTGGTTCAGGGGGAGAATGTTACTGTTTGGATCCAGAATACCTCCCCAGAGGCTCCTGTGTTCAGGGATAGGGCATTTGGAAGGAGATTGGATCATGAGGATTAATCCGCTGATGAGTTTAGAGATAAATGTGCTATTAGGAGGTGGGGCCTGGATAGAACAAGCAGGTCACTGGGGGCTTTGTCTGGAGAAGTATATCTTCCTCTGCAGCTCTTCCCTTGTCTCTCTTTGCTTCCTGGCTGCCACGACATGAGCAGTTTTGTCTTCTATGCCTCTCTGCCATGGCATTTCTGCCTGGAGTCAGTGAACCACAGACTGAAACTGAGCCATGATAAACCTCTCCACCAAGTTGTGTTTGTTGGATACTTTGTCCTAGTGATGAGAAAAATGACTAAGACAAAACCCAATCACTATAAGGTGGTACTAGGAGGCGAGGTCTTTGGGACGTGCTTAGGAATTAGTTCTCTTTTAAATGAGGTCCCAGAGAGCAGTGTTGACTTTTACCTCATGAGGACACAGGTAGACGAGCCAGGTATGAACCAGAAAGTGGCTCCTCAGGCAAACAGTCAGTGGGGTCTTGATCTGGGGATTTCTCAGTCTCCAGAACTGAGAGGGACAGAAGCAGATTTCTGTGGTTTATAAGGTACCCTGATTATTATATCTTACTTCAGCAGCTTGAATGGACTAAGATGATACTGTGTTTACTTGTTAAATATGCCTCAATAAAGCCAGGGAATACAAGAACACCCTTTCATTAAAACCTGAGTATTACAAATAAAAACTTTGATTAAAAAAGAATTAAAAGGTTTGACTATGATTACCAGTGGAGATAATAAAAACATGGTTTATGTGCGTGTGTGAAGAAGATATAAAGTAGAGTGGAAGTGATAAAAGATAAAAGGTCATAAGAATGAATTTATATTTATCTCTAACTTAATCATTAAGAGGTCAACTTCTTGACTGGGAAGCACTGAATAGGATCATCTGTTTTTCTAATTCTTAGCAATGTCCCTGGCATGTAATAGTCTTTAATAAATGTTTAAATGACTGAGTAAACAAATGATCAAATAACTATTTATGGGCTTTGAAAAAAGGATTTAGTGGCAGGTTTTCTATTTTTATTTTATTTATTTATTTATTTTTTATGTGGGTACTGGGAGTCGACCTCAGGACCTCGCGCTTGCCAGCAAATGTTTGTGCCACTGAGCGATATCACCGGCCCTTTTTTTTCCTTTATGTGGGTTCCGGGAGTCGAACTCAGGACCTCGCACTCACCAAGTAGGCACTTATGCCACTGAGCTATCTCACCAGCCCCTCTACTTTTAAAAGTTCCATTCTCCTCAAAATTGTGGTGTTACGGTGAGAAAATATTGTTTTCTGAAAAAGCACTTTGTACTGTGCTAAAATCTTTCTAAAGAAATGAATTTGGAAATAGTATAGAAATTGTATGCAGTTATAGCTGTACTTCTACATTATAGTACCATAGATATCTGTCACCCCAAATCTGTAGAAATCAATAGTTGGACGTAGAGCCCTTTTTTCTTATATCATCTTTGTTATAAGCTTGAATATTTCCTGTTCAAGAGATTAATGTTAATTATATTTTTTCACAATGGCATTTAATATCTTTGCTAACCTACTAATTTATAGTTGAGTAGTTTACGATTATGTGTATCAATATACTTTGCATAAAAATTACAAATCAAGATTGATAAACAATGAAATGTCCAGGTTTATGCAATGTTTATGGATGTGAAGGGAAATTTACTCACTTGCGTATGTTCTGTTTGCAAAGCATCTGCCAAAATGGTGCACTAATTGTACTTCGAATAGATAATAAGTTTTTTAGTTCCACCAAATTCTCCTGTAGAAAGTTTTCAAAGGATGCTAACAGATGCTTAATTTCCTCATCTATCACAAAGAGAAGAAAAGTAATATTTGAGGTGATGAATTTGCCTCCGTTGTTTCATTGCTTTTGAAGCACTGAGAATATAAAAGAAATTATAGAAATGAAAATCTACTATAGTCATGCATTCCTGAAAGAGGGGGAACATGTTCTGAGAAATTTGTCAGTAGCCAATCTCATTTTTGCTGGGACATCTTGGAATGAAAGCGTAGATCAATCACTCAGCCTGGCATCGGAAACAATCAAGGTAATGATGAACACGAGATACATGGGCTTTTGCTGATGTGACAAGGCATACAGCTTTACAGTAAACATTTTTAAAGTAAGGATGCACGTTAAGATTATGATAAAAGTATTGCATAGTTGATACATAAACCACTAACCGAGTCATTTATTATCATCAATTATTATGTACTGTACATAATTGTATGTGCTATACTTTTGCATGACTGACAACTCAGTGTGGTTATATTGGTATCACTACAAAAATATGAGTAATGCCTTGCGTCTTGATGTTACAACAGCTACACTGTCACTAGGTGATGGGAATCCCAACTCTACTACTATCTATAGCACCACCACTGCATGTGTGGTCTGTTAATGAAATGTCATTATGTGACAAACGACTGTACTTTGTGAAATTTTGAAGTTATACACTTTTCAAGAAATTACTTCTTGATCAAGCCAAAAAATCATAAATTAATAAGTTCCTTAATTTCTTCTGAAATTATTGGCCTTCCTACTTTGAATGCATTTGTGCTCTGATATTTATAAAATTTCTGTACTTTTCATCACAAATGTAGTTTTCGCCTCTAGACATTTGATCTAAGTGCATTTTCCACATCTTTCATGAATTTAATTTATATGTTCAGTTGCTCTGGCTTCTTAAATATATAGAATGCAGTTTCAGCAGCTGTTTTATTTTCCTTGTCTACCAGTCCTATCAACTGTGCAACTTACAGGTCAGTTTCCAGTGACTGACTCTTTCCCTACTCATTAAGAGCGAAATATACTTGCTGCTCTGCATGCATGCTAATTTTTTATTGAATTCCATACATTTAGAATTTTACTTTTTTGGCACTGAATATGTTAGTATTCCTAAAACTGCTGTTGAGTTTTCTCGTGGGGCACAGTTAAGTTTCTCGGAAGCAGCGTGATCCTTTTGAGTGTTACCTGTAAGCAGGTGTTAAGTAGAATTCTAGCACAAACCCTTTTCAGTACTGTTCTCAAAGACCTGTCCTGTGAGTTCTGAGGTTTTCTACTCTTGCTGGGGGCACCTGGAATTGTTTATGACACTGTATGAACTCAGACGTTTTTTCCTTGTATTTATTTGGATTTTTTTTTTTTTTTTTGTGGGTACCAGGGGTGGGTCGACCTCAGGACCTTGTGCGCCAGCAGGCGCCAGTGCCACTGAGCAATATCACCGGCCCTTTTTTTGTATGTGGTTACCAGGAGTCGAACTCAGGACCTTGCGCTTGCCAGGCAGGCACTTATGCTGCTGAGCCATCTCACCGGCCCCGATGTCTCTTTTCTTGGCCTTGGGTAGATTCATCATGCTCAGGCTCTGATGAGCTCTCCGCTGAAGACTTGGTGCATCGTGGGGGGGGTTGTCCTCAAACCTGGGTTCTTTCTTCTCACTTCTGTCTTTCCCTCTCTGGCCTCTCGCTGCCTAGATCTTGCTGGGTTGTGAGTGTCTTCTCGTGAGGCTTCCAGGCATAGGTCTCCCTCCCCGAATCGTAACCTGTTAAACTCTAGGCTCTAAACTGGGCACTGTAGGGCCATTTTGATTCCTGTCTCTTAGGAATCACTGGATTTCATTGTCAGTTATCCAAAAACCTCAGCACTGTCATTTTGTATATTCTTTCTATTTAAAATGTTTTCTTCTTCCAAAAAGGACATTGAATCCATCTTGTCACTCCATTTTTTTCTGGAAGAAATTTCTTTTGATGTTAATGAAAATGCTAACATCATATAATTTTAAGTAAAGCATCTTGAAGAGATCAGTAGTAAAATAAAAACTCAAAAAACAGAACAAATAAGCAAAAACAACCTGAAGAACTGGAGGGAGAAGGTCCAGGATTTTAAGATCTGGGTTTTGCTGTCATTGAAATCTGTGACACATGTGTTGTGGGACAAGATCATAGCACAGAGCCAAATAACCTAACTAGAAACCAGCCTTCCCAGGTGATCTTTATGAAAGATATGTCTGTTTTCATCCTGTTTCTCTGTTCATACCTCCCAGATGACTCCCTATTATGATTGATGAGAAGGCAGGGAATGTTGTGATGGGTGCCCAAGAACAGGCTGTGGTATGAGTTTTAGTACACGAGGAAAAGGCTTGGAAGAAGGTGAGGAGAGATAAGCAGGAGGTACATGTGAGGGATGCATCCTAACACTTGCCTAAAATTCCCAAATCACAGATATTTCTAAAGCAAGTAAATTAAGGATGAATAGATGAAAACAAAAAAGCCGCAATTAAAAGCTCAGCTGTCGGGCCGGTGAGATGGCTCAGCGGCATAAGCACCTGCCTTGCAAGCGCGAGGGCCCGAGTTCGACTCCCGGATCCCACATACGAAAAAAAGGGCCGGTGATATCGCTCAGCGGCACGGGCACCTGCTGGTGTGCAGGGTCCTGAGGTCGACCCCTGGTACCCACAAAAAAAAAAAAAAAAAAAAAAAGCTCAGCTGTCAGAAGATCTGCAACACTTTATAGAAGTTAAACTTGTACTTTCCATAAAATATAGATCAGTATATCATGCACCTACTTTCAGGGCAGCTCTCCAAAAGCCCCGAGGAAGACTGTTGAAACACAGAGTAATATCTCCACCTTGTTATTTATTGAACAGAGATGTCAGTGTCAAGATCGAGTTCTAGAAGGGTGCGTAGCATAACTTCCGAAATCTTTTCCAGGAGCCCGCTGGATTCCTGCCAACTATTTGACACTTTCTGAGATTGGTTATAAGTTCACTTCTAAAGGAGAAAAATTCACACAACAGACTATTACTGTTTACAGATTATTCTCTGATTTCAGAACATTCTACCAGGTGCTGTGGGGCATCACATACAAAAGAGAAACCATACTCGTTTAAACATACATTTCTGGAGCCATGGGCATATTTATATGAAGATACAGTGCAGCTAAGTGAATACTCGTAAATATCATGAGTGGAAATGTTTTCTATGGTTCTAACATAATCAGAAACACAACTTTTCTTCTCACATAATGATTTATCATTGATAGTTTTGTTCCTAGACACAACTGGGGCCAGAAACATGACTTGCAGAGGATCTGTGGATAGTGAATTTTGAACTCCACACAGTGTCAAGCTAATGAACACACTTTTCTTTCTCTCTTTAAACTGTTAAACCAAAGGCTAATTTTTTACCATATGACTATGCTTTCCATAAAATTTTCATTTATAATGTATTCTTCATCTCAGGCCAATATGAATACAAATTATTTTTATAATGCTTCCAGCTATTGATATGAAAACATATTTGGTGGATAAATTTAGAACAATATTAGATTCTCTAGCAAAAATTTCCCCTACAGGTGGCATATGATGAATACTTGTACACGGAAGACAAATAGACACATTTGACACGTCAAAACATTCTCAGGATATACATTATAAAATATGACAAGGTGACTGTAGAATCTTTTTATTGATTTGGTTTTCTAAAAACACATTGCCATTTTAACAAGTGTGATTTGTAGGTGAAACAGAATCTGCCAGTATTCATTAGGAGTTGGCCTATCACACACAAACATACTCGTGGTTTTGAGACTGAAATATTCTAGTAAGTGCCCATGGTGATTTCCTAGAGACCTGGGAAAATCTTATATTTTATCCTAATAACAAGATTCTCCATCTAATGAACACGATTGTCCACACCTACGGGACGTTAAGACCCTTATATTGATTTCATCTTTTATGAAGGCTGATGCTCTGAGCCTAAAATGTGTCCAGTATGCAAAACCTATGAATTATATAAAGCCCAAGTTACTGAATGTAAACTGCAGTAAGTAAAGACTGGCTCTCTATTTTGACATAGCTGCCTATACTAAAGGAAATAATATTCTTTTGAATAATACAACGCCAATTGATGTATTTTTGGAATCCTTTTGGGGAATATTATTGTGCTTTTCACCACTTATCAAGTTCTCTTCTGTGGTTTATATTTCGGTAGGTTCTTCATTTCTTCATAGAAGTCTGGCAGCTGCTAGCTTCCTGTTAATGAGTTTATTTGGATGCAGGTTCCTTCTTTCATGAACATACTCCAGGCTTTGCTCTCTATGAAATAAATCTTCTAACTTTGCTGGCCTATATTGGTCATTGTTGGTTGCTGATACGACTTCTTGAAATATGCTACCTGACAATTTTGGATTAATAGAGATTGAATTGCATGCAGTGACATTTGCAGTCAGTATTCCAGCAGCTCCTATTTATAATTTCAATATGGTAAGGGAATAGTCCATCAGGCTCTGAAGAAATTACACTTCTTTTTCAAAGCTTCCTTGTTAATATGAACAAGGGAGATTTTCAAATGGTTCATTAGCATGATATTCAGCAGCCAGTGCTTTATGGAGGCAGGGTCTTGCGTATGTCTGTGTCTGGCTGCCTGGCTTTCTCTATGCACCCAGCCTGACTAGCTCCTACTCCACCTTGAGGACTCAGTTGGGCACTGCTTGTCCCTAAACACTGCCCACACCTAAGCTCAGGCCCAGGTGCACCTTCACACTGCTCTGCAGTGGCCTCCTCTTCACAATCTATGCTACCATTTGTCCTAATTACTGTCTGCACCTCTGCCAGCCCCAGCCACGGAGGAAGTGGATGCTTGGGGGATGATGATAGGCCTTTCTAATCTAGGTATTTGTGTGGATCCATTTGAGACTCAGACTCAAAATTGGCACTGGTAAGTAATTAACAAAAATTTGCTGAATGAAGAATGGCAGAACTTGATAATTTTTTAAGTTGGAGACTATTTATGACTCCCCCCCATATCTACAAAGTACATTTTTTGATCATTGAGTATGTTTTAGCAGAGTTGATTGGCAGAAAACCCCTATAAAAGTGTTTTTCTAGCTGGCAGTTAATAACTTTGGGTAATTTCTTTCCTTTCTTTTTTTTAACCAAGATTCTAAAATCTCTGAATGATAAGGGATCCACTTCTCAGCACTAGTTCTATAAATTCCTCCTGCAGTGTCTCACTGTTCTCAAATGATCTTGAGTGGTTTTCTGGGTCTTAGAAGCTTTATAGTATTGAAGTGATAACTTAGAACTTAAAAGTTCTGTTTCTAAACATACAGGATTATATTATGATCTTATACGAATAGCTGCATCTTGGGAAATTGTATGCATTTTAGGATGTTGATAATCTGAAGCTATATTGTTCCAACAATAGAATGTGCAAGACCCAAGTCACTGAATGCACAATTATGTTTCTATATACTAGTATGGGTCTAGTAATGATCCATTAAAGCAAACTTATTTGGCAAGATTGCACTATTAGTAGAAAGAGAACCATCAACTCTTTCTCAGTTTTTAAAAATACAGGCCAAGAAGATCTGTTGCTTAGAACTGTAAAGGGTAGATCAGAACTTTAAAGATCAGAACATTAAATTCTTACTGTGTACCAGGACCTTTACATGTATCATGCAATTCAAATCTTACAATACAGCTTTTTGCACAAATTGCTGTGCCCAATTCATAGATTAAAAATTTGAACATCACAGAGATTATGTTTCTTGTTTAATGCCACAGGGTTAATCCCCAACCCCACAAAAATTCTAAAAAACTTAAAAATGAAGTTGCAGAGTTAGTCAGTGAGGAAGACTGGATTTAAAACCAGATGTGTTTGAGATACCTGGCACTAGATTTGGCACAGTGACTTTGGAAATTTTAATTTGTATACTGAGTTTTTTTGATGATCTCTTAAGATGACTACTATAGCATTATTAAAAAGAGTTCCTAACAAACTCTAAAAAGAGTATATTATTGCTTATAAACTTTGATACATGTAAGTTTGTAAAAAATAATTTGCACACATTTTTATGTTCTTTTCCTTTTCCCCCTTTCCTTTCTTCCTTCCTCCCTCCTTCCTTTTTTCCTTTTTTAATTTTACTTTTTTAAAAAATCAAATGACTTGGCACCAGTGCTGCTCTAGTATAGATTAGCCATATCTATATAAAAGGGTAAGGATAGTTCTCAAGTTGTAGATTAAAAAACAATATATTGGGTCAATCCATCTTTCCGCAAGCTGTCGGGTGCCATATATCAGTAATAATTCATGCTTTATCATCATGTGTAATGACAGGGATGCCATCCCCCACTTCCTAATGACCTATGCAAGTGATGTACTAACTTATTATGTCAAATAGAACTTGTAGTAAATTTGAAAAAAATAATTATTTTGATCTGAAGGATAGCCTTAGTACCATATCCATTTATCAGGATTAACATGGGATGGGCAACCCCAGAGCTACACTGAGTTTTGAAATTTGTATAATTTAATTTTCTCTAAAAAGGTAACTTGTGCACATGAAAACAACTTCTAAGAGTATATGAGCGATACCAAAAATAAGCCGTCTTCCCTCACCAACCCATATCTCCTGCTTTTCTTCCCTAGAATCAAAACCATTGTAGATTTTGAGTCTCTTCCAAGATTATGTATTTATTTTACACAAAGAAATTTCTTGAATGTTCTGTGATGTATATTTCTCCATGGGACACATTAAATGAACTTTCTTTTTCTATCTTGCACCTTTGGGCTACACACAGAATGAAAAATGTAAGCTGCCCAGCCATTGTCATTGTGTGGTAATGTGATAGGTACGTGGTTGGCATTTGCACCCCCGTAAACTTAGCTCCTTGAGAACTTTCATTTCAGCATCAGGATGAAGGAGAGGCCAGAGCTGGTGGCGTATGTTTAATTTTTAGCCAGCTAACATGGAAGGAAGGCATAGTTGCAGCTTGTATTTAGTCTCCAAAGCCTCATGAACTCATAGGTGGGACTTTTGGAAGTTGACTAGATCATGGGTGTGTGATGCTGGATCTAGGGTGTGTAATATTGGGATTAAGGGGGTGTAGTATTAAATTAGTCCACTGATTGGAATTAGAACCATTCTGGGTTTGGCTGAATGGGTTAACTGGAGACAGAAGCACCACCCTGGGTGTGGGTGGTACCAACCAAAAGGTTTGTGCCTCTTTGGGATAAAAGGGAAAGGCAGGCTCACTTCTGCTACTTGCTGCTCCCTGCCTTCTGCTTGCCTTGTCATGGACGGTTTCTCCTCTGCAATGCTTCTCTGCCATGCCACCTTGCCTTGGAACCAGCTGACTATGGACTGGAACCTCTACAAACTGTGAGCTGAAATAAACCTTTCCTCCTTTCACTTTGGATGGCAGGTATTTTGTCTCAGCAATTAGAAGAGTAACCAAAACAAATTTTGGTTCCAGAGAAGTGGGGTCAGACTGAGTTGGGGAAGAGGTTGGAAAAGTTTGGCAATGCTGGCTGAAGAAGCAGCCCTGGAATGCTGTGAACTAAGCTCGAGGGGATATTCTGGTCAGAGCTCAGACCAGAAAGCTGACAGAAATGCAGCCAGTAAAGACCAGGCTCAGGCAGTTTCAGTTAGGAACAAGGACTGCACTGCCTGTTGGACTCCAGACCATGTACATTATGCTTTGGCAGAAAATTTGTCTGAATTTTGCTCATGTCCAGAGGCTTTGACTGAGACTGAGATTAAGAGCACATTAAATTTCAAGGCAGTCTAATGTTGGGATGGTAGCATGCTACTGTTGGGTGCTTTAGCCAGATCTATATTGAGAAGAAAGAGCAAAGAGCCCAGCAGAATGATTTAAAATGTTTTGAGTTTGGCCAGAAAGGAGGTTCCAGTAAAGTTATGGCCTGCAAAGAAGAAGCAGAAATGAACTTGGTGGCTGAGAAGGAAGAGGACAATAGAAAAGATGGCCTGAGGACATCACAAGAACCAGCAGGACTCTACCCTTTGTAGCCTCAAAATGCAAAGGTGAAAGACTTTGCTTTGAAACCCTGGAGCACCACATTCCAAAATGGTGGTGGCCTAGTGAATTTGTTCCTGGGGGTTGGGTTCATAGTTCTCAGCAATCTAGGCACTTGACCCCTTCAGCTAAGATTGAAGGAAGCATGGCTACCGCCCCAGCTGGTGGCAGACCTTGGCATCATCCAGGTAGTGCTGATTTTAAATGCATGCAGAATGCAATAGTTGTGGGGTAAGGAAGGCTTCCACCCAGATTTCAGAAGGCCTGGAAGGTCAGACGGTATGGTCTGAGAGGGCAGGGTGTGAAGCTGTGATTGTGAAGCCAAAAATGCAGTGGAGACCCCAGAAGGTTGGAGAAGCCAGGAACATGGATCATCTGAGGAAAAGTGCAAGGAGTGAGGAAAGCCTGCCCCTTAGAAACAAGCTATGGGAGCTACAACCACCAGCAGTGCCACAGGGGAAGACCCATCTAAGTCCCTTTAAATTTACATCCTGCCACCTATTTCCCTGGATGCTGGACATTAAACTATGAGACTTAATGTTTGCCCTGCTGGACTTTGGACTTGCTTTGGTCCCATTCTTTTCTATTCTCCGATTTGTACCTTTTGGAATATGAAAATTTATTTTGTGCCATTGTATGTTGGAAGTGGTTAATTTTCTTTTTGTTTTTACCTGGGCTCACAGCTAAGAGTTTGCCTTAAATCTCAGAGAAGACTTAGGACTTGGACTTTTCAGCAATACTGAAACTGTTAGGACTTTGGCAACTCTTAGAGATAGACTAAATGCCTTTATCATAAAGGGGTGCACATGGGTCTTTGAAGGGCCAGGGCAGAATGTTATGGCTTGTATTTCATGTCCCACGAAGCCTCATGAGCTCACAGGTGGGATCTAGATCACAGGTGTGTGATGATGGCATTAAGAGTCTGTAGTACTAAATTGTACACTGAGTGGAATTAGCATAGTTCTGGGTGTGGCTGAATGGATTTATTCAAGACAGAAGTGCTGCCTTGGGTGTGGGTGGCACCCAAAATGTTTATAGCTTGTCTGGGATAAAAGGGAAAGGTGGGCTTGCTTCTGATGCTTTCTGCTCACTGCCTTCTGCTTGCCATGTCATGGACTGTTTCTCCTCTGCGATGCTTCTCTGCCACGCCACCCTGCCTTGGAACAAGCTGACTATGGACTGAAACCTCTACCACCTGTGAGCTGAAATAAACCTTTCCTCCCTTAACTTGTCTGTGTTGGGTATTTTGTCTCAGAAATAAGAAAAGTAACCAAGACCACCATAAATCTCTGAATTTACCAAAGACATATGCTTATCTCAGTGTTAAGTTGCCTTTCTAACAGCTGGGTTATTTGTCATGTAGGTAGAATGATTGAAGTTCTCTATTATGTAAATAGAGGAAAAAATTTTGTTTCTCTGAGTTGGAGAATTCTATTTCTACCTTGCCTTCCTAAGTCATCACAATGGGGCTGTGTAGTTTGACAGAAATGCTAAGCCGGCTTTTTTTTTTTTTTTTTTTTAAGTGTTACTGTAGTATAATTGACATGCTACAAACTACACATATTTAAAGTACATAGTTTGGTAAGTTTTGACATAGATATACGCTAGGACATTATCAACATAATCCATATAATGAACATATCGCCATAGTCAGTATAATGAATTTTTACCTCTAAAAGTGTTCTCTTGCCTCTTTGTCCATTCTTTTTTAGATTTACCCAGTCTCTAATCTGTTTTGTGCCAGTGGAAGTCCAATTTTCTCAATACCATGTATTGAAAAGAATGTCTTTCTTTCCACTGAATGATCTTGGCACCTCTTCAAAAAACTTTTGATCCTCTATTCAAAGGTTAATTTCTGACCACTTTATTTTACAAAAATACTCCTTATTTATTTCAGCAGCAGTTTTTAAAATACATGATTGTTCTAGTTTGATAGTACTTTAAACATGTCTTTCCACTGTCTTGCTTACTTGTGTCTCATGAAGAACCATAGCCATTCTTTTTTTTTTCATCTACATGTATTTTTCCTTTTTTTCTCTATTTCTAATTACATAGTCTCTGACTTATGAAGGTGTAACCTTCGATTTTGTGACTTTAAGATGGTGCAAAAGCAATATGCATTTGGTATAAACTACACTTCAAATTACAAATTTTAGACTTCTTCCTGCCTCAGGATATGTGACACTGTCTTCCCAAACTGGGCAGCAGTGAGCCACAGCTCCCAGTCAGGGGTGAGACCTCCAGAGTTCTACAGCACAGAGCATCAGTGAGGTATGACATGCAACAGGTTAGGTGTATTAAATGCATTTTCAACTTGATGATAGCTTCAACTTAATGATTGGTTTATTGGGACATTTCCCATCAAAAATCCAGGAACTTCTTTATTTTTTATCACTATTTTGAGCAACTTGAATTTTAAGTTCCTTCTTCCTCCTCCTCCTCCTCCTCCTCCTTTTTTGTGCTGCTGGAGATCAAACACAGAGCTTTGTGCATACTAGGTAAACACTCCATTACAGAGCTACATTCCCAATACTTCTTCATTTTTTTGTGCTTAGGATTAGTTGAGCACCTTGAATCTATAGGTATATAATTTTTATAAAGTTAGGAAAATGTTCAGTGATGATTTCTTCAGAAATTGTTTCTGCCTTGCTACCATGCTCATGTAGATTCTAACTGCATTTGTATTCACCTATTTGAGAGGTTCTCACCACTTGTTGATCCTCTGCTCATTTTTTCCATCTTTCTTCTCTCGGATGCTGATTTATTTTCATAGCTTCTATTGCTATGTCTTCATGTTTACCAAACCGTTTTTTTCTGCAATATGCATTTTCTTGTTTATTTCTTTTTTATTGGGTGCATTTTTCATCTCAGACATAGAGTTTTCATCATTAGAAGTGTGTCTTTTTATATCTCCATGTCACTGGATTCTACAGATGAGAACACTGATGCATACAGATGAGAAGACTGTTTGAAATCTGGGAGCTATTAAGAAGTGGATACATACCCAGGCAGCCTGACTCCACGGACTTCACTTTTAATTATTAGTTGCATTCTCATATTTAATAGTGTATTGCTATCCTACACTATCCTTTTCCAAAGCATTTGGAACAACGCTTGGCACATGAAAAGGATGTAATTTTTAATTATTTTTAAATTTTGGCAAGCTTCAAAACTCTCAGGATTGAAAGTTCAACTCAGAATACAGTTCTTAAAAATCTCCTTTATGCTGCCACACTTTTTCTTAAAACAGGCCCTAATCTCTTATCACCAGTGTAGGATAATGTTTCCTCCTATGCATTTCCATTTCTCTTGTTCTTGTTTCTATAACAGCATCACAGAATTGTGTAACATCTTTGAAATGTGGAATGCAAAGTAAGGTGCTGGGGGAGTCAAGTATAATTTCAGGGTGTGGACAGTTTCTGGATGGTCAGTGGGTGAGGTGTTGTTCATTGTTGCCAAAGGAGAAACTCATCAGATGCCGAGGGAAGGATGACTAACATGTGGCCATGTGCCGGTGATGGGGGCTGGGCAGTCTGAAAGAGCCATGTTGGCTCCCATGAGGCTTCCAGGGCTGGTGCACGTGGTGGCACAACCCCAGGGGGTGCTGGTCATAGTAATTTGTGTGGAAAGTAACTCCCTAGAATTGCGGAGTCCACACCCCTGACGATGGTGTGCAGCTGCTCTGTGTGGCTACCAGCTGGGTTATAGACTAAGGTGCTCTGAACTGGAGCTCAGTTGAAGGTGAGTTCACTGTTCCTGCAGGATCTCTGGAGGGCCGGTGGCCCCAGAGTAGCCTCTACCAGTGTCTCATCTCCACCCTCACCTGTTTCTTTTCTTCTTGTTTACTTGCCGTCTCCTCTGTGGGTCCTGGGGAGTTTCCACCCTGTCTTTAGAGCAGGGAACCAGCTAGTGGACTCATTGGGTTTCTTCTTTGCCCCGAGTTCCCTTACAGCAGTGGTGGGGAACCTATGACAAGCGTGCCACGGTGGGTTGTTTGTATCATCGAAAGCTCTAAAAGGTTCACCATCACTGCCTTAGAGGCTTTTGAAACTTGAAACTTTGAAACTTTAAAATATTTATGTTCCACAGTAATAAATCCTCCTGGAGACTTATATGTTAGAAGATAATTGCCTAAGTAGAGAGAAGAGTCAGAAATATTAGGGAAAGGGACAGTATTGCTTATGATTTCAGAAGTATTCATCCCCACAATGAGACTATGAAACAGTAAGTACAAGGAACATTTTTTAATAAACAAAAGAAATGGGTTTCAATATGACGCAGACTTGTTCAGGCTTAATTGTCAGTACTTGCATGTCTCATTAGTGTGCTGCTCAAGAGGAAATACTATTTTATTGCTGTATTCTGCACAGCTCTACCCCTAAGAAATGTTCTGCCCTTGGTTGATAATTTACTTCTGTGATGCAGAGATGATTTATTTTATAGGATTAATATTATTATTCCTAATCTGAGGAACTATTATATTGCTTTTTCCCTTTAGCCCTGATTATAACTTATAACTATTTATATAGAGCCTCACCATTTAAATGTCTGGGAATCATATGTCTGAATTCTGAGAAGTAGGTAAAAAACCCTGTTCTTGATTATTAAATTGTCACACTTTTCTTGTGTTAGATATTCTGGTCCAGAGGTGTTTAGGCAATCGTATTTACAAACTAGTAGAGAATGTTTAATGAATGTATTAATTGTAAGTTATATGCCTGGGTTTACTGTTCATATCTAAAATGTAATTTAATTTGAACAATATGCAAATTAAAATAACTGTATGTAAAATTACTATTAGTAGCCATCACTTTCTGGCTACAGAGATGAAGCAACACTTTAAAAATATCTCATTTAAGCTTATTATTCTCAGGAGTAAGACCTATGGATTCACATTCTGGAGATTTACATTCTAATTTCAGATATATTACTTAATTTTGTGGCTTTCAGAAAATATTTAAGTCTTGTAGATATCTGTTTCTTGTCTTTATGATGAGGGGATTGGATTGGGTCAGGTGTGGGTTTGCAACTTTGCATGAATGTCAATCCAATAAAAATCATCCTTTAAAACAAATAAAACACTAATTCTATCAATTATGCATACATTTCATCAGGGACTGTAATATAGTATTTGCAAGCATATGTAAATTTCTTTATTAGTTCTCTGTGAATTAACAGCTTCTTTTTGTGTTGAATTTCAGAATAAACAATAATGTGCTATTGTGGTGGAATTTTGAGACTGACTAAACTTGTTTTTGAAATTGGTGTTTTTTCCTCCCTACTATACTTATAAACCACTTAATTGAAAATGTAGTTTGTTACATAAGGCCTCTTAATAGTGCAGCCTTTAAAGCAAGATTTTCCTACTGCTAATGAAAAAAAAAATTATCAACGTCTTAAATCTAAGAAACATTGTTCCCCAGGCTCCTGTTTGGGGAGGTATGGTTTTTATCAGCTACTTTCCCTTCCTGATGAGGCCACAGAGGTGTGTTTAGAAAGCAGCCCACCCCGCACACTGCTGCCTGCTGGGCTGTTCTTCCTGTGTCCTACACTGAGCTAATCGTGTTCACACTCCTGGCCCTGCAATTTCAGTCTATTCACCCTTCCCTGAGAGCCAGACCCAAGTATAGAACACGTGATCACTAAGTGCCGGGAATGGACAGAGTTTAGTAGTCTCCAAGCCCTACTCCTGGTATTGGATTGTGAGCCATGCCAGAGAAAGAGGGGCCAAAGGAGTGTGGATTCGAATACACATCAATGCACTTTATCATCTCCAGGCTTCCTTCCAGCTTGAAAATTCCTTATTTCATCCTGGAGTGTCAGATGCAGAATTTTTATTGTTGCTATCATTTGATTTTAGATGTAGGTCATTAATTTCCACTCTAATTGCCCGAAATAAACCCGTGTGAATGATCTTACCTGGAATGCATTCTCATTGGTATCGAGATGGTATCTAATGAGAAAAATTAGGAAATAATATTTTGGGATATCTAGAAGTCTACTTACTGGTTAATAGGCCAAACTAGCCCTGCAAATAGAATATCAAACCAGATTCCCAGTCCTAGCTGAATAAGGAAAGCCAGGTTGACCTAAGACTGCAGTGGTACCTTGGTTCACGAACTTAATTCTCTCCACAGCTCTGGCTGCAAACCAAACTGGATGAGAACCAAATCAAATTTCCCCATAAGTCAACAGTGAGCCTAACACTGAATTTGATTCTGTTCTTGTCCAATTCAATGTATGACCAGAATTGTGGAAAGAATTAAGTTCGTGAACCAAGGTACCACTGTATTTGGCTTTCTTAGCACTTAGAACTAGGTTTGTAATGGACCACAAACCTCGAAGACTAAATGGGAAAATACAACAAAAATAGACATGTATATTGTGTATACATACCACAGATACCAAAACTAATAAAATGGCAAACAAAAATTCTCTAATGGTAACTGTGGGTTTAATAGTACTATTTGCATAAGAATCGATAGTCTCATACAGATTAAGCAATGTTTAGAGATACTGAACAATAATACCAAATCCAAAGTTATTATCTGGCTGGATGTTGTAAGCTGAGAATTATTTTCTAGTAGTGAATTGTGTTCACATTTACAAAATACATTATCATTCTATCCTTGTGGCTGCAAGCAACAGACTGGGTTAAAAACAAACCAACAATGTAAGTGTTTTCCTTATTAACGGCATCAAATTGAGTTCTGGTCCTTACTCTCAGCCCTCTAGCATGCTGCTCGAGACTGAAGTGAATCAAAAAGGAATTTTTATACTGTTAAGGCAAGGAGATTCTGGAACTGAATTTTATAACATTTAGTTTACTGTGAGCAATACAGATCATTATTAAATTTGCCATTTTTCCTAAATATCATGCTTACCATTGAGAAACCAACTGTGAGTAAGAAAGTCTAAACTGAGTGAGAAATGGTATATTGCCTTCTTAGCCAGTTATAGGACTGATTAGTAGTTTTTTAAAGCTATCTTTCAGTTGAGTAGGAAAAGGGGCCCAAATGCATTAGTGATCTTTGTCATGGGCAAAGAAGAGACAAAAAGTGGTATCATATCTGCCACATATTTAAAACCCCTGGGTGAGACAATTACGTCTTTTGAAGACATAGACAAGGGGGAATTGTAAGAAAAGCTTCCTTGCTAAGTTACTCTTCTTAGAAAAGCAATATAAGTTATAGCTGCAACTATATAATTACAGATTTATGTTTAAATCACAGGACAATGCCTGGATTTTAAAGGATAATTGATTTATCTCCATTAATGAATAAGTAAATAGTCAATTACTGGTATTTGACTATTAAGCAAAATCCTTTTAAAATAAGTTGTAAATAAAAACACCCATTTGCACATAGATGCCAACTCTTGGTTGTGTTTTGTGCTGTGCATTATGGGAGCAACAGCTGTTGGGGTCAGAAATCTTTGTTTTGGCCCTAGCTGTACAGGAAGAGAGGCTGATACACTGGAGATACTCTGTTAAATATCTATGGACTCAGTCAAATGTGGTCGATTTTCATCCTATTCCAGCTTTGCTTTGTCTCTTAGAGATGAGGGCCATCTTCTGCTATGTTTATAGTTGACAATACTTCTGCATCTAATACCACAGTTCTTGTAGGAAGGGTTTGTTTAATTATGTATTTACCTATACTGCAGAAAGATGTTATTCTTAATATGGGCCCAGGAATCAAATTACAGAGACCATCTCTTGTGCTTTTAAATCTCTGATGCATTTAGTTCTATAAGCAGAAAAATGAAGCATTTGTGTAACAACATTATGCAAATGCATTATGGGCCCTTCCTGGAAATTTGTGGCTCTGCATCCAATGAATAAAGATGCATAAATAAATACAAACATATTTATTGTTATAACTGCTGATAAAGGGCTTTTTTGCCTATCCTATGATTCTGTAGTTCTTAAAACATTCTAAACACATAGTAATCATGAGGTTTTTCACCCTGAAAAGAATAGAAAGCGATCAGTGCTGGCTCACACCCAGGGCCAGCTTCATGGTGATACAAGCTACATATTTGTCTTACCCTTGGTTCATGCTCTTAAAATTCTCAATAATTTTTACACAAGGGACACCACATTTTCAATCTGTAATACACTTATAAATTATGTTCCTGGCCCCAATCCTGTGAGATCTTCTAACATAAACCTTACAGGTGAATAAACAGGACATGACTGACAAAGAACACGTGCCCAATAACAAAAATTGTTTTTGAGTGAATAAATGAATGAATTAAGATATTTAAATAATGTAGCACAAAAATACAAACAGCTGTATCTGGCACTCAAGCAGAAGAAGTTCTTACTCAAACTAGAAAATAGAGGCAGAGAGAGTGAAGGGTGAGAAAGGGATCATGAGGTTTTCATTTCCAAATCCATGAGAGAACAGAGCTGAACATAAGTTCATCACCTCTGAAGCTAAGAGTCTTGGTTACTTTTCTTGTTGCTGAGACAAAATACCGGAAACCCTTAGGTAAAGGAGGAAAGGTTTATTTCGCTCACAGTCTGTAGAGGTTTCAGTTCATAGTTGGCTGGCTCCAAGGCAGGGTGGCATGGCAGAGGGGCATCGCAGAGGAGAAACGGTTCATGGCAAACAGAGGGCAGCAAAGCAGAAGGCAGCAAGCAGTGAAGTAGCAAGTGACAAGTGACCACAACAGCCCTCTTTCTGTCCCTTCTATTCTATCTAGGCTACCCACCCTCACTCACACCCAGGGTGGGGCACCCATAATCCTGGCATTGCACTATGAATCAACCCCAGTGTCACATCCTTAATCCCAGCATCACACACTCTAGATCCAGCCACCAGTGAAAAGCCCCACCTATGACCACATGAGGCTTTGGGGGGACATCTAGGTACAAGCCATAATACTCAAGTAAAAGAAAATAAATTTTACGAGCAAGAGCAAATTATATGAGTTAACTTTTGGTGTTATTTAAAGAGTATTTAATGTAATATTCTCAGGAAGATTCAAGGATTTATCAGTCACTGCATTGAAAACTATTATCATATATATAGACAGACTTTTACATTTCTTTTGTGTAAATAGGGTATATTATGCATGGTAATACTATTATTTGGGATTTTTTATTAATACATGTATGTGGTACATAATGATTACATTTATTGTGGGGAGCTGGTACCTGTACATGACACATCTTACTTCTTTTTTTTTTTTTATCCCCTACCTCTCCCCTTCCTCCCTGCTCCTTTCTTTTTTCTGTGAAGGTCAATGTTAGAGAAATATCGTCTTCCTAATCTGCCTGATATTTGGCCACGTATTAGTAGAAAATAAACCCGAAACTCAGGGAGGTTGATATTAGATTAATAACAGGAATGAAAAGAAATCTCGAGCTTTTCAGTCCAACCTGAAAATGTAGATTCTCCATGCAGAAGGGCTGCTTTCAGTACATCATATGCTGTTTTGTGTTTTGTGTTTCACTTCTCAGCCATTCGACTAAGGCTAAGGATGATACATCTGATTACTTTTATTAGATGCTAATTAATATATTGTATTCTCACTACAGTGCTATTATTTCTTCTGGAAAAAGCAAATGATCACTTCAATCTCCAAGTTGAAGACTAACTTAATAGAAAATTCTCAGTCCATGGTGCTGCTCCGGCCAGAAATTCTGCTCTAGAAAGCAACACTTTCAGATTAAGTTGAAATATTCGCCTGCTGGCTGGCAATTGCTACTAATTTTATTTTTAATGGGAAAATTTAACTAAAATGGGATATTGATTCTATTTTGAAACTATATTTCTTTGGAAGATGTGTGTCTCATTTATTACAAATTGGAGATTACTCAGCTGGCTGCTACATCTATCAATTTCCTCTCTAAATATCTTAAACAGAATTAAAGAAATAAGAATGCCAAGTTTCAAGTTTGATACACTGTAACAGAATCATTAAATATCAGTCTTTTAGTTGGAATATTTGCAGAAATCTCTAACACATATCTAAAAATCTTAAACTGTTAATGTAAAAAATTTTTGTTTTATTTTTTAAAATGCACACATGTGGTTTTCCTTTTATTTCCTTTTCATTTATTATCATGTATCTTAATATTCTATTGCTTCAATAATGTAAAAATTGAATTCTTTAACTTGTTCTTACTTGGGTCTGTGTTTATCGCTCTATAAATGTATTAGTTTTGTGATGAGTGTGTTTTGTGTTTGTAGTAAAATGCCTCAAACAGGCCAGCTTTATAAAGCAGAAAGGTTCTGTTGGCTCACAGTTTTGGAGGCTGACAGCCTGAAGAACGTGCACAGGGTCTGTGACACTGGAAGAGAGCAAACTACATCTGGGCTACAGCAGTGACTTTATTAATGAACGGTATTTCTTCCCAAAGTTACTAGAATAATTTATATTTTGCTATAACCTTATATCGGAAACAGAGTAAAAAACTAAGAATCAGAGAAGAAAGCAATATGGTGTTAGAGGAGATTCTGGGCCACTCCCACTTTGGACTGACCCTTCAGGCCCCGATTATGTAAGGAGGTAATAACATGTCCTTTCTGGGAACAAAAAGTAATAATAAAATGGGATAATTATTCTTAAGCAAGATAGACCAGAAAACTACCACCTCCTTAATATGTCTGGAAATGTGTGTTAAGGAATAATAAATAAGTACGAAATCTTATGAAGCTCCTTTTTGTACGGAATCATAGAGGGACTTTCTCTTTTAATAAGTACATTCTTATAATTTGTTCAGGAAGAGATTAGGTCTTTTGTTTGCAAAACAATTTAAAGAAAATACAATGTATTTTCACAGTATGAATCCACAGTATGAATTCTAATTGGATTTCACAGTGATGGAGAATATAATTCATTTTCACCAAGGTTTTAAATTCACCCATTGGAGCAAATAACAAAGACTGGACATGCTCCTTTGCTACCAAGTTTCAATCTCAAAGGTAGAAAGTCAGTTTCAGGAGCTGGAACTACTTTCATCACTGACACTTCCCAAAGTTGGGCAAAAAGTTCAAAATGGTATGCATGCTAACTACACTCTTCTGAACTTTACGTTTTGTAGGAAATTCAGCACATGAGTAACATCTATTTGTTTTGTTGCTTGATTTAACTTGACATTTTCATCTCACAAATGAGAGTGAAGTCTTTTCTTCATAACTCAGGAGGTCACATGGATGTTGGGGATGTGGGCTTGAGGGGGTTTGAGGAACCTCACAGAGGCAAGACCTGGGGAGGCTGTGAAGGCGAAATGACATCTGAGCTTATTTAAAAATTGTTTAAGTAAGATAGTAATTTTTGAGGTTTTGAGGAGGCATCTAGTGATCAGCATCTTTATCTGTATTCCAAAAAAGAGCATGAGAAATAAAATAAGCCATTAGTAATAAAAAGTGGCAAAGGAGGACAAATTTTTTTGTTGTTTTGTTTTGTTTTTGTTTTACTAACAGAGACCAGAGAAAGCATATGTTTTGACGCTGTCATTTTATAGTCAGAGACAACCACAGAAACAGGGGAACGCTTGGTTAATGTTTTCTTCTGGGACTTAACAGCCATTTTTGCTATGAACCGTGACTCCTCACTTGATCCGACAGATACCTCTGGCAACTAAAAGCAGAACAAAGCTCGGCCATTTTGTGTCTGTTGTTACTTTAAACTTTGGGTCAAACCCCTTCTCAGCTCTGCATATAGGTATGTTGGTCATTTAGGGAATGTCTGTCTAAAAGTTGGCAAAAAAAAAGGTGATTAGCTCTGATTTACATAATCTCACCCAGTTCAAGACTGAGAACACCAGGATGGGTGGTTACCAGGGATGTCCAACTATGCCTGGGAATCTCCAGCCATTGGCCTGAACCTACGATCTCCTGGACTCTGGGAAAGGCAGAAACCACCACAGACAGAGATAATCCCTTCTTGTGAGAGCTGTGACACCAGGACTGAGGGAATGACCAGTGCGACCCCAGCCCACCAGCTAATCCTGAAAAGCTGGCCTCCTGCCTTTGCACTGGCCCATCTGAACCCCGTATCTGAGTGTGTTCCCTCCAGCTACCTAAGCTGGAGCCCTTTCCTATCTCCCCAATCAAAGCAGCTTTTCCCCCCTGTAGACTTGTGCTTTGGTTTTAATTTCCATTATTACTGAAAGCAAAAACTCAGGCTAGCTGGCCACAGCATCAGGACTTGAATGACTTTGACAATTTTTTTTTTTATAGGGTCTTGCTAGGTAGTTCAGACTGCACTTGAACTCACTATGTAGCTCAGGCTGGCCTGGAACTCACAGTGATCCTCCTGCATCAGCCTCCTGAGAGCTGGAATTACACACAGGCACCACCACACTTGGCTAATGCACTTGACAGTTCCGAAGCCCAGAATGAATTATGTTTCCTGGCCCGGTGAAAAAGGAAAAGAGCTGGCCAGGGGAGACATGAAAGAGGGGCTGAAAACCTGCTCCCACGGGCAGCTCACTCCCTGGAGAAAGAAGGAAGGTGCTTGTCATGCGTACGCCAGTTTATTCTCTCCATCTTTACCAGTCGATCTCCGCCTCCCCCGAGACTGAGTCCATAGTGGACAGAGGCCAGCCCTGTGCTGAGCACTAACCCTCCCTCACGTCACCTCTGGATGAGGAAGCGTCATTCACCTCTCAACTTCATTTAAAAGGGAGACAGAGGCCCAGTCATAGGACATAACAAGATTTAGATTTTATAGGAAAGGCGATGAGTATTTATGAAAGAATTTTAAGACTAGAAATTAGGATTCCAATCTGGGTATCTGAAATGTAACTGCAGGACCTCGGTAATCATTAAAATCAGCCCACACAATTCATGGGTTTGTGCTCTGAGTCTCTGCTACACGTACAGACTGGCGTCAAACCATGGCCATTTCTAGGACACCTCAAATTCCTTGAATAGAAATAGTTAAGGAAAGAAAACCATGATCCAGAGTACCTCATAGTGCTCTATAAATGAGAAAAAAAGGTTATAATTAAAACAGATTGACGTAGTGAATATGTTTTAATTGTTGTTTTGACATTTGTAGGGAGTTGACTCAACTTTTCTTTCATCAGATGTGACATTCTTTGTATAAAACTCTTAGCTTAATTGTTGCCTGCTACTATGACATCTGTCAGCAAATACTGATCAGACTCCTGTACTAGAAATATTAAATACATGTGTCTTATTTATTTTTCCTAGAAAGCATCTCAAATGTCATTTCAGTCATTAAAAGAGAGAGCTAGAGATTAAGATCCACCCATTATTGTTAATAATATACGTTTCCTATTTCCATAAAAATACTCTATATAAAAATTCAGACAATATAGAAACATATAAAAGCATAAAGCATGAAAAATGATAGGCTTAGAATTTACAACTAAGAAATACCAAAATTTGATATTTTAATTATCTTCCTATCTATATGTACAGATAAGTTTGTAAAAAATACTTTAAGAAAAATAAATGGATTACATTATGCACTCATCATTTTAGCACTAAATTTAACTTTAGTTACATTAACAGGTAAGTTCCTCTGAAATTGAATGTATTACTGAATTATCTCAAGCAAAAGACTTCAAATACATGTTTCTCTACCACAAGAGAGATTATTTGAATCTTTAAACATCTCCCCAAAAGCTAAAAAAACTCTAAAGTTTAAAGCATCCATTTATTTCTTGGCTATTCCAAGCTTGTCTATTTATATTAGACCCAAATAATTTTCAAAATGAACATTTTGGGGGGGGTGAAGAAGGTGAAATTTTGTATATATTATTCTTCACCATTCTTTCAAACTTGCACGCACAGACACTGAGCTGTGCTATGTACGGTTGACAAGAAAGCTGGTGAGAAGGACACGGCAGATAGGAGACCGCAACATGTTTCCTAATTGCTCTAATATTTACAAAAGCACATTCATCTGTAGCATTGCATGGAGGCCGACTGGAAAATGATGACGATCTGGATGATTCTCCTCCTTTCCAGAGCTTGATTGCTAGCTGTGTGTAACCTGCAGTTTTTGTAAGTCACACAGCCGAGGCCTGCAGTGCCTAACAACACGTTGCTTTTAATTCCCAGAGAGCCAGATATTCCAAGAGCTGCGCAGATGGACTAATTTCGGTTTGCTTTAGGCTAGGTCAGTTTCACCAGGCCAATCTGCCACTTGATTGATGTCTTGATGGGGGTGACAGGAAGCCAGAGATCCTACGAGGGAAGGACTGGGCTCACCTTCTGCTCTGGAGTGTTTCTCCTGAACAGCCAAGCGCCCAGAGTTGTGACCATCAAAACTTCCTTTAAAAGAAAGGTGTTTGGGAAGATCCCATTCCTCTGCTTAACTTTCTTTTCTCTCATTTCCACAATAACCAATTATGTTTTGTGGAAATGTGATTAGAGAAGCAGCATCTGGGGTAAAATGGCTGAGTAACCTAGAAGTGTGGTGTATACCTGTAATCCCAGCACTCTGGGAGGCTGAGGCAGGAGGTTTGCAAGTTGGAGCCCAGAGTGGGCAGCTTAGCGAGACAAAATTAAAAACGGGTCAGGGGTGTAGCTCAGTGTGAAGGCCTTGGGTTCAATCCCTAGAACTGGGAAGAAAAAGAAAATGCTGGAGATTGGCTGCTCTGGGAAACTGACAGCCACACAGGAAAAGATATTTATTTTTGTCTCCTGCCAATCCAAGCAATGTATATCATTTGTGGAAAATGTCGTCAATACCAGAATATACAAAGAAGGGAATCACATCCGTCTGTTAGCTCACTGTTTGGAAGTAGATTACCCTGTCTGTGGTGTTCTTTGATCTTCTGATGTTTTCACTGAGAACGATATTGCAAACATATTTCCACATTACATGCTGTTAGGAAACATAATTTTTAATCACTGAGTAATAATCTAAATAAATGGGTATGTCATAAGTTATTAGATTCCCCATCATTAGATATTTATATTGCATCTTCTTTTTTGCTATTATAAATAATGTTATAATAAAAAGTTGAGGGGCATAAATATTTGCCAGAATTTTGTGGGGTTTTTTTTTTTCTTCTTTTTTTCTTAAAGCAGGTTTCTGGCTCACTGGCTCAAGGATTATAAATATTTTAAACCATTCTGACAAATGTTTATTATTTGGGCTTGACACACATTTATTCCCACTTCCTCACTTTTTTTATGATGTAGGATTTGTTATTAGAGGGATTTGTGTGTCTTTCAAATGCACTAGGCTCTCACCTCTGAGGCAGTTTGTTGGTGCACTCTAGAGCTGTGTGCTTGCACACACGCACACATGGATGTATGCATGATGCAACGGCTACACCTGTGTTTGCTAAGCTGTTTTTCATGAAGTATTAGTTCTGGGAGGTCTTAGTGCATAAAAGACAAAAATAGTTTATGTTCAAATAAATGCAGAGAATGCTGACCTCAGTGCTATTGCATTTGCCCCATCTCCCTTCTTGCCCAAGGCTAACCTCAGCCTTGGAAAAGCTCCACAAACAGCATGGAACTGATGCTGACTCTCCGCTTCAGTTCCTGCCAGCACCTGTGCATGGCTTGCCCACGTGAAAGCTGCTCTGTTGATGGAGAATGCTTTGGGGAGTCCGGGGAAGCTGGGTGGCAAACAGAAATTCTGCAGCTGACTCATCTTGCACAGGAAGGCGGGGATGAAGGGATGCAGTGGGCAACTGTGGAGGCTTCCGGTCAGGAGAAGGCTTCAGGTCAAGGTGACGTGCGTAGATTGCCAGTGTGTCTCTTTCTAGCCTGGAAAGAACCATAACTGCACCTAAAGAAAAGCAGATACTGATCAGTGATTTCCCAGTTGTGTTTCCACATGTAGTTGAAGGGATTTGTGTCCTGAGCAGATGGTAGAGAAGATCACAGATGTGTGTTACTTAGAGAAGTTTCTTTCTTTTCTTATTTGGTAATATTTTTGCTTCCCTGTGGTTGCCTGGAGTGGTGCCTTTCTGGGTACTTTGCCATAAGTATCTCTGTCTCTCTTCTAGTTCAATGGTTAGGAAAGATGCGTGTGGATAGCTGTGATATGCACACATTTTTTCCCAGAAGACCAGAGGGAGGCATAATTTTTTATTATTTACAGTAACCTCACACTGATGGTGGCTGCAAAGATATGAAGGGTCTTATTATCTAGAAAACCTGTTAAATACTTGTAATGCATGTTACTTTGCATGGAAAAGGAGGCTATTTATTAAATAATTCAACAGAACACCCATTATAAAAGCCACACTAAAGATTAATCAGACTTCTGTTTTAATCAGAAACATTTCCTATTTATTTGTAAGACATTTGCATTAGTTAAAAAGACTGAAAAGTCTTTCCTTCTCTTTCATATGGCCAAATTAGTTTTCAGGAAGTCCAAGCATTAGGAAATAACAAGGGGGTTAATAGATATATCACAAAGAAGAAAAACTAGTAGAGATAATGCTATGTTTTCAGAGAAAAATTATAGGGAAGGGAATTATGCTCAATCTTTTTACGGGGATGAGATTTGCCTCCCTTTAATTTCTACTTTTTGATCCTGTCTCTGATTTTTGGAGCTACATAGAATCTAATTCTTCTCTCAGTAATAGCCCTTCATCTACTTGAGAATAGCATCATTATTCCCTGAAGTACATAGTACCGTCCATTCATATTTGCTCAAAATATTTCTTCTAATATCATGTGCACACACATATGACATTTGTCATGTATGTTTGCCTTTATATGCATTTTCTACTTCTTGCTAACAAATGATGTTATTTTAGATAATTATTCTTAGAAATAATTTTCAATAATTAGGAGACCACCGATGCATTCACATGTATTTCCACCAATTTCTGTGACTCAAGGTGAAGTTACAGGACCCAGGGATAGTCATGCTCCTAAGGCCCTTCTTTTCCTGATGGCCACCCCAGAAATCAAACCATGAACTCCTCATTCCAGTCCTGAGACATGCACTGGTTCACCCAATCTCTTTTGGAATTTGAGGATGAGTAGTGGCCAGCATCATTATTGCCTAACCTGAGTTTATCTAGTTTCAAAAATATCAAACTACCCAGCTTAGAGATAAACTGCACTTCTTCATAAAACCTCCTACAGAGGTGGCCAGTACAGTGCCCAGAGATTCAGATAAAAACACTGCTTGCTTTTGTGACGCTCAGCAGCATTAAATGGGGCTGATCCCTCTTCTCATGTACTCACAGCTCTCATTTTATTGTACTAATCCCATTTAACAGTTTCCAGCATCTCTGGACTTCATATGGCTGCACGTATTGTTGACTTTTAGGACAGGTAATATTTAAAGGGAATTTGATCTCCTAGCAGCTCTTTGAAGGTAAATAATACATGTCAGGCCAAGGGATTGTTTCTAAATAATTTATGTTCCAATATTCAAAAGGAAGAAAGTCATTTGAAATCAGAAATAGAGGTCAATGATAGCTCAAACATCTGTGAATTTTAAAATGAGTAAGGAATTACTGGGAAAGGACACATTTACATTCTTAAAACTGGAATTTAGAGAATCAATTGTATTTAGGTCAATTTTATGATTGTAATTATCATTGTAATATTACATGTTATCCTTAAATACAGAAAATCAATTGACCAAAATATGCATTCCATTTTTAAAAATTATATAAGAATGTAGCCATGTTGTAGCATCAGTGGTGGTGTCTTACTAACTCTTGGACACATGGTCCTTGGTGGTAATTAATTCTCCTCACTCATGTAGTATCTGGGAGTCCTCAAGGTGCCTTGGTTTTGCTCCTAGAACTGTGGAGACCATGGGAGAGACAGTGTCAGAATGAGGCTGAGACCATGGGCCATGGAGCCAGACTGGGTTCAAATCCTAGATCATTCACTTATTAATTGCAAGTCCTTGGGCAACTAACAATCTCCCATTCATCAATGGAATAGGACTGTAAGTAGTATCTATCCCACAGGGTTTGATGCAAGGTGTAGATGCGCTGATATTTGCAAATCAGGTAGAGTATTGCCTACAGTTACTGATGTATAGACATTGTTAAATAAAAGCAAGTGAAGGGACAAAGGGACTCTTGGAAAAAGCCTTTGAATTGATGACCTGGGACTCCCATGTTCTATCATAAACACTTTTTCTCTGGTTTTGTGTTTAAAATGGAATGTTTGTGTTGTAGCCTAAGATATAGCTCTTTCCTGCCAAGTTCTGAGAAAAAGTTCTGCTCTAGATTTCATGAGCACACATAGGAAAAACTGACACAGGACAGATTTCATGGGTAGGGTTGAAGTTTTCTGCTTGGCTTAGAGATGCCAGTCCTTGTGTGTAAAAGTTAAAGAATAACCTAATGTCTATTGAGTATTTTGGAGGTAGGAGATTTTACAGTGACAACACCTAGTTGATTAGTTTAAAGCTGATTATTTGTACAAGTAGTAACTGAATTAACTTGGTAATTTGGATAACATGTAGAGAACTAATCTCAGAGAGAAGCTATGATCCATTCAATAAAATATTAGAAATAAATTTAAGAAGCTCTGAAATCAAATTCTGTCTTACATTTCTAGTGTAGTGGTTTTCACTTCAGGGTTTTGGAATTTATAATTATCATGATCAACCATAAGAATGTAAGTGTAACCTTTAGAATAAGATATGGAGTGGATTTGGGGAGAAAAATATGGGCTGCTTAAGTGTAAGGAAAAGCTATTGGAGACCTTGTGCCTTTGGCATCTTTTACAAGGTACACTGACTTTGCACTCTATGGTAAACTAATGGAAAAGCGAGTTTTCCAACCAGCAGTAACTGAACTGAGTCTCTCTCACTTCTTTGCAAGTTAAGGATGCTTTTCTCCTCCAAGGCCTAAATAGCGCCACTTCAAATCAAGCATACTTTATCAGCTTTGTAAAACAACACACTCCAAAGGAGTGAATGAGGTCAGAAGAGGCAGGGAATGGGGGAGAGAGAAAGGAAAGGAAACCAGAAAATCTTCAGGGACACCAACAGCAAATCAAGCATAAACAAAGTAAGGAACAGTAAAATCAATGCATTTGACTTTAATTATGTTTCTATTATTCACAATGATCATACAAAGAATGGGAAAATAAAAATTAGGCAACTGGCAGGAATCAACAGAGTATACATCTGGCCCTGAAGACGATGTCTTCTAGTGCAATCAGGGCAGCTGGCATAAAATATGAGCACTGTCTTGTGATACATACCATAAAGGAGCTCTACACTAGGTACTGAGAGAAGAACGATGACCGAGTCTACATGTTACAGAGGTGACAGCATTCCAGTCAAGAACAGAGGAAAGAGGGAAAGAAGGATGCAGGCAGCAAGGATGCAGGCAGCACTGGCTGGCTGTGAAGTGAGAGTCTACTCAGTCATTCCGGCAGCAGAGGAAAACATGGCTGTAAGGTAGGATAGGGTGGGAGTAAAATGCCCACTTTCGCCTCCCAGGGAAATTTAATCTTACTCTGTGGACAATGGGAAGGCCAAAAGAGTTTATTTTCACATAAGGATTGATGATTTAGAAATGAAATTTTAGATGTGGAGAATTAACTGGTATTTCCCAATAGTCTTTCTCAACCATTTAAGGTATCTATGCTCATAAATTATTTTTCATATTTTAACTGCCAAAGAGAATAATAGTGTTTTTTGCAGACTACATTTTATTTTATTTTTTATTTTTGTGGGAACCGGGGGTTGACCTCAAGACCTCATGTGCCAGCAGGCGCCCATGCCACTGAGCGATATCAACCAGCCCTTTTTTCCTACGTGGGCACCGGGAGTCGAACTCAGGACCTCACGCTTGTCAGGCAGGCGCTTATGCTGCTAAGCTATCTCACTGGCCCTGCAGACTACATTTTAAAGAGACCACTTAAGATAATTTTATATGTTTGCAAGTACTGCTTTTTTTGTGTGCATAAAAATAGTTTTGTAATTTGAAAAAAAATTTGTAATTTGAAAAAAAGTTATGTTAATGAAATGCATTCAGATGCATTCAAAGAAATCATCTACTTTCTTAAAACTTTAAAACATTTAGCTTTTTATAGAAGAAAGTGCTGTTTGTCAGGATTCTTGTGATTATAAGATAATAAAGATGAGGATTCACCTTCTCTCTATGATCATTATACTAAAAGCCAGAAATATCCACTCGCGTCATTCAATTCTAGTGATCCATAGTCGATATGAATTCCGTGAGTTTCTTTGCCAAGATGAAAGTTAAAAGTTTTTGGTTTAGGGAGCCGGTGAGATGGCTCAGTGGCATAAGTGCCTGCCTGGCAAGCGCGAGGTCCTGAGTTCGACTCCCGGAACCCACATACAAAAAAAGGGCCGGTGGTATCGCTCAGTGGCACAGGTGCCTGCTGGCGCGTGAAGTCCTGAGCTCGACCCCCGGTACCCACAAAAAGTTTTTGATTTAAAAGAATAAGGCATGAAACTTCATATATTTTCATCCTACCTCCCTTTTTCTAGGTTTTATGTATGGCAAATTGACATCCTTTTTATATCTTATGTACCTCTTCCTCCATTGCTATGTGAAAGAGTGCACCACTGTTTCTCACAATATCTGAAATTATCTACCTACCTCCCTAACTCTGGTCGTTTTGGTGATGCTTGGTATCAAATCGTGGTGTTCTACTAAGCAAGCGAACAACTAAGCACTGAACTACTTCCTTAGCTCCTATCAATATTTTTGTTAGTCATGCTAATATGTAGTAATAACTTGTTGGGATTAAGTTTTGCTTTTATGATGACAAAACTTACTGAGACTATTTTCAGATGCTTATTGGTCATTCAAGTTTGCTTTGTTTTCAGTTAGATTGACACACATATTTTTTTCCTGCTAATATATTGATCAATTGATTTTCCAATGTTAACTCAATCTTACATTTCTGGAATTAACCCCATTTGGTCATGATTTTATCATCTTCTTATTTATAATTTTATTTGCATGTATTTGTTATAATCTCTGTTTATGAGATATAAGAATCTGCAGTTTTATTTTCTCATAATGTCTTTTTCTGGTTTGTTATTGTACGAACTCCAGCTTTTGAGTTTAGGGTCGCCTTTCATCTGTGCTTACTTCAGACAACTGAAGGCGAATCCCTTCTGAAGTTTCTGCTGAATGCCAGGTGTTCAGAGGTCTCTGCTGTTGGCTCACTGAAACTCAAACATCCTCTCATTCTCTGTGAGGTGGTGTTCCAATCTCGGTTCCCAGGTTATTTCCTCTGCCCTCTGCATGGTGGCTTTGTATTTCCCTGGTGTGGCCCGTGTGTGTGTGTGTGTGTGTGCATGTGTGTGTGTGTGTGTGTGTGTGTGTGTAGCTCTTTCTCTCTTTAGCACTTTCCTTTCTAGAAAGCCTGCCTTCAAATTCCAGCCACCCAGCCTCACTGCCCGCAGACCTTGTCTTCTAACTTATTGTGCTCTGCCTCAGATCTACCTCCCTGCACAAGGGCCTGAAGTCACCTCCAGGAGGAGGGGGAAGATGGTAAGAACCACTTTGCTTCTTTCTTCAGGGACCAGCATCCTGTGCTTCCTGTTGTCTAATGTGCCAGTCCCCAACTTTTTGGGACCATGGACCAGTACTGTGGAAGATAATTTTCCACCAGTGGCAGAGCTGGGGGTTATGTTTTCAGGATGATTCAAAGGAGCATGCAACCTGGATCCCTCTCTTCTCAGTTCACTGTAGGTTTCATGCTCATGGGAGAATCTGATGCCCTGCTAATGTGACAGGATGCGAACTCAGGTGGTGATGCCAGCAACTGATGGGGCGGCTATAAATTCAGATGAAGCTTTACTTGCTTGCCCACTGCTTGCCACCTGCAGTGTGACCCAGTTCCTAATAGACCTGGGATCGGTACTGTTCAGACCCTAATATCTGAACATAGTGTTTACATGCATTTTGTCCATTTTTCCAATCTTTACCATAGGGGAAGGGTCCTTTCCTTTTCCCTCTCTCATGCTCAGAATCAGAATTTCCGCACCTTACATTTTGTCCTTTAAAGCCAGTTGAGTTAAGCTCAATGTCTGATCCTATACCCTTTGAACGGAGTGAGGGACACACTAATTGAATGAAAGGAGCACAGGTTTCTGGTTTTAATTGAGGGGTAATGTGTGGCATCTCGTTTGCAGGGAGCTGTAAATAGGCATGCAATCACCAGCTGGACAGTTACTGAATCTAAAACCAGTTTGATTAAAGGACAAGATGTAGAAACATGACTGGGATCCCTTAAAAGCTATTTTTTCAAATATTATTTACAAATAATGCAAAGGCTTCTGGCTTATTTAAAAAAAATCAAATTAGACTTAACCACTGTTTTTTCCACCAAAATAATACCTGGATATAAACCCCTCAAAACCTCCAGGGTACTTAGATATATGCAGCATGACTTTATATAATTTTAACAATGAAGAGGAGAAATAAGGCCAGTATGCCTTAAAAGAGGAATGCTGCCATGTTATCTTTTGGGATCAGAATACCAAAATTTAAATTGATCCACTCAAATATTATAAAAATGATACAGCTGATCAATATCAGAAGGGCATGTTTTACAATCATGACTTCGAATCATGATGAGAACTTGCACTACTGACGCACACTATTCTTTCTATACCCTTTCATGATAAAAAGCAGTAATGGAATGATTGGTTGAAGTTAGACTTTAGCCTGCAAGCATAATTACTGAAGGCAACCAGGTTTCTAGGGAGTTAGACTGTTTACTATTGAGAAAGTAAACCAACCGTAGTTATTTTTGTGTATTCCTGACACTGAGGTATAATGGGAACATAGTTTGAAAATTATTAATGTGCTTTTCTTGTTTGCCTTTTTGAATATAAGACCTTTGCTCTTATTACCCAAAGGTAGAGATTGCCTGGGACTATATTGGAAACTGGTAATATAGACTAGAAAGATTTAGTTAATATTCAGCTTCTGAGGTCAAAAAGAAATCATGCCACGTTAACCTTAGCTTCTTATTGTAGCTTCCAAAGAGGGCTATTCTAATTCCTTTATTCCCTCCTTTAGCATTTTAAAGCTAAGTCTGAAGAACTCTTTTCATAGTTTTTTTTTCCCAGCAATGGAAAAAGACACTCCTCCCATCCCTGACAGGCTTTTTCTAATAAAGAAGGATATGACAAAGCCCTTTTCCACCCAGCCTGGTCCTGGGGTTTCCATGAAGATTGTACAGAAAAGAAGATAGCAAGCATTCAGATGTGTGCCTCCAGTTCCAGCATCTTGAGAAGGATTAAATTAGAAGGGGGCTTATGAATTTAGGGGGTCCACTGAAGTTGGGGTCCTTGGCCTAGCATTGGTTTGGTCTCTGGGAAAGGGCAATCCGCTTAGACTTGTTGGTGTACCATGGATCAGATGGTTATCTGGAAGTTTATATTTTCTAAGTTGAGAGGTAGAAGATAGTGCAAAGGGCAAGGTGATCCCAATAGCACCCTCTGGGATGGACAGCTCAACCAGGTGCCAGGTGGAGGAGGAGGTACAAATTTGGCACAAGCTGCAAGCAGGTTGAGTTGGAAAAAATGAGATAGGTGATGGTCTTGGGGAAGTCTTCTAGAGTGAAAAGGCTGAATCATGAATAGTTGACTAAATTCTGGCACAGCCCACAGTGACCAGGCCAACAAAAGCCACTGTCATATAGAATGGTGGACAGCAGAATGCACATACCTGAAGATTAGCATGAAGTCATTTCCACCAATGAAGACAGCAATGCTCACGAGGAAATCTGTGCTATACATACTACCCTTCACTAATCATGCAGAGTCCTTAAAGGAAAAGTTAGAGAGAAGGAAAGATTGTTACAGACAAAGAGTTTTTGCTCCAGAGAAAATGAGTTATATTTACACTGGGCTAAATATTTAAATTGGACTGGATAATTAATTTTTTGTAGCTCAAATGTGGTCAAATTTATGGATTATTCAAGGACTGGAGTTTTCTCATTTCCCCCATGTTCAGGTTGAATGAAGAGAAATTATTTAAATTAATGTCTTATAATTTTAATGTAAATTTTAGACAAATTACCATTGAATTACTTTCATTGAAAACATAAATTTAAAACACACGAGATACTGTTTCAAGAGTGACTTAGCAAATCCATGTGTGCACCATTGTTTTCTGCTGATCGCCTGCTTTCTGCCCTCCCATTCTCCAATCACATTCAAGATACTATCACTAACCCTCCCAAGGATTGCATTTTACTGAGACAGGAAACAGGTTTTCTTGGCTTTTCAACATGTATACTGGGCAGCAATCAAGGTGGTAGAGAAGAGACCTGTAAGGAACCCAAGGGTCTTTAAGATGTGGTCTCTGCTCTCCAGTACCTCACTTAATTGAGAAATAAGTCATGTGTAGAAGTGAACTAGTAAACCAGGCATTGTAGGGCATGGGATATGCAAGCAGCAGAACAAATGATCTCACTAAAGGAAGAGAAAACAGGATCCTGGGGGCACCAAGAAAATGTCCATCAAAGAAGTCGCTGTTTTGTTTTTTAGTTAGTTAGCTAGTTAGTTACTTTTGTAATGCTGGAAATTGAATCCAAAGCCTCATGCATGTTAGGCAAGCATTATATCACATGCTGGGCAGGCTGATGCTACAGCCCTAGTCCATTCTTTTTTAAAATTTATTTTGAGACAAGGTCTTGCTGAGTTGTCCAGGCTGGTCTTAAATTTGTGATCTTCTTCCCTCACCATCCAGAGTAGCTAGGATGACAGATATGATTCTTGATGTGACAACAAGAGAAATTTGGAAAGATGAGGAAGATAAAGGAGGAATTCGCCAGTAGCCAGGCTAGCTCTCAAAGTCCTGAGCACTCTAGAGAAAGTTAAGTATGCATTGTAAAATGGATGTGAAAATCCAGGTGAAAACCTCGCTCTATCAATTACTATGTGAACTTTGATGACTGACTTTCTTTGAATCCATTTCTTTAATTGTGAACCTGTAGACTCTAATGGCAAAGAAGCCCATTAACTACTGTTACCCAGAAATCTGATTTTAAAAAAAAGCACTTGATGTCTGTAAGAAAATCCAGTACGATAGAGGACCATACCCTCTGACTATAAGGACTATGGACATTAAAAAAAAAAATACATGAAAAGATAAGAACTCTCAAAACCTTCAACCTGGGTCAGATGACAACCCTTTCATCAGGCTCAGACCAGGCCACACCAGGCTCCCTTCTTCAGCTGGGCCGCCAGGAGCACGCAGTACCATCGTCAGAGGAACTGGGACTCTTTCCTCTCACCCCTTCTGCCAGGCGCAAACTTGCAGCCTGGGAGGGCATCTCCTGTGTAAGCCGGTCCCCACACTGCTTCTGGGAAGAGACCTCCTCCTCAAGTTAGAAGCAATTGTCTCCTTTGCACCAAGACAGTCAGCTCCCTCTCGTTTAACCCTGCGCTTTCAACTCTGACTGTTCCTGAGAGGAAGATGATGCCGGCATCAGCCTGAGACAGATAACTGCAATCCTGAAGTTCTGAAAACTCTCCTCCCAGCGGTGTAAACTAAAGACTCGCCTCCAGGCCTGGACATCAACCATGCCACCTCACCTCACAGCAAGATCCCTGTTGCTGTCAGATGTCATGGGAAGCACAAACAGGCATCCAGCCACACATCAGCCTGATAGACTGTTAATCACCTTGAGCAAGATCTCTGTGCCTTCAGCAATGCAGCCACCACCTTGCATTCTGCAGTTCCCAGCCCATGCACCCTTTTTGGACTGTTACTCAATTGCCACAAGGGTTTGGGAATTCTCCCACTATTTTCAGGGAGGCTCTGACAACAGATTTGGCCACTCTGAGTCAGCCTGTTTCTCTGTCCATTCCAGCTCCACAATTCTGTCACTGTCCCCTGGGCCCTGCGACTGGGCCATCAACCACCTGCCTCTGATTGTGAAACTCCATCCCAGGGCAACCCCTACCTGCATCAAAAGGTATCCCATGCCATGAGAGACTTGGCTAGACATTCAACCACACATCCAGAGGTTTCAAAACTGCAAAATGTCTATAGACTCTCAAACAGCTGAAATACACCTCTCCTGCCTGTAAAGCCAGTTAGAGATCTCCGAGCTGCCAATGCTGCTATGATTGCCCCTCTCTATACATTGCCTCAGCCTTCTGCCACCCACAGCCTGCTGGTACACATGCTTGGGCCTAAAAAATTGCCTTCTTCTGCCTTTGGTTGGTTCCTGTCAGCCAGCCCCTCTTTGCAAAGACCCAAGTTCTGAACTCAAAGGTTAACTGACCTGGGCTCAACCTCCTGGAGGTTCAAAAACTTGTTTACCCTCTTTAGAGAAGCCCTCACAACTTATCAAGGCACTTGATTGATGACACCCAAGCTGCCTACTGGAAAGATACAAAAGTTCTGCTGCAATATCTGGCAGAAACTGGTTACAAAAAATCCCTGCAAATTTCTTAGAGCTGCTGGCTTCTATAGAATCTGGATCCTTGAGTTCACAAAAACAATAATGCTTACTTAGACTGTCAGCCCTTGGGAGCACCCAGTGGCCTACCTGTGCAAATACTTAGATCCAGTCACTAAGGGCTGCCTCCCCCTTTACCTTCACACACCAATAGCCACTGTCCTTCTGATCAAGAAAGCTAACAAGCTCGCCTTGGGCCAAGACTTAACTGTCCTGTACTGGACCTAAAAATAGACCCCCTAATAGATGCTGAGTACACCCTGTTTACAGATGGAAGTAGCTCTGTTAGGAATGAAGTCTGACAGGCTAGATATGCTGTGATCACCTTGGGCAAAACTATTTTGGCCAAAACTCTCCTGCAGGGATGATCTGCACATCAAATTGCTTCCTGCTGCTGTTTGGAAACCTGCCACCAATGACACAAAATTATCCAGACCAGAGGCCTTTGACTGACTAAACCATCAACCCCAGCCACCAGACCTGCCCCCACCATATGTTCAGCAAGCTCAAACTGCTGTGCTGGCACCTGTACCCCTGCAGCCAGCTCAGGCTTCAGCATCTGTGTCACTGGCCCTGACCTCCCATTCCCTACTCATACTGAGAAGACAATAAAAGTTTGTAGGGTCCTGCTGTAAAAAAATACCATCCCTAGATATGGCCTACTCTTGATCATTGGCAGCAACAATGGGCCTGCATTTGTAGCACAGGTAACTCAAAAACTCAATTAAATAAAAACTACATACAGCATACAGACCACAAAGCTCTAGAAAAGTTAAGAAAACAGCTTATAACCAGTTAAAAGACCAGCTATATCTGTACACATTCCTGTACACGCCAATAACCCAGGTATATATTAACTACCTCTACAAGTTTCAGAAGTCCAGCCTTAGGTCCACTGGAGAATCTACCTGAACAGCTCCTCTGAGGCTCACTCTGAAGAGACAACACACTCAAAGCCTGCTCTGGTCACTCTGGGCACTGACCAGCCCACACATGGCTGAAGCCTGAGGACATCATTCACAGGATTGTTCCATACCTATTCCCCTTGATTTTTGTGTCTCTTCTGCTTACCCCAGTCCTTACTTCTGCACCCCCTGCTAGCTGTGTTTCTTTGCCTTAAACTCTACGGATGGCTGCCCCAAGAGAACAGATCAAACACTTGACCAAGATTTGATGAGCATCCAAGGCACACTGGACACTGTCCTAGATCAGATTCACTCCCTCACTGCCTTGCCAGAGTAATATTACAGAACAGACAGGCCTAAATTATGTCTCTCCCTAAAAATAATTTAGGTAAAACTCTGTAATAATATAATCTTGGGGAGCTTGGCTAAGGCCCATCCTAGGATCACTGACTGCTTCTAGTTGGGCCTTGTCTCAGAAGATCACATGTAACATGCCTAGCAAAGATTTGCCGGGGAAACTAAAAGAGGGGAGAAATGTAACAGAAAATGCCCCCCCCAGCCAGTATACTTCAGTTTCTTGGTTGCCCAGGTAATAGTTCTGGTTACAGTTCCTGTTACTTTTGTTTCTTAGAAAGGGCTGGTCACTGTGATGTGTAGCTGGTCACTATGATGCATATTGTAAGAAGCAATCCCCAAATGACAAGCCATTCTGCCTCTGTACTTCCTGCTTTCTTATCCCATATAAGCCTGAGACCACCAGAGATTAGGGCCTGATATTCTGGGAATGATTCCAGTCAGTGCCCGTTGATGCAAATAAATCTGCCTCCAAATCCTGGGTGTTGTTTTGGTGTTTTTGCTTGCCATTGCAAGCTCCACTCTCCCATCTATTTTCCATTCTGTTCATCGTTGCTTTTCATCTCCTTAGACTCAGCAAGTTCCTTTAACAGATGACATTTTTCTAGATAGAGTCTTACATTTCCATTATTATGTTGTATATGACACTCTTCCAGTCCCTGTTATGTTAACAATTTGGAAATGGTCATTTTAAATCAATGCTTCTAAAAGGAACCACAAAACAAAGAGCATTTGCTTCAATTGCCACCTATTTAAAAAATGTAACATTCACACTTTCTGCAAGCTCAATTTTATATGCTAGCTACAATATACTATTTCTCATGACTGCAATAGCTAAAATGATTGTATGCACTAGAGACTGTGTTTTAGACATTACATTTTCTTATATGTGAATGTCATTATTATATTGTGTTGGTATTTTCTGCTTAAACTGCACAATGTCTAAGGAATTTAAACATACAGCAACTGAGTCATGTGATTTTTTAAAAACTGTTAAGTCAGAGAAAACCTGAGCTCAGCTGTCCAAGTGTTTGCTTTACTTCTTTCTAGCCCTCAGACTGCAAGGCAGGTGAGGAGTGGTGCACATGTGGAATGAATAGATTTGTTGAGTACAGATTATAGTTAATGAGGTGACATAATTCCTCATTTTTTTGCTGGAAGTAAAAATCCACCTGCATTTGTAACACCTGTATGTTAATCCATGGTGGTAAAATTGTATTTACTAAGAGTTTTGCAAAACAGACTCAAAACATGGGAACTTCCAGTAAATGTAAGAGTCAGTTTATGGCTAAATATGCAGTGTTTCAGGTTGGGTTATAAATTGACAGAAACTAATCTCTCTCTCTCTCTCTCTCTCTCCTTCTCCTCCTCCTCCTTTCCAAGAGTACAGAACCTAAATGAAATGAGGTAGCTATAAAGAGCAGAAGCATGTGGAATATTTGAAATGTTCTCTTGCTTGTGGCATTCCTGAAGAATTAGGATTGTGCTGGGGATGGGAAAGATGTTGAGGTTTTCTACTTTCCTAGTCTTCTCTAGTTAAGCTTCTACCTCATTATGAACATGAATAATCCATGTGCTTCTCTTTGAGAAATTATTTAAGCTTATCAGTTTCTCCTGGTTCATGAATCAAATTCAGAACTAGCAAAGTTAATTGAGTAGGAAGGAAAGTCAGTACCTGAATATCTTTGAAAACCACTCAGCATTTGGTTTCCAAATGTCCCAGAATATCTGCTTCTCTTACTAGATAGTCACTAAAATTCCACTTCCCTTTTTAAAAAGTTCAGTATATCTCTGGGGCTTCCTGGAAGGTGACGGGGGAGTGCTGGGAAGAAAGTGTAATGTTACAAGAAACACTAAAAATTTTTAGATCAAGGGCTCAGAAAGGTACATTTGGTCTTTTTGGTTTCTGGGCTTACATGAAGCTTTGGATTTTAGCTCTTGATTAGCAGTAAGACTAAGTCCGTATTCCTCAGATCCCCCAAGTATTTCTAAGTCTGTCAAATGCTCAGGGTGGTTGTCGTGTCAAGCTGTGTGACAGTGGTTTCACAGTGCTGCTGTAAAGACCAGTGACTCAGTAGTCAGGGTTCTAGTGGTTTGGGATTCATTGGAATAAACAGGAATTTTCCAGAAGTGTAGATGTCCATGAAATCACAAGGTCAGAAAATTATTACCCACTAATACAGTAGGGCAAGTGAATAAAAAGATAAAGATCTGATGACATTTTAACTCACTTATTTTGGTGGCCTAGCCACAACCAGGACAATTCTAAAATCAGCAGCTGTCATCCGTTTTAGTGCAAAGCAAGCAAGATGTTCTTTACGTGGTAAGATTTCTAATACTGTTCACCAACATTGGTCAATGTGAGCTAGAAAATATGATGGAATATACATTAGATAATATTTTAGACTGTGTTTATGCAAAAATAAATGTATACTATCACTAACTCCATTTTCAGAAATTGCTTCAGAAGTTCACTTGGGGGAGATGAATGGTGGGGAGGATTTCACACTAGTGGTGAACTGGGAGACTCAGATGGTACCTCGCCCTCCCTGGGTCATCAGTCAACCTCCCCCAACATTACAGAGGATGCTGTCAGCTTTCATCCTGTTCATGATTCACCCACTCTGTCACACATCAACCTGCATGTGGCCATCACTTGTTATTTCCCTGGGGTAGCAGACCTTGACATGCTCCCTGGATGTGACTAACAGCCAAAGAATCTATGGGCTTTCATTTGGCAAAAGCTGTGATTCTGAACTTCCAGCCTCCCTGTGGGATTCCTTTGCTTGTTATTTTTGAAAAAAACTATCATACATGTCCAGGGACAAACACTTGTCTAGTTTTAAAACTTTTCTAAATAATGAAACTCACTGTTGACATATCATTTATCAATATATTGCTTGGTTAAATTTCATAAATTGAATGACTTGAATAACCTCATAGACCAAATGGCATTCCAGGAAGGAACCCCCCCTTCCCGAGTAACTCTTCAGCAATCATTTGGCTTGATATTTTCCATCTTTCTAGTGACTAATTCTGGTGATAGTTTTATATGGCTGGCACTTTATGAAACATAGTGCATACATCTCAACAGGTGTAGCAATAAGGACAATAACCGTGCTGTGTTTACTATGTAATATTTATGTGTTAGTTACTGAATGAATTTTTACTTTACACAGATCTTTTAAAGCTCCCCCAAGGTAGCAGATGTTTGTCTTATCCCTGCTTTATGGATGTGTAAATCGAGGCATAAAAAGATTAAGTTATTGTCAAAAGACACAGGAAGAGGTGGAACTAAGTTGTCTGATGTAGAGTACTTGGCGTGGGATAAAAAGACAATTGCCTCTCAATTTTATTCTATTCTAAAGATTTAATTTTAATTTTTAAAATTTAATTTCTAATCTGTAAATTTGACTTCTAAAGTTTCTAACCTTTATTGAAAATTTTACTGAACTTTACTTCAATTACTTGCTAAATTTCATTAAAATCATTTAATGATGGGGGAATCTCTGTTATTAAAACTTCATGATGCTCATTTTATTTTGAAATTTCAAGCATCATTCTACGTCCACTGAATCTAGTTGGACAACAGTCTTTGGAGTCCAGCCATCTCCATCTTTCCTTAGTTTATCATTGCCGAGAATGTTGTGTCTATGGTTTTTTCCCCTTGATTTTGAGACAGTGGCCTTATCAATATGTGGATATTGGAATTCTTTTACAACAGTAAACTCTGATGAGTGCTATAGCTAAATGTAACACAAACAGAGGAAAACATGTGTTATTTCCTTGTATCAAAAAAGCTCTGCCTTACTATTGGGAGATTTTTAAAAGTTAGTTCAGTGCTCTCTCTATTCCAGTACTTTATTCCCTGCAGCTTCATTCTGACTGAACACCAGATGTTTTCATTATGGGCTGATAATTGCCCGCATTCCCCAAAAGCAAACATTTTGCCCAAATGGAAGAGAAAATAACCAGTTTTAGTAGCTTAGTAACTACAATGAGCTGAAAGTGTTAGTTCTACTCCAACAGACAATTTATTTCATTTTTATTAATAGTACCAGGATCAAGAAACTAAGAAATTTTTATGCCGGTAGTTCAATAACAGAAGACTGAGGAATTACTTAACATTGTACCACTTAATTAGTATGGCTCATTTTGGAAATTCTTAATTAATCCTCATTTGAATGGATAGTTTCTCTTTTTCATCTCCTCTGACAACACTTTAAGCCAATGTAATTATCCTAATCCGAACTATTGTACAAACAAAACAAAACAAAATTCCTAACTCCTTTCAGAGATAATTAATCATCTAGCAAGAAAAAGTTATGGTCTCCTTTACACTGTATTTGTCTGACAGATATGCACAGCTGGGGCCTTCATTTTCCCACTTGTTCTGCATCTATGAAGGTCCAAGTTTCTCACCACTGGCACCTGAGGAGGAAAGAATTCTGCACTTCCCCGCATCCATAGCTGATGCCAGCAGAACGGCCAGCTATTCCACCATCTTGGATGCCAGATGTTGGATGGCAGAACCACAAGATGAAAAGAGTTTGCTTTCTTAGACCAATTCTTAGCATAGAAAAATGAATCAGGTATATGCATTTTGGATTTTACATGAAGGGAATACTAAACTTTCATTGGCTTTGAACATTGTAATTTTTAATTTAATTTTTGTCTTTAGTTAGCACATAAAATTGGAATGTGCTTTAGCTGAAACACCCCTTTGAACATCCTGTTAACCCCTACACACACACACACACACACACAGTTATATAATGTTTATAGAACATTTTATATCAGGCGCTGATTGCTATGAAGAAAGGAAGTCATGCTATTTGACCTTAACAACAGGGCTCTACTTTGCTCTCCTAAAATTTTCCTTATGACGAATTTCTCTTTTCCTAGATTTTCATGATTTTTTGTCTTAACAGCTGACCTTTTCCACAGCCTTGCTTTCTTGTTCTCTGTAATCAACCTTTTGCTCAATTCTCACTGCTCTGAATGACTTCAAACCCATTTCTATAGTCATGACCTCTTAACTGTGCTCCAACTTTTCATTCTAATTATTTATGGGACATCTTCACCTGTTTACCATCATCTTAAGTTCAACTTGGAGACAATATAAAGTTATGTGTAGTACCATAGCAAAAAGAAGCTTAAATTCTGATTAAAGTTACATTTTTATAGCTATTAACAACTATTAATTGCACAACCACTAAAGCAATTATCTTGTCACTACTGTTTCTATTAATAGTTTTTTTTCCCAAAAAGCAACTGTGAATGCACGCTGAGTTTGAATCACAATGAACTTGCTTATGTGTCCGCTTCACATAATAAGCTAAGAATAAACTGCAACATCCTCCAAGGAAAGTTGGAGCTAGGGCAATTTGAGGCTTTTAACCTTTACCTTTCATTCTAATATGAAAATATAAAGTACCTGTTCACCAAGGAGACCTTTATTAAAGTGTTTGCTGACCTAGACCTCTTTCCAAGTTTTTAATAGAGCAAGAGCACAAGAGCAAAGGTATAAGCTTGAAAACAAGCGTGTCCTAGTTTGTTGGAAGAGCTGATGACTCGGTTATCAGGAGTTCTATTTGCAAGTGGGTCTTAGAAGATTGCATGCAAGACAAACACAGTGGCGCCTGACAGCTGCTGCTTCTGCTGAGCCCTCACTAAGACCCCTACGCAATCAGGTGACAGAAGCCGCACCTTAGTATCTCTAGCTGTGTCAGGGCTACACTGACTGGAAAGAGTCAAGTCACTCAAGTTTTTAGGGGCACTTTAGCTGAGGATAAATGAGGAGAAATAGCAATGAAGTATTATGTAAATTAACATCTGGCTCAGGCCCAGAGAATCAATACCAGATTTATAGAGAAAGGCAAGATGAGGCAAACCAAAAGAAGAAATGAAAATGGTGTATGGCTATAGGCATTTTAGAGAATATAAGCCTCCCAGATTTTATAATACTGTATATTTTATCCACATAAATATCCTTCAGTAAGTGGTTCCTTGGAGCATATCAGAAGAGAATTGGGCTGCAGCAATGGGATGTGAGAGGAGGACATGTATAGATATGAGGTTGGCGTCAAATTGAGTCCTAGGGGACATGTTTCAGACAGGCTTGAAAAAAAGACACGCCAAAATCTATCTTCTGAGAAATTTTCTAGCTATCTTCATAATGGTTTATTTTCTTCCTTCCTTCATTGCTTCTTTCATACTTTTATTCTTGCATAATTTTTATTGAGGATATACATGTCAGATGTTGTGGTAGGCATTAATACAAAATCATTGCCTTTAAGAAGGTTACATTCGGGCTGGTGAGATAGCTCAGCGGCATAAGCGCCTGCCTGGCAAGCGCGAGGTCCTGAGTTCGACTCCTGGTACCCTCATAAAAAGGAAAAAAAGGGCCGATGATATCACTCAGTGACACAAGCGCCTGCTGGCAAGTGTGAGGTCCTGAGTTCGACCCCCAGTACCCACATAAAAAAAAAAGAAGGTTACATTCCATTGTGGGAGTCAGAAATGCAAATCATCAATTATAGAACAATACAGAAATTGTTACAATAAATGCATTCATCGCCTGTGAAATGAACCCAGAGGCAGGGCATCTGACCTGGATGGAAAGTCACACCAAGCTCCATGGAGGTGGGCAGGGGGACTACACTGGCTGCTAAGGTCAAGAAGGCCAGATGGAGGTTGGATATGTAACACCAATCCAGGCAATTTCAAGGAAATTCCACAGTGGCCAGAGTAGGAATGCAGGAAATTGATAAAACATGTTTTACTGCCACTAGAAAAAGAAGTGCTTAGAGGTTAAGAAAATGTTTCTCTGGCCGGTGAGATAGCTCAGCGGCATAAGTGCCTGCCTGGCAAGTGTGAGGTCCTGAGTTCGACTCCCAGAACCCACATACAAAAGAAAAAAAAGGGCCGGTGATATCGCTCAGTGGCACGGGCGCATGCTGGCATGCGAGGTCCTGAGGTCGACCCCCAGTACCGACCAAAAAAAAAAAAAGAAAATGTTTCTCTTAACACTGTAGAATTATGATCTGATTGATGCTTAACATAGGTAAGAAGGAGAGAAGGTAAATCCTCAGGTTTGCTCCGAGCTGGGGTTTTGCAAGGGAAAGGATACTGAAAAGAGATCGAGTACAGAGAGTCAGGGGCCATGATACAATTAGAAGGTGTAGGCTAGGTAGAGCAGCCCACAATGTCAGAATCCTCGGAATTCATGAACTTTCCTTTTCACTACTTTTCCTCATCTGATAAAAAAAAAAAAATCCATCCGCTTTTCACTAAACATCAATTAACTACTAATTATGGTTCGGGTTAAGATTTAGGGTCTCTTGAAAAGAGACATGGATTTAAGTAAAAGGAGCCAGGGAGCTGAGCTCTCCTCTCTTGGTTCTAGAAGGGACAAAGCTTGTGACTGGGCTGGGGGCAGGAGGACCACAGAGGAGGAGGAATTAGGCTATGCTTAACTTTAACCTCTTAATTAGCGCCACATGCTTCCCATCTGTTCTCCTTCCCAACGCTGTCATAACTGTGCTATACCTATTAATCTGTTAACTTCTATCTTATAATTAAGAGCTCACCATAATTGTGTAGTTTTAAACCTTTTTAATTTTGAATAATTTTAAATTTATGAAAAATTTACAAAAACAGTAAAGAGAGGTCCCATATATCCTTCATCTGACGTCTCTAATTTTAACATCTTACATAACATGGTACATTTGTCAAAACTAAGACATTAATCTTGGTACAATATACCATTGAGACTGTAGGTTTTATTTCAGTATCATCAGTTTTGCTGCTAATGTCCTTTTTCAGTCCAAGATTCCCCCAATCAGGATGGACCTTGCCCTTGTTGTCCTATCTCCTTAATTTTCTCAACACATGATAAGTTCCTAGTCTCATTTTGTTTCCCTTGCCCATGTCCCTTCAAAGAATTGTATGGTACTTGTGTGCTTAAGAGCAAGGTATAGATATCTACGCCTTCTTTCCTTGCTGATCTCTTGGTATCCATTATCATTCAGTTCAGTGGCATATAACAGAAAACTCATAATAAGTTACATAAACACATTTTAAGGGTTAGCAGCTGGGGACCGGTGTGATTCTGCACTTTCCAGACAACCAGGATTTTACTCTGTAACTGCCTTTTCACCTTTAACACCATTGATATTCTCAAGGTCACCAGTTGTCCAAGATTCCTGGTGTCACATAGGAAGGAAGGAGGGAAGTAGCCAGAATCTAGTCACATGGTCATCCTAACCACAAAGGATCCTGGGAAGGATAGATTTAAACTAAGTGTCAAGCTACTCCAAACAAAACTGGAATTCTTTTTCTAAGGAAGAGGAAGGAAGGAAGGAAGGAACATTGTATGGACAATTAGCAAAATCTGCTTCTTCCAGATAAGAATAAATAAATAGATAACCAAATACTTTAGCAAATGTCTGCATGAAGAAACAGAAAACAGCTATTTGGGAGCCCTGGGTGAGAAGGGAGACATTTGCAGACTAATGTGCTTCAGGGGGCTGAGACAAACACTACTCTTGTTTACATCCCCAAAGCTTTCTATTAAACCTCTAAGCTTGTGCCTGTTTTCTTAGCATTCAGACCACTAAATACCTTTGTTTCTGACCATTTACAAATACATAAATAGGCTGAGAGACAAAAGAAATATAAAAGTTCTTGACTTGTATCTCCTTTTTTCTCTTTTAAAAGATGTCAAGAGTTTGTCTGAAGTAGGAGAACCTTCCCTGCTGTATGGCCAGCATCTGCCACCCGTGGTGAGGAGGGGAGGAAGAGCAGGGTGCAGTGCTGTGACATTGCTGCCAGTTAGGTTTACCTTCTCAGGAAGAACTACAGGGAATTAGAGAGCAGCTGGTTGCTTGGGAAATGAGCCTCTCTCTCAGGTGGTTGCTAAGGCTATGACTTGTTAAAGAATAGGAAACGCGTATCTTAGGAGAGCTCATATTTTCCTGTTGTTGACTAGGAACGAGCCCTCTGGAAAGAAATGCTAAAGTCTGGCTTCATTGGCATGTATAAAAATATCTAGGTTTCTGCCTACAGTGTTGACTACAACACATAGACCTAAAACATGAAGGTGATTTTTAAGGAATTTATAATTTTCATGACCCCTAAATTAAGTGAGAATATAATTTAATTTGCATAATCATTATTTTTCAAAGGTTTTGTTACTTTACCCTACTAGTGAAGTATTTATTACCAGCCCAACCTTCCAGATTCTGAAATAAGACTAAATACTGACAGTTTCAAGTCCCTTGAGAGAACACAGAGCCTTTCGGTGACAAATAAAAGGTCTTTGCCTATTTAGGCAATGTTGACTAACTGTCCTTGATAAAAGTGATAATAGAAAGTGAGAATAGAAAGGTCAGTTTCTTCAGAATAAATAAATGTGCTTAAGAGCTATTTTATCAGTGTAACTAGTTGGTTTCTGTAACTCTATTCATGAGATGCAAGTGTAAAATGATTTTACTTTCTTCAAAATGGTTAAGAATAGTGTTCTGTTAAAATGGCCATTTCCTGCGGGAAGGAGTTTCCATGGGCATCTCATTCTAACTGCTATATTCACTTACATTTAACTGTTAAAGCAGTTAGTTTTGAAATGTCCTGTTTACTTAAAAATTCATGTAATACTTACTTCAATATGCTTTCTGGCGTGGCCACAGGTAAACTTAGAGTTCCAATGTTGTGGAGCAGGGGGACCTAGTCACACTCCTCCCCTCATTTCCTACATGAGTGATTTTTAGTTTGGGACAGGGAGGATATAGAAGAAGGTATTTCCTTATAAGACTTTGTATGGTGGGTTAGCTGTCAGTAGTGGTAAGGTTTATATTCCATTTTTGTCTAACAATTTGTTATTTCTTCTAGTAGTTCCATGGGTGGGTGTTTACCTTTCATTATTCTTCCTCTAACCTCCCTTGACCCCAGTCGGTTCACCCCACAGCCTCTTGGTGCAGGGATCCTAATGCCCACCAAGTGACCCTACATTGGGTGGCTACAGTTGATTTTGCGAAGGAAATCACTGGATTTGTGGCGTCACCCGTGCCAGAATGAGATAGTGTGGAGATGGTAGAATCTCCATTTCTCGACCCCTTTCTTTTCTCATCCTCTGACCATTCCTCAGTAGTACTACTAGCTCAAATGGTACCTTTAAATGAATTGGGGAAATTATTCCTGTTTTTGAGAGATGTATAACTGTGCCAGGACCCACACATTATCTTTGGAGCATAGGTCATACTTCAGTCCTCATTTCCACAATCAGTTAGGTGCTTTTGGGCAAGACACAATCTTTGCAATTATTCCTGGCACACCTGTGATTTGGTGCCCAGCCTGCCTGGCCAGCAGCTCAGCACTCTGGGATATAAGACGATTGCTTTCACCAGGTCACACTGGATGAGGACTGTTAGGTATCAAAATCTTTATAGTAAGAGATGTTGACATGAAAGAAAAGGGGTAAAGGAAATATTAATGCCTCCCAAATTTGCATTCTGTCTAAAGACTTTTCTACATACTCTGTCTTATGCAGTAAATGGTAAAATTTGGCTTCTCTGACTGCTGAGTTCAGGGGAGTCATATGACTTCTCAAAATTGTCCCTGGATTAGTAGTTTTCAACTGGGGGCTATATTGTTCCCTAGGAGACACTTGACAATGTCTGGAGATACATTTGATTATCACAACTGGGAGGAAGGAGCTGTTCTTATCTGGTATGCAGAAGACAGGGTTGCTGCTAAGCATCTTATAATGCACGGGGCAACTCCCTAAAGAATTATATCACACAAAATGTCAATAGTGCTGGGGTTAGAGATTGGGAAATTCTGCACCTGAGAATTGACCACCCTGGTCCTAACCTTGCTAGTGCCAGAAAATGACCTGGATCTCTCATATAAAAGCTCTGGCTCCAGGCGAAGTTTTGTCTCAACTTCTTCTATCAAATAAGATGAAACTACCAGTTATACTGACCTTATATGGGAATCGTGAAAATGAAAAGAGACAATAGTTATGAATATGCTTTGAAAAAGTTTTAAAAAGCCACAAAACTCATTATGTCTGCCACACTGAGAGCTTTCTGGTGGACTAGAAAAGATTCTAGCTGACAACTGCTGAGTTACTCTTTCCTTGACTCTTTGGCCTAACAGCTAAACATCCACTTTATTTCCTTCTTGAAATGTAGGATAAGTTATCTAAATGAGAGGATTTGCTTGAAGTGCTGGCTTTAGTATTCATCTTTACTTATACTGTATTATTTTCCTCATCATCACTTATTTTTGTTCATGTTGACATAGTATATTGTCTTTATTCCTGAAAGACAGAAAAGAAGGAAGGAAGGAAGGAAGGAAGGAAGGAAGGAAGGACAGAAAAGAACCAAGGAAGGAAGGAACGAAGGGAGGAAGGAAGAAAAGGATTATTCATCACACATTACAGGTGGAGAACAGCACAGCGGTTGAAAGGATTTTAGTTTGCACCTTTTTAATCGCCGTTCGAAGCGACATGCCTGTCTAGATTGTGTCAGGGAGCTATAGAGTCCTGTTTTGGTTGAAACATGTTAGTTCTGAGGAAAGAGGTCTCATAGGCGAAAGAAAGTTCTGCACCTCTCACTTGATGATTCCGTGACCACACAGAGCAGACACATCTGGACTGTCCCGTGCTTCCTTAGGCTTCTAGAAAGGAATCTTAAGTACGTCTCCTTTGCCTGTGGTTAGGACTATGCATTCTACCTATGGTTATGTTCTGATATAGCATTTCTTTTGTTTATACTGCATCATCATTTGATTTGCCCCGTGCTAATCTTGATAAATTATGCTTTACTACTCAAACTTTTGCTGAATTCTGTTGCATGGAGACTAGGAGCACAGATAACTTCTACTGCAACGCTTGACAGAGAAAGAAGAGCCAGCACGGCAGGGAACACCAGCAGGAGCGTGAGATCAGTGTGCAACGAGTGCGACTTTGGGAATCCACAAACATTTAGGCATCCATTCTTTTGCTTCACTTTTAATAAGAGAACCACTTTTTTTACACTCTGAAATACTGCAGCTTGAGCAGGGCAGGGTTGGAGACTGGAGACAGTAAACTGGCTTGCAATTTGTAAATTGTGGCCTGAGTTCTTTTGTTCATAGGAGGCTGGCATCATGAATCAAAGCAAAGATGCCCTTAATAGGCATATAATCAATCAAGCAATTGCTGAGTTTGTTCTATAGCAGTGGCGCGGTTGCTAAAGTTGTATAACCAAGCATTCCCAAACAATGGCCAGAATTTAAATTGCTATTTAAGCCAGACTGGCAGATAGTATCACTGATAAAACATAAGGGCTCCTGCTCACCAGGGTGCCCTTATGAAGGTGACAAGGTTTTGTGGTGTATTATTGCATTGTTCTCAAAGAAGCCCTGCCTGTGTCTGGGGCCGGTGACTGTTAAATAATACCAATGCTGTCAAGTGCTTCTTATTTTTCAACCAGGAACATTTATAATTCTCTGCTTCATGTACTTTCTAATGCTTCATGCTCAATGATGGGAATGAAAATTAATTACTCTGGGAATGTCGCCTTGACAAATCATTCCTCTTCTGTTAAATAATATTTTCACCAATGAAAGCAGGGGTTCCCTGGACTCTCTTCTGTTATCCTGGTCTCTTATTCCTCCTGCTTCTGCCCTAAGATCTTTCTAGAAATACCAAAACTGAACAAGGGTTATTGCCGTTAAATTTATGTCTGAAATTTCAATGCAATTTATTTTAAATCCTTCCTAAGTGTGGCATTTGAGTCTACTTGAAATTCCTAGTTCTCTATCTGTGTAGCTCAGCCAAAGATGATGCTTTGATTTCTGGCGTGCACATTCCTGGGAGCACGGAGTGTCATTTGTCTGGAAAACAGAGATATAAGCCCATTTGAAGTTTCAGTTGACTTATAGTTCCTTTTTAACCTTTGCTACTAATAGCTAGCAAAGAATAAAACCAGACACGTCAATCACTGCCTAGAATTTATGAATCATTGACTATTTCTTGAAGGATTGTATAACATCTATTTTATCGGTCTGTTGTGCCACAACACAAGATTTATAGAGTCAAAAAAAAAAAAAAAAGAAAGAAAGAAAGAAAGAAAAATGGAAACCAGCACTAGCTAGCATCATCCAGATTGGCTGGTGATAAAGTAATTGCCATTCATTACTCTCCATTAAATATAAATGAGCAGAAATTACACCAAGGAGAGAATTGAAAGCATTTCAATCCCTGGAACCCCTGTAGCATTTTCTTATTTAATGTTCTGTAAAGATTTGAATTCTCTGGTTTTCCTGATTTTTATTAAGCGGAACACCTCTTAATGCTTTTGTTTAAATTTTGCCACTTCCAAAGAAAGACCGTACCACTTGATTTTCCTATCCTCCATGGCCTGACCCCTTCCTCTTTATTGCTTTTCATGCCTGCGGATTCTTAGGTCTTGGTGCACTGCTACCCTCTCTAATGCAATTCCTGCCGTAACTGCTCATAATTTCCAACACTCGGACCTCTCAGTATCTGGAACTTCTCCTCTCCAATGATTTCGTCCTATATCCTGGTTTAGGCACCCTTTCCACTCTTCATGCTTTAGCCCAACAGGTCTCAAGGTGTGATCCAATAGGACTTGGTCCCCAGGACACTTTCAAGGGCTCGTGAGGTAAAAATCATCCTCATAAATATTACTGAGATGCTACTTACCTTTTCCATTCTCATCCTTTCACAAGTGTGCCATGTTTCTCGGGGTCATGTGACATACAATATCACAACAGATTGAACGTCAAAGCAGGTACTAGAATAGCTGCCCCCATCCTGCCCGCACATCCTTCTGGAAGCCAGCTGCTTCACACCTTCGTAATCTCTTCTTCCGAACTAACGGCTCTCTGGAGTGGTTGCTTCCTACATTTGTTCTTTTCTTTAGATATAAAATAAATTCCTTTCATCAAAAAAAATCTAGTTGTCTTTGATTCAGCCAGACATTATACATATGCAAAAATCTGAAAAAATGCCATTCTTCTCACTAATTTTTTTGTTTTAGGAAACATATCTTTTTTTTAAAAAAAATAGATTACATTAACATTTAGTAGACTTATTCTTTTAATCAAATGAAATATTTTAATACTTCTCAGTTTTAATTTTTAATATGGTAAATTTAATAGATCCCACATAACATTTTTGCCATCGAGAATTTTTAAGAGTGTAAAAAGGTCCAGAAACCAAAAATTTAAGAATGACTGCCACTGACCCTATGTCTTTAGCTGTCTAGAAAGATGAAATCCTCTTTTTATATTGCTTTTGTTGTTTTATAATTTCTAATCCATCACAGACTGTCAATTCTGGAAAATGAAATAACTTAGTGAAAAAAGTAATCTTCAAAAAAGATGCCCACCCACTGGTCAAATGCTTGGGTTTCGCTGCATTGTGAAAGTACAGTAAAATTTTCCATTTGTTTGTTCTTAGTTTATGCAATTGTCTCCTCATGGGCCCATTTGAGAGTCGCAAACTCAATCTCTTCCATGATTTTTCTTTTGGTAGCACTGCGCAGGTTTTCTCATTACCAGTGACAGTCGTTTTTCCATAGAAGAAATATCCCATGTTCTGATTACAGAAACAATCATCAAAATTCTACATGCTCCCACCTACCCATCTATTTGCATTTGTGGCCATGCACGCCACTGTCCCTTATATTAATGTTCTACACTTTTACTTAAGGATGACCCTTATGTGTCCCCTAAATTATATTCCTTCTCACTTCCTTGAGGACACTGTGCCTGCAATTCTTTTCTCATCTCTACATCATCAGTCTCTATTTTATACTGGACCATTCACATCAGTATGACAATATGTTATTTTTTCTAATCTTCAGAAAAACAAAAAAACTTTTCCTGACCTCACTCTCCCCACACTTCCTATTTATCCTTGTCATCATTGAAAGAGCTGTTTGTACATGACATCACTCCGCTCTCTCTTCCCACGGTCGCCTGCATCCCTGTCCTTGTGAAGAACTCAATGATCTCTGTGTTGTAAAATAGCCAGTTCTTAGCTCTTCCTTGCTGCCTAGAAATAATTTCTCCATTTCCCACTCTGGACAGGGCTCATACCTGGTTTTCATCCTGCCTCTCTGAACACCTCTTCTTGTAGATTTGTGTTTTTCACCCCATCTCTCTGACTCCTCTGTATTGGGTCTTTCCTTTTCTCTCTGTACACTTGCCTTTGGTAAACTCCTTTGGTCTTTTGATTTTAAGTAAATTCTGTTTGCTGCTCTCTTTCTCTCTCAGATTTATGACTGAGAGACCCCATATGACCTGGAAACCCCATGTGAACGCTATACTTGTGGATCCAATGCCTGTTTTCCATTACCATTTGGATTTCTGTTAGGTATTTCTGATATCATATGTCCTAAAATCCTCTCAAACCTCCCCCAGTCCTGCCCCTCTCATAGTCTTCCCCATCTCAGGAAGTGGATATTTTATTTGTCCATATGTCCCGGCTGAAATTATTCTCTTGATTCTCTTCTTTCTTTTTCTAGGAATATTTATCAGATCCATCAGCAAATTCTCAGCTTAACCTTCAACAAATATTTGACTTGAACAAATATTTAATTACTTCCTACTAATTCCAGTCTTATCACTAAAATCCGAGCCACTGTTGTCTGTCTTTTGGATCACTGCGGTCACCTTGTACTTAGTCTGTGTCTGAACTTACTCCCTTCTATTTTCAGTAGCATAAAAAAATGTCTTCTCTTTCCAGGGTAAAAGTAAATACATTGCAATGATATAAGTAGAATGACGAAAACTTTCCACACTTGGACACCTTTGAGAATGAAAAAGAAACTCACAATTATGCTGGGATATCAGGCATAAATTTAGATTTTTCCTGGGAAACCTGGGATGAAGTCCAACTGTCATTAATCATCTAGAGTAATTGCCCCTCATTTTTCTCTACCTGATTTACTTCTGTACCCTAGTTTTGCACTTACACATCTTTTTATTGTTTGTCTCTCCTACTTGAGTATAAATCCCATGAACACAGAATTTTTTGTGTTTGTTCCATCTGTAATATTTAACATGTACTCAATAAATATTTGAATGTGACTTCATGGGCTGTATTTCTACTAATTCAACAGTTATTGAAAATTGAGTACTTCTCGGGGTATATGTTCTAGGAAGGCCTAAATTAAGTTATCTCTAAAAATTACCCAAGAAATTTATAGAAAATTTTCAGGAAATTGATTTTCCATTTTTCAATATAAATTTTTTACTAAAACCTTTGCAAATTAAAAGTGTAGCCCTATCCTTTCAAAAGAACTTACTGCACATCAAGCATTGGAAAGCTTGTCAGACACAAGGGCAAAAAGGGACACCTAGTGTCAGGCCTGTGGGGTTTCAGATGCCCATGGGGAAAACAGACACATGCACATGTCCACCCTGGGCAGAGTGTGACAGCTTTGGAGGGGCTGTCCCGAGACTGGGCTGCTCAGTGTGCCTTGACTGAGTGGTGGAATCTCTCCACATGGCTAGTTAGGGAATGTTTGTTGAGTTTTCTCTAGCTGGTCGTCGGCCTGTGTGATTTATCTGCAGTAAGTCATGAAATCCTTATATAATATTTGCAAGGTTGGCACTATTGATACTCCCTCCGTTTTATAAGACTGAGGCACAGAAGAGTCTATAAGTGGGGTAAGATTGTGCAGTTACAAAAGCAGGGAGCTTGAATTGGAACCCTGGCAGAGCTGGCCTCAGAGCTTTTGCATATTAAGCTACGGTGGCCCATAAGGGGGTCCATCTGAGACAATCCCGGTTGATACCTGATGTGCGGGCACAATTAACAGAATCCACTTTTGCTCTATAAAACACTTCAGTTTGGCTGAAAGTTCATATGACCTCGCTCCCCACAGGTCACATTTATGTTGTATTCTGCTCTCTCTTTAGATCTCTCTTTAAATCTAAACTGTTTTTAGATTTAAGCACTTTAGTTTGCATTAGACTATTAGTAATTAAGACCAAATATGCAATCTTTGCTTGGAAATAAAATTGGTGCCTTTTATGTGTGTGTGCTTTGGGAAAAGCTGGAAGTTGAATAGGGAAACAGGCGAGGATGAGACATGGACACCATCCTGGTGATGCACATGCCACCGTAGCAAAGTGAGATGTCATCAGTTAGCTGTCCCTGTCGTGGCTCTGTGGACTCCAAATCCTGGGATTGCATAGCACATATGTAAGATATTTTGAACATAAGCCACACATACATCCAAGGAATATATACGTATTATAAAACATACACATGGGTAGAAGTGGAATTGGGTGCCAAAATAAGCAAATGTGATGATTATAAGATATTTTCTTTTGGGATATGTTGATGGAATGATTATAAAGAATCCTTTCCCTCACTGCGATAACAATAATTTAGTATGAGTAATGCGATTGAATATACCGTTATTTTTAAACTCTTGGATTACTGTTCTTCATGCAGAGATTTAAAAATCTGTTTAACTTCACGTGTATACTTGTTTTAAATTCTGTCACAGGTTAAAGAGATAACCTCACAGAGGTTACCAGATAGAAGAGGAAGGCATGCAGTTTGGGTTGTACTCATTGACTTGTAACTTTCATTTTTATTCTAAATACTTATCATGCAACTGTTTTTAATTAAAGTTTTGTTAGTAGTTTTCCTGATATTCCTTATTACATTTTCTTTCAAACCACTTAAAATTTGCTGCATTTTATATATTTAACATATGAGTCTAAAACACACTGCTGTGGCTTGTATCTAGATGTCCCCTCAAAGTCTCATGTGCTTGTAAGGGGATTTTTTTGGAGGTGGCAGGACCTAAAGTGTGTGAATGTGAATTAAGGTGTGATACTGGGATCAAAGGTGTGTGGTACTAAATTAGTCCACTGATGGATTTAGTATATTTCTGGGAGTGGGTAATGGAAAGGCCCAGCCTCGGTGTAGGCAGCGCCATCCAAAAGGCTGTTAGGCCGGATGTGATAAAAGGGAAAAGGAGGCTTGTTGGTTGCTGCTTGCTGCCTTCTGCTTGCCACACTGTGGACTGTTTCTCTTCCACCATGCCCCTCTGCCATGCCACCCTGCCTTGGATCCAGCCAGCTTCGACTGAAACCTCTACAATATACAGCGTGAGCTGAAATAAACCTTTCCTCCTTTAACTTGTGTGTGTCAGGTATTTTGGCTCAGCAATGAGAAAATTAACTAAGACAACCACTGAAAGCCTTGGTTTGGAAGATTTATAAACAGGTTGGAATATTTTTACAAGTTTCTTTTTATTTTACTTTATTTTTTTTAATTTATTTTTTATTTGTTGTTCTTTTTTTTAATAATTTATTTTTTTTTAAAGACAACAAGCAAACATTCTTACATATTAACAAACTCAAGCATTAGAGAATGTACAAATACTTTTTGGAGAAAAACATTACTCAGTATAGGATTAAGCCATGTAAAAGCTAGGTAAAAACAGAAGACTAAGGAATGGAATAGTCACAGTGAAATTGCATTTTCATACTAGGGAGACAATACGATGTTTACAAATGTGCGTCCGGTTTACTTCGCTTGTGAGTATTTTCTCGAGTACAAGTTTCTTTTTAAAATAAAATTTTAATTTTAGAATGATTTTGGATTTTCAGAAATGTTGCAAAGAGATACAGAGATTTCCCATTTAGGCCACACCCAGTTTCTCCAACTGTTAACATCTTGCACTCATCAGATATATTTGTCACAATGAATGTACCAATGTTAATACATTTTTATTAAGTATAGCCTTCTCCTTTCATATTTCCTTAGTTTTTACCTATTGTCCCTTTTCTGTTATAGGACAGGACATTTAGTCCTTATACCTCCTTAGGCTCTGCAAAATAAGACAGTTTCTCAGACTCTGTGCCCTTGACAGTTGAGAAGTACAGTACTTGCAAGGTTTAAAGTGAGTAGACGTGACAGCTCTTACAAATGACTCAAATCGCATTATATTGCTTTTTTTATACGTATAGAGATAGAAAATGCAAAAAAACAGGCATTTTTTTCACAATTTTCTTCTCGTCCCTTTAAAATGCAGTTTCTTTATTATTCATTATTAAAACATCACCTTCATATTGAATGGATGGAATTTTGTTTTGTTTTACCACTTAAACGGTCTTTTTTATTTATTTATTTTTTATTTATTTATTTATTTTTTTGAAGGTACCGGGGGTCGACCTCAGGACCTCGCATGCCAGCAGGCACCTGTGCTGCTGAGCGATATCACCGGCCCTTTCTTTTCGTATGTGGGTTCCGGGAGTCGAACTCAGGACCTCGGGCTTGCCAGGCAGGTGCTTATGCCTCTGAGCCGTCTCACTGGCCCCAAAACAGTCTTTTTTAATGAGACATAATATTTATATATCTTATGAGGCACACTATGATAATTTGATACATTTATGCAATGTATAATGATCCAATTAGGGCAATAAATATTTTTATCTCCTCAAATATTAGTCATTTGTATGTGTTGGGAAAGTTTGCACCCTTCTTTCTCTGTTATTTTGAAATATATTACAGATCGTTGAAGCCAGTGGTTATCCTCCCATACTACAGAACATTGGAACTGATTTCTCTAACTGTGCTTTGGTGCCTCTTATAGCTTATATCTGGGTGTCCCCCCAAAGCCTCACGTGCTCACAGGTGAGGCTTTTGGGAGGTGGCTGGACCATGGGTGTCTGGTACTGGATTAGTGCACTGACGGGTTTATAACTGGGGGTGATGCTGGGAGGTGAGGTGTGGTGGGAAGAGGTGGGTCCCTGGGGGTGTGGCTGGGATATTTACACATATTCCTCCTGGCTTGAGCCCTCACTTTTTCCTGACTGCTCTGCCATGGACTGTTTTTCATCTGCCGTGATGCCCTGCCTTGAAGCCAGCCTACTATGGGCTGAAACCTCTTCAAACTGTGAGCAAAATAAATCTCTCTTTCCTTAACTAGTGTGCGTTGGATATTTTGTCCCAGCAATGAGAAAGTAACTAAGAAAGTATCCCTTATCTAACTTTTTTCTGCCACCTCCTCCCTGCCATTCCCAGTCTTCAGTAACTCCTATTCTACTCCGTTCTTCTAGGATGTTGAGTTTTTAATTTCCACAAATGAGTGAGAATATGTGATATTCATACTTCTGTAAGTGTCTTATTTCACTTAATATAATGACCTCCTTTTCTATCCATGTTACTGCAACAGGATTTTATTCTTTTTTTCATGGCTGGAGAATATTCCTTTGTGTATACATACCACATTTCCTTGTCCATTCAGTTAATGGACTCCTTGATTGATTTCATATCTTGTCTTTTGTGAATAGTACTGCAATTAACATGGGAATCAAGATATCTCTTTGATATAATGTTTGCATTTCCTTTGGATATGTAAACACCAGAGAGATTACTGGGTCATTTTGTAGTTGTATTCTTAGTTTTTTAAGGAATCTCAGTACTATATTCCATAAAGGCTGTACTAATTTAAATTCCCACCAACAGTACATGAGAGTTCCCATTTCTCCATATGCTCACCAGCATTAGTTATTTTGTGTTATGGATAATGGTTATTCTAACTGTGGGAAGTTATATCTCAGAGTGATTTTGATTTATATTTCCCTTTTGATTAGTGATATTGGGCATTTTTCATATATTTCCTGGCCATTTGTATGTCTTCTTTTGAAAAATGTCTATTCAAATCTTTATCCTATTTTTAAATTTATTACTATTAATTTTTTTTTTTTTGTGGGTACCAGGGGATCGACCTCAGGACCTCGTGTGCCAGGAGGCGCCCGTGCCGCTGAGCGATATCACCGGCCCCTTTTTCATATGTGGGATCCGGGAGTCGAACTTGGGCCCTCGCGCTTGCAAGGCAGGCGCTTAAGCCGCTGAGCCATCTCACCGGCCCTATTATTAATTTTTTGGTGTTCATTTTTGTTTGTTTGTTTTGAGACAGGGTGTCACTATGTAGTGCAGGCTGGCCTTGAACTTCCTTATGTAGCCCAGGCTGGCCTCTAACTCATGGCGATCCTCCTGCATCAGCCTCCCAAGTGCTGGGATTACAGGTGTGCACCACCATGCCTGACAAGTGTTCTTTTTTTTTTTTTTTTTTTTTTTTTTTCAGTTATGTATACATGCTGGATAGCAAGCCTCTGCTGGAAGAATAGTTTGGATATAATTTCTTCCATTCTGTAGGTTATCTATTAACTCTTTTAGATTATTCTTTTGCTGGGCAGAGGCTTCTTAGTTTGATAAAAACCATTGTCTATTTTTACTTTTGTTGCCTGTATTTTTGGGATCCTATTAAAATATCTTTGTTGATACCAATATCTCTAAGTGTTTGCCCTATTATTTCTTATAGTAATTTCATAATTTCAGGTCATATATTTAGATTTTTGACCCATTTTGAGTTGACTTTTGTGTTTGGTGAGAGGAATGATCTAGGTTCATTCTTTTTTTATGTGTATATTCAGTTATGCCAACCTCATGGACAGTGTAAGAACATTAATTCCTCTGATACATGAACATGGGATAGCTTTCCATTTTTAATGTCCTATTTAATTTCCTCTGATATCTTATATTCATTAAAGAGACCTTTAACTTCCTTGGTTGAATTTATTAATAAATGTCTTCATTGTTTGTGGCCACTATGAATGGGATTGATTTCTTATTCAGCAAATTCATTATTAGTGTAGAAAAATGCTAGTGTTTTTATTTATTGTATTTTGTCCTGAAACTTTGCTAAATTGGCTTATCAATTGTGACCAGTTTGATGGAATATTCAGCTTCTCTATGTATAAAATCTTATCATCTGAAAATGTAGATAATTTGATTTCCTCCTTTCCAATTTGGATGGCCTTTATTCCTGCCTGTTCTTGCTAAGATTTTCAATATTGTATTGAATAAGAATGGTACAAGCAGACATCCTTGTCTTGTTCCAGATCTTAAACAAAACTCAGCTTTTTCCTATATGCAGTATGATACTGATTGTGGGTTTTTCATATATAGCCATTAGTATTTTGAAGTATTTTCCTCTGATACTTATTTTGTTGAGAGTTGTTATCATGAAAGGATATCAAATATCATCTAATTTTTTTCATCTGTTGAGATGATCATATGGGTTTCTTCTTCATTCTGCTGATAGGATGTATTATGCTTGATGTATGAATGTTATACTATACTTGCATCACTGGCAAAAATCCTACTTGATCACGGCATATGATCTTTTGGATGTACTGTTGGATTCAGTCTGTTAGTATTTTGTTGAGAACTATTGCATCTGTGCTCACCAGGGATATTGGCCTGTAGTCTTTGTTGTTGCATTTTTTAATTTTTTTGTCACCAGGGTGATGCTGGCCTCCTAAAAAAAGTTGACAGAGTTACTTCCTTTTCAAGTTTTTGGGATAAATTAAGAAGAATTGAACTTTGTTGCTCTTTAAATGTTTTATAGAATTTAGCTATAAATCTTTCATGTCCTGGAATTTTATTTGACAGGAAACTGAATTAGTACTTTATTCTCATAATTCATTATTGGTCTGTTTAGAATTGCTTTCTTCTTGATTCAGTCTTGGTGGGTTGTTATGTGTCCAGGCATTTATTCATTTTGGGTGAGAGTTCTAATTTGTTATCAAATAATTGCTCATAATAGTTTCTTACGATGCTTTGCATTTCTGTGTTATCAATTGTACTGTCTCTTTTTACATTTCTAATTTTGTTTTCCTGTAGCTAAAAATTTGCCAAATTTTTAATCTTTTTAAAAAACCCCAACTGTTTTATTAATCTTTTGTATTTTCCTCTTAGTTTAGATTTTATTTATTACTGCTCTGATCTTTATTAATTTTTTTCTTCTGCTAATTTTGGATTTAGGTTGTTGTTGCTTTTGTAAATGCTGGCAGTTTACAGTTAGACTGCTCACTATAAATTATTTTGTTTTTCAATGTAGTCATTTTATTGCTGTAATATTGGTTGTAGTATTGCTGTAATAGTGCTCCTAATGTTGCTTATGCTGTATCTCACACATTTTGAAATTCTCGTGTTATCATTTTCATTTGTTAAAGAATTTTTTTTTGCCTTTTAATTTTTTTAATTAATCATTGATCATATAGAAGCATGTTGTTCAATTTCCACATTTTTATAATTTCTGTTCTTCTTATTGTTGATTTCTAGTTTTATTCCATTGTGGTCTGAGAAGATAAAGGTATGATTTGAGCTTTTAAAAACTTGTTGATACTTGTTGTACAACTATACCTACATCTGCTTCCCTTTCATTTTATTTGCCTTATATATCTTCTTCCCTTGCAGTCTACATGGCTCTTTACCAGTGAAGTGAGTTTCTTCTAGGCAACATATAATTAGATTATGTTCCCCTTTGTTCTTTATTCAGTTATGTCCTTTGATTGGTGAATTTAATCTATTTACATTCAAAGTGATTACTGATAGGTCTGAACTTCTGTCATGTTGTTAATTGTTTTCTTGTTGTTTGTATGTTTATTTTTGGTTGTTTGTACATTCTTTCTTTTTATTTAGGTAGTTTTCTCTCATGATCAGGCTTCATTTTCTTCTCTTTCTCCTTTGTGTATCTGTTCTGCTAGTGAGTTTTGTACATTTGTGTGTTTTCATGATTGTGGTTATCCTTTTTTTCTAGAGCAGGACTGCTTTAAACATTTATTGTTGGGCCAATTTAGTGGTGATACATTCCCTTAGTTTTTGATAATCTGGGGAAGACTTTATTATTCACATCTGAAAAGTAATTTTGTGGGGTAGAGTATTCTTCATTGGTAGATTTCTTCCTTTCAGGACTTCAAATACACCATCCCATTCTTTCCTTGTGCTGAAGGGCCGGGGATTTAGCTCAGTGGTGCAGCACCTGCCCGGCAAGCGTGAGGTTCTGAGTTTGATTCCTGGTACCAAAAAAAAAAAAGAGTTCTGCTGAGAAGTCTGCTGTTAGTTAAAGGGAAATCTTTTATATGTGACTTGATTCTTTTCTCTTGCTGGTTTTAGAATTCTTTGTCTTGCACTTTTGTTATTTAGACTATAAGATACTGGGGAGAAAGTCTTTTTTGGTTGAATCTTGTTGGAGTCCTCCAAGCTCCTTAGTCTTTAACTTTTGCCTCTCTTTGAAGACTTCGGAAGTTTTCAGTTATTATTTCATTAAATATGTTTTAAAAGACTTTTATCTTTTTTTCTCTTTGTGGAATTCTCCTAATGTGAACATTTGATCACTTAACAGTGTATCCTATGTCTTGTAGACTTTTTAAAAAATTCTTTTAAGCCTTCCTTCCTTCCTCCCTCCCTTTTTCCCTTCCTCCCTTCCTCTGACTGGGTTATTTCAAAAGACCTGTCTTCAAGTTCCGAAGTTCTTTCTCCCACTTACCCCGTGAGGTACAGCATATGAAAAGCTGGTCCTGTGAGTGATAAAAACAATTTAATAATAGTCAAGGAATATAGAAAAGTCAAGAGTTTCTTGGTACACTGGAAGAGAGCAGTGGGTGATTTGAAGACACAGTTGGGGGAAAGACTGAGATGTTTACATTTGATTTTAGCATGAGGAGGGCATCTGGAAATGTCATCCCAGGAATGCTTTCATCAGGTCGTGGTGGTTCTGTTCTCCATCCACCTCAGTTGTATGAGGACTGACAGTGTTCCTGTTTGACAGTGTCTGGTCCTCTTGACATTGCTAGAAAGAGTCCTTCTGGGTAAAAGTAATCAATAAATATGTAACAATTGATTAATGTTAGTGGTCAAGGGCATCAGAATAAAGTATATATGTTTGTACTTGAAAGGGACTTTTATATTGTGTACTTGAAAGGGACATGTTATATTGTGCTGGGGAAGAAATGGTATATTCTTTAAGACATGGCAGGCAGTTAGGTCATCTAATAATATACATGTAGTTTTTGTGTGTAGCTTACAGGTGGAAAGTTAATATTCCACTGCAGACTCACCACTTAGTTGCAGTGTGGCCTTGTAAAGAAACGATGGTAAAATTATCATGATTCCCCACACTACTTGCCTTTGTCTGTTATGGATATTCATGATTGAAATTTTTTTATTTCTAAGATTTCTGATTGATTTCTGCTTTTGTTAAATTTCTTACTATATCATGAATTACTTTCCTTATTGTGTTGAATATTTGTATCCTCATGCATCTTTCTGGGTTTTCTTAGGATCATTATTCTAACTTTGTTTTTAGCCACTTCATAGATTTCCTTCAGATTAGAAAGATCCTCATCTTGGAAGATTCCTGTGTTTCTTCACAGGTATCGTGCTTCCTTATTTTTTCGTGCTTCTCATGTCTCTACACTGATGTCTCCGCATCTAGCGTAACAGTTGCCTCTTCTAATTTCCTGGAGTAGCTTTCATTTAGATGGGATACAGAATGGCGTTTAGGTAGGTACTTCAGCTTTGCTTGCTAAAGGCTCATTGAAACTATAGCCTCTCTGAGTTCTTTGACCATAATTGATGTTATCTGCGTCTCTGAGTGCCTCAGTAGTTCAGATTTCAGCAACATGAGTGCACTTGTATGAATTTACAGTGGACATGGGCTTTCGAAAGTGTGTGTCCTCATAGACTCAAGCACCATTGGCCCAGGTGCTCATAATGGCAGCATCTCTGGTCCTGATGCTATAGGGTGGAGAGGAGCCTGTCCCACAGTTCTGCTGGATATAGATGGGTGCTGCTGGCTGTCATGGCAAAAGCAGCCAGAGTTCCACAGCCATGGGACCTGAAAGGTCCCTTGAACATCTCAGGTTCCTTGAGCTCAATGTGGGTGACACCTAAACTTGTGATACCAGCAGTCCTGGTTCTGTGGGACAAGCTCCTAGTCCCACAGGCTGGGCATGGGTGATGCTGGGGTCCAAGACACTGGTAACTCTGGTCCCAAGGTTGCAGGCAAACACCAATCATGCTTTTAATGAGTAGTGAGTAGGGGCCTGCGTTTGTGCCTGTTTCCCACCCCTATGATGATTTCCGACTAAGTTACGACTGTGTCATTCCTCCTGAGAGACTTTATCCTCCTTCATCTTAAGGAGGAAGAGACAAAATCTCTCCCTTCCTTTTTTACAAAACTGCTTTTAACTACTTTATTCTGTTGATTTTATACTTTCCTAGTGGGCATTTAAAACCAAGTAGGTAATCAAAATTAATTTCCTTTTACTATTAAGGTCATCAAGACTTCTCAGGGGTCACTTCTGGGGATACACAAAGAGCCTTTTGGCCACATCAGCTCTTTACCAGTTGTGTCACCTGCCAGGATGGGTCACGGTCTTACTTGCTCATATGGCTTCCCTTAGAAGCACGGGGACTTCCCCTCTTCAGTGACCCTCCTTTTACCACCATGCACATTGGTCGATGCCTTCCTCCAAGGTTCAGTGATACCCCTGCTCTGGAGTTTGGGTGATTCACCAGTTGCAGGACCCTTTCAGAGGGACCCTGTCACGCTCTGGGTCATGGGTGACCTCACAGTGCAAGTACCAATATATTTGCTGTACTTTTGGTCCTATATCTTCCTTAGCTTTGGTATCTATGCCCCAGTTATTGAACACCCAAAAGGTTAGTTACACCAGTCTTGAAGTAGTAGTAGATCCTAATCCTATTGTAATTTCCTCTGGGTACAGAAGCTCAGGGTCATATCTTATCTATCTTATAGGGAATGGCCATTATCTTAACATACTTCTTGGTTATCTCTTGAAAGTCTTACTCCTGAGAAATGTTAACAGACGAGTTACACATTTGTACAAGGAAATCTAAAACAAAAATAATAAGAACAAAATAAATCCAGTGAGCATAATAGTTTAAGAAAAAGTAAATTTAGTTTTGCCATTAAGTAGAATACATTTAAGTAGCATACATTTGCTTACAGATGTGTCTTATAGAAGACTAATTTTGGAATGTATCATGTTTAGGCATATCTAATTATCCTAATACAATTAGGAACACAACCTAAAAATATCTATTGTTTCAACCATGTTAGTTCTGGAGGAAGAGGAAAACAATCTGTAAGGTATTTTCCTGAAACTCTATACTTTAGAAGGCTTGTACACTTGGGGAACAGACATGCATTTAATATACAAAGAAGTCTGCAATAATTAGCACTACAGCTACATGGAGATTTTTACATATCCATCTACCTTTCTACTTCTAAAGCAAAATTTATAATTGATGGTTAAGTAGTATAGCTATATTCCTGTGATTTTGTATTTAACAGATCTACAAAGTTTAACACTACTGACTTAAAAATAATTTTTTTTGAGGAAAATCAGGGATTTTTTTTTTTTTTGAGGAATCTCCACATTGATTTCCACAGCAGTTGCACCAGTCTACACTGCCACTGTTGGTGGAGAAGCATTCCTTTTCCTCACAGCCCCGCCAGCATTGGTTATTGGTTGATTTCTTGATAATAGCCATTCTTTCTGGGGTGAGATGGAATCTCAGCATTGTTTCAATTTGCATCTCTCAAATGACCAGTGATTTTGAACATTTTTTCATATATTTATTTGCTATCTGTATTTCTTCATCTGAGAAGTGTGTATTCATCTCAGATGCCCATTTTCGGTGTGATTTTTTTCAATTCTTTATATGTTCTAGATAGAAGTCCTTTTCTGAGGGACAGTTGGCTAAAATTTTTTCCCACTCTGGGTTGTCTTTTCACTCTGTTGTTGATTTCTTTTGATGTGCAAAAGCTTTTTAATAAGATGAAATCCCAGTTGTTGATTCTTTCTAGTATTTCCCATGCAATCTGGGCTTTGTTCATGAACTCTGCCTACACCTATGTCTTCAAGATTTCTACCTAATTTCTTTTCCAGTAGATTTAGTGTTTCCATTTTAATATTCAGATATTTGACCCAGTTTGATTTTAGTTTAGTGCACGGTGATAGACATGGGTCTAGTTTTAGTCTTTGGCATGTAGAGAGCCTGTTTTTCCAGCACCATTTATTGAAGAGGCTGTCTTTCTTCCAGTGAACATGTTTGGCCCCTTTGTCAAAGATCAGGTGGCTGAGTGTGTGTGTAGTTGCGTCTGCATCTTCTAATCTGTTCCACGGGTCCTCAGGTCTGTTTTTTTGTTTTGTTTTGTTTTTCTTTTCTTTTTTTTTTGCCAGTACCATGCTGATTTTATCACAGTAGCTTTGTAGTATAATTTCAAGTCAGGGATTGTGATGCCCCCTGCCTTGACTTTGCTGCCCAGAATTGCTTTTGCTATTCTAGGTCTCTTCTGTTTCCAAATGAATTTTAGGAATGTTTTCTTTAGTTCTGTGAGGTATGCTAATGGTATTTTGATCAGGATTGCATTAAATGTGTATAACAATTTTGGGAATATGGCCATTTTCACCATTTCATGGTTCTTCCTATCCATGAGCAAGGTATATCTTTCCATTTTCTGATATCCTCTTCAATTTCTTATTTCAGAGTACTGTAATTTTCAATGTAGAGATCATTTACTTCCTTTGTTAGACTGATTCCTAAGTATTTCATTTGTTTGATTAGTATTGTGAAGGATGTGGTTTCCCTAATTCTATCTCAGTGAGTTTGTGGTTTGTGTACAGGAATGCTATTGATTTTTACATGATGTCTTTGTATCTGGCTACACTACTGAATTAGGTTATTAAATCTACAAGTCTTTTGGTAGAGTTTTTGGGTTTTCTATGTAGAGTATCATGTCATCTGTAAAGATAAGTTAACTTCTTGCTATCCTTATTCCTTTTATTACTTTCTCTTGTCTCATTTCTCTGGCTAATGTTTCTAGAACTGTATTAAATATGAATGGTGATAGTGGACATCCTTGTCTTGTTCCTGAATTTAGAGGGAAAGCTTTCAGTTTTTGACCATTTAGTGTGATGTTGGTTGTTGGTTTGTCATAGATGGCTTTTATCAGATTGAGATAAGGACCCTCTATTTCAGTTTTTTGTAGGGTTTTTATCATGAATGGTGCTGGACTTTGTCACATGGTTTTTCTGCATCTATTGACATGATCATGTGATTTTTTTCTTTGGCTCTATTAATATGGTGTATTACATTTATTGATTTGCATATGTTGAACCATCCCTGCATCCCCAAGGTCCCATTTGACCCATCTAGTCCCCTTTTGGGTATCTTCCTGGAAGAATTAAAAACATCATACCACAGCAATATATGTGTACCTATGTTTATAGCAGCACAATTTGTAATAGGTAAATCTTAGGAAATAATAGGAAACAACCCAAATGCCCATCAACAGAGGAACTGATAGAAAAGATGTGCTCTTTTTATTCAATGGCATACTATTCAGCCATAAAGAAGGATAAACTTAAGTCTTTTATAGGTAAATGGATGCAACTTGAGACCATAATCATAAGTGAAATAAATCAGACTCACATGTGTAAAGATTGTATTGTCTCCCTGGTGTGAGAAACTGAAAGAGGAAATAAGAACCAAAATGTGCAATAGATGTGAAATGGGAAGAAATTGTTCAAAAGGAAAGAGGAACTAGGGTGGGGGAAGGGAAAAGGAAAGAAGGGAAAGGAAAAAAAATACAAGACAGTTATACCACTAGTTTCTCTTAGTTCATTGAAAAGAAAGGCTTATGCTAATATCATTTGGAGAATTTTTTATGCCCATATCTTATACTCTGAGTAACTACTTGGAGGATAACAATATGCAATGTATTAACTATTGTTATTTTCCTATTATTTTGTTATGAAATTTTGTTTTATTTTTTCCATGAAATAAAATAATCAGAATGTGGGTTTAGATCTTTCCAAGCTTAGGAAACAGTACAAATGACCATAAGCCGACTGACTTCCTGATGTACAAGTGCATCTCATTCATACAATAACAAAAGTGTTAAAGCCAGTAACCATGTTTTAACTGACAAGATTGTCCAAATGGTAGGATTTTCTCCACCTGAATGTGCTGAATAACAGCAAAAATGTTATTTTAACTTTGCGTGTTTACATAGCATGCAGTATTTAGTCCTCAGATGGATACATATCTAGTCTCGGATATTCAGAATGTCAAATGCATATAATAGCCTAAAAGTAATAGTTGTTCATTCAACCAGAGTTATAAACGAATCACTTAAATAAATCTTGACTCTGTTAAGACACGGTTCCTAAGTAATCAAAAGCCTAGTAGTAGGAAACAGAAGAAATTATCTTGATAAAACACAGACCTTTGGTCCTTAGGCTAGTTTTTGTAAATTTTTACTGAGTATACCAACATTTTAAGAAGCATCATTGTTTTAAATAAACAACTTAGTTTTACATTAGTGTTATAAACTTTGATTTTAAAAAACTGCTTATTTTTAATTCTATAAACAAGCTTATGATACATATGATTTTTTTCCTAAATTTCACCCCTCATGAACTTTTCGTGACTTACATTAGCTTTCTAATTTTGTCCTCATTGTCAGTACGATGAAATTTCCCCAAACGAGATCTTTTTTCACCAAAAATTTTGTTTTATACATATCTTTCTTTACATCACCTTCTTTTTATTTACTGGCTTCTTTCTGCCTTTTAAAATATTTTTAGATTTACAAAGCAAATTAAATCCAACCTGTACAGCAGATTTGAACTAAGAAACATAGTAACCAAGTTAATTAGGGAAAGCCAACATTTTGTGAAAGAAGGTTAATTGTACCAGAAAGGTGCACTGAGCACCTTTTTTTTCTTGAAAACCAATGTGAATTACTATTTAGGAGAAAGTGTAGAAAGACTTCAACATTATCCCTATCTATTACATTTTGAATTCTTAAATTTTTTTTACGACAAACTGTCTCTAACTAGACATGTTTTACTCAAATGTTATGCTGTTAGGATATATAGTCAATTTATGATAAAGACATAACTCTTAGAGTGTTACAAAATGATAGTGCCCTACTTAGTTTAACAGTAGTTTTTTTTTTTTTTTTTTTTTCTTTTTAATGTGGGTACCAGGAGTCAACATCAGGACCTCGCACTTGCCAGCAAGTCCTTGTTCCGCTGAGTGATATCACTGGCCCTTTTTTTCCTTTATGTTGTTTTCGGGAGTCAAACTCAGGACCTTGCGCTTGCCAGACAGGCACTTATGCCACTGAGCTATCTCACTGGCCCCACCAGTAGTTTTAAAAATCATGTTGCTACTCATTTTGTGTCCCAAATCATGTCATACAGAGATGTAAGCACTGTACGTTGAGAAAAGGACACATAACATACTGTCCACATAACATGAGGACAGAAAAGCCCCCAAATTTTTTTTTTTTTTGTGGGTACCGGGGGGTCGACCTCAGGACCTCGCACGCCAGCAGGCGCCCGTGCCGCTGAGCGATATCACCGGCCCCTTTTTCGTATGTGGGATCCGGGAGTCAAACTCGAGCCCTCGCGCTTGCCGGGCAGGCGCTTAAGCCGCTGAGCCATCTCACCGGCCCAAGCCCCCAAATTTTTGTTTCTGAACTTTATAGGGTTTTTTTTTTTTGTAAAAAAAAAAAAAAGTGATTTTTTTTTTTTTTTTGTGGGTACCGGGGGGTCGACCTCAGGACCTCGCGCACCAGCAGGCACCCGTGCCTCTGAGCGATATCACCGGCCCCTTTTTCGTATGTGGGATCCGGGAGTCGAACTCGGGCCCTCGCGCTTGCAAGGCAGGCGCTTATGCCGCTGAGCCATCTCACCGGCCCAAAAAAGTGATTTTTAAAAAAATTTTAAGTACTAAATTTAAACAAAGACTAGGCAGTAAAATAATAGCAGTTTTTTATGTGAAACCTACGAGCCTTTTTAGGATCTCTTAAAAATATTAACATTAGGCCATATAAACAAATCCTTTAACAAACCAGGTGAGTCGGAGCTGTTAACTGTTTACAGCAAAAGATTTAAAAAAACAATTATTATACTAATATTAAATAAGTTGTGCTTTTATAATTATTAACTTTAGGATTTTTTAAAATAATGAACAACTCTCAATCACTTTAAGCCTTATTATTTAAAACTCATTTTTTTTTTTTTTGTGGGTACCGGGGGGTCGACCTCAGGACCTCGCACGCCAACAGGCACCCGTGCCGCTGAGCGATATCACCGGCCCCTTTCTCGTATGTGGGCTCCGGGAGTCGAACTCGGGCCGTCACGCTTGCAAGGCAGGCGCTTATGCCGCTGAGCCATCTCACCGGCCCTTAAAACCCATTTTTAACTTGTTGACTCATAGTTTGACAAAAGTCTCCATTTCTAGATACTTATCGCTTTAGAATACAGGTAGTTACTCTGCAAGTTATTTAGAGTTGGATATCTTTAATCTTATATCAGTGTTATAACCATACATTTATATCAGCAATCTATGGGGTACATTTAATAAACCCGAATCCATTAGCATCTATAAATTTTAAGAAGCAAAGAATTCATGAACATATACTTCAAAAATATCTTTAGATTTTAACTTAATTATAAATAACTCAGATGTTTTTGTACATATTCGTCTAATTTAATTTTTAACAGTTACCTCTATATGGCCCACAAAATATAAAACATCAGACAAGCACAAGTCAATATCCAAAATCTTTTTTTTTTTTTTCTGAGAAATAACAGCCAACTATGGACCAACACCTCTACAAACTGTGAGCTAAAATAAACCTTTTCTTACTTAAGTTGTAGGCACTGGGTATTTTGTCCTAACATTTGTATTCAAGACCTGGAAATTGCATCTACATACACTCTAACAGAATGCTATTTAAAAATCTATGATGAGTTTTCTGGCACTTTTGAACTGGAATATTTACATTGACCCCATGATTTTCAACAAAATTCTCATGTCAATGAAAGGATGGATCTTGCGTAGTAAGAATGACCAAAGGGAATTCACTTGAAAGACTCTAAGATGAACTTTAATAGTCTTGGGCATTTAAAATGTCAAAGCTCAGAAAATCTGGAAAGATCCATGAACTGCAGGGGGAAATACTTGTCCCATATCAGCACCTCCTGGCTGTGTTTTTCCAGAGTTATTACCTGGGTAAACATGGACCCTGCTCTTTCATGAAATTAAGAAGAGGCACTGCTGGAGTATGTCTTCTCAAACATAATTTAATGCCTGAGACTGCCTTAGTCACTTTCTTCATCACTGGGACAAAATAACCAATGCCTGAAGCTTAAGTGAGGAAAGGTTTATTTTAGCTCACAGCTTGTAGAGTTGTCAGTCCATAGTCAGTTGGCTCCAAGACAAGATGACATAGCACAGGGGATGGTGGAAGAGAAGCTGCTCGTGGTTGGGAGACAGAAGCAGAGACAAGCAGATTGAACGGAGGAGCAGGGAGGAGGGAGATAGACCCTTCTAGGCCACGCCCCTAGGGACTACCTCCCCCAACCAGGCTTCACCTCCCAAGGTCACGTTTAACTACAAACCCATCAGTAGACTAACCCACTAGTGAGTATCATGACCCAGTGATGCAGTCAACTCCCAAAGCCCCACCTTGGAGCATATGAGGCTTTTGGGGGCACGTCTAGACATAAACCATAGCAAGACCAAACTATTTTTAAACCAAGCTTTATAAAATTTTTGAATTTGGACACATTACTCTTTTTTTCTTCAGATAAAGAAGATAAAATATGTTCTTTTTTTTTTTATGTGGGTACCAGGGGTCGAACTCAGGACCTCGCCCTTGCCAGCAGGCGCTTGTGCCGCTGAGCCATCTCACTGGCCCAAAATATATTCTTTTTAAATGGAAACATAACTCTCTTTTTTATAGAATTAAACATTAGAATTTTAACTCTTAGTAACCTTACATTCAATGAAGAGACAAAAAGAAAGTAATTCTACATTCCTTTAATATCAAGTTATGAAAACACATTTAGTAGGCCCAAGTACACCCAGATGTTTTATTATAATTATTTATACTATTTAATTTGCCTACAAAAACCAGAATATTAGACCAACATAATTAACATTATGTTATTTCTTTGCCAAAGAAATGACATTTGCTACACTGTAACCACATTCCACTGCAAGTCCTGGGATCAGTCACCCCCAACACCTCTGTAAGCCCCTAGTCACTTAGGGGTGCACAGTGTGGTCCAGAAGGGGCCTTTGTCTCTTGTTTGGATCCCCTCCTGTGGCTAAGTTAGAGGGACTTGCTGCAGCCATCAGATTTTCAGCCTTTATCAAGTCAGTCAGCATAAACACAGACTGAGAAAAGGACACCGTAAACCTGCCATCATCACAAGCACAAACGACAGGCAGACAGACGACAAGAAAACGTACAGAATGCATAAAACAGTCACACTAAGTCAGGGTGCACGTGTAGATGTCTTGGCCATGTGGTATTATAATAGTTGTTTTCTACTATTACATATATATACTTTTTTACTAGTATATGTATCTATATTTACTAATATATATATATATATATTTTTTTTTTTCTTTTTACAAAACACACGTGCCAAATCCAGCCACAGTATTTTACCTTGAGGGCTAAAACAATGCAGGTAGTCAGCCTCGACGCTGGGGGCGAGCGAGCTGGTTTCATTGCGACGTCTCCTGCAGCGGCGCTGCACTGTTTGTGGTCTCGGTCTGACTCCTGGCAGGTGTCTAGGGTGCCGCTACAGAAGCCTGAAACAGAAGACAAAGCAGATCCCCGTGTCAAAATCCAATGTCCTAACTCCAGAAGCCCAAAAAGAGCTGAAAAGAAACAAGACAGAGCGAAGCCCAGTGCTGGAAATGTCATCACCAGGGTCTAAATCTGAGCGCCCGTCGAATTCTAGGGTCCATCTTTCTGCCCTACTAAATAGTAGCAGGAAGTAACGGATGTTGGCTGAAGTAAAAAGATAAGGAAGTGTCCCCGAAATAATAGTAATTTTGGCAGCTGCGTGGAACCATCCAGTCTTCCCTTCTCATCCAGGGACGGCTGGCTGTGAATGGCTAAGGCCCCGAAGTGTGCAGCTCGCTAGATTTGTTAGCGAAGATCCCAGCTCCAGGTGTCCCAGCCCTCATCCCCTAAACCAGTTAGGAGCTGAGCACTGCGGAGGGCGGGAAAGGAGCTGTACGCCACGTGGCCAAGGTGGGAGGCAAGGAGAGAGTCAGGATCTCTCTTGCAGGAGCTGACAAGCACTCTGGGGTTGACAAGAACAAGGGTGGGATTTGGGATGGAGCTAAAGAAAGTGTCAGGTGTAGAAGTTCCCGGAGGTCCAGGCATGCATGAAGTGAGCTGCCCACTCAAAGAGGCCAGACCCCGGGCTGAGAAACCAGATTTCTAACCTGAGCAAGAGTAGCGGTTAATCTTTACTGCCCCAGAGTGAAAAGGAGAAGAGATAGCACGAGATTTCCATTATAAACCTGGGGAATCTGTGTTTCCCAAGGGACAAAAGTTATGGACCATTGGTAGATGGTAGGGTAGCAGCGGCACAGACAGAAGCTACAGAGAAAATCTAAGGAACGTGGATGCCCTGTCTCCACTCCAGGGAATTTTAGGAAAAGAACCAACAACTGAGATGAATCAGCAACTAACCAGGACAGCTGAGTGGGCCCTACAATCCTCAGTTACCAAAATCCTGACCACATCATCCTCTGGCATCCTAGGGGCCAAAACAGCAAGAGAGGTCAAGGGGATGGGAAAGAAGGGGTGTTTTAGGAAAAGGGCCAATACACCTCCAAAACAACAACTGGGACTAAACAGCAATTAACCAGGATAAACTACTGGCCCTGTAATTCTCAATTAGTACAAATTCCTTCTGATTCCCTGGCATGCCCAGGGAATTTAACATGGAGGGTACAGGGGAAGGGAAGAAAAGCCTAGAAGACTATTATAAGGGCAACTTTCCTGCTGTGGACAGCCCAGTGTCCAGCCTCAGTCAATTACAGGGTCTGGGTAAGTCCTGGAGCAGACTGTAACAGCCCCACCTTTGGGTGCCAAGATCTGTCACCAGCTAGCCCTGGTTTCCTGCTATTAGTAATAATGGAAATTAAAACCAAAACACAAATCTACAGGGGAAAAAAAGCAACTTTAACTGGAAAGTCAAAGGGAAGATAGGAAAGGCTCCAACTTAGGTAGCTCAGGAGTTACAGGGTTCAGATGGGCCCATCACAAAGGCAGGAGGCCAGCTTTTCAGGATTAGCTGGTGGGCTGGGGTCGCACTGGTCATTCCCTCAGTCCTGGTGTCACAGCTCCCCCAAGAAGGGATTATCTCTGTCTGTGGTGGTTTCTGCCTTTCCCAGAGTACAGGAGATCATAGGTTCAGGCCGGTGGCTGGAGACTCTCAGGCATAGTTGGACGTCCCTGGAAACCGCCCATCCTGATGTCCTCAGTCTTGAATGGCATGAGATGTAAATTCAGAGCTAATCATCTTTTTTTTTTTTGCCACCTTTAAACAGACATTCCCTAAGTGACCAACATACCTATATGCAGAGTTGAGAAGGGGTTTGACCCAAGATTTACAGTAACGAAGGATGCAAAATGAAAGTCAAACTTTGTTACTTGTTGGGCATCTGTAGACCTAAGTGAAGAGTCATGGTTAATAGCAAAAATAGATTTTAAATCCCTGACTGTTCCAGGAGAAAATACACATCATGCTTTCAATGAGTAGCAAGTAGGTACGGGCCCAGGATTTTGCCTGTTCTCCATTCCTGTGCTGGTCCCTATGTTACAACTGTGTCACAGTGTTTGTAATTTTTCCTAAAGCTTTTTTTATTCCAGTCAAAATTCTTGACTCATTAACATAATATAAATTTTTGAAAATAGCCATTAAAATATTAAGAAACTCACTTTTGATCAACAGTGTGTTGTTGAGATACATTTTTCATTCTTTGGTGCACAAAAATCTAGATTTGATGTACTTTATTTTTGAAACAGTCTAGCAAGTACTCATCAAATCATATTAGAAATACCTATATTTTCATTCAACTTGGAGGAAAGGCTTAGGGGATGAAAAAAGGAATTAAAATGTGGTATGTACATGTACCAACTCCACACAAGGAATGTAAGTATTATGTGGAAACATGGACTAATAGACTAAAATTTTTAAAAAATTTTAAAAAGAAAATATCTGACCAGAAAATGTCTGACCATGCATAGAGTATTGTCCTAGTTCTGGTTTCTTCAAATTTTGGCTGTTTGTATGATACATCTCCCAAAACAGAGGAGGCATATTTTGTCTCCACAGTATGTGTGTGTGTATGTGTGTTTGTGTGTTATAGCTAATTTTAACAAGGAAAGGAGAAATGAGGGTTCCTACACAGTATGTGGCTTTAACTTTTTTTTTTTTTTGACCTTTGAAAAGGAATTTTATGCCTGCCATGAAATTTAGTTAATTTTATAAGATTAAAGTGGCTTTTAACCATGGCTGAAAAATTACAGAGTTCTGTCTTCATATTCTCAGGGCTTGGTTTTAATATGACTTTTCAATTGTGATGACTTCATACTATCATTAAATAACGCCTCAAGGCATTATATAAGATTTATTATGTAGTAATGGCAGTAAATTCAAGTCCATATTTCATATATAGATCTTGATAATTTTAATGATTTTATTCCGCCTCTGGTTGGTTATGATTATATCATGAGTGTAGTTTTCTGTATTTGATGAAGGGCTCACACGAAGGATGGAAGATGCACCAGCCTTTCCATTTCCTGGTTATTTCCCTGCATTGTGTGGCTCCTATGTTCATTCAGTTGGTATTTTCCTGAAAACTATTGCTTTACTTGTCCATTTGTGAAGATTAATTTCGTTAAATTTGATGATATGATATCATCTATAAATCCACTGAACTATGCACATGCATGCAGAAACTTCTTGTATTCTGATAGCAAGATAACACTTTAAGGCTCTGTTGTGGGGTGTTGCTCTAAAGATGCTCATGTCTACCACAAACCTCCGAATGTGACTTCATTTGGACTATGGCTGTTGGTAGATGTAATCATGATAGGGACCTGGAGACAATATCATTTTGGATTAGGTGGGCCCTAAGTCTAATATCAGATGTCTTATAGGAGATACAAACAGAGAGATGTGAGAGAGGAACAGGGAGCAGGGAAAGAGAATAGAGTGATGTATCTATGTGCCAAGGAATCTGAGGAATTGACAGTATCACCAGGAAGCCGAAAGAGGCAAAAGAGGATTCTCCCATCGAGCTTTGGACTTCCTACATCCAGAATTGCAACTGCTGCTTGGTACAGTCAGGCATCCTGCATGTTTGATTATGTTGTCATGGTTATAGGAGTCAAGAAAGTAATTATAAAGCCGTGAAGCAGTTACAGAGCCAGGCAGTTTCAAAAGAACAAAGTTTTTTAAAAGGACCAACTTTCCTAGTAAAGTTTTTTCCTTTCAGTATAAACCACCAAGCTAGTGGTAATTTGTCATGACCTGTCTGAGAAAGGGATACAGGCCTACCCCACCATCCCCTCTTCTGTCCTTGACTAGTTCACCCTTTCCAAAGTATCCCTAAATACTGGCATAAACTGAGGGAGGTAAGGGTGTCAACCCATGTACAAAACATTGGCATGTACATAAAAATTAAAAGAAATATTTATACTGTCCTCACACACTGAGTGGGTCATCTTACAAAGCACGTAGGTGTCTATGCCTCACTTTGGAGAATACCAGGTAAAGACTTTATTTTTTTTTGGTGGGTACCGGGGGTCGACCTCAGGACCTCGCACACCAGCAGGCACCTGTGCCACTGACCGATATCACCAGCCCTTTTTTTGTATGTGGGGTCCAGGAGTCAAACTCAGGACCTCGCGCTTGCCAGGCAGGTGCTTACGCCGCCGAGCCATCTCACTGGCCAGTAAAAACTTTTTGAATTTCAAAATATAGCTGTTTGAGTGTTTAAACCTGACCTCCAGAGTCCTCTCAGATAATACACTGAGACCACAGAGCAGCAAGTTGTTATTCTTTGAAGATCTGAGAAAACAGGGTCTGGGGACATGGGACCAAGACATTTTTGGAGGCTGCAGAGCAGAAATGATGGAACAGAAATTAAGTCCTGGCCCCAGATGTGGGCCTGCTCTGTGTACAAAAAGTTCTACTATACTGTATTTCCTTTTTTTTTTTTGTGGGTACCGGGGGGTCGACCTCAGGACCTCGCGTGCCAACAGGCACCCGTGCCGCTGAGCAATATCACCGGCCCCTTTTTCGTATGTGGGATCCGGGAGTCGAACTCAGGCCCTCGCGCTTGCAAGGCAGGCGCTTACGCCACTGAGGCATCTCACTGGCCCTATACTGTATTTCTTTAGAGCCACATGATATAAAAAAGCTGAATAAATTTGGAAAAAATATTTCTATTTTCAGATACCATTATTTCATTATTATAATTTGAGTGATTATAATAGTAAATAATGCTGGTTGTAAAATATAAATGATAATGAAGAAGAATGCAAGACCTGTGGTACTATAAGAACATAAAATCTATGATACTTTTATTTGATATATTTTCCCCACCTCTCAAGGTGTACATTTTTAAACTGTAAATTCATAATTGACATGTCCAAAGATTTTTATTTCCTGTTTTTGTTCACATATTATTTTGCTGTGTAAATATTAATATGGTTAGAAGCTGTGGTATGGATTAATTAGCATTCCACCAAAATTCATAGGATGAAATCCTGACCCCCAGTATCTTAGAATACACCCTTATGTGGAAATAGGGTCCTTGCAGACTTCATTAGTTAAAGTAGGCTGGGCTCCTAATCCGGTATGATCAGTGTTCTTTTAAGAGGGAATTTGGACCCAGACACGTGCAGAGGGAGGATGTCAAATGAAGATGAAGACAGGGATCAAGATGATGCTTTTATAAGCTGCAGAAGATCAAGGATTGCCAGAAAACCATCAGAAACTAGGGAAAGGCATAGAACAGATTTCCTCTTACAGCCTGACGGGACACCTTCTGCGCCAGTCCTTCACTCTGATACCAACCTTTTAGTTGGCAGTAGTCTAACCATCATGGCTGATGTAGGAAACTAATAAATATAATGTGGCAGGCAATACAGCCAGGCGGTCTGTGTTCAGCTCTGCCTCTAACAAACTGGTTAACTGGGGTGTATAAACCTTTCTGAGTCTTTGCTCAGTAATTTCTAAACTGGGCAATGACAATGGTTTTGACCTAATGGGCTTGTTTTAAGGATTACGTCTATAGATGCAAAACACTTAAAGTAGCACTTGTCATATCATAGCCTTTGAGTTCTTCTAATTTATTACTATCTAAAAATAGTGATAACTGGATGTTATATCCTCTGCAGGTACTTTAAGTTATTGAATAAGTCTCTGATTTTTAATATTGTAAAAACCACTTTAAGGACTAAATGTTTATTCCACAAGGCCAGGTTCCTAGAAGTACAATTTGGTGGTAAAAGAATATTAGTATTTTTAAGTCTTTCCATATTGTCTGTTTAATATAAGTTGTATTTTAAAGGAACCCCTTCATTATACCTTGACATCATTAAATAATAAATTAGCTGCAAACTTTTGCTTATTTCATAACATTTTCCTTTGTATTTGGCTTTACTTTTTTTTTTTCCTTACTCTGGTGGCAAGATTGAGCAAAATCTGTTAATTTTTGAGTACTGTGCATGAAATGATGTGTACTTGATTGACGAAAACAAATCTAGTTATGATGGAAACACACTAGAGTCTGTCTTTAGAGAGGAGAAGTTAGGATCCTTGAAGTAATTTACTTTAAGTTTCCTTTTCCCCATCCAATATTGTACTTTATCAACTCTTTGCCAGTAAAATTCACTTTTCAGTTTTATCACTGGTGACTTCAGAACTTCCCATCCTAGATAAATTGCTAAAACAATCTGCACAGTTTTTGCAGTGACCTGCCTTTTATTCACTGAGCAACCGAGGCCTGTGACCAGCACAGCATTTCATAGAATGAAATAACAATGTATTAGGTTTCTGTAATATGCTGTGTGCTGAGACTTCTGGGGTGAAAGAAAACAGGAGGAGGAGATGGGGAAAAATGGACTGGTGTTTGGAGTTTGCTAGGAGAAAAGGCATATTAATCAATGCCTCTATGAACAGCAACCTGCTAATAACATAATATCATGGCTTAAAATAAACCATCTTGCAGACAGTGTGTCTCAAAACAAGCCTTTGTCCTTAGCGCTGTCTTCTTGGGAAAATATTGCCTTAATAGGCACTGACAACTCAGAGACAAAGGGAACCTTTTGCTTTTCTGCTTTTGTTTTTGCTATTGAAGAGTTTTAAAAAATAACTGAAGGCAAGATTAAAGAAGAAATCTTTTGTAAAGACTGTTATTGCTACAAAGTGCTCTTGGGATTTTCTTGGCGATTCATCTTCTCAGAATCAGCAATTGCAAATCTTACCCCTTGAAAACGATGTGCATGATGCCTCTTTTTCCTCTTTCAGCTGGTGGCTTACTATACCCCTCTTCAGCCCTTCAATTTCCTCTGCAGGGCGCATCTCCTTTGGGTGAAGGGCCTTTCAAGATGTCTCCAGGCCAGCTCTCTCACACCTGAACTATCTACAGATTCGTTTTCATCTCCTCCTTATGGGAAAATGCACACTGCTCCAGGACAGTTTCTCTCTCTCTCTCTTCTCTCTCTCTCTCCCTCCCTCTCTTCTCTGCTGCCTTGGCCCATCTAACTATCTAACTTCAAGTATTTCATACGAAATTGTAAGCCCCTGAACTCCAGGGACACCTGTTAAGCTATTTGTTATCCATAAAACACTTCTCAGTTGGCTTGGGTCATGGGCGAACCCCTCTCCTGGAGTGTACTGGGGCCTCTACAATACTTTCCCAATGCCAGGTGAATTCTAGCCTTTCCATAATTGAAGACAGATGAGCTCTGATTCTTGAAGAAGTAGATTCTCCATTTTTTAGCATAGCCTGATAAATTTGCTGCTTTCCTTGGGATCTAGATAGGGGTTCCCTTCTGAAAGTAGTTCTTAGCCTTTGGAGCAGAGAGAAAATTTAGAGAATTACATTTATCACTCAGTTAAATCAAGAATTAAATTAGGGCATGGAAACATTTAATATATAAAATGCTAAACATTTATTTTTATGAACACAACTACATATATTGGGAATACTTTCTAAAAAAAGGCTTGATCAAAAACTGTGAGCAGGACACTAGTATAAAGAACTCTTCAGTTGTGTGTAAGACGGGGTGTGGGGAGACTATTTTATTGGGTAGTTGAGACAAAAAGTAAGGGAGGAAAAATACCAGTGAAGAGGAAAGGATGACAAAATGTCCTGGACTTGGAGGCTGATTGGATTCTTTCATGGACTGAGTTGTATCCCTCCCTGCATTCATATGAAGCTCTGTCCCCCAGTACTGCAGAATGTGACATTATTTAGAAAAAGGGTAATTCAGTTAAAACGAGTCCACTCTGGCGCTAGTCCAGTGTACTGCTTCCTTATGGTTTCTAAGAAGGAACTACTAGGACACAAAAGGACACCAGAACATCCTGTGTATGAAAGAGAGGCCAGATGAGGACCAGTAGGAAGTTGGCCAAGGGGAGACACCTCAGGAGAAAGCAAGTCTGCTCCACCTTGATCTTGGATTTCCAGCCTCCAGAACTGTGGGAGGAAGCATTTCTGTTGTCTAGGCCACCCAGTTTGTGGTACTTGTTGTGGTCACCTTAACAATCTAATCTAATACTGAGGTCGAGTACAGGTGGATGGAGAAGGGGCTAATACCTTGATAGACTAAGGTAAGAATTGTGTGGTGCATCAATTATGTGACAGTCTTGGGAGGGGGATTATTACCTTTCCCCTTGCCCTGTTTCTCCTCTTAATATTATGCACTTTAGAATCAAGGTTTAATTAAATTATCCACAATCCTGTGTGGATGGGAGATGAGACTGAGGGCACTAAACGTAATAGGTCAAAGCGAGAAAACCAATGTTCAAATCCCAGTGATGTGCTTTTGGGCAAATTACTATGTAACTGGTCTTACGAAGTAACTAAAATCGCCTCTGATCACTTGCAGTTCTCTGATTAATGTTAACATCCTCTGACACCATGATTAACAAAAGCTCTGGTTTGGTCAGAGGTAAAGATAAATTTAAAAAATTAGACGATCAGCGTCTGTGGGTTCTGATTTGTCTTTCAGAATCCTGACTTTCTCGGGTGTCTGTTTTCCTAGTGAGGCACTTCAGGTATTACTGACCACTCCAGGTCAGTATTAAAAAAAAAGATTAAAAAAAAAGCTAAATATAAGTTATGTGTCACATTGCCCATGTTGAAGAATTTTAAGATAAATGACGCATAATATAACTCTCTGAAATTCACTTGCCCTCTCATAAAGTGAAGTAATTTCACCAAGGCCTTCTGCATAATCAAAACATTAAAGTGAATCATATCTGTAAAACACTGAACTCCATTTCTGGAACAGAGCAGGAGCTTAAAAGTAGTTATTTTCGCTGTCGGGTGACATGAATTAAGTGGGTGAATGACAACAAAAAATAACCTCCATTTTGTTGCCAAGCCATCAACTAGTAAATGTGATCCAGGAATCTGCTGATCGGAGCAAATATTTCAGCACCTGTGGGTCGAATGTGCACTCGGAGGGCCGTGTAGAGCTGACCGGCTGCTCTGGTTTTGCCAGCTGTTTTGCCAACGGTTGGGATAGGGACTCATCATAGGGAAGCTTTATTCCTGAATCTATAAATATTCTCTTAATCAAGTATTTGTCAACATTTTCTTATAAATCATCATTTTGAATCCAAAGAAGAAATTTCCTTCCACATTTTCCCTGTCTGTGCTAAGTCTATATTGCTACCAACAAAAAGGTGGAGGGATTCTTTTATAGATTCCGTTTTAAGCTATGGACATTGCACACAGGAGAGTTTGGCACCTTTGTGCAGGGAAGTCAGGAGGTGTTAAGAGGACACAGAGGTTTGAGATAGTCCAGTGAACCCTGGAGCAAGACACCCTGGACCAGAATATCAAATTCCACTTCAGCCACTAAGGAATACATGATTTAGGATATTGTTCAAACCCTGGACATACTTTTCCCATTTATTAAATTGCTTCCTTTTCCTTAATCATTAACTTTTGCTGATGTCTTGCCATGAACAATTGGAAATATTGGGAGGAACTACAGCATCCTAACTACCAGAAAGTTATGCCTACTCTAAGATGTCAACTATTTAAATATAAACCAAGAAAGTCAGTCAACATGTGAACGTTTAGGCAGCGTGATAACCTTCTTAATATTTGGAAACTTTCTAAATGGACTAAGATGAAAGTAGGGGAGCAATATTACTACAACTCAATTTATAAACGGTGATTGATCTTTCCCTTTTCCAAGACTGTAATTTAAGCAGGAAAACATGTTGCCTTCACCATCATCGTGTCCTTTGAAAATAAGAACAGCTGTTTTGCCAGCAGTGTGGATTCCTTTTTTCATAGTATTAGTAGCATCAGAAAAAAAAAAATTTTTTTTTTTAAATTTCTAGAGGACCAGCTGGCTTTGATGTTTTGGGAATATTCCCATATGTTCTGAATGGGAAAAATGAAATGAAGCCAAACCAAAGACTTTTGACTTCATAAAAGAGACAAAGCTTTTCAAAACTTTCTTAACCAGAAAGTTTATAATTAGAATATTAACTTCCTGGAGGGAATTTTTGCTTTTTTGTGTAATGTAAAGGACACATTTTTTTATCTCTTCTCTCACAGGATTTTGTTCTGTACTTGGAATTAATAGTCCAATGATCCAAAAATAGTCCCCAATGGTTGGTTTAAAAGCTAACTTGAGAGCCACTAGGAATGTATTAGAACATGAACTAGTACTCAGAGTCTCTCAGCCCACTAGAGAAATAAGTGAATCTGCCTTACGAATGACTAATTTTATAATTGTATTTAAGCTCACTGGTACTGCTTTGAAGACATCTGTTTTATGAAAACTAACAGGCTATCTAGAGGAGCACAAACAGATCTGTCTCACAAGAAACCCCTACTGGGACACTAAATAGCCTACAATTGTGAATTTACTTGAGGAACCTTGCTTAGAGATCACGTCTGTGATGATGAACTTCCATTAACCCTTCAAATCTCTCAAAGTGGCAAGAGTGAAATTGCAATCTCTCTCTTTTTTTTTTGTACCAGGAATCGAACTCAGGACCTTGTGCTTGCCAGGCAGGCGCTTGTGCCGCTGAGCTATATCCCTGGCCCTGTAATCTCTTTGATTAGGCCTAGATAATTTACCCAGAGCAGGCTAAGAAATGGATCCATAGTGGTGGAAATATATCAGAATTTCCAGGAGAGCTAGGGTTATAGTTGACAGAAATTATATATGAGTTTCGAGATAAGACATATATATGCTCCTTTAAATGTGATGAGTGGCTAACCTGAGTTAGTTGCTTGTGTTAAAGGAAGGAAGAGTATGGATAAATATGCCAAACTCTTAGTCACTTTCCTCATTGCTGGGACAAAATATCCAACAGCCGTAATTCAAGGAGGAGGGGTTTATTCTGGCTCACAGTTTTAGTCCATAGTCAGCTAGTTCCAAGACAGGAGGCATGGTGGAAGAGTCTGGTGGAGGAGAGCTGCTCACATGAAGGCAGCCAGGAAACAAAGAGACAAGGGAGGAGCTGAGGATGGAGGTAGGTTACTCCTTTCCAGGTCGTGTCCCCTGTTACCTACCTCTTCTGACTAGTCCCCGCCTTCCAATAGCACACTGAGGCCTGACCTCATGATACAGTCACTTTCAAGGCCCCACCTATACATGCATGAAGCTTTGGGGGTACACTCTCAATCTAAACCATAATGGCCACTTGCATGTCTTCATCAAGACGGTAGAAATGAAAGACTTTTGGTTTTTAACTCAGACTCACATTTGTTCTCTAATATTCTAATTTTAGCCCGTACAGTTCCTGAAGTCACTTTGCCTTCCCAACCACCAAGAAAATTTTGTTATACTCGAATGTGAATTGCTGGTCATTTCCATCACTGTGACAAAATATCTGAGAAAATGAAATTAAAGGAGGACAGACTTATTTTGGTTCATGGCTTTAGAGGTGTTGGTCCATGACCTCTTGGCTCTGTTGTTTCTGGGTCTGTGATTGGGCAGAACATCATGGTAGAGGGCATGACTTCTTCCAGTCAAGTGCCACCTCCTAAATTTCCACATGCTCCCAGTGGTGCCACAATGGGAACAAAGTCTTTAACACACAGCCTTCGGGGACATTCTGGATCTGAAATATAATGTATGTTGTAAAATAATAGGTATATTTATCATATGTCCACAAAACACACACACATTCCTCTCCTTCTCTCCTATATTTGTATACACACATAAAGGAACCTCCTTTACTATTGCTTTCTTCTCTCTGAGAATCAACATCCAAACGTAAAGAATTTGTTTGTTTCTGTGGTCAGTCATATCCTTTAAAATAGATTTAGTTGTGGAGATGGATATCCACTGATTGTTTTATGGGTAATGTATCATAATGGTTAACGATAATAATAAATGACAATGATGACATCAGCCGACACAGGATGCCAACGATATTCCGTGACCGAATGGATTATATTTTTTTTATGTTTTCAGTATTGCATTGTTGTAGCTATTTTTAGTAACTGTCTCTTTTTTTGTGGATTAGGACACTAGATCCCTGATAGAGTATCTTGGTTAGGATCACTTGACTGGTAAATGGGAAGCTAGGATTGGAAGCCAGCTTTGCTCAACTCTAAATACACAGCCCTTGTTGTTTTCATTACATTGTGCTGCTTTCTTGGTTACGCACAATAGGGAGGAAAGTGCCAGTTTAACTTCAGTATCAGTTACGTCCTCAGTATGCTGGTTTTATTTTCTTCACTTGTACATTCATATCCTTTAATTCCCCCTCCCTTCAACCACAGATGTGTAGTCTTCTCGCACTACAAAAGGGTCTCCTGGGAGTAAAGGTTATTTTTCTTCAGAGATGGAAAATTTTGTGAAACGAATACAGGCAGCATGCAATACATATACAAAGAGTGAATACTAAATTATAGGATTTCCATTGCTGGTTTAGGTATTGGGGAGAATTAAGGCTTTTCCTGAGACACTCTAAATCTTGTCTCTTGGCTGACTTCTTTTCCCATAAGGATGACAGTGACGGAGTGGGCTTTTCTGGAAAGCTGAATCTAAGATAAAGTTTATCGTGGTAGCCACCAAAACCATCACCTTGACATCTTGAATCTTTGCAGAATGTGATTGTTCAAAACCCAGAAAGCCCTGCACTTGTGAACCATTCCTTAGAGCGCCTTGGCTCTGTTGCAGGTGCTTCTAAAATGATGTCAATCCGAAGAATCAAAGGATGGTAGCACTAAGTGTTCTGGACCAAAAAGACCATTCTCTGCATCAATATGCAGAGCTCGTGTTTTCTATTAGGGCTTCTCACAGCTAGGGACATTTTGCTGAGGGATGTAACATCTGCTACTACTCTGTGAGGCTACTTTTCTAAAAACAAATTTTCTATCCTTGGATAATTAATTACAGAATGTACTCTAGCCTTACAGGCCATGTGTATGCATGCATATGTGTTTGTGTGGTCATGGATGTGTGTGTGTACCTATGTGTATATGAATTCATGTGTGTGTTTCAGGGATGGGACTTTTCCTTAGCCTACTGGAAATCCTGCAAGACATAAAGATGATGTGCTATCTCCATGGTGAAATAATATACAAATTCCACATGAGCTTTTATATCATTTAGGTAAAAATACTTTACATTTTTTAAAAATCTAATTACCAGAGTGAGAACTGATAAAAAGTTGCAAATATCCAACAAAATATCTTATAATAGATGGTGACACCCACTGGCATGGTTTTCTACACCAGTTACTATATAAAGGAGTCTCTATTATTAAACAAAGTAGAAACACCTGTTGGGAATTATGGAGACTTTGAGGTTCTATCTTACTTGCAGCCCGCAAGTTAGCCTCCCATCGTTTCATCAGTGCTGTGTCTTAGTCAATTCAGGCCGTTAGAAGTTCCAAGCCTAGGTGGCTTGGACAACTGATACCTGTTTCTCACAGTTCCAGAAGCCAGTAAGTCCTTCAGACCAAACTGCCAGGAGAGTTGGCTCCTGGTCAGGGGACCCTTCTTAGATTGTAGATAGACACCATCTTCCATTTTCATACAGCAGAAAGAGACTCTGGTCTCTGCACCCCTTAGAAGGGCACTGTCTTGGTCCCATTTTTGTGCAGTTATAATAGCAACAGCACAGACTGGGCAGCTAATAATGAATACAAATTCATTGGCCCACAGATCTGGAGGCGAGGAAGTCTGAAATCAAGGTGTCAGCATCTGGTGACAGTCATGCTGTGGCACTCACGGCAGAAAGGCAAAGAGAAGGTGAGGGACAGAGGCGAGCAAGAGAGGGAGCTCAAGCTGCCCATCCTTTGGGAGCCAGCATTAGTACACTCGTGAGGCTTCCTGGCCTCAATACCTCCCATCAGGCCCCAGCTCCTAACACTTTTACAGTGGAACTAAGCTTCCAATGTGTACGTTTTTGAGGAGATAGTCAAACCAGAACGGGTGCTCTGAGAAGATGAGTGAGAAGTTGAGTTACAGAAGAATGCTGAGTTTATGAAATGGAATCTTTCACAATGGACGGAAAGTAAACTTCCCCTCTGCTTTGGGCAGAACGATTTCTCTCTTCTAGAACTATGCACACATTCCATTCATGTGTGAGCGTGGTTCTGTATGAGACAGAGACAGAGGAGACAGGGTCTCACTGTATAGTTCAAGACAGCCTTGAACTTACCATCCTCCTGCCTCAGCCTCCTGAGTGCTGGGATTACAGGTATATCCCACACATTGCTATGCAAACATTCTTGAAAATAGAGTCTGGAACAAAAAGCATTAAGTGTCCTTGCTTTTAAGACATGAAGAAATGCAAGAGACTCATGGGAAATTGTCTCTCAAATGTTATTTCCCTATTTCCCAGTTTTTCCCTATTGTCTTGGTATCAAGCTCTCTCCCCTTCCCACATACCTGCCATCCTATCACTTTGCCTTTAAAAGCAAAACAAAGAGAGAAGAAAATCTTCAATCCATCATTCCAATAGTTGCAATGGTCAATTCGGTTTGGCTTTACAGCTGACTCAGTTATTTGTGCAGAAATTGGTTAATAAGGCTGACAAAGCTATGAGTCATGTGAAAAACAGCTTAAGGGAAACATTCTTCTTCAGAACCAAGGTTTGAGGGTCAAAGAGGAAAGGTGAACTCAAGTGAGCCTCCCCAGGCTGGAGCCACAGGATCAGGAGGCCACAGTTCTATTCCAGAACGGTCTGAATGCAGAGGCAGCGAGCAGCTCTGGGTGGGCAGGTGCAACTCCAACACAAGGAACTGCAGTGAAGAAAACCTTAGGACCAGCCACCTGGTTATTTTATGCTCAGCTGGGCCCTAGATCCACTTCTCCTCCCTCTGGCCTCTCTGTCTGCCCGAGAAGTCTACCCCATACCTCACTGCTCATGTCCCTTGCCAGCTGGCTTCCACTGAGAGGCACCAGGGGGCCTGAAGTGTTGAGGGGAGAGAAAGGCAGGAACTTCCTTCCCAGGCCCTGCTTGGACCTTGGTTCCTGCAGCTCAGCTCCCCCAGCCGTCCTCACCCCTAGCTCTCACTGGACTCCAGAGGTTCACGGCTGGAGACAAAACGGCTGTCACTGTTGGTGTCCAGGGCCTCAAATTTCCCAGGGCTTCTCTTCACTCTCCTCACACTTCTGGAAGCTTCTTTAATCTTTCCCATCTCTCTCTTTCTCTTTTTTTTTTTTTTTTTAATGTGGGTACCAGGAGTCAAACTCAGGACCTTGTGCTTGCCAGGCAGGCGCTTATGCTGCTGAGCTATCTCACTGGCCTTCTTTCATGTCTCTTGAAACGTTCGTGTTACATCCTATCTCCTGCTAGCCCGAGAGTGTAACTGACAGCTAGAGAGAGAAGATAGAACTCTATTCTCAAAAGGCCTACGATGACGACGAACCTTTATCCTGTCGATCCGACATGTCACTTGAAGCCTGGCAGCAACCCAGGAGGTGGAAACAATCCCTGGCCCCATGAGACACACGAGAAAACTGTGGCTCAAGAATTTAGTAGTGAGGGGGCCTGGTTAAACCAAACAGCGGACTCCAAAGCCTTCACCCTTGTCACTACAGGATGAGGTGCTTCTCTTGCTACCCCACACTGCTGTGTAGACAGACCTGTTGTCAAGAGGCAGAGGCAGAGGCATTGCCTCTCAGGAGAAAGTTGGCAAGAGTAGTTGAAATGAGATCAAAGTTAGGGTCTCTGCAAACTTGTAGTTTTGGTCTAGGGCTGGTCTTACATGGAGCTCTAGGTTGAAACCATTTCTGAGGTGGAGACTCCCTGTGAGAATCAAGAGATGTGGGGACAATGCATGAGGTCGTCATTATTATGTCTAGATTTTAAGCTAAAATGTTGTATGTCCTTTATAAATAGCTATGTCCATCTAAGAATGGAGAAATAAACCACTGCATGCTATATTTAGTGCTATTCAAAACTAGACTGTCAATGTATTTTGAAAGAAAGCTTGTATATTAGTAAAATTAATTGAATTGAGTCCAACAGAATGAGCAAAATAAAAATAGCACATACAGCTGGGTAGCGATCTGACTTTTAGATGTCTGGCACTATTAACTTTCCAAAACAACAATGAGCATGAAAATAAGAAAAAAAAAAGGCTATTAAACCAAAAGAATAAAAATAGCTCATAGCATATTTGGAATCATTTAATGACTAAAATGAAAAGCTGTCTCGTTGGCTTATTTTTTTTTTTTTTTTTTGTGGGTACCGGGGGGTCGACCTCAGGACCTCGCGTGCCAGCAGGCGCCCGTGCCGCTGAGCGATATCACTGGCCCCTTTTTCGTATGTGGGATCCGGGAGTTGAACTCGGGCCTTCGCGCTTGCCGCGCAGGCGCTTAAGCCGCTGAGCCATCTCACCGGCCCCTCGTTGGCTTATAATTACAAATAAAACTCAGTTCTCACTGGCACCAAAGCCCAGAAGGCCTGGAGAAATAACAGGGTAAATAGTGAAAAGATGGGTGACAGAACGTTTCGAAACATCTGTACACTGATTCATTTCAGAAAGACAACTGGCTACTCTCGTTGCGAATGCCATGTGGCCAGAAGAGAGAAGAAAGTAATGAACAGTTGTGTGAGACTGAGATGATAGTTGACAGCCGGTCACAGAAATCCCCGCTAGGGAGGAGGCAGGAGAAACAGCAGTTAGTGGAATCCATTCGCCAGGGAATATCACCGAGGTACACAGTTCGCCTCCCTCGACACCTTCCCGGCATCCTGCTGGAACCTTTCTAGCCAGCGCAGGAGAGCAGCCTGTGGTCCCCGGCAGCTTTGACTCCTGGGGCAGACTTCTGAGTCCTCCACTCAAGTCCTACCTGGCGTCTGTGCCACTGGTCTTACGAGCTGCTCTGGAGGAAAAAGTAAAATTTAGAAATGCTGCTTATGATTTCCTCCTGTTGACCTTATCAATGAACATTTAGACTTCAAAATACATGAGATTTGAAAGGAAGAAACCCATTTAATTTTGCTTAACCTAGTCTGTGAAACTAATTCGACCCTGGAATCTTTTCATGTCTGTCCCAAGAGACATGGGAAATGCCGCTGCAGTCTGCCTCCCCAGGGCAGACATGGGTGTATCCGGGCGTCATCGTATCCATCAGAGTTGGGTAACATAGAGATAGTTCTACAGGGACTGCGTGCATGGCGGATTCAGCCTAGATCAAGGCACAAGGCACAGCAAGTTACTTGGGTAGAAATATCAGAGTCGTCAGTGCTCCCAGGCTACGAGAGAGAGAGAGAGAGAGAGAGAGAGAGAGAGAGAGAGAATGAGCATAAGGTGATCCAGAGGAAGGAAGGAGAGGTGTGACTTAGGACCTGGCCTCACTTTCCTCCTTCCCTTTGCCTGGGCTCCATGCCAGGGCCTGCTTTGCTAAGGGCCAGAGGGCAAAGTGGCACCTAGTGAAATTCAGGCAGGTTAGCATCCCAGCTTGGGGCATGGTGGGGAGTGGGTGTGAGGGCCAAACCCAGCACAACACCTTCAGTTACCAAGTTAGAACTTCCTAAATTCAAGGGAAATAATCTGTGAAATTCGTGTTAAAATTTAAGAGACAGCATAAAGATCTCACCTGGACTCAACAGCCACATTTGGATGGGTCAGCGTATTATTGTTCATCATCGCCACCAAATGCAGCTGCCCTCGTGGCGGCCTCGAAGTCAAGGCTGTGGCCTTATTTTGTTCGTGGAACTGGATAAATTAGAGCCTCAAAATGTGTTTCATCTAAGTACTGCTCAGCAAAAAAGAAAAAAATCAGAAAAGTTGATAGGTCTGGTTCAAGCTTACTGAAAAGTGTACAAAAAGTTACTCGGCTGGACTTGCAGGATGAATCGTGGTACTAGGAGATAAAAAAAAAAAAAAAGGAACTAGCTAGGTGCCATAGGAAAATATTTTGATAAAGAGCAATTTGCCTCTCTGTTTAGGGAAATAATGTGGGCCTATGGTTCATGTTGTGAACTGTAAACGATCTATTCCATCGTTCTAGTACAGGAGTGTTTTAGAGTGAACACAACAATCTAGAGTGAGAAGATCTTGGGTTTGTCCTAGCGCCTCACAGCGCAGTGCCTAACTGGCAAGTTCATCAATCTGTGCAAACCCTGACCCCTTTGTCTTCCACAGTGGGCACTGTTGTTTGGGTTAAATTGTAAACTAATGATACCAGGAGCTAATGTTCCTGAACACCACCCCCCGTGCATGTGTGTGATGTGTGTGTGTGTGCATATGCACGCTCGTGTGGTAGTTGGGGTTGAACCCAGGGCCTTGGACTATAACCCCAGCGCTCACACCCCCCTTTTATTTACTGATGTATTTTTTGAGACAGAGTCAGTCTACTTAAGTTCCTAAATTGCCCAGGGTGGACTCAAACCTATGATCCTCCTGCCTCCTTATTTTATGCCAGGCACAGTGATAAGAATCATATGTGTCCCATCACAGTAATCCTCATGACACACCTTGCTGAGTTGCAGGCATTAGCTGATTATCAAATGAAAACACTGGGACACCTACCCTGCCCAGCCTTGCACCCAGTGCAGCACTCAGTATTAGCTGCTGAAGTTATTTTTTTTTTACTATTATGGTTAGTCTTACTTCTCAACCTCTGCTCTAGAATTAATAAGCAAATAAAGTGCCTCTGGATTTAAGCAAATGTAGCTAGGTGGATTTCATACATGTGATAATATTGTAGGCCTCCATTAGCCTTTAAAATGAAATGTAATGGACATATAGGGTGCTTCCCAGATTTAGCTATGATGAATTTTAATCATTATGTACTGCAAACATGTACTAATAAAAATGAAAATTGAAAAATCATTTAAAAATTTTTAAAAATTATCAAGGAAAAATAGTGAAATATAATGGTACTTATTTAAAAATGTAATTGTGACATTTTCAAAAATGTCACATCTGTACTCATTCATGGTAATTTTATAGCAGAAAATGCCCCCCCAGCCAGTATACTTCAGTTTCTGTTAGTTGCCCAGGTAACCTCCAGTTTATTTCAGTGCCTGTTCTGTTTCTTAGAAAAGACTGGTCGCTATGATGCATGGCTGGTCACTATGATGCACATTGTAAGGACCAATCTCCAAGTGACAAGGCATTCTGCCTCTGTACTTCCCCTTTGCAACCTCATGCAAACCTCCCTCCCTGAGCCTTCAGGTCCTGATATTTTGGGAATGAATCCCTAGCAGAGCTTGTGCATGTAAATAAATCTGCCTCCAAATCCTGGGTTTTCAGTATTTCTGAAATACTGAAAATGTTTCAGTATTTCTGTTTGCCACTGCATCTGGTGCATTGGCCAGTAAAATCTGACCTCTTTGGTGACCTCTTTTGGCTGCAGCCCTTGAGGATGGAGCAGGGACCTCTCCATATCCTGATGAGAAGTGCGCCCTTGAGATTTCTCAAGTCCCCTCGGTCTGGAGGAGGATTCCTGGCTCGCCACTTCAGCAGCTCACTTTGGACCCAAAAGGAAGGAGGATGCAGTCTGCCTGCTTGCCTGCCTGATTCCCATAAGACCCCCTGGGGCACCAGTTTCAGTCTGTGCCTACTTAGTTTGAACAGAACAAGAGCTTGATCATCTGTTGTTAGTTAGGGAACGTTTTAACCTCTGAATGCCTGTTGAATGATTGTGTGAGTGTTTGTAATGGACGGTGAAAGCAATAGACCACTCTGTGCTCCACGGTGAGGAGGAGGGGTTCCCCTCCAAACTACAGAGCTTGATTGGGCTCCAACCTGCAATTCTGTGGGTGCATCTAGAAATGACAAAATGGAGAACCTATCGACGCTTCTCCATAGTCTGGACAGTCCCAACGTTGCCAAGAGGCAAGCGGCCAGGCAGGCATCTGACTGAACTCTCTGTTGAGGGTCACCCACCCTTTGTCTGGCGTGACCCCATTCAAGGGTACACAGCACACACGTAGGGAGTGAGAAATGGGAACTAATTAGCCCAAACCCACGGCCCCTGAATTCAAGCCCAAGAAGTTTTTAAAAGGGCTTTTCTGGTGATTACGGAGTTAAAATGAAACCAAACTGCTGCTTCTTGCATGTGAAAAAAAAAAAAGATCCATTCTTCCTGAGAATTCCACCTTGGCAGATGAATCACCTGGCCAGCCTGTCTCTCCACCCCCAACTACGGAGAGTCCAGTCACTGCCTGCGTTCGGTCACAGTGGCCCTCCCTCCTGAGCCTTCTGCTTCACAGCTACCCTTACACACCTATCCTGGTCAGATGGTGTCATCTAGCGCCCAGCTGAGATGACTGTCAATTGCTTCTGACTCTGTACAACGCAGAAACATTGCCACATTTTGATTGAGAAAAAAGGAAAAACAACTGATTAAAAGGGAGAAATTCTTCCATGGACTGTTAGCCCTGACAAATGGGTCACCATAGCCTTTCCCAAAGGTCGCCCCACCTAGGAGTATAAAATCCAACAAAAAGAAACAAAGCAACCCAGTCAAGCACTTCTCAAAGGCATCAAAGAGGGGGGCAAAAAGCCCATCAATATGTCAAAGTTACTACTGTTACCCAGAAGCCCGATATAAGCCCTTCAGTCTTTTGTAAATGCAGCTTTCATTGCACAAAAAGCACCTGATATCCACAAGAAAACCCAGTCTGATAGACGACCATACCCTCAGGCCAAAGACCAATATGTAAAGTTATAAGGGCTATGGACACTAAAAAATAAATGGCCATTCAGACTAAAAGATAAGGACTCTCAAAAGCTTCAACCTGAATCAGATGACAGCACTTTCGTCAGTCTGATGTGCTCAACGAAGCCAGACCAGGCTCCTTTCTTCAGCTGGGTCACCGGGAGCCCACAGTCCATGTTGGTATTGGGGACCAACCTATGACTTTCCTGGTAGACAGTGGAACGGAACTCTCTGTAGTTACTCAAAGTTCCCTCAGAATAGATTACCATTACTGGGGCAACTGGGACTCTTGCCTCTCTCCTCTTCTGCCAGGCACAGACTTGCAGCCTGGGAGGACATCTCACCAAACACGAATTCCTGTATATGCCAGAATGCCCCATACCACTTCCGGGAAGAGATCTCCTCTCCAAGCTAAAGGCATCAAGCCCGTCAGCCTCCCTCTCATTTAACCCTGCACTTTGAAAGTTGGTCCTAACTGACTGTGCCCCAAGAGAAATAATGATGCCTGCATCAGCCTGAGACAGATAAATGCAATCTTAAAATTCCGAAAACTCTCCTCCCAGAGGTATGAGCCGAAACTTGCCTCTGGGCCTGGCCATCAATCGTGCTCCTATAGTGATTGAACTCTGCAACCTCCATAGCTGTCAGACAATATCCTATGTCACAGGAAGCACAAACAGGCGTCCAGCCACACGTCAGCTGCCTAAAGCAGTTTGAGATCCTGACAGACTGTCTTTCACCCTGGAACACTCCTCTCCCCCTGGTGAAGAAGCTCAATGGGGATCACTGGCCAGTGCAAGATCAACAACACAGATATCACCTTGCACTTTGCAGTTCCCAACCCATACACCCTTCTTGGACTGCTACCTCCAGATGCCACCTGGTTTACATGTCTGGATTTAAAAGACGCTTCTGCTTGCAGGTTGCTCTCATAAACCAACCCCTTTTTGCCTTCAACTGGGAAGATCCTGAGACAGGCGAAAAGGGCGAGCTCGATTGGACTCAGTTGCCACAAGGGTTTAAGAACTCTTGCACTATTTTCGGGAAGGCTCTGGCAACAGACTTGGCCAAGCTCCCATCACCTTTTCTCCAGGACAGCCTGCTTCTCTGTCCCTTCCAGCTTCACAACCACATTTCCTGCTTGCCATCATGGTCCTCCAAGAAAAGATTGGTGATTGATGAATACATACACAGATGAAACCAGCCCAGAAATTCTCAAGACTCCCTTTCGCTGAGTTTGGGCCATCAACCACCTCCCTCTGATTGTGATGCTGCATCCTGGGGCATCCCCCACCTGTATCAAACAGTAGCCTATGCCATGAGAGACTTAATTAGAAATTCAACCACATGGCCAGAGGCTTCAGAACTGCTGAAATACCCCTCTTCTGCCTGTAAAGAAACCCAGTGGAGAATATCGTAGAGTTCAGGATCTCTGAGCTGTCAGTGTTGCCATGGTTGCCCTCCATCCTGCAGTCCCAAACCCTCCTCAGTCTTCTGCCACCCACAGCCTGCTGGTACACCTGCCTGGGCCTAAAGAATGCCTTCTTCTACCTTCAGTTGGCTCCTGTCACCTTTAAATGGAATGACCCCTCCTCTTCACCTTTAAATGGAATGACCCCAGTTCTGAACTCAAAAGTCAACTGATCTGGACTCTACTTCCCAGAGGTTCAAAAACTTGCTGACCCTCTTTGGAGAAGCCCTCACAGCTGACCTATATGTTAATGAACGTCTTCTGGTTAATGAGACCTGAGCTGCCTGCTGGGAAAACACAAAAGCTCTGCTACAACATCTGACAGAGACTGACTACAAGATATGTTGAGAAAAGGCACAAATCTGCAAACAAAAGTCAGATATCTGGAATTTGACTTAAAACAGGGACATCGGCACCTGCTGGTGTGTGAGGTCCTGAGTTCAAACCCCGGTACCCACCAAAAAAAAAAAAAAAAAAACAGGGACACTGTGCCCTTAGACTGGAAAAGGGTCATCTGCTCCATCCTGGTCCCAACCACAAGGAAGAAACTTTGCAAATTCCTTGGAGTGGCTGGCTTCTACAAAATCTGGATCCTTAAGTTCACAAAAAACAAGTCCCCTATGTGATGCCTTGTCTGGAAAAGACTCCAACACTTTTTTGTATATGTGTGGGTACTGGGGGTTGAACTCAGGACCCTGTGCACCAGCAGGCACCCGTGCCACTGAGCGATCTCACTGGCCTTCCAACACTTTTTGACTGGAATCCAGAATAAGAAAAAGCTTTCAATGACAATAAAAAGGCCCTCTCTACAGACCCAACCTTGGGAATTCCAGATGTAACTGGAATTCAACTTGTTTGTTGATAAATGACATGTGGCTTCAAAGACGCTTACTCAGACTGTCAGCCCCTCGGAGTGCCCAGTGGCCTACCTGTGCAAATACTTGGATCCAGTCACTAAGGGCTGCTCCCCGCTCCACACCCTAATAGCCACTGTCTTTCTGATCAAGAAAACTGATAAGCTCAGCTTAGGCCTAGACCTGACTGTCCAGGTGCCACATGCTGTACTGGACCTCCTGAATGACCATGGACATCACTGGCTGTCCAACACCTGGGTCACCCAGTATCAAGGACCCTTACACAAAAATCCTCACCTGACTCTTGTGGCAATAAAACAACTCAATCCTGCCATGTACCTTCCCACCAAGCTGGGCCCACCAGACCATGACCAGACTTAAAAATGAACCCCCTGACAGGTGCTGAGTACACCCAGTTTAAGGATGGAAGTAGCTCTGTTAGGAATGGAGTCTGATAGGCTAGATATGCTGTGGTCACCTTGGATAAAATTATTTTGGCTGAGATGCCCCCACAGGGATGGTCCACACAGTGAACTGAGCTATGGGCCCTCATACAGGCCCTCAATTAGTCTGAAAACTAAAAGGTCTACTGCTTCCTGCTGCTGTCTGGAAACCCACCAAAACAATAAAACATCCTGAGCCATAAAGGAAAAAAGCCATAACATCCCATGCCTGGCCAGCATCTTCTCCACTGTCTGCCAGTGATGCCAAACCTGCCCTCAAAACAATCCAGTCCAGAGTCCTAAGCCCTCTCCAGGGATCCAATTGACTGAAGCATTACCTTTTAAAAAACACTGAAGTAAAGCCTTATATGGGCTACAGATATTTATTGGTGCTTATATGCACCTACTCAGGCTGGCCCAAGACATTCCCTCCCCACACCGAGAAGACAACAGAAGTTTGTAGAGTCCTGCTGTGAGAAATCATCCCTAGATATGGCCTACCCTTAATTACTGGCAATGATAACAGGCCAACATTTGTGGCAAAGGTAATTCAAAACTGGCAGAACTATACAACATATAGGCCACAAGGCTCTAAAAGAATTAAAGGAATAAAAACATAACCCTACAGGAACAGCCAGTAACCAGCTCCATAAAAATTTAGCTAAAAAGGCCAGCTATACCTGTAGACACCCCTGCACACACACATAACCCAGGTGCATATTAACTACCTCTACAAGTTTCAGAAATCCAGCCTGAGATCCACCATTCCAGAGTTAAAAGAGCCCATCCAGACAATTGCTGGAGAGTTTGCCTGGACCAGAGAGCTCCTCTGAAGCTCACTCTGAAGAGACAATGCACCCAAAGCCCTGCTCGGGTCACTCTGGATGCTGAGCAGTCCACACACAGCTGAAGCTTGAGGACACCGTTCACAGGATGGCTCCAATGCATTACTCCCCCTGATTTTTGTGCCTTTTCAGGCTACTTACCCCAGTCCTTTCTTCCATTTCAGCTTACGTATGTACTTGATATTGCATTGTCTGACTTGGTTTTTGTTCCTCACTCTCCTGCTAGCTGTAGTTTTTGCCTTAGCTCTATTAATGGTTGCCCCAAGAGAATAAAAAACAACCAGTAGAGCCCTTCCCCTTATTTTACAAATGGCCAAGATTTGATGAGCGTCCAAGGCACACTGGACATGCTCCAGGGTCAAATTGACCCTGAGTAGTATTACAGAGTAGTGTTGCAGAACAGACGGGCCTAAATCATGTCTCTTCCTAAAGACAGCTTAGGGAGAGACTTTATAACAAGGGAAACAAACGACAAACTCCTGGTGGGAAACCTAGTCTTGGAGACCTTGGCTAGGGCCCATCCTAGGACCACTGACAGCCCTAATACTATTGTTTCTAGCTGGGCCTTATATAATTAATTGGCTTACCTGGTTCATCTTGGAAGATCACATATAACGTGCCCAGCAAAGATTTGCCAGGAAACTAAAAGAGGGTGGAAATACAGCAGAAAATACTCCCCCCTAGGACAGTATACTTCAGTTTCTGTTAGTTGCCCAAGTAACCTCCAGTTTACTTCAGTTCCTGTTACAGTTCCTGTTATTTCTGTTTCTTAGAAACAGCTGGTCACTATGATGCATGGTTGGTCACTATGATGTACACTGTAAGGACCAATCCCCAAATGACAAGCCATTCTGCCTCTGTACTTCCCCTTTGCAACCACATAAAAATGTCCCTCTCTGAGCCTTCAGGGCCTGATAGTTTGGGGATAAATCCCTGTCACAGCCCGTCGATGCAAATAAATCTGCCTCCAAATCTTGGATGATGTTTCAGTGTTACTGTTTGCCACTGCAATTTAGTGTAGGAATCTAGTATTGGAATTTAGTATAGAAACATATATTTCTTTTTTTTTTTTTTTTTTTTTTTGTGGGTACCGGGGGTCGACCTCAGGACCTCGCGCGCCAGCAGGCGTCCGTGCCGCTGAGCGATATCACCAGCCCCTTTTTCGTATGTGGGTTCCGGGAGTCGAACTCGGGCCCTCGCACTTGCCGGGCAGGGCTTACGCCGCTGAGCCATCTCACCGGCCCTAGAAACATATATTTCTGAATTTTTTCTCTAGATATTATAGCCAGAAAAGAAAAATATTTCAGAACCATTCATGCTCCAAAGAGAAATAAACACTTGGCCAAAGCATTGGCTTTGAAAATGCAAGTTCTTACAATGAAAACAGTAAACGCCATTTATTCATTTACTTGGCTGTGCACAGTTATTAACCTCCTGTTATAGTCCAGATAGATCAGAAATCATGAAAAGTATTACCAAATATTGGTAATTGATCTGTTATAAGGAAACTGTATTTCTGGACTGACTTTGTTGCTGGATGCTGTGTAGGTAAGATGCCCTTTATAAAGAGAACATCCTTTTTGCATGGGAAGAGCTAGAATTGGTGAAATTAATCTATGACAAAAGGGCATGAAAAAACCTTTTGTGGTGAGGAGCATGTGCTGCACTGAGGTAGAAGTGTGGGTCAAACATAGAACCTACTACATGATAGGTGGACTCGGTGCAAAATGAACACATGGGCTCCTTGTTCAAATGTCATTAAGACTTTGAAAGTGGCAATAGCTAAGCACTGCAGCAACTGCAGAGTCATGTTACCTGTAGGTCCCTGTTGTCCCCACAGCAACACACCAGGACACCGTCCCTGGTCACACAGAATGTGCCCTTGTGACATCATCGAACTGGCCCTCAAGATCAATTTGCAACTGTAGAATTAAGTAGAGTAAAAATGAAAAACAAAATCAAGTATAAGAAGAGTGAAGGTTGAGGTCTGTGTTCTCAGGAAAGCCACTGTGCAGATTTCAGGTTCATTGTTCAACATTATTTGGACAATGCTCAGGTGTGTGTGTGGGTGTGTGGGGGTGTGTGCATGGTGTGTGTGGGTGTAATCCTGCATGCAGGATCTAGGCATAGTCCTTTCACTGAAGGAGCTGACTGAGGGGTTTTACCCTAAGCTCTGTTTAAAATAAATTTTATATTTCTGCTTATGTGCCACTCTGTGCCATGATCATTTTCTTCTAGTTTCTACTCTTTGATCTGACCTCAGCCATCTTCATAATAGTTTGTTCTTCTATCAAAGCAAATGTTTCTGGGTTCTGGCCAGTGATTCTGGGTTCCTTGCCTCTGGTTGCCACCCCGTATCCTAGAGATGGATGCCGTTGTTCCATTCTAGCTCACCTGGCCATGAGTCCTGAAGTCCCTCTGCTGTCCCCTAGTGTCCCTTGTTGCCTCAGCTCCCTTCTCAAACCTAAAAATCACGCGATACTTTTGCTATCACTTTAATACTTAGTCTGCATTTTAAGTAATGCCTTTTATGTCTAAAATTCAGTTAAATTCAAATGTTAGAAATCCTGTGGGGACAAAGTAACCTAGCTCTAAAAGAGAAAGAAGTATCTTTGGTAATGCTGTTGGGTGAAGAACAACAGCACATGGGCTTTATGACAGTTTGTGTTCTAAGTGAGATGTGGCTGAAATAATGGGTGATATTTTCCCCACTTTAGTGGACAGAATAGGAGGTCGAGGGTGCTAAGGTGTCTACGAGTGGTGTTTTTATTGCCAGCGGCATTGTCAATGAGCACTGACAACAGAGAAAGGGGGAGGTGGCTCAGAGTCAGCCCGATCCTATGTCCTAGGAGCCAGGGAATTCATCATCATCCAGGGACCCAACACGCAGAGACTTTGATCTTTACATGGGGTATAAATGTCATGGTTTATATCTAGATGCCTACAACAGCCCATGTACTCATAGGTGGGGCTTTTGGAAGGTGACTGGATTATGGGGCTTATAGCTGACTTGCTGTTTGGAGGTGGGCTTGGGAGGATATATGTCACTTCCCAGCTCTTCCCTGCCCTCCTCTCTGCTTGCTGGTGGCCATGACGTGAGCACTGCCTTCTGCAGCAGGCCCTCACTGTGCTGTCCTGCCTTGGAGCCAGCTAACTGTGGGCCGAAAGCTCTACAAACCACAGCCCAAAGGAACCCCTCCTCCTTTAAGTCGTGCCTGTTGGTGTTGTGTCTCAGCGACGAGTAAACAACTAAGACAATAACTTAAAATCTTTCTCCAGTCTGAAAGTTTTATTGATTTCTGATTTCTTGAGAAGCAAACCAATTATTTTGGAAATAGGGATTTTATTTTATTTTATTTTATTTATTTTGTGTGTGTGTGCGGGTACCGGGGGGTCAACCTCAGGACCTCGCGCGCCAGCAGGCGCCCGTGCCGCTGAGCGATATCACCGGCCCCTTTTTCGTATGTGGGTTCTGGGAGTCGAACTCGGGCCCTCGCGCTTGCCAGGCAGGTGCTTACGCTGCTGAGCCATCTCACCAGCCCAGGATTTTATTTTTTAAATTCAACAATTGATTATGCTTTAAAGTACCTTGTCTATAGCTGTTTACATTAGTGAAGTTATTCACCTGTTCTAAGTACCCTACCTGAAAAGATAGCGGCTGTATTTGGGTTTACTTTTATAAATTTTCCATTTCCACTTGCTATTCTCTATGAAAAAATTCCATCTTTATTTTTTATGATATATTATGGTCTTCAATAAGATCATAGGTACATTAATGAATTTTAACTGCAAGCCTGAGGTTGAAGTACCTGTCTGAAAAAGCACTCTCCTTTTTACAGAACTGTTTATAACAATCACTGGTTCTTTTTTACATTTCTTATTGTGTTTTTACATTAAATAATTCTTTCAAGAATAATTCCTCACATCACAGTATTCTAGAGTAGAGTGTTTATGGGCTTATACAGAACTTGCATAGAAAAGGCAAAGCAAGATTCTAGAAATTATAATCTTGTTTCATTTTGTATAATTTATTTTCTCAGCCAAACTGTAGACTCTCAAAGAACCAGGCAGTGACTTTTCAGCCCTATTTTTAGCTACAGCGCTGTTTAACGCAATGTCAAAACTGCCGGAGGCAGCGCTGGATTCAGTGCACTCTCGTTAAGTCTGGAATTGGTATTTTGTGAGAATTGGGAAATTAAATTCATTTTGAGGTTCACAAGGTAGAGGTATTTCATGATGAATCAGTGTTAATTTTACTTAAACTTTTTGAAAGCACCCAGAAAAGCTGATTGAGCCGTAGGTTATGCCCACATTTCTTAAGTGCAGTACAGAGGAATTCCGAGTGCTGCTGAATTCGCTGTAAAGAGCTGTACTTCTTAGTCTTAGAAGAATTTGAGTCAGCCAGACAAGGAGGTATTAGTGAGCACCTGAAGCCTGGCTGGTGAATATTTGCTCTTCCTCCATAGCTGCGAGGTGCAGTGTCCTCTACAAGTGATGGACAAATGTCAACTGCCTGTTCTCAATAATCATTTATTCCTATGAATAATTATTCCTATGTGTTTCTTTGCACTTACTTTGCTGGCAAAGATGCATCATGAATGTTTTCAAAATTAGCTTTTATTTTCAAAAATGGCCATGGTGGTTTCTCTTTGGGGTTGTTTAAAGTGAAGCTAGATCCTTTGTACACAGTATGAATATCTGTAGGCCTCAGCAGTTTGTGATCAGGTCATGAGAACAACTGAATCAAAATTTCACTGGCTAAGCTTGCACTGCGTACCAGGCACTCTCAGCCTGCAGAGTTCTTCACAGAAATATCTGAGACTCCTCAAGGATATTTTTCATGCACCCTCAAATGTGTCCTTTTTATTGATCCTGCTTTTTCTGCCACCACTGCTGGCGGCCTGCTGTGGACATTCTCTGCATGCAGAGACACACACCCGCTGGTTCAGGGCTCAGGCGCTACACTCCTTGCTTCTACTCCTGGGTCTAGAGATCTAGAGTCACCGGCGTCATCTAACCGTAGCAGCATATTCTTCTGTTTGAGTGCTGCTCTATGGCTTCTGAGCAGGGCTCCAGAGGGGCAGCCAGGCCGATGGCCCAGTTCACTAGCATTGTCACCTGCCTAGTTCTTCGAGTAAACATGGGATTAGCATCCCTCCTCTAGGACATGATCAGTGAATGGATTCACTAGCAAGGTAACTTGGTCCTCCAGGCATTAAGTAGTGAAATAACTCCTTTAATTAGCAAAAATGTCCCTTTCCTTTTTCAGGTACATAAAACCAACCCAGAGTCTAGCAGGGGACAGCGTCATGTTATTAGCTGTGTACGTGGGGCCACACCTCCTTAAGACCCCCCAGCTCTGTGCAGATTCTCCTCAACCCTCCCACGTCTTTTCCTTGGGATTAAGGCTCTCTCAGGACCCTGCTCATTCCACTCTAAATTTACTGCTGTGCCCTCAGTTTGCGGTAACTTTCTGTAGTCAGGTTTCTGTATTTGTGGATTCTGCAGCTGTGGATTCAACCAGCCACGGATCGGAAATGTCTGAAAAGTAATTGTGAGTATACTGACATGGCACAGACTTTTTTGGGTCATTATTTCCTAAACAACACAGCATAACGACTATGTAGGCAGCATTTGCATTGTATAAAGAATCTAGAGATGTTGTAGAGTATATGGGAACATGTGAAGAGGTTACATGCAAATACTACACTATTTTATATAAGGGACTTGAGCATCTGCAGGTATCTTTGGGGATCCTGAACCCCAGGCCCCTACATAGTAAGGAATGGACACTGCAGGTGCTCCTTAGCACCCATGTAAATCAGTTAGAGATGGGTGGGGGAGGGTTTTGCAAAGGCTTCATGAAAGTCAAAATTTCCAGTCAGTTGGAGAGAATAGAAGTGAAGGGGGGGCTCCCCACTTTCTATGCCAAAAACAACCCTGTCACTGGAAAGATGTATTATCATTATCAAACTACAAAATACTGTGCCAACTTAACTCCTCTTAGAGATTGAAGCAGGCACAACAGAACGCTCACGGTGTGAGGGACGTGAAGAGGAAGAGCCTGGGAGGCCTCTGCTCCTATCTCTCCAGGCCTTCAGTTTATCCTCGATTTATTGCAGTCTCCATTCTGGCTCCTGCGAACATCAGGTTTAATCACACACCCGTCAGTCAGCTGCACTCAGGTCTCAGGTGTGTTCGTATATTTTTTTGCATTTGACAGGAGTGGTTGGTGTGATGTTGTTGCATAGCACCTTTTTTTTTTAGCCTCTTTTTGAAAAAACATTTCTGTCACTTTAGAGAATGTAGCTGCAGCTGTGCAGGCCAGTTTTACCTTCCCTGTACCGCGCAGTGGAAAATACCAGCATCAGCTCATAAGAAGAGAAGAGGCCAAGGGAGATTGGGCGGGGGCCTTCTGGAACATAAACACTCTTCCGAATATGCTGATTGTGGACACATCTGGCCTCTGAAGCTGCAGCAAAGCAGAATAAATTTGGATTAGTTGGCATCATGAGGAGATTCTCAAGGTCAGTATCGGGTGAGGTGAAATCACAGCATTAGGTACCATTGGAACTGGAAGGGACCTTCTAGGTCAGAGGCTTTCCAACCATGTTGACTAAAAAGGCATATTCCCACACTGAGGAGCTTGACATCCTGACTCAGTATCCTTACGAGTCCGACACAGGTGCGTCTGAAGTGAAAGCTTCTCACACATGCACACACAAACTAATTATAATATTTACAGCTACTAGAGAAACACATTCTTATTCTCTACTTGACGCTTGGCTCACTGATTTTGTATTGCATGTAAAGCTGTGCCCAGAGTTGGAAAACACTGTTCTAGGCCCCTGTGACCAGCCATTCATTCTGCACAGGGCTTGAATAGCCCTAGCAATTAAGCGAATTTCACAACATCGAAGGCTACTTAGGCCTAGAGCACGGGCTTTCTGATTCTCCTATCTATGGTTTCTTCTCAACACCAGTGTACACTCAGCGGCCCAAGGCATCAGTTACTGGACGTTTCTGCTGGAGAGCATCTATACTGGGCTGCATCAGGATTATAGTTGTTATGATATAGTGATTTTGAATACAGATGGACATACAATTTTTATTGTTTAGATCACGATTGATACATACAAAATCTTTGATGTCACTCGTAGAATCCATGCAAACAGAGAACCAGCACTATGTACTGAGTGATGAAATTCAGAGTGACTCCTGAGAACACGAAGTTGAGGTTTCCTGTCCCCTGCTGGAGACAAATTTCCTTGATTCCCTGGAAGACAAGCTGAGGTGTAGTTCAGTGGTGGAGCACGTGCCTGGCATGTATGAGGCCCTGGGTTTAATCCCCAGACAGCAAAAATCAAAACAAGAAACTTCAGGCCATTTCACAGTGAGTCAAGGCACTGTGTGGTCTTGAAGGAATTAACCAGGGGATGCTTTTCCCACAGGTAGGAAAGCCTTCCTTTCAGAAAGAGGCGTGGAGTGTTCTTGGCTCCTAACTGGTCCCTGGTTGAGACTGAGTGCCCACTGGGTCTCTCCCTGGTTGAGACTCTTTTATAAAGTGTTGTCCTGACACTCTCTCTCCCTCCCTCCCTTCCCCTGTTTAGCATAGACTGTATATTTTGATTGCTTTCCCAGTGGTTGGTACTGAATTACAAGGAGCTCCTGGGGTCCTACCTCAGCCCCAGGCACACATTATCAAAACCAGTGGCTAACCAGTTATTCTGCAAGTGGCTTCACCAGACCATTAGTGCTAGGCACTTTGTGTACACATTAGGAACGTAGAATCCTGAGCCTTGCTGCCATCCACTAATGTGGATTCTCAAGGCTCTTTTTGGAACCTTTCCTTTGTGCACGCTGGGTGACCATGTGGGCAGGCACTCATTGCTATGTTTTGAATATGCCACCTTCGAAATTCAGGCATGAGAGCTAGTGGTTAATGTGATGCTAGTAAGAAATAGGGACTTTAAAAGGTGACTTGGTCATGAGGCCCCATCCCCTCATGAGTCCTTATAAAGGGCTTTCTGCAGCACTGGGCCAGCCTGCCCTTACCTTCTGCCATGCAAGAACACAGAGTTTTTCCTCACCAGACGATGCAGCAATGAAGCAGAGTCCAGAAACAGACAGTATCCTTCCTCAAGCACCTTGACCTTGGACTTCCCAGGCTCCAGAACTGTGGAGAAACACATTTCTGTTCTTTATAAATCACCCAGTCTAAAGCATTTTGTTGCAGTGGCATAAACAGACTAAGACCCTCGTCACTCCATCTCCAGCAACCATCGCAGAGTAGACAGTTAAGAATTCTGGCGGACCTTGCAGCCTCCCACCTCCTTATCATCTTCAGTGTCTGCGGCACCTGATGAGTCTACACTTCCGAGCAGCTCGGCGAGGGGCCCTGGGCTCTGGAGCCGGCTGCCTTTGCCATGTGCCGGCTGTTCAAATATGAAGGAGTCTCCCGCCATCTCTGTGCATAAACTCGCTCAGCTGATAAAACAGATGGTACCACTACCTACCCCACATTTGATTGTGAGGATGGAATGAGTTATTACATAAAAGTGTTAGAACATCAGGCAAGTGATACATGCTCCCTACGTATTACATATATGCCCCCTAATTGTCGGTATGTGCTAAACATCTTCTTAGATGTTCTCTGCTCCAGTCCTTTAAACCCCTTGCCCCATCAGGTTATTTGCATAAATGAGGAAGCTTAAGGAATGCTATTTCAGTGTCTTGGCCAAGTTGCAAAGTTGCGGGTGGACCTGGATTTGGGCCTAAGTCCAAGGCCCTCTCCAAACAGCTACTGTCCCCTGGCTTTGATGACACCTCCTCTCTGTGGGCAGAGCTGTACTGCTCCTGAGTACTGACAGGAGTTATCCGGACTCCGCTCCATGCGCACCACGCTGGCCTATTCAGTCAGGTACAAGTTTCTGTCCGGTCATCCCTGCGAGGTACGCAAGGAAAACAAGAAACACTTCCTGCTCATTCCTCCCACCCAGGCTTTCTCAGCCCCAACAGTATTGACACGTGGGGCTGGGTACTTCCTTGCTGTGGAGTCTGTCCTGGGCATTGCAGGGTGTTTACCAGCTTTCCTGCCCTCCACCTACCAGATGTCACTCAGCCTGTATCACAGCCAAAAATGTCCCCAGACACGGTCAAATGTCTCCTGGGGAGCAAAACCCCTGATTTTATCTGTCCCATCTTATTCTATCTCCTCCTTTTTAATCACCTCTATCTAACTTCCTGTCTGCCATTTAGCCTCTCATCTAGCTTTCCATTTAAACCCCAGGACAGGCAGTAATCCCTCTCAAAATGCATTCTTTCCTAGTGCATGAAATTCCACCGCTAAAAGCATAGCCTTGAAGAGTCTTAAAACATGCAACTCTATGGAAGACATTGCATGTTATCAGGGATTAAAAACTATAATAGTTTAGCTTTACTGAATCATTTTTGGTGGTATGTTGATGATAGGATAAACACAGGACATGATTTTATGTTATATATACAATACATATGTATATATGCGTGTGTGTGTGTGTATATATATATATATATATATATATATATATATCCAACAGCACTTAATACAATACTTTGTGTATAGTACATACTTACTAAATATTTGTTGAATTAATGAATGGATAGATAAATTAATAAATTTATGAATAAGTTTAAGAATGGGTAGGAGTAGAGACAACAAGAATAGACATTTTTCTAAGAAATGTTATAGGAAAGCATGGTTGGAAATAATTTTGTTTTTTCTAATTCCAAAAGGAAATTTGGACATGTTCAAATTGGTTGAAAAAAATAGGAATCAATGAAGCAGGAGATTTCATCAGTTTAGAAGATAGTATAGCACTGGAAGGCATGAAGTCCCAAAGGACTGGGACAAATTTCCCAGCTGGAAGGGCTATCTTTGCAAAAATACTATTTCTGTTCTTTCCTTTAGCTTTCAGAACAAAAATTATCAGTGGGAGAAAGCAAAATCTTTCCCAAATTAATGCACATTCTAGAAGAAATGTGGTGCATACATTCCTCTCTCTTACTTGTTTTGAGCTTAGAATGGCTTGAGTTAAGCTAATTTATTCTTCTGCACTAGCCATGTACAATTAAGGACTATTCCACAATAGCCATCAGCACCTGCTATTTATCTTAGATATTTTTTAACCAGGCATTATTTTCAAAGGTTCTATTCCTACATTACAGATATACTTTTAGAAAGGACACACCCCTAATTTGCAAAAGGAGATGGTGTATCCTCTAAAATGCAGATGCTGGCTTGTAAATTTGTGTTTTAGTTTTAAATTCTGTGCATGAAAATTAAGCATCTATGGAAAGGCTCCTGCTTTCTGTGTTGGATGAGGACAGCTTGCCAAAAAATTAGCTTTTTGTTTGTTGTTGAAATTTGGAGATTTCAAAAGCAATTTATGCATTTGTCTGAGGCCGGCTAAATTTAATCTGTTTGATAAGGATAAGTTACAAATGACTTGTTTAATGGAGCAACTGTAGGAGATGAAATGCAAATTCGAAAATGATGAGTGCAGGACCGAGTCCTCTGTTCTTTGCCAATAGAAGAAATGGCTAAGCAGATTTTGAGCACTCTTGCTGGGCTAAAGCGGGATCAGGGCAATAATGCTAACAGCGAAAGGGATGATTCCTTGTTGTTTTTGAGAAGCCATTGTTAGGGTTCAAAAGTAGATGGAAAATGCGCGCCAGATAGAAAGGGGGCCACAATTTTCCTGTAGCCCCAGGAGTTGGAAGTGCTATAAGATGTGAGTTCCTGGTGGCATGGGTTAGACTGAATTGGAAGTAACTGCAGGGTTTGCATCTACTCCTTGTGCCAAGACCATAAGGATGCCAGTTCTGAAGCCTCCTGCCAGGCTACCTCTGCCAACCTGGCCTACCTCTCATAACCACTTGTTTGATCTTAGTGCATGGTTAGTAATGGCACCTAAATCACGGAATTCCTACTAGGATGAAATCAGGAAATCCCTGTAAAGCATAGGCACAGTGCCTCAGAATAAGCCCTCAAGTAAATGTTAACTACCATGACTTTCCCTTCTGATTTTTAAAAGTGGAAAATACGAAAAGTTCAACCCATGTAATAGAAAGAAACTCGGGACATAGCTTTGGCTCTAATTTTTATTTGAAAAAGCCTGACCTGGCCAGTGTCTAAGATTAAAAAACAGGTGAGCACACAAACAAGCAAATGGCCTGCAGCGACAGCAGCAGATTTTAAATCTTCCGGGGTAGATGGGATGCAGTGTGTCCAGCAGAGAGCTGAGCTCCTGGGGTGGGGCTTTGGCGGCTGTGCGAGTCCCGTGCTCCTGGGATGCGTGGCTGGGTCTACATCTCTGCCCAGCCCATGCTCACATCGTGATTCAGTTCCTTGCACTTCAGAGCACCCTGGGCAGGAGGGGCCCAAGCACCTTGGAAAGAGAATGGATGACGTCTCTGAGACTAGACACGAAAACATGGGAGTGGTGGGAAAGGGCAGTCACCGGGGAGGAATTCTTGGTGACTTACAATATTATTTGATTTTGATTTGGAGCTGGCAGGGTCTCCTGGATTTGCAACATTTTCAAAGTTGAGCAAGCTCACATTCAGTTGCCAAAAAATAGGTGCTGTCTTTCAAATAGTGAAAGAAAGCGACCACTCGGGGGCCGACAATTCTGTTAGCTATCATGAGCAAAGAACGAACTGAGCGCCGGGAGTTCTGAGTCCAGGGGCGAGCCCGGCTGTGTTGGGAGAGTCACCCTCTCTCTGCATCATGGATTCCTTGTCTCTAAAATGAATGCTTCTGAACTGATGTTTTCTGAGATTCCTTTTCAGATGAATTATTTGATGACCTGAGTGAAAGTAGTCAGTACATAGGCAGATGGGAAGGTAGAGTGGACTTGAGGAAAAGAAAGAGAATGAAAGTATCTAAAAGTAAAGAAGAAGAGTATGGCAGCAAGAGAGAGGAGAAGAAAGCAAAGCCAGAGACAGAACAGTAAAAGGAAAGGAGATACAAGGTGAAACAGGCGAATGGCAGAATCGAATGTGATGAACAAGCACTGTCACTCTTTTATTTGTCAATGGAAGAATTGTTTTAAGAAGAAAAGACACTTGTGCCACAATAATCTTTCTTTCAAGGCTGCACAAGTCTCAGTTACCCAGTAAGATGTTGCTGTTAGAGAAAATGTTAAAGAAAAAGATCATTTCAGTGAGCTCATTGAAGATCGAGTAAGGGCAGTGTGAGTTTGAGGTGGCGGGAGTGGTCCAAAGACCAGGAAAAGCGACCAGAAGGAAGCGCCCCCAGTCTCTGCTCTGGGAAGAGTTCCTGATCTACGTACACATGGGAGAAAAATGGAGGTTCTTTTCTCTGATATCTCCACCTCCATACACGCAGTAAGTCTTCAAGCTGTGTTCATTCCAGGGGAGTCACCATACAGCCATTGTACAATGATATTTCAAATGCCACCAAAAGTGTTTTTAAGTCAGAATTCTCAGGAAGGATGTGGAAGACACACGTTTTGAATTTCTTACGTGTGATTGACTGCACATTATGATGGGTACATCTGTTGATAAAGGGACTTTCAGTCAGGTGGGGTTTTATTGCTCTGAGCAATCTCTGTGGACTATCCCAGCCCAAGTCTCTACCCTATGCACCAACAAGAGCCACGGGAAATGCAGGTGGCGTCAGGCAGTCAGAAGGAATGGGTAACACCGAGCTGATGTCTATACAGTGTCAGAAACTGGGGTTGCACAAGAGACGTGTTCCCTGGTCAGGAGTCCCCCTGCCCCGCTGCTTCCACTTGTTACCCACTGTACTGGCTGCAAACAGCCTCACTTCTAGGATCTTAAGCAATTTGAAATAATTTTATTTTCCTTTTACTTATACACTAATTTTTATTAATCTGTTATGAAACATTACCTTATTACAGATTGGCCAGCTTAGGGAATTGGTCTGAGTGTGAAGAATAGCCATGAGAATGGCCAGCAGACATGGTTCAAGGTACCTTAAGGTCAGTTAACTACTCAGTCAGGCGAAGGACATCTACTGGGAAGGATCAGCAGTGGATTTGCAAAGTGCTCTGCCGTCTCCTGCCTTTCCTCAAGGGAGCGCCCCAATTCCAGGGTTCAAGCCACTGGCCCTCACCGTGGGAGGCACACATCCTGGATGAGCTTGGGCCTGGCTTTGAACGCAGCACCATGACCACACCAGCGGTTCGTCCCCACTGTCCCAGACTTGCATTCTCAGCTGAACCACGTTTCTGTGTTGTGGTCATTCATTCCACTGGTCACTGGTTAAAGCAAACTTCACCTCAGCCTGGCCTATGGGGTTGGCCCAAGAGACAGCTCTGAGGGTTTCTGTTATGTGTACATTGGCTGGCTGGTGACACTTTAAGGGTTCAGCTGACATCTATGATTACTTTTACTAGCTCAATAAAAACCTTAGTAAAGATCAAAGGAATAATTTTATATTATAGTTCAATCACCTAAAGACAAAGACCTTGATATATCCCCATTGATGAATTATATACCCCATTATAAAGACAGAATCGGCTCACAGGTACACAGCTGTTTGTAGAGGTCATGTAGAGGTCAGCAAAGTTTCTAGAAACCAAGGCTGGTCTCCTTAAGTACAAGTCCTGACAAACTCTTCTTATGGATTCTATTTTCCCATCTGCACACTTCCTCCAGAATGTACTATACGTACAGCCTTGGCAGTGTCTCCTAGTAGAGTAGGTGGGGTACACATCCCACCCAACTGACGGAGAATTTGGTGATGTGACTGGACTTGGCTGATGATATTTTAGCAAATGTTATATGAACTAAGATCACAAATACGTTAGCAGGACTAGGCACAGTTGCTTGCCCTTCTGCCATCTAGATGAGAAGAACATCATATGCTGGGAAGCCACGGGCCCTGGGAGGAGAGACGTGTAGAACAGACCCGAACTTGAACTTGAGCCATCACAGTAAGCAGACCCATCTTGGCTGACCAGCAGAGAAATAAGTGCTTGTTACAGGGAGCATTGAGATTTGGGGGTTGTGTGTTAGGGCTGTCATTACAGAACGTTGGCCAATATATCCAAATGCTATTTTCTTTTCTGAATTCAGTTTTGAGCTAGGTTTATAAATTCTCCAATCTTTTCAATAAAAGACACATCTAAACAGATGTAATGGGACTACCTTTCCCTCATCTCAATAAACATCAAGGATTTTTGACATAGCTTTGTGTTTCTTTTGGAAGCATTCCCATGGCGGGTTTTAGAGAAAAAGCCAAAAAACTTATTTGAACTGCTCCTTCTTTTTCTCCAAGCACAAATAATTTTTTAAATTGCATAACTCATTCCCAAGGTAATGCTCGACAAGAATTTGGAGATACAGTCTGGGTTCTGTTGCTATAGACAGCACTATGAGTTCAGAGATGTGGCACAACATTTTAAATCCCTTTTCAGGATGTAAAAAGGGCAGTTTGGAGAGTCTTATGCAATTTCTCATCTCCTTCCGCCTTGCTTTTTCTGTGCCACGTTTGCTTGATTTGCAGGCAACTTTCCAGCCATGGATATCCACATCTCCCGCCTATGTGGTCCTGGGACAGCGCTTGCTGGCAGAGGCAGTATGCTGACCACCTCTCAGCTCTGCCAGCAGGTGGGGCTATAGAGTTAATCGTGCAGCTGCAGGGCCTATCAGCCCTCACTGAGTACCCAATGGCTGTCTTCCCACAGCCACCGGTGTGTTGGCTCAACTCTGTTGGACCACTGTGGAAACTATGTATGTGACGTTTGACTACCTACCTGCATGGGTCAGCATGACTGGAACTCATCCTCCCCACTTTTCCAGATGCTCTTCTTTCTGGGAGCTGGACAGTTTTCTCTGCATTTACAGAGAGGTTAATCTACTCTGCCAGGTTAGCATCACAGGGAACCCTGTGCACCTGAGCCCTAGCATCATCTCATGACCATGTGGGAGGTTCCCTTCATTGCACACTAGTATCCCTAAAGTGAGTCTGTTGGCCCACTTGTGAACACCCCGTCCTCAGAGCACTGGTTTCCCTCATTGGAAGTCAGCTCTTCTCCACGCCACAGTCTCCTCCAGGTCATGGCTCCCTTCTCTCGCCACCGACCAGTTTGCTGAGGTTTTTCCTCATGCATATTTATGCCTTTTGTTTCCTTGTCTCCTTCTAATAGAAAACCCCCTCATGTATTAATCTGTGTGGCTGCACTAACCAAATACTACACAATGTGGCTTATACAACAAATGCTTTTTTGACGCCGGGGGTTAGAAGCTTAAGATCAAAGTGTCAGGAGGTTCAGTTTCTTCTGAAGCTTCTTTCCTTGGTTCACAGAAGGCACCTTCCCTGTGTCTTCACATGGTCACCATGGTCCGTGCTCTAATGTCCTCGGCTTAGAAGGGAACCCGCCATCATGGGTTAGCGTCCACCCAAATGACTCCATATTCATTTAGTTTCCTCTTTAAAGGTCCTGTCTCTAAACACACTCACGTTTTGAAATAGTAGTAGGAGTTAGGACTTCAGCGTAGGAACTTTAGGGGACATGATTCAGTCCATAACACTGAATTTTCCAAATAAAAATCATTTTTACTTTTAGTATTTGATTGAATCAGATGTGGAAGATTTTTACTTGAACTTCAAATATTGATCATGTGACCTGTAGTTTAACCCTCAACTCTGTGATGCAGAACAAGGAGAGGGAATCTAATTGTTTGAACTACCAAGGATGGATGTAGTTTCCTGGTTATTTATTTTGGAAGATTTTCAGGGTGGTTACAATTGGATTATCATTGCATAGCAATAGGTAGGCAAACTTATCCAGTAGGCAGTGATTTAAATTATGTGCAGTATTCATTGCTAGGTAATTCAGAAATGGGTGGAGAGGGCAGAGTGTGTAATAAACGGAGTGTTACTAGAAAGAGCCTCTTTGTAGCAACATTATTTAAGAGGCAATCAGTCAAAGCCTTGCACCCTCTCCAAGCCTCAGGCATCTCCAAGCTGTGAGTGTGAATCTTCAAGCCACGAATTCCCTTCCTCATCCGACCAGTCCTTCACCTGCGCATTTATTCCATCCACAGCCATTCCTCCACATTTACTTGGAATCAACTTCTTCACATACCCCCATGCCTCAGCCTGCTATTCCCTCTCTTCCAAATGCTCATCCTGTTTCACTTCTTATTTTCCCAGCCATTTTTTTCTATATGGCCAAGTCTTGCGTACATGTTGATTTTGCTGCTTAGAAACACCTGTGCCAAATGCAGTGATGTAAAACAAAAGCGTATTCACTTCTCAAATCTGTGGGTGTGCTGATTTGGGCTGGGATCAGCAGAGCAGTTCTTCTGGTACCAGATGGGCCCGCTCACTTGCATCTCATGACAGACAGGGGAAAATACATCTTCATCTGCACGGCCTCAACTTTTCACCATTTGGTTGATAGGCCTCACTCTCACCACTAAAACTGATCCATTGGTTTTACTTGCTAAAACCAATGGGAAGTTTTACAGAACCTTACTTGGTTGTACACAACATTCAGTGCGAATGATAATCACTATCTTCTTGAAACATTTCTTCCTTATTGGCTTCCAAGAGTTCTTTGCTTCTCAACTTTTATTTTGAAACATCTCTGACTTACACTATTTATCCCTTCCCCTAAATGTTAGTACTCTCTGCAGCTCCACACTCGGAAGCTGTCTCGCTGTCCTATCTCCCAGCAGTGTCTGCAGCCCCGTGGTGACAGTGCCCAGCTCTCCTCTCTGAAGTGGTAAAATTGAGAAGAGTACAGGTGTTCCTGGGAGGACTGGTGGAAAAGTCAGGCCTGATTTCAGACAGTTTACTGAACCATAATTTACGAGGAAGCAAAAGGACAACTTGGGAGAGAGAATAGAAGAAAGGGATCGCTTAGTGAAAGAGGATGACGGAAGGTAGATCTTGTTTGTCCAGAAATGCTCTTGCGGCTCTTACCTCACCCATGTGCAGTTCATTCTGACCAGTGAGCCTCCCCTAGGCGTTCCCTGACGGGGAGGACAATTAGATTTGGGAGTGTTGCTTAAGAGAGACCCAGAGGGGCAGTGTAAGAAAGCACACTGGAGAGAGAGAGATAGAGAGAGTTTGATTGGTTGATTTGTCAACCAAAGTGTTTTTTTTCAGTCTAGAGTGTCGGAGTGTTACCCCAGCAGGTTTCCTGCATGGAATTCAAATGAGCGGGCTTAAGGCGATCTTGCTTGAGTTCCAGGAGGTCGCAGTGGGACTTCGAGGTGGTCACAGTGGCGCAGTAGTCCTTCTGTGGTCAGGGATCACTGGGATGAGTCCAGGAGGTTGCGTGTAGCTGTCCACAGGGTGTGGTCACTAGGAGACAGCAGGACACAGAAGTCTGAATGACCACACTAAGGACCTGGGAGGGGCAGAGAGCTACAGATGGTGTCCATGTGACTAATTCCTGCTTTGGCAATGAGAAAGTCCAATTTAGGCTCAAAATAGAAGCTGTGGCAACACAAAATTATCAAACTTTGCTCCAGTGATGTGCCATCGTTACCAGGCATCTGGATCTGCCTGGGCTGGTGGTGATGTCTGTTGCGTCTGCATGGTGTTGGTCTCTCAGGTCTTGGATTCCTCAAGAAGATTTGCAAAGTGGTCCACAGGGAGGGAATTCAGAACCAGCCAGTAGAGGCTTAGGAGAGAGGTCTATGAGAAGCCCAGTCTTAGCTGAAAGGAACACCCCAGCCTCACCACTAGAGGGAGGGGCGAGATTGTGAAGTAAAGATATGTAAACGAAGCCTAATTGGGTCAGAGGATGTCTGACAGGGTGGATAGTATGGGGCCTGAGCGCCCTTGGTGTGCATGTGGGCCCCCAGACTTATATAACTGTGCAGGGGGGGTGCCTGGAAGGGTCTCCACCAGCCTGTTCAGGAAATAGTGAAACCACATGTTCAGGAAACTAGAACAGAGTTTTGTCTCAGAGGCTCAGCTGCCACCTGCCCAGTTCCAGCTCACCTCTGGCCACCAACACGATCAGGTGGTCTGTGAATAGCAAGGCTAGGCCTCGGCGCGTACAGCAGCCATTCATAGACTCGTTGTGGATTGTCAGAAGGGCCAGTGTTCTGGAGATCAATCTGCTCAAAACACATTTACAAAACATTTACTGTGCTCTGAGCTGTGTTATAAGCACCTGGGAGGTGCAGGAGCGGGGTGTGCGGGGAGTACAGGAGTGTGTTAAGCTGGGAAGGCTCATCAGGCTTGGCTCACTGAGAAGGCAATGTTTAAAGCGAGAGTAATGGGAGCACAGGAATGTAGCGGAGAAGAGCCCTGGGGCTGGAGGGAAGAGCAGTGCAGACTGCCGAGGCCTAAGACCTGACCAGAGGGCACAGTGACGCGGCAGACAATATCACAGAAAGGCATCTGAAGTCCCCTTTTGTCCCAGCAAGGTACCAGGTGCGCTGGTGTGGGCTGGAGAGAGACGGAGGCCATCAACCGGAGGTCCAAGCAAGGTGAGAGCTGAAGGCGTGAACAGGACAGGGCCCAGGGCCCCAGCTGGGGGTCAGACTTTCCTGCAGAGCGCGGGGTGGCAGCCAGCCTTCCCTTCCAGAACTTCAACTACCTGAAGGAAGAAGAGGATGAAGGGGCCTGGGTTTAACTATTTGCCCCAGGAGACTGAATTTTAAACTAAAGGGAAACAGATACCACAAATTAAAAACATCATGCTTGTTTGCTTTGTTATTTCCCAACAAAAACTGTAGCTGGTATGGCTACAATTTAAATCGAGGTTTATTTTGAGTCACATAAGAAATACTGTACTTGCAGTGTGAATGCTTTATAGATGAAGAGAAAACAGGAATTTATTGAAAAAACAGTTATTCTGATTTTGAAGCTTTCGAAGGTCACACATCAGCTTGTGGATGGTATAATATTTGTATATCCATCTGCTATTTATTAAATCTTTATTGGGTGCCTCCTAGGTATAAACACTGTGTCTTCAATTACAAGTGAATTAGAAAGCTTTACAAGACACTAACCCTGTCCTCAAGGGGCGGATACCACAGAACATAAAAATTTTTGTTATTGGCAGTGTATGAAGTAGTCTTTGAAAACTTGCTTTCTAAAGCACAGGGACACATTTGAAGGTGAACATTTTTATTTTTGAGTGGTTTTAGGCTTAAGGAAAAAGTGAGTGAAAAGTACAGAGATTTGCCCTAAACTCTCTCACTAAAATCCCAATTTCCCCATCAGTTCTTACTGCTGATGAACCAGTATTGGGACATTATCTTCAAGCCCATAGTTTTAATTGGGCTGTTTGACAAATGCATACTGACATGTGTTCCCACCATGGCTTCATATAGAGTGTTTCCCTGCCCTAAAAATGCCCCACACTCCTCCTTTTCATCCTTCTCTTCCTCCCAAACCGCCAACAGCCACATTTACCTTTTCCAGGTTGTCATATATTTGGAACCATATATAGTACGAAGCTCTTTCAGATTAGCTTCTTTCACTTAACAATATGCATTTAGGTTTTCTCCATGGATTTTTATATTTTGATAGCTCATTAACTTTCATCTTCTGAATCATATTCTAAACAGAGTTTGTTTATTCATTCACCTATTAAAGGACCTTTTGGTTGCTTTGATAACTATTTTTTAATTTAGTTTTTTTTCTGTCCTGTGATCAAATCTTATTTTTCATCTGAATTCGGTTTTATGTTTTAACTAGAAAAGCACTACTGTAATGTTGTATTAGAATTTATTTGACTGCAAATGACAGAAGCACAAATTGAGTTAATTTAATCAGATCAGTGAATTTATTTTCTAAGGATACTGTGATGGTAATGGAACTGGAAGACAAAGTCGAGTCTTGGCAAAAAGTGGAATTTGATTCAGGAAATCTGCATCATGAAAGCAGATAGTGTGTGTGTGTGTGTGTGTGCGTGTGTGTGTGTGTGTTTACTATGTATATATAAACACAAATTCACATATGTGTGTTTGTATTTATCAGTTAATCTCTGTATATATACATATCTATGTCTACATATGTAACTGATTCTTTTCACATTGGTTTTTAAAACTTCTATAGCTTTAGCCGATGAAAGAAACTGGCCTGATTTTCCTTTTTATATCAAGTCCAGATTTCTATGAAGAAACTATGATGTTTACAACAAGCAGAATTCATATTTTAAATACAAAATGGCTAGAGCTATACACATTATCTCTAAGGTGGAAAAAGAAGGAAGATTAAAAGAGCAAAAAGTTTTACTGGTTATGTTTTATTGTTGCTTTTATAAATTTTTACAAAGCACCGTGGGTGTACGCTCTTGCCACGAGGTAAGATATTGAAAATCGGATCTCTATCTAGGCATTAGAACAGCTTCTGTGGCAGGAACCAACCACTCGGTGCATTTTGGGCTCTTGGCTGAGAGCACAGCGCCTGTTCTTCCTTTACTTGATGAAAACCGAAGGGAAGAGACTGCTTCGTGTGCCCTCCCTCCGCGGGATACCTGCCTTGCTCTTCCTGCATTCAGTTTATGAACCTATCATTACAGTCATTTTGGAATGAATGAAACCAAAGAACCAGCTTGCACTGCACCTCAAATCATCAGCAGCATTTGCTGGTGGATTAATTAAGCAGGCATGGCCGGAAGTATCAATGACAAAGACCATAAATATGCTGTGGTTCCGTGTTTCAGTATAGAAAGGTGCAAATGCCAATAGTCAGGCAGAGATGATGTAAAGCTAGCGACTTGTTCATTTACTATGAATCATCTATTAACTTGATCAGCATTCACAGAGCGCTTAATTTGAGTAATCATCACTGTCTCTGAATATTTTACCTGTTGGAACTCCCTGAGGAATGGCCCTGTCTTGTGTCATATATGTCTTCGCACCCTTAATACATAACGCTGTGCTTGCTTCAGAGTAAGGATGCAATCAGTACACACAGAGCTGAGCTGAACTGGGCTGTCTGGTTCTGGCAAAGGGTGATTGAAAGGTCCCTGTTCTCTACCTTGCAGGACAGTGATTACTGGTGGAAAGTGGGCAACACTCAACAGCAATATGCTCCTTTTAACTAACTAGCTATAGATGCGGAATACTTTCACACAGCACGTTTAGACCTCACAGTAATCCTGGGGGGTGGGGAGCGTTATATGGAGGGACTAAGTCTGAAGAAGTGGCAAGCAACTTGTCCAGAGATACCTAGCGAACAAGTGTCATCATTTGGATTCAAAGCCACGCTCTTAATTTTGTGTTTAAAATGCATTAATCACTCACAGGTGAACTTTTCTGGCTTGTGTATATTTTCTAGGCAAAGCACCTCCCCTTCCTTTGTATACTATCAGAAATAATGCTATTGATTTTCAATAATGCATTTGAACTGTTTTCTCAGTTAGGATTCTGGGATTCATTAAAATGTCCATGCTGGCTCATTTGTGGGCAGCATCAGCCCTTTCAGTGTTAGGGCCAGGGCTCCCTGGATAGGCAGCCTCCTTTTCTGAGTAAAAGCTCTGTGGGGTGGGGCCCACGCCCTTTGCCCTTGTTACTGGCACACTTTGGTCAGCAGAGCTTTAGCGTACTACAGACTCATCATTCTTTACAGTATCGCCGTGATTTGCGTAACCATCAGCTGTCAGACTTTAGGAATCCTTCCTACTAAGCATTAGATTCTAAAAACTCAAATAAAAAACAAAAAAACCTGTATTTAATATTATTAGACATAAATTCAAGATTCAGGATAGATAGGTCATATTTTAATACACATATTCTCATAGAAAAAATTTAGCAAAATGATAGCATGTTTACAAATGTGATTTGCAACTGAGATGGACTTTTTTTACACAAGAAGGGTGGTGGATCAGTTATCCTACGGGCGGGAGGAACCGGAGGCTCTGTGGCTGGATTCTTGGGATCTCACACAGCCTCTTCTATCACTCAGTAATGTGAGCATTAACAGGACCTTGGTACTGAGTAATCATTTCTTTTGTTTCCTGCAGTCACCACCATTCAGTGCCACACTGTTTAGCAATAACGGATTTTCTTTTTTCTTTTTTTTGTGGGTATTGGGAGTCGAACTGAGGACCTCGCACTTGCCAGGCAGGCACTTATGCCGCTGAGCTATCTCACCAGCCTGGATTTTCTTAATAGAGAATACTAAAGCTAAATTTGTTCCCAAACTGTTGCCCAAAGCATGTTGGAAAAGGAGAGCTTAAATGAGGTAACAGAAAAGAATAATATATCTTTCTTATAGTTTAGTGTCCTGGAAATAAAAACGTCAGACATCAGTATTTCTTAAATGGCATTCACTCACAGCACCAAGTCTGCTACATAAAAATCATGCTTCTTGCGTCCAGTATATAATTCATGATGTCAAGAGATTTAGGAGTAATATTCATTCTTGGAAAATTAAGTTTCTCTGCATCTTAATTTTTATTTGCCTTGGTGAAGGATTTTGAAGTGTTCATGTCTTTAACCTAACCAGACACTGCAATCGTGATGCAGTTATCAAATTATAATGTGAAGATTTGAGAGCTGGGATAAATGAGCGTGAAGAAAATTTCAAACTTGAGAATTTCATTGCAATTAGTTATTCCATGTTAATGCTTGAGATGGGTTAAGTGTTTTCTAAAAAAGAACAGAAAATTTATTTTGAACCAAAAAAAATTTTTTTGAACCAAAATGTATAGAGATGAGGTTAAAGGCATGGCGGTCTCAAACAGACTAGGGATAAACTGAGGAAGTTTAATTAGAGGAAACAATAGCCCAGTAAGTTTCCTCTACAGTTATGTTAATATTTCAGCCTTTAACAAGAAAAGTAGATATGTGAAGGGTCAGAACAGACTAAAAATATATTTTCCATGTGCAAAAACTGTTTTTCATTGTAAAGCAATCTTTCTTGAATCTATCCTTGCATCACATGTACTTATAGGAGTCCATTTTTTAATCACTTTGGGGAATTTTTAAACTAAGAGACATTATGATGTTAGTCACATCTCTAACACTTGCTAATGCCTTCTTGGGCCCCTGGATCATGTCCTCTACCTGCCACCATCCACAGGACCACCCTTAAAATCTCTCTTCTGTTTGTGATCCTGGCATCAGGGTTGAGATATTTATAGTCTAGGCTGAAAATATCCCCAGGAAACAAACTTAATAGATAGCATTTTCATATTTGGAAGCATACTGCTACCCTGAAAAGGAGTGGACATTAATTTACTGCTCCATAAATACTTGATTCTAATTACTGCTCCTCACATAAAAATGGAAAACCACTCCATTTATTCATGAACCCTGCCTCCCGAATCAAGACCTAATCACCAGGGTAGAGTGTCCACTTACTTCATTGGATAATCCTGCTAATTGTAGCAGGTCAGGATGTTGCTGAATCTCCTCCAAGTGGGCAGAAGCCAAGCATTTTTCCTATGAAGCATCCTAAGCATTTGGAGCCTGAAGTAGTTGTATATCCATTGCCCATTTCTCCATTCAGAAATCAGACACTGAGCACTCTAGGCACAAAAACAAACTCTGAGCTCATAGCAGCAATGAAGGAATCTGACATGGCTTTTTTCTCCCAGGAGCCACCACTGAGGCACATGTCAGATATGATCAAGAAAAGAAACAGCATGTACCGTAGCCATCTAGGGATTGGACGTACCAGCGGGTTTACAGTTTCAAGCCGAGATTCTGGGGCCATACTTCCTTCACACATGTAGCTCCGCAGGCTTTTGATTAGTAAATTCAAAAGAATAAAGGGAGCCAGAGAGAACACAGAGCAAGAAGAGAAATCTCTGAAGAATATGATTGCCAGGAGGTCCTTCATTATCTAGGTCATTCACTTACTCAGTAATTATCTATTGAACAAATTATGTGACAAATACTCCACTGGATTTACATACTAATAAACTAGAGGGACAGGTTGTCTCTCATGGTGAAATCAAGTAAAATAACAAAAACACAATCCCCGCACAACAATAATAGGCAAATTTTTGTATATACTGTATCTCTCTCTCTCTCTGTCTCTGTCTCTGTCTCTGTCTCTATCTCTATATCTAATTTTTGCAGTACTGGAGTACTGGTGATGGAACCCGGGGCTCTCCATCACTAAGCTACATCCCCAGACCTTTGTATTTTTATTTTTTTTAAATTTTGAGAGAAGGTCTCACGAAGTTGCCCAGGCTGAATTCAAAATTGTCATCCTCCTGCCTCAGTACCCACTAGGTGTTGGAATTATATGCAAGTGCCACCATGCCCGGTTAGTCAGCAAAAGGTGATGTTAAAAACCCAAAATTGTGATGAAGAAACCAAATAGAAGCTATATATATTAGCATGGAAGCAAAATGAGGGAAGGGATTTGTTTAATTTGTGCATTGAACATGCCTACAGCAGCAGGCACGGGGTTGGGCACATGGGAAATATATTCACAGGTCTGTTGAAAAACGCCAGTAATAACACAAGGGGGCCATAGTAGAGAGATGGTTTAGGTGTCTGTGAGGAGTTCTGTGTAGCATTTTCCTATTGCTGCTGTAACAGTTTACCACAAAGTTAGTGGCTTAATTAAAGCAACACGAAGTTATTACCTTTCAGTTGTGCAGTTTGGAATTACAAGGTGGTTCTCACTCAGCAGGGCCGCACTCCTCCTGGATGTGTCCTTCCCGGCCTCTTGGAGACCACAGTCCTCAGCGCCTGCCTCTTTCCCACCATCTTCAAAGACGTGGCAACCTTTCCATGCTGCCACCTCTCCGGTTTCCTCTTCCAAGGCCCTGTCTTCCTCTGCCACGCTTTAGGGCTCTTGTAATTACACTGGAAACCCCAGGAACACTTATTTCAAGTCTGAATGCGTCTGCAGCCGTAAGTCCCCTGTGCCCTGTACCGAAGCATCTGCAGGCTCTTGACGTGAGGATGTAGACATCTTTGGAAGGCCGTTATTCTGCCTCCTACACTTTTCTCTGAGTAGTGATATTAAGCTAAGACCTGCAAGATGGAAGAAGCCAGTCATGGAAGGTGTGTGTGTGTGCTTGTGTATGAATGAGTGTGTTTGTGTGAGTGTATATGTGCGTCAACAGTGGGGAGCCAGCACATGGAACAGTGAGGAGGAGACATAACCTTGTATTGTAGCATGGGAAGGAATCTGGACTTTGTTCCAGTTACACTTGGAAGTGATTAGTTTTCAGCAAGAGAATGGTCTAATTTACACTTTAAGGTCATCCTTGGGGAGAGTGGTAAGAAAAGGGATGAATCAAATAAAAAAGCAATTTTTTGTTTTTGTGTCTCTGCAGAAAGCTAGACGTGTGGCCGTTAGGGTTCTTTTTTTTTTTTTTTTGTGGGTACCGGGGTGTCGACCTCAGGACCTCGCGCGCCAGCAGGCGCCCGTGCCGCTGAGCGATATCACCGGCCCCTTTTCCGTATGTGGGATCCGGGAGTCGAACTCGGGCCCTCGCGCTTGCAAGGCAGGCGCTTACGCCGCTGAGCCATCTCACCGGCCCCCGTTAGGGTTCTTGAGGGAGGAGAGCTGGAAGCACACCACGGGTCAAGGGGCTGAGGAACAAGGGTAGTCTGAGGTTCATTCCCCAGGTCAGCTGTACATCTGGTCGGGGAAGTAGAGGCTTGGTGGGGAGGAAGGGATGGAAGGAGCCTCAACCAGGGGCAGCTTTTCATATGCATACATGGAGCGTAAGAAGTCTTTCCCAGACCCTCAGTCGAGCTAAGAACATCTCGAGAGCGGGACTTGGTGCTGTATCTGTCTTGGGCTTTTATATGTCACAGGAGATGAATGAGTAATTTGCAAGTGAGAATGCAGAAAATTTTAGTTTCTGAGAAGCTAATAACCATGTGGCTACCTAGAGGTAACCAAAAATGACAAGTGCATTGACTTTTAGAGTCTGTTAGTCCAAGACTTCATGGACTGGCAGCTTTTAAATGAGAATATAGACATAGGAATTTCCATTTTAAGAACTTTTTTTTGATATAGAAAGAAGGGAACACATTTTGTTTTATTTTATTAATATCCCTGAAACCCTGGTCTCATGGAAAAGGTTAGAGAGACACAGGCCATCATTTTCTAATAATAGGAAAACATCTTGTGGAAGTGGGAGCGGTATCTCTGTGAGTTCTGACTTGCTCGAGTACCTCCAGGCTGGTAGGAATACACAGTCGATGCTAGAGCTCTGGCTGGTACCTGTATTTGTTTAATAAATTTTAACCCTCACCATCTTTGTCCTGTATTGTTCATTAAAATGCCTGCAAGTAGAGCAGTTTACCAGTGAGGGAATGCATATGGTGCTCTGTGCTGGGCTGCGACATTAAGGGATTACTACAGAGACCGAGGAATGAGCAATGCTGCCAATACCTTCTGCTATGAAGTCATCCAAACCTATCTGCCATTCCAAGCGTGGCCTGGAACGGGAGACTTGGCCAAGTCTTGGCTGCAGACAGATGCTCATTTGGATGCTGATTAAAAATCATAAACCTCTGTACCATGTTTTTGGTTACACACTTTGATAAGTTATTTGTTAAATATCTTCCCTGGATAACATATTAAATTCTTTTTTTTTTTTTTTGTGGGTACCAGGGGTCGACCTCAGGACCTCGTGCGCCAGCAGGCGCCCGTGCCACTGAGCGATATCACCGGCCCTTTTTTCGTATGTGGGTTCCGGGAGTTGAACTCGGGCCCTCATGCTTGCCGGGCAGGCATTTACGCTGCTGGGCCATCTCACTGGCCCTTAAATTCTTTATTGAAAAGAAATTTATTGCTATAAAAAGAACTGTTTTGTGTGTGTCAAAAAGAAGGTCACAGTATAGGATAATTTCTTGTGCTAAGATTGTAGCACAGCATTATTTAAAACAAAACAAAGTTCACTGTGTGCACATTTCAGATGTTTGGTGTCAAGAGATTAAATGGCATGTCAGTAGAAGGATATGGAGCTCTACCTCTTCCTTCCTGCAAGTTCCTGCCCTCACATGCCACCAGTGCGACTCGGTTGTGTGTGACAGGGAAGTCGTAGTGCTTAGTTTCCTTGTGCCTTCCCAGCTTTTCTCCATTCACTCAGCATTCGCACAGGAAACCCAGCTGCAGAGGGAAATGTCAGGACTATCATGAGAGGCGGGCGCATTGCTGGCCCCAGCAGAGTGGAAAGTGCTTCGGGCGAGTGGGGAGAGCGCTTCCCTAGCCCTAGCACAGGCAGGGTTGAGGTCTGCAGATGGAGGGAAGAGAGCTTAGGAAGGACTGAGCCTCTTTCCACTGAGCATGCGGGGGTTTCTGTGAGAAAGAGGGATGGAAGGAGCCCTGGGCCTACAGGGTGGGACTCACCTGACCACGGGCTGGGATGGCCATGATGAGCACATTTTCCTTCTGTTCTTTTAAACTCTTCTCCATCCTTTTCCATTTCTTTCTATATATATAGTTTTTTTTTTTTTTTTTGGTAATCCTTTTAAAAAAGCAAGAAGGAGCAGAAAGATATAATTACCTGTGAACTATATAAGGGAAAAAATAAGAAGGAAGTCACCATCTCAGTAGCGCATAAAGATAGTGACAATTCATTGTGTCTAAAAGTAATGAACTTAGAGGGCTGGTGAGATAGCTCAGCAGCGTAAGAGCCTGCCTGGCAAATGCGAGGTCCTGAGTTTGACCCCCGGTACCCACAAAATAAAATAAAATAAAATAAAAGTAATGAACTGCATTGGGGTTTTCCAACAGAGAAATAAATGGAAGGTTAGTAGTGACTGCTAAGGAGGAGATTCTGCCCAAGGAAGTTTCTGTATAAATCTAAAAACAATCATTTGAGCTATGGTGTCCATTGTGAATTTTAACTCACACATTCTTAGAACTCTCTCTTACTAAACTACCATCAAGGTATCTGATGGAATTCTTCCATTCACTAAATTAACAAATATTTGACTTTCGGGCACTGTTTCAGTGCCACACTTATGGTGAATAAACTATCTAGGGATCCCTACCTACCTTGAGGGGGGATCACTACGGTGGCTTCGAAGGGTCACTTCTCCCTCAACTTTTATCCTAGGCAGCAGGCTCTCACCATATTACCTTGTCAATAGCTCATGAAATCAAAATTATCACTGGAACTAGCAATGCCCTTCATCCAATACAGCCTCTCAAGAGATGTTATAGGAACATCTCTATGTGAATATAGACTAAATCTTAGAAAAAGTGCAGACTATGACACAAAATGTGTGTGAAGAGGAGTACTAAGAAAGCAATTACGTATTGCCACTTTCACTAGAGATATTTTTATTTTAAACCTATGATACAAAGTACTTCAAGAATATAGCTTTTTTTTCCAGAGTGTTATCTCTTTTGTTAGAATTGTATTGATTAAAGCAATAATAATTGTCTTTAAATGTGTAAGAATGTATTAAAGAAACATAAAATGATAAATGAGTTTTTTGGCAATATTTAAAATTATAAAAGTGTGTAGGAGTACTAATTGGGAAATTGTATTTGTTTGAAATATATTACATTATATATTCATTAATAGCTCTGACTGACTATCTGCTATATGCTAATACTGATTATATCCCTGGTGGTAGGGGACTATCAATGAAAAGATATGACCCTGTCCTCACAAAGCAGTCTGAGGCAGATTTATCAGGGAACAGTTGCAATACATGAGGTGTGATTGAAAAATACAGTGAATGTTTAATTTTTAAAAATAAATTACTACGGTAAAATACCCATCATAATTAATTACCCTCAAAATATCTCCCCTGCTTTGAACACATTTATCCCATCATTCTTGCCACTTTCTGCAGCAGCTCTGGAGTCCGCTTTCATGAGCATCTTTAGTTGTGCTGCTGTGGCTGCCTTGATGTCCTGAATGGATTAAAAACACTTTCCTGGTATTTTGACTGTGGGAAAGAACCAGAAATTACACGGTGCTGGATCTGGTGAATAAGGTGGATGAGGACACACTGCAATATTTTTGTGAGTGTCTTTCTGTTGGAATGGCACTTTGCAGCAGCATTCACTATATTTTGGATTTTACCTTGTAAAGATACAAAAGAAGAATTTGGGAACTGCTTCCAAATGTAGAAATAATGATGGACTAATGTTTGAAGCAAGGGACTATATTTTGCGGGGATTAATGGCAATGTGTCTTTTACTGTAAGAAATTATGTTAAATTTAAACATTCACTGTATATTTTGATCACCCCTTATACTGTGAGATAATATCATGATAGAGCTTTCAGGAGATCTCCAAAGAGAAGAACTGGACCCAGATTGAAAAATTTGGGGAAAGCTTTATAGAATAAATAATGACAGATCCAAAATTTTAAGAACAGACATTTGTCTGATGAATAATTAGAAGAATTTGTGGGGCAGAAATCCCAGGTTCTAGAAAGAGCAAGGAATGTCCAGAAACCAAAAACAATGCATTGAGCCTCAAGAAATGAAGTATTAACAAATGCTGGCAAAGCTGCATTGTCAGTGGGACTGGAAACTGGTACAATCACTGTGGAAATCTGTATGGGCTTTCTTCAGTAGACCAAAAATAAAAATTCCATTTGACCCAGCTATGCCCCCTCTAGGTATCTTCTTGAGAAAATTAAGCATCATGGTGCAGGGATACATGCATACCACATATTTATAGCAGCACAACCATAAGAGCTTAATCTTGAAAGTGATCTATATGTCTATCAACAGATGAATGAATAAAGAATAGATGATATATAAATGTACTACTCTGCCATAAAAAGTATAAACTTGAGTCATTTGTAGGAAAATGGATGCACCTTAAGACCATAGTGTTAAGTGAAATAAATCAGACACACAGGCTTAAATATTGCATATTTCTCTTATATGAGAAACTCAAAGAATAGATAAATTAAAGAGCAGATAAAAGAGAGAAAATAAGAAACAAGAGGATAGATCTTTCTCAAATGAACAAGAGATGGATGGAGGAGGAACAAGAGGGAGGGGAAGAGGATGAAAAAAGAATTAAGATGTGTTGTGTATAAGTACCAACTCCCCATGAGGAATACAATCATTATGTACTGCAAACATGGACTAATAAAAATAAAAATTTTTAAAACGCAATATAGAGAAAAAAGGACAGTGTGCTACACAGAGATCAGAAGGAGAGCGGTGGCTGAGGATTGCAGATGGGTTGGTAGGGGCAGAGAGGAAGGTGCTTTTTACGGTACCAGTTACATAAACTGCAGATTTATTGGCTCACAGTTCTGGAGGCCTGGGGTCTGGTGCAGAATTAGTTCCTGGACTCTTCCAATGCTAGAGGCTGTCTTCCATCCTTGATGCATTTTTCCTTTCTTCACCTTCAAAGACAGCAGGGTAACATCTTCAAATCTTTCCCATTCTAACCCACATAACTCTCTTGCAAGGACCTTTGACTCATCTTGGGCCTATCTGAATAATCCAGGATAGTCTCCTCATCTCCAAATCGTTGAATTAATCACACACACACAGTCTCTTTTGTCATGAAAGGTAACAAGTTCATAGGTTCCAGAGACCAGGACATGGAATCCTTTAGGGGGACATTGTTCTGTCTACCAGAGCACAGGAGGAGAAGATGAAATAGGGATGTTATTTAGAAGACCACTCCTCTAATCCAGGATAACAATGATGAAGATTTTAAATGAGGTCATAGCCAAGCACTTTCATTGCTAGATGTTTATCCAAGAAAGTAAAAACACTTGTCCACAAAAAGACTTGTACAAAAATGCTCACAGCTTCATTTTTCACTGCTCCAAACTAAAAGCAATCAAAGTGTCTCTCAGCAGGAGAATGGATAAACAAATTGTGGTTTTCCCATGCAATGTTATTTAGTGATATAAAGGAATAAATTCCTGATACTAGCAGAATAGGAATGAAACTCAAAAGCATGCTGAATGAGAGAAATCAGACAAAAGGAAATAAATGCTCTACGGTTCCATTTGTTGGAAGTTCTAGAATAAGGAGAGCTAATTGTGGTGAGAAAGATTGGGACTGTGTTCAGTTGTCTCAAGATGGAGCCTGACGTGATTACTTGGAAAGGGCCCAAAGGGACCTCATACAATGACCCAATCTTCTGTATCTCATCTGGCTCCAACTTGCACAGGGGTTCTCATCTACCAAACTTGCCAAGCGAACGCTTAGTACCTGAGCATCTCATGGCTCGTGAACTAAGTGTGTTGAAAAAGTAAGATAGCAGCTGTGGGGATGAAAAGGAAGACAAGGACCAAGAGATATTCAGAATCTGAAAGTGATAGTAGAATAGAATAAAGGGCCCAGAAATAAACCAAACCTATGCATCTGCAGCCATATGATTCCTTACAAAGACGCCCAAAACATACGTTAGACAAAAGTCCTCAACAAATGCTGCTGGGAAAGCCGTATATTCTTATGTAGAAGATGAAAACTCAAAATGGATCAAAGAAGACTGGAACGATAGACCTGAAACTTTGAAACTACAAGAGAAAACATAGGGGAAACACTTCAAGATGTTGACACGGGCAAAGAATAGGACTCCGAAAGTTTGAGAAACAGAGGCAAGAATTGAAAAATGGGAGTACAGCAAATTAAAGTTTCTACCCAGCCAAGGAAACAATCGACAGAGTAAAGAGACAGCTTACAGACTGGGAGGCAATCTTTGTCAGTCATTCATGTAACAGAGAATTACTATCAAGAAATATAAAGAAATCAAAAACCTTAAGAACAAAATAACAAGTAATACAATAAAAAATGAGCAACAGATCTGATTAGCTACTTCTCAAAATTAGAAATACGAATAGCCAATAAGTATATGAAAAAATGCTCAACATCTTTAGGTACCAAGGAAATGCAAACTACATTGAGATTTCATGTCACCCCCGTTAAAATTGTCACTATCAAAAAAAAAAAAAAAGAAGCCCGCGAGGATGTGGAGAAAAAGGAAACTTTTCACACTGTTGATGGAAATGCAAATTAGTACAGTCACTGTGGAAAATAGTATGGAGATTCCTCAAAAAACCAAAAATAGGATTGCTGTACAAGCCGTCTGTCTTATTCCTGGGTGTGTACCTGAAGGAAATGAAGTCAGCGCATGAAAGAGACTCATCCATATCCGTGTTTATTGCAGCACTCTCCATAATAGCCAAGAAATGGTTTCACCCTAGGTGCACAGCAGCAAATGAATGGATAAAGAAAATACGGTACATAGACACATTGGAGTATTATTAGGCCATGAAGAAGAATGGAATGATGTCATTGGTGGGAAAATGAATGGAGCTGGGGGCCATCAATGTAAGTGAAATAAGCCAGACACAGAAAAAACAAGTATCATATGTTTCCCTCACACGTAGAGAAAAAAAAATTTGAGGATAGAAGACAAACTATTAGGGTGGAGGAAGGTGGCATGAGAGGGGAGAGGGACAGAGGAGAAGGGCAGAAGAAAGTCAAAGGAAGGAGATATGAGCAAGGCATGATGTATGCACCTATGGGATATCACAGTGAAACCCACTGATTTGTACAATTAATATGTGTTAACAATTATAAAAATGTCATGGTAAAAATACAATAAATTTAACAATCATTTGTGAGCCATCAAGTGCTAGTAGTAGAATAAGGAGAAAAAGAAATGGACAGAGAAATAAATTCCCAAACTACTTTCAGAAAACAAAACCAAACACTGTGGTTTTTAGACACAGATTTCAATGTTTTCTAATGGTTTATAAAATGGTAAAAACAAGAAACATTTAAGAATTTACTTTTTTTATTTTTCTCTTTGCGCTTTAATGCAAAGGATTAAGTGATAGTTACTAACCTCAGATGGGCACGGTGACTAAGTTTGGATCTCTGGTGTGAAAAATTATTTGTTAAATGTCAGACTTATTTGTTAAATGGAAAAAAATACATAATTTACACTAACTCTACTGTTTTCAAGGAGCAACCTAAAAGGCAAATAAATTAAGCAATTAGTGTGTGTGTGTGTGTGTGTGTGTCTGTGTGTGCGTGCGCGGAACACAAACAGAACCCTTGAACGTCCAAGGGCTTCCGCCTGCTGTGAGTACCAGCACGGTCATCCGTGCATTCCAACTGATTTGAATAATAGTAACATTCAATTAAACTGCAGATTATTTTCAAAGACGCTGTTATACCCAGTACCATCTCTTTAAAAATAAGTAGGTTGCTTTATAGAATCTGGATAATTATTGTTGGAGTTTACTTAAAATGAACAGACACCATCTGAATGCTACTGAGCCTTCACGGGCTGTCTGAACTGCAGGGCTCTGTCCCTTCCCCTGGCCTCTCCCTGCTTGCAGGCTCGTTCCTCCCCGACTGTACTGTAGGTGATCTGGTCCAGTTCCGCACACCAGTTCCGCTCCTAGCTCTTGTCGGGTTCCGGGGATAGCTCTCTATGGACGTGCAGACCCCTCCACCAAGCCTCAGACTTATCCCAGGCTATGGCATTTAGGAATTAGCAAATTCAATAGAAGCGAAACCGTGCAACCACTGTCCACAGGGCTCAAGTTTGTCTACAGATTTCAGTTTGAAAACTACTTGACTTTTTTTTATTAGTCCATGTTTGCAGTACATAATGTTTACATTCCTTGTGTGGGCTTGGTACGTGTACACAGCATATCTTGAGTCCTTTATTCATTCCCTATTCCTTCGTTCCCCTCCCCTCCTGCCATCTCTTGACCCCCTTCCCATTCCAGAAAGAGCTATCTCTCTACTTCCTGTTATCTATCTTTTAATTTGCTCTTTATTTATGCTTCGGGTTTCTCAGAGAAGCCATGCAATTTTTAAGCTTGTGTGTCTGATTGATTTCACCTAACTTTGTGGTCTCATAATACATCCCCCAGAAAGAATGCCATCATCAAGAAATCAAATAACAAATGCTGGTGAGGCTGTGGGGAAAAAGGAAATCTGCACTGACCTTCTGATTATATAATATGGTCTTTTTTCTCCCTATCCTTTTATACCACCTCCAGAATTTTTTTTTTTTTTTTGAGAAAACGTAGTAAAAAGTTTTAAAAAATTTACTTTTCTCCTGACCAACAGAGCCCAACTTAGAGATCCTGGTGTCTTCACTACTCACATTTTATAATCTGTGTAACTACCAGCTCTTTATTTATGATCTAACTTGTTTACTATTTTAATTAACAAAGTTTTATATGTATCTGTACCCTGAGGCAACTCAAAGCTAACAGTATAATTTCTGAGCCTTTGCAAAATAAACACCAAGTCGTTTTCAGGCAGGCTAATAAAAAACATACTGACTTTCCTTGACCCTGAGCCCTGGTTGTAGCTGAACGCCTACATAACAACCTTGTGGAATCTCTGTTGAAACTCTTGAAACTATGAGGCAAAGTTTTGTATGATTTTGTTGAACTGGGTGGAAGGTCTAAGTTTAGTTTTATTTCTAGTCAAGTTAAGATATGGAAATGGGTTTAGATGGAATGATTTGAAAGGTGAGCTTTTCCTTTCTGGAATGTTCTGATGTTTCCATGAGAAGCCATGATTTCTACATCAGTGTTTTCAAAAAACAACTTGTGACAGGAGGAACCATGGTCTCTATGAATTTTCCATTGTGAATTGGAGGGAATATTCTAGTTTTGGTATCAGCTGGAGAGTAAAGGGCTTTGAGAAATAAAAAAGGGAAATTCCTTGATGTCTTGCTATAAGTTTTTACTGTAGGGTCTGGTTGGAATGGATGAGACATTGGGAAGTTTTTTATTTCTCTTCATTTTACTAAAATTTAAGTAGCGTGTAATGTTTTAGGAAGATAACAAGTTACCTGGAAGTTAAAATGTATTATTTTGGATGTAAGGACATGTGACCTGGAGGCTCCATTTCACTGAAGATAAAGACTGAGAGGTTAGCAGCTGCCACTCAAGAACCAGCTCTTCTTTGAATTTTGCAGAGAACATCCATTGGTAGCCATCAGTTCCCAAGTGGTGGTGTATGACTCGGCGAGTTTCTTCATTTGTCTATGTTTTTCACATGTAAAATGAAATTAACTATGGCAATAGCATCTGACCCATGGCTTTGATGGGAAGATTAAATGAGACAAGACATGTAAAATACTTGGAACCAACTACAATATTATATATGATGCATGTCAAATAAATATTAATTAGCCATACCCACATTACTAGATTTATCTATATATGATTCTACACCTCCTACTTCAAATTTAATTTTCTTTAATGCTAAGGCATTATTTTGTTAGTCAGGATTTTGGGGTCTGCAAATGATGGGAAATCCAAAATGCAACTTTCCAAAATACAAAAAGGAAATTATGAGTTGGTGGCTGAAAAAAAAAATCTAAGAATAAATTGCCTCATCACTTGATCCTGGGCTCTAATAATGTGATGAGAATATGATTTCCCCCGGGAGTCCGGCTCTGTGCTCTGATGTGTAGGTTACACAGCTTTGTTCTCAGCCCGCCTTGATAGTTTCAGGTTCTTATTCCTAACCTCCAACTCAGTGGACGTACAGCAGGTTGTCAGAAGGCGCGGCTTCTTTCTCTTCCCTCTTCTCTTTCCACTCTGTAGCTCTTTCTCTTATCCTTGCGGGTAGATGCTGCAGTGGATTTTCCTCTCGGCCTCCTCTTTTCTAAAGGTGTCTTTATATTCTCTCTCTTTGCTTTCTGCGCCTGGCTTCCTGGCTACCCTTCTTTACAACTCTTCAGCTCCTGCAGCACAGCGAGGGCCGCTCCCCCATCAGCTGGACCCTTAGCCTCTTTACTCAGATTCTTTTCAGGGATGTACTGTCTACTTTAACACTTTGAAGATAATCACTGTCTAACCCTCAAGAGTCCCAGTTTTCACCTTTTATAGTATTTAAAATGATTAAAATCAATATAGCACTTCATTTTATAATAAAAATTCTTCCTTTCTTCCTTCCTTCCTTCTTTCCCTCCTTTCTTCCCTCTCTGATTTCCCTTTTTCCTCCCTTCATCTCATCTCTCTTCTGGACCTTCCTCCTCTTTCTGGCCTGTAGACACTGAGGTACTCGCTTCTCCGTTGTCAGGTATCTTCATTCACATGCACTTTCAAGGTGAGTTCATTCAGCCCACGGCTTTGAACCCCACCAATATGGTGGCAACTCTACTTAAACCCCTCCCTTGAATTTCAGACTCATACACCCAAGGAGTACTTAGCATTTCTGCTCATATGTCTAGTTGGCGTGCCAAAAATGAACTATTCTGTTTTTATGTTTTGCTCTTCTTGCATCTTCCCCAATCAAAGTAAATAGCAGTTCCATCCTTCCAGTTACACCAGGATGTGGCATCATCTTTTCCACAATGTATGTTCCACATTGTGTCTAAGGCACCAGCACCGCTTTCTCCGCCTTCCCAGCACTTCCAGGATCTAACCCTTTCTCACTGCTGCCTACTACTGCACTCGTCAAAGCCATTATTTCTTGCATAGATTATTACAGGCTCTCTGTTTTCACCCTTGCTCCTCCTTGGCAACCTGAGCAATTTTTTTAAATACTGATGATTCTTTTACCCCTTGATGCTCCCCAGAACTTCCCCATTCACATAAAGTGAAATCCCAAATTCTTGCTACTGCCTGAAAACCTCTGGCCCTAAGTGACCTGCATGCCCTGGCACAGGTTTCTTTCTGATCTTGGGTTCATTTCTATTTTCTTTACTCCACCCTGGAGGAAATGCCTCCACCCTCGTGTCTCCATGTTAGCAGCCATGGTTTGCATTTGGACACCCCTGAACCAGTGAATCAGGGGTCACTAGGCAGCTATGCTCTGCCCGACTTTCAAGGCCTTGGCTCCATGGTGCCAATTTACTGAATGTGGCCATCTTCCCTCTTCCTACTTTTGGGTTTTGCCTCCCCCAATCCATGCTCCCTCAGTCACTCCTTGTCTCCACTTAGGCCTCTTTCCTGCAGAGTAATGTCTGCCTACTCAGTCCTTTAATAGTTCTCTTCCCCTTTTATTGTGTGTGTGTGTGTGTGTGTGTGTGTGTGTGAGTGTGTGTGTGTTGCTGGAGATTAAACCCAAGGCTCTGCGCATGCCAGGAAAGCACTAACCTACAAGATCCCCCTTCAGTCTTCTACCCTCTTACATAGCATGTTATGGTCACTACTGTGCTATCAAGCAGTGTAGTTTTTAGATTACAGTTACAACAATAACCTCCAAAAAGCAAAATCCTCCTGGTGTGGGTTTGACACACTCTCTGGAGGAACTACAGCAGCTAAAACTGCTTCCAGACAGGTCTAGGAGTCGGGAACCTAGATTCCATGCTGTTCATTTTCTCTCCCTTGTTCTGGCTCAGCATGGTGATTGACACCTGTTCACCTTGGTGCCAAAGTGGCAGGTACACATTGTGCCCACCGAGGTGCTCCTGTACTCCAGCTGCCAATGCCCAAGGCCAAGGGAGCTGATGCTTTCTCCTAGTTCCTGGATGTCTGAGGCGGAGGTGCTGCCAGCACAGCCAAGCTATCGCCCTTCACACCATTGTTGATGACAGTAACCTGCAATGTCCTGGTAGATTTATGGATTCCATCTCTTTCACCATCTGTGCTTTGCTTTTGTATCTCACTGTACTCTCTCGAAGCCTGAGTACCACTTGTGTGGCATACACTTGTACAAGTCTAATACTTGCATTCCTTCAATCCAACCATGCATGGAACACTGTTGCAGACTGTGGAACACAGCAGGGAGCAAGGAAGATGCAGTACTGCTCCACGTGGAACTCACCTTCTAGTGGGTGAGAAGGTGAAAAGCAAATTAATTACTACTCAGTTTGACTTTAGGTAATAACAGCTGTGAAGACAAATAAGCAAAATAAGGAAGTAGACATTTACATTTCCTAAGACAATTATTTCTGCCTTCTTTTGACTCTAAAACCAACATTTCTCCTGCGGTTGAGATCAGCAAAGGCGTTAGACCCTGACGAGATTTTAAAAAATGTTGCTCTACTTGAAACTGTTAAATTTGCTCCACATTTGCTGCCATTTGCTGCACTGAAGTTATGGGGAACAGGGAATCATATTCTCTATTATTTCCCACATCCAAGTGACACAGACTAAAGTGTATTAGCTAATAGGGGCAGGTTTGATCCAAGCTCCCTATGTCCTTTCTACAAAGGTGAAAATGAATTTGAAAGAAACAAGCAAAAGTCAAAGCAGGGTTGCTGATCTGGGCTTGAGAAGCCTTAGGTTATGAGAGAGTAGCAGAGATTGAGTTTGGCAAACTGGTTGAGAAAGAAAGGGCCCCTTTCCTCTCCTCCATGAGCACAAGTCCCTTGGGAGGCCATCTCCATCTTTTCTCCAGCACCCCATATCGGTCTCGTGAGTCCCCCATGGACGGAGATCCCAAGGTGCTGCCTGGATGAGAGAAGATGGAGTGGCCACCAGCGTAAGGCAGAACAGCAGACAGCTAAAAACTGACTCAGAGGTGCTGTCTACAGCCACATCTTTTATAAAACAGGAGGTGGAGCAAGAAAAACATTTGGGTTGCAGTTTCCTTCATTTTGTAATCTCCTATACTTATGCATTATGAAAGTGAAATCATTCTCTAGCAAGTCACTTACAGGGAACTCATGTAATTATTAATATTTACTTTCTAAAACTGTCAGAATTCATAGCCTCAGCATTGTCAGCCTGGGCCCACTTATTGTCATAAATGGGAGAGAAAAAAAAAATGGGAGATGCCACTCTTTATGGTCACAGTTTGGTGACAGCAAAGAAAAATGAACTTTAATTTTAATGATGTTGCATAACAAAAAAGAGGAGACTTATATACAGAATTATAAATACTTAAGTCAGTTTTTTGATGTCTTAAGGAAGAATTTTACAAATAAATCAACTTGACTATCTAATATAAAAACTAAAAAACAGAACATAGCTATTTTAATCCTCTACTAAAAAGAAACACTTTAAAAAGAAGAGCTCCTTAAAGTCACTGAGTGCTTTTGTCCTTAATAAGCAGGACTTTTTTGACTCATGGAAAGAAAGGTATGATAGTACCAGGGGAGATGGGTACTGCATTGCAGGATTTATAGACTTACTTCCCTTCTTACCAACTGCAGAACCAGAGACAAATTTTCTCATCCTGCTGTGCTTCACTTATTTTCATCTGTAAAATGGACATAAGAACAGTACCTATCATAGGTATTGTGATAGAGTTGTTTTAGACAAAATGTACAGAGAAAACTGCTAAATAAAGTTCCTGCTGTGACAGCTGGACTAGCCAGCTTCATGTCACTGGAAGGAAGTATCTGACACAGATGGTGCAAGAGTATGGAGAGGTTTATTTTGGCTCATGGTTCTGGAGGTCCCAGTCCATAATCCAGTGGTCGCATTGTTTTGGGTCTCTGATGAGGGCTCAGGTGGCAAAGACAGGAGTACAGGTGAGAGTGCGCGGTCACATCTGAAGCTAAGAAGCAGTCATAGACCAAGATACCAGTCTTGTAGATTGTGAACGCAGGGCAAGTTTAATTCAGCAGCAGTTACATTCAAAGAGTATAGAGGTTTAGCGTCAGAAACTCTCACCTCATTACTTCCTAATTGTATTTCTTTGGCAAATCATTTAAACTTTTTGATCTTTACTTTTACATTCTATTAAATGAGGCAAAGACCAGCTGTGTACTGTAAAGAAATGGTAAGAGGATTAAGTGAGACTATGAATAGAATATGCTTCAGAATCAGACAGATCTGGTTTCAAACCCCTATTTTGCCATTCAGGAATGTGGCCAAGTTATCTAATCTTTTCATATCTAAGTGTCATGATCTGCAGTATTGGATAAATTGTGTCTGCTTTTTAAGGTGTAGTGTCAATAATGCATATAAACAAACCTAAGCTAAACTCTACAGCACAAACTCTTCCTAGATGGTGATGGTTAGTATATTTATATAATTTTAAACATGTAATTCTAGAGCCCCAGTCTATTTATAACTCTATAACTATCTAAATGTAAACTTAAAATTGTGGGGATATTTCTGAAAATGTGGCAAAAATCCCAGTCTAAGACCTGGTCTATATTTTGTATATAAATTGTCATAACAGAAGACTTGGTTACAAAGTCTAAGTGTTAAAAACATAATTTATATACAATATCCACTTTACTTAAACCCAACAAATGGAAAGATCATGGCGAATTTACTGCCAGAATGAGTTACTCCACAGATGCACCCCAAACTATGATGGTATCACATCCCGATAAGCCTGTTGCAGGTGAAAATGTCCTAAGTTAAAAATGCATTTAATATCCTTAATCTACTGAATACCATGGCCTAGCAACAGGGCCCTCTGGACAGTGTCACTTGCTTACCCTTGTGATCATGAGGCTGACTGGGCCACTGTCACTGCCCAGTGCCGAAGAAAGCATCTTACCACAGATTACTAGCCTGGGAAAGAAATTAAAATCCGAAATTTGAAGAGTTTCTACTGAATGTATATATCTTTTGCACCATGTCAAAAGAGCATAAGTGAAACCACCCTAAATAGGGACCATTTGTATTTGATAAAGGCTGCTCACGCATCTTTCTCAAATTGAAACCAGAAAATGTAAGCAGAAGTGCAGATTCAGCTGGTGGTAGATGCTTCCCAAGTCTTCTTGTTTTCCTTCTTAGCAGAGGCTTAGCTATGTACCCAGCCACTCAGCTACAACTCCTCTGCTCCAACCTCCCTGTGAACCTGCCATGGGCAGGTGATGGTGAGCCTGCCAATGGGCCACGAGCAGGAGCAAGTGTGCCCTTTCCGGTCCATCCTTAGAGCTGGGTACAGCACTCCACCTAGCTCCCTCTCGCCTTTCTCTCTGCACCTTGGTGATCCCTACACCAATCTTGGAAAGTGTGTGTGAAGGATAGAGATGTAGCTCCGTCCTGAATTCCTGAGGCCCCTTTAGAAGACGAGCTGTCCCACATTCCTGGATCAGACAGACTGTTTCATGCAAGAGTCCTGGACATCTCTGCTATTTAAGCCTGGCCTTTGAAACCTCTTTGTTCCAGAATCTCAAACTTTATCCGGACTAACATGCACTTGAAGTCAAAATATGGGCAGCAAATTTAGCCATTTCCTTCCCTTCCTTTTTCTGAGAAGCATGACTCCCATCAAAGAGAAACTTTCAAAGCAGAAAAGAATTATAATTCATTGAAGATAAGTGTAACTTATATTAACCCAGATGAAAATAAAGTTTTATCAAATTTTTATGCAATAGCCTACAATTGCCTTATGTGAATATAAAGATCCTAAAGTTGCTGTACAAGACATGGTGATTCCTGAAACATAGGGCCTTCTCATTATAAAAAAATGTTATTTTGCAAATGAGGAGGGAACCAAAGGATGTAGTGCGGAGGGGATGAAAAAGAATTAAGATGTGTTATGTACATGTGCCAACTTCTTATGATGAATGTGATCACTATGTACTCCAAACATATGCTAATAAAAAATTAAAATTGAGAAAAAAAATTAATGTTACCTTCATCTTTTATTATTTGGTCCAAAGTGGCTTTTAACACCATTATTTCAACATCACGCTGACTGGGGAGAATTTACAGTTACTAATAGGCAAAGGATTTAAGAAATAGCTTCCTTGAACATTTTACAGATTTGAACCTTCTCTTCTAAAAGATCATGACTGTTTTACTACATGGCAAAAAAATTTGCTCAGTAAATGCTTTGAGAAAGAGTAATTGAATGAATGAGGCAGAAATGTTATTCACATGATAGGTGACTTGCTCAGTGAAAAAATTTGTACCTTCTACCCTAAAACAGTTCTCATTTGCCACTTTTCTCCAAAACTATTGAAGAAATAAGCTTTACATTTTTAAAGATGAGCTAGGAATAATTTCAGAGGGAAAATATACACTAATATAGAAAAGTATAGTAGGATGTAAGCCCACGATCCCAGGTAAGGGTCCAGACCCTGGGACCTTGAAGTCCGATCTAATCAGTAGCCAGTGTTCGTCTTCCTGCCCAAATCAGCTGTGTGATGTCTTTGGTACTGACAGTCACCGAGTAATGCTCCTCTCCACGAAGGAGAGGAGGTTCTGTCTTAAACGTGAGGCTACATCTGAAAGAGCCGCCTCTGGCTTGCTCTGAGGGACCCATCACACAAACAGCACCTTGGAGGTAAGCAAGTCTTTTTCAGTCACTCCATTCACCTTGTCCTTTCCACGTCCTTATAGCCAGCTACATCATGAGCCACAGGACCCCATCTCAGCATAGGCTTGACTTCGGCTGTGCCTGGCTGCAGGGAGGGAAATGAGGCCACCCCTGGGAGAATATGTCTCAGCCAGTGAGGGGGCCGCCTGCCCTCTCTGGAGCCACAGCTCTTTAGTGATGACCTGAGAGCATCCAAGCCTAAGGAATGACTTCCGGACCGTGGCAGTTACAGTGCAGGGTGGACCATGATTCTATTTCATAGGCAGAGTTTCACTGGAGAACCTTGAGTGAGAACTGTTCTATATAACTGGTTTCCAGTTACAATTCTGCAACCCTCAAGGATCTGAGGAGCCCACAGCACTTACTAGTGTTAAGGAAAAACCCTGTTCTTAACCACCGGGGAAGAGGAGGCATTGGCTGGGGCTCAGCACTCTCTTCAGCCAGAGGTGACGTCCGTCTACCAGGGAGCCAGGGAAGCACACGGGACACTGAAGGCATCAGTGTTCTCTCGGGCCTTGGAGCTCGATTCAATACCATCTCATCCTCTTGCTAACCAGTCTGCACATTTACTGTGACTGGGAGACACGCTCAAAACCACATCTAGCATTAAAAACATCATTTTCAAATGGAATTTGTCACCATTGAATTTAAAATGATCAAGGAAAATGTGTCTCTAAACTGAGCTCCAAACTGGGTGTGGTGGTGCACACCTATAATCCTAGCCCTTGAGAGGCTGAGTCAGGAGAATTGCTGCAAGCTCCAGACCAGCCTAAACTACACAATAAGACCCTGTCTCAAAAATAAAAACAAAATAAAATAAAATAAGCTTGAATCACAAATGAAGAAAAGATTATTTCAATCAAAGAAGGTCAAATATCTTTGATGACCACACACATTTGACAAAATCTTTGTCAACTATTAGACCTTCTTCTCCATCGTCCTGAGAATTCAGTGCTATTCTCCCAAGAAGACATCTTTGAGGCTAAAGACACTAATCTGCTGGTGTTATAAGCACTTGGAGAACAACCAGACTTTGTTTCTCCTTTGTCAAGCAGTTTGCTACTTCTAACTCCACTTAGGTTTGAAAACGAAATTTCATTTACACATCCCTCTACCCACCCAAAGACTGTTTTGACAAAACTCATTTAAAGCCAAAACTTCTGGGATATATAGTTTTTTAATTCTTAATTTTTATTGGTACATGTTTGTAGTACATAATGATCACATTCACCATGGGATATTGTTGCACGGACATAACATATCTTAATTCTTTTTGATGTCCCCTTCCCCATATAGTATTGGGGTTTTCTTTTGTTTTGTTTTGTTTTTTTCACATCATTTGCTTTCAGTAAAGCACACACTCCAAGTTCACATTTGTTTCTTCTAAACACCGGTTAAAATTTGGAACTTCTGGTGACGAGGATGAAAGCCTGATGGGGCTGGGCAGCCTGTGTCCAGCGTGGCTTGGGGCTCAGCAGCTGCTGGGATTTGGCCACCCTCCCTGATCTGCTGTTTCTCAATGTGGTGACACTTTAGAAACATCCGGAAGCTCAAAACATGATACCCTGCTCTCCTCCTCCCACAGGCTCGGGTTTAAACAGGACATGGGATCTCAGCTTTCATATTTTTAAAAAGTTTCCCTTGGTGATTTTAGCGGGCATGTAGAATTGGTAGAACTTGGGGTGTTTAATATCCCCATTTGTAAAAAATAAATAAAAGTGCTTAAGTCTTCTGTGGGATATTGTGAAACTCACTGGCAATAAAGCAATTAACATATAAAGCTATAAAATTAATCAGGATGAGAAAACGTGACAGACACCTCCTGCACGCCTTGGTTAGCATTTGCAATATTTCATTTTCAGTGTCTAAAATGATTAAAAAGCATTTCAAAATATCTGAAGAGCAAAGATTTATTTTTATCATTGTTATCGTTTTGTTACCCCATTTATTTGTCAAATACATCCTGGCTTCTTTACTATTGTTCACAGAATGCATGATACAAATAATTTTGGGGATATTGCTAATATCAAAGTCTTCCTTTTCGTTTATTTAGACATGAAACAATTTGTGCTTTACCTTTGTTATTAAACTGGCATGTTTATTGCCATGTACATATTTTAGAGGAATATCTCAAATTTGTGAAATCACTGGACAGTCTTACTTAAGACTTACGTGTTATTTTGTTTATTTTTATGAATTATTAGGCAAGAAGAGCTTACACATCACATGTGCTTCTGGCTACATGGTTATTTGAGATGTCCTGAGTAAGATGCCCTACATGCAGAGCCTGAGGCAGGGATTCAGATCTGTGAGGTTTATTGAGGGTCTTCAGGAGGAAGGGATGCAGCGGGGTCAGCTTGGGCAGGGGACAAAACTCAGCAAGAAAAGCTTGGATTTAGTCGGACCCAAAGGGGCAAGGGCAACCCCATGGAACTTGTCTCATTTTGAGGGAAGGGGGCTGGGCTTCCTGTGACAGTTTTATTTGGGTTGAGGACAATTCACATCTGTGAGCCAAGGTGTCCACACTTTCCATAGCTGGAGAAGGCCTGCCTGGCTAGCACGAGGGACCTGGGAGAGGCAGCAACAGTTTTTAATTCAGGAGCTCTTGCCTCCTGCCCAAATGATCATCCTCACTGTTTGCCATTTCCTGTTAGTAGTCTTGTTCCTTTGGATGAGATAAACTTTAGGTTCTCATCTTGGGGAGACGACACAAACTCTTATCGAGGACCTACTGGAGCTCCACAGTCACACACACTGTGATGTGTGATGGACCATTGTCATTTTCAGTATCTCCTCCTGCACTTTCAGGGACACTTGGTGTGAATGGTTTGGTAATGCGAGAGTAAATCATAGCTAAGATAGGTGTGTGAAGAAACAGATTTCAAAGAAGACAGTATTGTAAACTCTTGGAGGAGATGGACAAATTGTTCATATTGTTGTGTATTCCATGCACAAAATAAAGGATATTGAGGAAATCCATGTGAAACACATGGATAAATGGCACCAGAAGATGCCGTGATGACGAAGAAGAGCTCTGAGCAGGACAAGATCCACCCACAATTTTTCCTAGAATCAAGCCAGCTAAGAAGAAAAAATGGACCGAAAAGGCAGGGGTTCAATTTAGATTTAACAAAACACAAAAACCCATATTAAAGAGATACTGGTACTACACAAGGACAATATTTGTCTTTCACAGTAACCTTATTTTTTCATTGAAAAAAGTCTGACACTGTTTTGAAGCATTTATCTTGAAAGAGGACTGACTCAATGCAACATCCTACAAATGACCAATAGCGGTGACATTCAGTGCATTTCTTCTCTGTTAACCAGTTAGTGTGCTGTTGATTTGACAATGATCGTGGAAAACATTCCTTTGTTTCTTTGCAATCTTCCCAGGCAGAAGGCCCATCAGATTTTCATCAGCCTTGCAACACATTCTCTTGGCACGGAACACGATCTCCTTAAATGGTGCTGGACACTTCTTCCAGGTCACAGGAGACAAACAGCAGGTGTGAGTCAGGGTCCGCCCTCGCCCGTCCACTGCAGACTGACATCATTATAATCTCCCATCAGCTGCAGCTTCATCACCCACTTCCAAGAAGCCCACCTTTACTCGTGCCATCAGCCGGTCCCTATGCAGATAAACAATGCTAGCCTGCACATGGGAATACTGTTATTTTGATTATTTTTTACGCTTGAAATATGGTTCCAGAAAGGTCACAAATTTGCAATGATAAATCTAACCTTCTTTCATTTCCTCGTCTCTGCCAGGCTGCAGCTGTTTGAAAACCACAGTCTTCTCCGATGGCTCACTCAACCGTTTTGAGATTTGCACTATTTTCCATTGAAAAACATTAGCACATGTGCAAGTGTTTTGTTAAAATTTAGTAAGATACTGAGTAGTAAATGCATCTTGAATTCAGAAACACAGACATAAATATGCTGCCTTTCTCCTAGGAAGGAAGCACCGTGGTGAGAGAGGTACTAGGCGTTTCCCCTTGATGGGTGGCAGATGTGTGGTCATCTCTTTTGGTCTCTGTAGAGCTGCCTCGGGCCTCTCCTGAGGAAGCCAGAGCTGCTTAGAAAGGTGAGGTCTTTAATTAAGGAACAGATAAAGTCATTGGTATTAAACACATAGTTTTTCTAAGTACCACTCACCCACCAGCTGGTTCTCCACCTTTCCCCTTTGCCAACCCAGGTAAGATTCATCTTACCTGCTGAGAACACTGTCCCATCCGTGGGGTGTCTAGGGTGAGGTGAAGTCCTGGCACAGTGGCTGTAATTCCAGCCATACTAAGTTATAATTTAACTCACATGACAATGGAAGAGAAAGCCATGGGCACCTTACCTAGAGAGATAATACCTAATGCACTGTACCACTATTTATATTCATTTGAAATGTTGTTCTTTAAATTATTTGTGACCATTGATCCTGATAAGTCAGCTTTGTTGGATTAAGAAATGCCTACCAAATTAGTAAAGCTCACTCCTGGGTGTGTCTGGGAAGATCGGGGAGGTGTGGGCTCGAGTACTATGAGTCCTGAGTACCATGAATACTTGAGTATATGGTCCTTCACTCCTTCCTCTCTAGGGCTGTTCCCTTGCTCTGCTTCTAGGCAACCATGATCTAAGCAGCTTTGCTCCTCCATGCCATTTCTGCCATTATGTTTCTGACTTGGAGCCAGCCAACCATGGACTGAATCCTTCCTTAGATTCTGGGTGTTGGGTATTGTGTCTGAACCACAACAAAGCTGACTAATACAGGACTGTAATACCACCTGACCTCTGATGTTTTCTCCAGTGCATCACAGCTCTGCACAACTCTCAGACCGAGCAACAGGCTGCTCATGAGTACTCAGCTCCCTGAGGGACTGTGAGTAGAGAGAGGCAGGAGAACTGGTCCTAACTGGGCAGCTAAGAGTAAATCTTTCCAAGCACCGCTTTATCGTGAGACAGGATTAAAAGATTTCTAAAATCTGTAAACATAATCACAAAAATCTGATAGTCTGACATCAGCAAGGATGAATTAATTATATCTTGGTGACTAGCAAGCATAGCCCTCTTACACACAAAACCCTACAAACCTAGAAAGGTGAGGTCAGTGGGGATACACGTCATGCTCCTCGGCCCTGTGCCCAGCGATCCATTAAGGGCTTTGCATGGATTACCTATAATCCTTTCAATAATTGGGAAGAGTAAGGAATAATCTCATTTCACAGATGAAGGAACAGATTTTAGTAGGTTGAGGGTCCCACATCAAGTTAGATAGACAACCCCTCTGCGAATGCCATGTATTTCCAAGTTCATCACAGATTTTGGCCGATCAGACAGAATGAGCAGTCACGATCCTCCTCTTTTGAGCTTTAAAAATTCTGAGTATCTTGAATGTTAAAACAGGTTACAGGTAACCCATTGAAGTGTAGCCATTCAATGCAATGCTGGTAATTAAAAAGGATGGGAACCTCTCAAGTATAGCGCCAAATGAAAGAAAATATAGCAAGTTCAACCTATAAAGACATTTTTGGGTAAATAAATGCATTCACAGTGGCTAAGTTTGGGAGGTAGGATTTAGGGTGAACTCCATTCTTCTTCTTTTTCCCTTTGAGAATTTCTAAATCTTGTACCATAAACAACTGTGATCTGTTGAACTTGTGTGTTCATCTTTAAACTAGAAATAATAATGGAACCTGCCTCATAGAGTCATAGGGTTATGTGATAAGATTTTGTACTATGCTCAACCCAGGGCCTATCTTGTCCTATGGGTCAAATAAATGTCACTGTTTTAAGATGAGCTCCATTTTCTCAGTAACGGCTAAATGTGTGTGTGTGTGTGTGTGTGTGTGTGAACTAAATTGAAATTAATTTCTTTGAACGAGTTCCATCATCTTGGAAGATAATTATGGTACACTGGGAGGTACAGCATAATCAAAGCTGGACTATAGCCCATTTTCCTTGAGGCCAAGTCTTTAGGTAGTGATGCATTAGATGCTATACCATTGATAGACAAAAGATTAGAGACTCCAGCTGGAGACCAGACTCTGTGTTGTCTCCATGGGATGTAGGTTATGTCTCGGCATGTCCAGGAGACTCGTAAAAAGCTGCCTGTTGTGTATGTATTTGCATGAGAGACAACATTCTTTTGGGAAAAAAATCCAGAAGAACACAGTGAAGCCAATAAAGTGTGAATGAAAAGCCACGAGCAGGTTCTCAGGAGAGGACTGGTGTTGAGGTTTGTTTACTGTACGGCCATGGAGCAAGTAACGTGGGTCCCTGACTGATTCGAGAGGAGTATGGCCCAGAGGCAGCCGTAGAACAGGAGAGGGAATTATATATGGAGATTTAGTCAGAATCTAGGGACTCTCCCTGGCGCAACTGTGTTCATGAACCTGTGGATCTAAGGATCTCCTGGTCCAAAACATTTTAGAAAAGAAAATTTGCTTTCATGTTAGGTAAATTTCAAAACCAGCTAATACAACCTTCAGGAAAAAGGAATGTTGTTAGAATCCCAGGGAAAATGTAAACCAGCAACCCACTAAGTTTCCCTCACAGTCTCCCTGAAGTACAGAGTGCTGTGCTGCACCCTCGGCGTAGGGTTTCATTTTTCCCAGTCCTTTCAGGCTCAGCACTGACAGATAGTTGAATGCCTGCCCCTGGACGCTGGATACAGACAGCTGAGCAAAGGGCCTGGGAATTCTGAAATCCAAATCAGATGACACTCTTATAACTTAATTATCTTGAGTTCTATAACATTCTTTTTTTCTGTCAACATTACCAGATTAAAGTTTTATTTTGCCTGAAATGTTTATTCCTGCAGTCAAAATCACTCCAGGTGGCAATTTTTCTCCCTCCCCAATATATTGCTATTTCACTAGATGGTTGTTTTTATTTTATCATCCATCATGATAAAAGCTGGCATAACCTGGAGCTGGAATGTTTACTGTCAATGCATTGCTGTTTCTTATGGTGACACCACCATTCCGTCACACACAATTCGGAGCCACAGCAGGCTGGGAGCTGTGTCTAGAGTACAAAAAAGAGAAGTGGAAGCAACCGGGAGACTATTTCTGTCACTTGTCAGAGTCTTCCTGGACTCGGTGGGAAAAGACTTTGCCATGAACATCACAAGTGTCATCCCGGTTTTATAAGCAAATTACACACCTGGAGGTGTGCTGCTTTTGTGGTACCTGATAGCATCCTTCAGGGAGAGAGTCCAGTCTTCCTCGCTGACATGTTGCAGCAAGGACTTAATGCCTCGCACATCTGTACTGTGTCTCCTTTCTATTTCTAAAGAAAGGAGATGGGTTAATAGCTGTATAGACAGAAAATTGTTTTCAGAAGGAGTCGGGAACAGAGCTGTAAAACCATAATGTCTTCCAGACCGACTTTTTGTCATACAGGCAATCCTGACAAACACGCAGGATTAGTCAGACCCGAGCATTTTCTTCCTCTTTTCCTATTCCCCTGTACAGGCTGGCTTTTTAAAAATAACAGCCTTTAATAACTAACTTGGCTTCCCAGGCAGTCGTCTCATCTTAATATTTTGAAACGAGAGCTTTCTCTATCAATCATCTTGACTCAAGTTTTTCTGTCATCTGCCTTTCTTTTCCATTTACGAGACTTGTAGGTTCTCCAGTCTCCTTTTCTTTTCACACCACTATTGTCTCCCTCTGCACCCATCTAAGACATCATTGTTAAAACCTGATGTCTGCGTCAACTTTCTAGTGCTGAATTCAGATGCTAGGTCCTTCCACCTCTTCAAACGTCCAGAGAACCTGATCATTCAAACCTGTTAAAAAATTCCTGAGCTTTGCTTAGGTTTTCCTCATCAAGTAGAGTTCCTTGTTGTACAAATTACAACTCTTCACTGAGTTTTCAGAGAAAGCACGCGCCCATCTCTCACAGCCAAGCTGCACCATTCATGCTTGTGAACTTGCTCCTATTTCATGAATTAGAACTCCCCAGGAGCACTTGGAGGAAGAGGCTCTCTGATCCATGCATTTTCACTGAATCCCCAAGGTATTTCTCACCTTCTGATGTTCTCTACTGGTGGTGAAATTATCCTTAAGCAATTCTTTTCCTGACTGTTTTAAAGTTTTACCCTCTTGCCTCCTGCATAGGGTTAGACCCTCCTTGGGAACCTTCTGCCATGTTTGGGGGTCACAGTGACTCACAAAGGCAGCTGGCTCTACCCCAGAACTGCAGTATTACTAATAACCACAGAACTCACCTCTTCCAGACTCTACCAGACAAACACACCCAGTCTTTCCTCCCTGAGGATAAAGAACAGAGGGATCCCAAAGAACAGCTTCACACCTCAATTCTGCCCTCACGTCCCTGGACTCACCATGTCTTTCTCTCTGCCTTTCACTCCTGCAATGGCTTTTGCTTTCTTCTCTCTCATCGTTAGTGTTTTTAGCTTATATAAAGCCTCCCTTTTATTTTCTTTTTCCTTGACAATGTTACTTATGTCTTGGGGGCTCTTCTTAGGTTGTCTACTCATATTTGGTGGCAAATAAAGAACTCTTTCTTTGGAAATTTCAGCTGAAAGACTTCCTCGGGATTTTCCAGTAGACACCCAGCAGCAGCCAGGGCTCAGATATGCCTGATTTGCTCAACTCAGAGTCCCAGTGTTTATGGTGCAATTGGCTATCAGAAGTAAAGTCACGCTGCCAAAAAGTTTTAGAACCAAAAGTCTGTGAGCATTCTGGTCTGTAATCTGGGCATGAGGAAACGCAAGTGCAGAGAGGTCGCTGAACCTGCAATGCAGTGAGTTGCCGCTGCGTGAGAGTCAGTGACCCTTGTTCCTTCAGTCTTCTCTGGCCTGACATCAGGGCACGTTCCAAGTGCCGAGTCTTATTTCTCCCTCTCTCCTAGACTATTTTATCCATTTTCTTGAAAAGTTTTCTGACTTTTCAAAGAAAAATGCCAAGTTTTGTTCCTTTGATGCCTGTTTGTGAAGTGACAAACATAAATTATCACCTGGTGCAGTAATACTATTTAGTATATTTTTACATTTTTTTGTCATAGCAGAAAAGTAAGGACCTAAACTGCTGTTTCTTTTGCTTTTTATTTTCTTTGGGTAGCTTTTCTCAAACTTTCTCTAACCCACTTGTTCCCCTTTCTCTCCCCATTCCCCACGCCCTTCACCTGGCGACTTCCAATCTTCTGTAGGTGGAGAAATAGGTAAATTATCGTACATTACCACGGCTCCGTGTGTGATCAGGTTCATAATAGCTGCTCTTCTTCTGAAGCAGCCTTTTCAGCGAGTTTTTGAAGTTTGGTGATGATCTCGGGCTTCCAGGAAAGTGGAGGGGAGGACAGTCTCCCACTGCATAGCCAGGGCCTCAGTACTCACCGCGAGCACACGGAGGAAGGGGCCTCCTATCCATGCACTCAGAATGAACCCCCAAATACAGTGTTAGCATTCCAGTTTCCAGCCTGAGGGAAACTGAAATCCCTTCGTTGAAAATGTGCTTTTACTTCTGATTTGGAAGCCCCTGCTCGAGTCCAGTCAGCTGACCCATGGGGAGTAGGATGAGAGGGGACACCTGTTTGAGAGCCCTGGTATACGGTATATTCAGACCACCGACGCCCTTGATCTAGAGGATGCAGGAGTCACTCTGTCAAGGACCCTGCTCCCCAGCCTTCCCTTGACAGAGCAGATAAATGGAAATCTTCGAGAACAGCTGACTGAACAGGGGCAGCCCTGCTTGGACGGTTCTTCGTGAGTAAGGAAGCACTGTTCTTTCTAAATGTCAGGGATCCCAAATAGAGCGAGTCACAGTGAGTGCTTCTGAAGATGCTTTCCCCATACTGGCTTCCTGGAAAGAACCATCTATCATACTTATTTATTTATGTTTCTAGACAGTGAGTATTAAGCAAAGTCAAAAGGAGGAAGATGTGAACTGCAGTGGATCCAGGCATGCATAGTGGCGGAAATTCTAAAATGTTCAAAATAGCAACAGCACTGTCAGAGCTCTCCTGGCTCTGGGATTTCCAGCCATGCTGTGGACTCATTCTTTTTCCTCGGATCTCTGTGAGACCCTCCTGTGTTACTCAGATACTAAAATGTTCATTCCAAACTACAGTGTCACGTTGTGTTTGATATTAGTTTTTCTAAAAGAGAGTCATCGTTTTTAGTATCCTTTCTCCCTTCTACAGTAACTTGTATGTTCTTAACTGACATTGCATCCTCTGGATTTCATGAATTGCCCCTATTTCTCCTTTTGTGAGTGTCATGTGATACTTTTATCTTCTTGGTATTTAATTTATAAGATCTTACATAGCTGCTCTGGCATATTTCGTTATACTGTGTTTAGCAGCTTGGTTCTGCTTTGTTTGAAGGTGGTCGACCGTATCTGTGATGTCAGAAGAGAAGGCAGATTCGGACCCTGCATTTGGACCCTGCTCCACACTGGGACTGGAGACACAGCTCGGTCCTCACCTGCATATCCATATGACTGATAGGGAAGAGAGCAGGTCAATGTAATGTTATTAACCTGCATCACTTATAAATCATATTTGCTGCTTGTTTAATTTATTTTATTTATTTAGTATTTATTTATTTAGACAGGATCTCACCGTGTAGTGCAAGCTGGCCTTGCACTAGCTTATGTAGTCCAGGCTGGCCTCAAACTTACCGCAATCCTCCTTCCTCAGCCTCCAGAGTGCTGGGATTACGGGCGTGCACCACCATGCCGGGCCTACTAGTTATCATTGTTAATGTACATTGTTAATATATCATTGTTAATGTATCGTTGTAAATTGAACTTTATCACAGGTTTTTGCGTAGAGGAAAAACATTGTCTGTTTAGGGTTTGGTGCCATCTGCAGTTTAAGACATCCTCTGGGAGTTCTGGGACATCCCCTGTGGATTGGGAGGCACCACTACATCCATTCATCAAGTAATGACAATGAAAGGATCCATGCTATTCGGGTCCTTACTTATGGGATAAAGCATTAACAGAGACTTCCGGAGCTAAAGAAAGTCAGGACTTTTAAGAGATGATTCTGTGTTTCCGACACAGAGGTCAAAGCAATGTGAGATTCACCTGCTTCCCTCCCCAGGCTGGGTTCACTGGGAGTGACGTTGGTATCAGCAGCAAAAGCAGCAAACTTGTGACAGTAAAGACAGGGGATGTGGGGAACAAGAGATGGACAAAGAATCTTCTATCATGAACTGGGAAAGTTCTTACACAACTGTGTAAAAATAATCTGGGGCTATCTCTACAAAACCGTGCCACCTTAGAAAATAGGAAAATTACTAGATTGTCATTTCAAAACATGTTAGTCACCAACAACTTCACATTCAGATAAGATGTCATGAAAGTAATTGCTTTGCACTGTCACACAATGCTGTTTACTCCCTGTTGGCTTTGACTCTGTCCTTGCTTCTCATTGCTCACTCTGGCTGAGTGAGCAAAATTCCCAGCATCGACTCGCTCCAGGGTGACCCATGCCTGCCCTGCCGTGGCTCTCCTGATAGCTGTGTGGTGGCTTGTTCCACTCATGCTGGTTTCTCCACCATCAGACTTCTTGGCTCAGGACTCCTGAACTCTGAACCTTGTACTGCTCCAAATGGTTTCTTTCCCAAGGAGGGAAGGGATTTTTTTAATTCCCTGGAAGAAAATAAGTGTTCAGCTCTGCTCCTTTCCCTGTATGGTCACCAGCTAAAACAGTTAGTATGAACTCCTATCCGCATTTCTGCACTGCTGTGTTTTGGTCACCTTGCCCCTTATGGTGTGCATTAACTTTTTGGTCTTATGTATTTCATGGACTGTCACAGGAATTACCTACCCTTCTCTTCCCTTTACAGGCTCTAATATACTGATCCATGACATCAGTCATTCAACAAATTAATATTAGACAGCCAGTGATGCACACGTAACTGTGTCCATTCATAATTATGGTTGGCATTTGGGGGCTCAAGACACATATGTCAGTGTTGGTGGCTTTAAAAGGCTTACTGTAGTCTTGATTAAATAAAAGTTAAATCCGTGTGAATGGACTGGCCTTATAAAAAATACACGTTGTTCCCCCCAGTGCATGAGGAATGAGAAGTTCACAACAGAAGCTCCGATGGAGGGGATTATGGCTGAGTGGACTCCGACCCTTTTGTAGTTTGCCTGTTTGGGACTCCACTTCATTCTGTGTCATGTCCCCTGTCTCTCCAGGCCAAGCATACAACTGAAGTCCCTTCTCATCTTCACGTTAGCCTAGTACAGATGGATACATTTTCATTCTCAGCAGCAAGTAAAGTAAATATCTTAATTAACAACAAATCCCACCATCCTACTGCATGGTTTGCTGATGGTGGTGGTGCCTATGAGGGGAGGAAAGGGCAAAGAGTAAAATAGGTCCTTATCAAGGGGCCTGTCAATCATGGCCAAGGACAGTTCTTTACTGTGTTCTTGTACACCCCAGAAGAAAAGGAAAACGTTCCAACTCGATAAACACTAAGAAAAGAAAAAAAGACACAATCCTAGTAAAGATCTCTACCTCCAAGTTCACCACAGAATTTTCTTTAGGCTGCTGCACCTCCGTGGCCACCATCAGTAGTCCTGTGGCTTTCATTCCCACTGTCCCTGTTCTGTCTTGATTTCCAGCCTCCTAGAACCCATCACTGTGAGCAGCGCCCTCATGGAAGAAGAGACAGCGATGATAAAATCAGGCCTTTTCTTATTTTATGCCTTCCTACGTCTATAACAGAAATGTACACAGTGAGGATTGGGTAAATAATGCCTTATCATTTCCTGGAGTGAGTTCTTAGCTTGGCCTCTCCAAATAACTTATCAAAAAAAAAAAAAAAAAAAAAAAGGAAAAAGATGTTTTGACTAGGTCTAGAATTCACCACAAAAACTCACCACACACAGTGTCATCTACTTATTGGCATCTGCAGCTGTAGACAGTGATGCTGGAATTGGTGGCAGGTGGTCTAACCTTCACTGTCCACCCTTTGATTGGCTATTTGAAAAATCAGTAGCTACTAAACCATTTCTCCAAGTAGACTACACAATCACTGCCTTTATCCTGGTTAGGAAACATCACTGCCATAGTGGTCCTTACTTTTTTGAGGCTTGACCTCTAGATGACTGCACCCAGGATCACATGGGGTTATCAGAGGGAAGGGGACAGTGTGAGCTGTCCCTCTCCCTGAGCAGCATGGGGCATCTGTGCTGCCTGCTTACGCCTCTCTTCTACAATGCCACGTACTCCTTGCCGGTTGTCCCTCTTGGGCCTTTGGACTGCACGCATCTAGCTGCTAAGTCAACTCATAAGGATTTCCCGGGTGCTTCTGTTTTCATGGACCCTGAAGCTCTTGCCACTTTCTGCGCCTGGGTGTTTGTCTCCTTGAATTTGGACTTGGACGCTGCCCACCTTTTCTGGTCACACAAAGGTGGCCTCCTGGTCACAAAGCTCTAGTCCTTGATCTACTTGCTCTCATAGGTACAGAAAGCAAGCTGCTTTTCAGGTAATTCCCTGCCAGAATTGTCTTTCTCCAAGAGTGTCCTTGTAAACACCAGCCTCTCCTGTGATGGGGACAGCCTTGTTTTAGTTTTCTCTGTGATGCTTCATCACTTCCGCCATGGGAGCTCCAGTCCTCCTGTGCCTCCTTCACAAAGCTTGAAAGGAAATATTCTTCATTTTGCTGTGAAAACTTGATTGCCTTTACAGAACTCCTTGCCAACTGGGTCATCATTGGTGATGAGGAAGGATGGGGAAAGGGTTTCTGATGAACCAGGAAACAAAGCACAGACCACCTGGTGGGCATGACAGCCAGCCAATTTGGGGAAAGGTGGAAATATTAATGCCTGTGTGTAAATTAGGTTTGCAGAAGTTGGGAAGAGAATATGGACCAGACAAAAAGCCTTCTGCTGGCTGTTAGACTTGGATTCTCATCTCAGTACGGTGCTCACTCCCTGCAGATGTTTGGACGTGACACTTAACATCTTTGAATTCATTTCTTCCAAACTTCATACTGTTTATAATAGAATCAAGCAAGGAATTATACACATTAATACTTAGATCAAACTAGCTCCTTAGTAAATGCTGGCAACCATATCTGCTCTAATTGGACACCGCGTTCCATACACTGCTGTTACCCTACACAGGAGCTTGATTATATCAGCCTCTTTAACACTCATCGTCTTAGAATGAAGGAAGATAAAACCTCTTACCGTCAACAAAACACCTGCCTTTTTCCATGAAGGTACCCAAAACCTGATTGTGTGTATGTTCAGAAAAGCGTTTCCACCCTGCCTTTCTACCTGCCATACACCTTCAGTTTTCGAGAACAACACCTTTACCTTTTAGTGTTGCCTCTGCCTACTTTTAAAATTTAGAATTGAAAGATTTTCTATGTGGGAAATAATATAAGATCCTATGGAAACTGATTGGAATCTTGAAGACTTGGTTAGCTTTGAATAGAGGGTGAGAGGCTGTCCACAAAAGGTCTTCAGCCAAGCATGGTGGCTCACCTTTGTAATCCCAGCATCCTGGGAGGCTGGGGCAGAAGGATTGCAAGTTGGGGCCAAGCCTGGGAAACTCAGCAAGGGAGTGAGACCCTGGCTCAAAAGAAAAGTTAAGAAAGGGCTAGAGATGTAGCTCAGTGTGAAGGTCCTGGGTCCAATCCCCAGCACAGTAAAATAAGGAAAAGAAGGTCTTCGCTAGAGCTGAAGGGGGACCAGAGAGACCTCTTTGATGGCACAATGTACATCATTCACTGGGTGCTCGTCAGACCATCAATGCCTCAGTGCCCACGTCGTCCTGGGTGGGAGAGGTAGCCATGGGCTGAACACAGGCCCATCTGGCTCTGAGTGACTCTGGCTAAGGCTGTGTGTTGCTTCTTCATCATTCCTGTCTCTCATCTTCTCTCTCCCTACGTTCTTCACCTGCTGCTTCTCCAAGCTGAGGAATTCTTCCTAGGATAGGGTTAAAAGTGTTTCCGAGTCACGGTGATTCTCCCTGAGTCTCTGCTTTATGTATCTAGCAGTTTTTCAGACTTTTGAACCCAGTTGGGGTGGCCTCTATCCTCTGAAGTTAGTTGATAGCTCTTTTTCTTTTTTATGGTTGAAAACATGAGAAACAGAAAAAGCAAATTTTCAGGCCTAATGCTGGTCCTGTCACTGTTCTCAGAAGAACCTGTCCTAAATGAATGGGTTACCTGTGAGCTTGCACGCTTGGGTGGTATCACTCACACCAGGATGTAGGCATGAGACGGTCTGCTGACATTCACCTCCATTTAGGAGAGAAAGGGTCAGCTGCGACGTGGAGAGCCATCCCAGGCATCTGCCCCAGAAGCCAGAGTCAGTGGCCAGCATCAGGGCAGAGGCTCTGCGAGGCATGAGAAGAGGAGACAGGGCAGGCTGTGTGAGAGAACTGCCTTCTGCTTTCCTCTTTATCCTCAGCCACCTTCTCTTCCATCTATAGAAACTGCCCTCGGTTATTTTCAGACTAGCGTGTAAAATGGGCGAGCAGTGGAGAAAAGATAAGAAAGGAGAGTAGATGAATTTCAGGAATAGGACAGGAAATTCCATCAGCCATTTGGTTAGTTATTTAAATCAAAAATGCTGTGCACAGGTCACGTGTGTGTGTGTGTGTGTGTGTGTATGCGTGTGTGACTAGCTAGAAAGTTGGAGAGCACTTTGCTTTCATGAATTAGATAGAACTGTCATCTGACTGAATTGGCAAGTTTCCCAAAAAAACTTTTTCTTAATTTTTGCCCTTGAAACCTATTTCTTCAATATTTTACACAGATGTTCATGCTGACTCTTTTGACCACCTTGGTCTTTCTATCATCAATGCTATCATCATATCTTGGGAACTCTTGAAGGTTAAGCTCTCAGAAAACACTTGAAAATGAATGGGAATGGGTGTTTTCTATGGTTAAGGTGGTGGAGACTTTCTGGAAGATATCCTAGGCTTGAGTGGTAGGAATAATATGAGCCTTGATTTAAGTGCGCTATGTGCCAGGCCCTGTATTTCTCAATTCACATGCATGGTCAACGTCATGCTCAAAACAATCCTCTGAGGACCTATGATGGCGCTAAGGACTCCCAGCTGCAGGGAACACACCTGTGCAATAAATGGGAGGCAGGGGCTGAAACCTGACAAGGAAATGGGGGTGCAGAATACTGGTTAACAGGGACCAAGCGAGGTGGACTCCATTATTGGGATATACATGGAACATATCTAGAATAGAATATATACACATATATGTATATGACAGACTATAAGTGCATACATGTAGATGAATGTGCGCTGTGTGCATGTATGCGTATACAGCCATGAATTCCTTAGCACTATGTTCTAAGAAACGTGTTGCTAGATGATTTGGTCCGCGTGGTATATATAATCTGTATATGCACACGTATACGTGGTCTGTCATTGACCAAAACATTGTTACGTGGCAAGTGGTTGTGTATGTGTCGCCAGCAAGTGAAGAGCATGCTACTGAAACTGGTGCCAAAAACCAACAGAAGTTAAGGAAACAAGACAAATCACCAGAGCCAATCCCTGATTCTTTTAGAATAGGAGGGTTGGCTTGCTGGGAGGTATTTCTAGCAGTCCTTGTGCAGTGATGACATTTTCATAGTGTTTTCCACTGGCCTGTTGGTATCGCCCCTGGTATATGCAGGCCCCGGTCTCATTGGGTTCATAAGTATTATCTGATCAATCCAATTGTACTGTACATTTTAACTGTGAGATTTGAGTACTTCTGCCTTTAAATAATCCTTATCATCTCTAAAGGATCTCAAAGGCCTAGAGCCCATGAATATATTATCAAATGTGTGAAGCCTTGTACTTAGAGTGTGCTAACATTAGTGTATTTGCTGGCCATGCTGCAGCACTTGGCTCTGTGATAGGAAGGTAGCAGTCAGGCAGGAGAGCAAATGAAATCCTCTTGAACATAAAAATACTGAAAGTTGGCAACAGAAGACTAATGTATGAAAACAGAAAATTACTTGATTTCAGAATCAGCATAACAATTTTATAAAGAAAGAAAAGGTTTAAATCTCTAACTTTTGTGCTGAAAAATCTAAGGTTAAAATAAGGTTGTAGCATAGCTTGTTTATTAGCATTGTTCAAACTGATTGAGTTAATTGAAATTGAATTATAGTGGAACCATCTAGATAGACTCGTGACAGCCATTTTAATGAATTCTATTAAGGGTAGCAATAATGATTAAGCTATTTTGAAACAAGCTCAATAGTTTTTATCAGGAATCTATTATGCACATTTCTCTCATGTCCCCACTGGTAAAATCATAGTAGCAGGATATTTAGACTGTAGGCTCTAGAAACTGCTGTGACCCTGCCAGCCCTGCAGTGAATTCTGTAATGAATTAGTGCTGTGCGCGCTCTTGGAGAAGAGGAGTTACAGTCACCGTGTGCCACTCTGCTATTGCCTTCCACCTTCAAAGCACTGTGGGCAGTCTAACAGAGAAGGGAGGCTCCTGAAGCAGAGATCTGCAGCTTCTCCCAATTCTTGGGAACTTTTCTAATGTAAAAACATTTACAAATCCCTTTACATGTCCGCCATTTTATTTTTAGCACTCTACTGACAAACAAAAGGTATAATGACTCAAAAGCCCAGTGAATTCCACAGTAATCTGCATTTGACTAGGCAGCACTCCTACATACACAGGGGCACCGTTGGTGCATTTCTGTAAGCATGGGTCCCCAGGACAGCTACTGCTGGGGAGGGTAGCTGGGAGATGGAAGAGTGAGTTTCCTGAGTTTAGGGATCAACACACTTGGATCCTGTTTCCACAACAAGGCTTTCTGATAATCCATCACAAACTTCTATTTTATATATATATCTTCATAATTGCAGCACAATACATTTCAAGAAAGGATGAAACTGGATATATATTATTTCCCCCAAATTCTTCATATAGTAAGTAAATCTCAACTTTATTGAGCTCAGGAATGACCAGTAGTGTTAGCCAACGTCATTCAATGTGGGTACACGTATTTGTTTTTTATCTGAACAATTCATTTTCCATTTTAAATCCTAATGACTGAGCAAAAAGTGCACAAAGTTCTGATGAATATCCATAGGGCAACTTATTAAAACTCATTAGCAGTACAATAAGATGCTCCTACATAAGTTTCTCCTGGTGTCCCAGGTTGTCACACAGCTGTGTGTTCATGAACTGTTAGTGTACGCTGGGCTGCACCCTGGAAAGGCCTGTTTTTTGTGGGGGCACATGTAAAAGGCAATCATAGGCCCACTCATCTTACCTTAGTAAAATGCAAATGTAAAATTTTTACTATTAAAGTGTTTATCTTTACAGGTGACACATAAATGTATATTTCAGAAATGCAGCCAGTGATTACAAAGTCAATATAATGTGGGTCGATTAATAACATATTCACATTAAGAGTTTTGAAGTTTTGACATATTGAACTTATTTTGTAAGCAAAACAATCTCTGAAAATGCCAACTTATTAGACAAAACCATATGTATCCAAGGCTAAATTTAAACAAGCATGTTAGTTTTGAAGTTGACATTTCATTTAAAATATTAAAGAGCTACTTTACTAAAATCTTTTTTTTTAAACATATAAATGTTAACATAAATCTATGGTCTCAAAAGTTCTAAATTATCACATCTGGCCTTCTCTGTGCTCTTTGTAAAGAATTATAATTTTATGTATAATCATTTTGTACAAAATTTATTACTTAGGAAACCATTGTTTCTAAGTGGTTTTTAAATAACCCAATAGGCACATTATAACGATTTAATAAGTCATTTTTATACACGGTAAAGACCTTATTCTTAAATATTTGTTCTATGCAATTAATTTTTAATATACCTAGTAAAATTGATATTTTTACACTGGCTCTTCCCAAAAGCAAAAAAAGAAGAAAAAATGTAAATTCAGAATAACTTTCAAGCCTACAAATTATACTTCTCTAAACTTCATCACTTTTTACCTTAAATCATATGGAAAACTTAAGATGTATCTGGTTTTAGAATTTTGTAAACAAAATCTGGAGATTAAAATAGGTTTTGCCCAGAATTGCTTTTGTTATGCTAGGTCTCTTTTGGTTTCAAATAAATTTTAGGATTGTTTTCTCTAATTCTATGAGGTATGCTGTTGGTATTTTGACCAGAATTGCATTAAATCTGTATAACAATTTTGGGAGTATGGCCATTTTCACTATATTAGTACTTCCTACCCAAGAACAAGGGATATCTTTCCATTTTTTGATATCCTCTTCAATCTCCTTTTTCCGAGTACTATAGTTTTCAACGTAAAGGTCTTTTACTTCTTTCGTTAGATTGATTCCTAGGTATTTCACTTTTTTGGATGCAGTTGTGGAAGGTGTTGTTTCCCTAACTTCTCCCTCAGTGAGTTTGTTATTCATGTTCAGGAATATTATGGATTTTTGAGTGCTGACTTTGTATCCAGCTGTGCTACTGGATTTTGTTATTAAATCTAGAAGTCTTTTGGTGGAGTTTTTGGGGTCTTCTATGAAGAGTATCATGTCATCCACAAATAAAGATAATTTAACTTCTTCCTTTCCTATCCTTTTTCGTTTTATTTCTCTCTTTTGTCTAATTGCTCTGGCTTATGTTTCCAGAACTATACTGAATAAAAGTGGTGATAGTGGACATCCTTGTCTTTTTTCTGATTTTAGAGTGAAAGCTTTCAGTTTTTGTCCATTTAGTATGATGTTGGCAGTTGGTTTGTCATAGATGGCTTTTATCAGATTGAGGTAAAGACCATCTATTCCAATTTTCTGTAGGGCTTTTATCATGAATTAGTGTTGGACTTTGTCAAATGCTTTTTTTGCATCTATTGAGATAGATCATGTCATTTTTGTCTTTGGCTCATTAATGTGGTGTATTACATTTATTGATTTGCATATGTTGAGCCATCCCTGCATCCCTGGGATGAATCCTGCTTGGTCATGGTGCAAGGCAGGAGGCATCACAATTTTTTTTTTTTTCTTTTTTGTGGGTACCAGGGGTCGACCTCAGGACCTTGTGCACCAGCAGGTGCCCGTGCCGCTGAGCGATATCACCGGCCCCTTTTTGGTATGTGGGATCCGGGAGTCGAACTCGGGCCCTTGCGCTTGCAAGGCAGGCGCTTAGGCTGCTGAGCCATCTCACTGGCCCCAACAATTAAGTTGAAGTTATACTACAAAGCTACTGTGATAAAAACAGCATGGTACTGGCAAAACAAACAAACAACAGACTCAAGGATCAATGGAACAGATTAGAAGATGCATAAAACAACTCCAAACACTCAGCCACCTTATCTTCAACAAAGGAGCCAAACACCTTCACTGGAAGCAAGATAGCCTCTTTAATAAATGGTACTGGAAAAATTAGCTTTCCAGATACTGAAGATTAAAACTAGACCCATGTCTTTAGCATGCACTACACTAAAATTGAAATGGATCAGAGGTCTAAATATTAAAACAGAAACACTAAATCCGCTGGAAGATAGAATAGGTAAAACTCTTGAAGACATTGGTGTAGGCAAAGACTTTATGAACACACCCTGGTCACACAGGAACTATCACAAAAAGTCAACAACTGGGACTCATTTTATTAAAAAGCTTCTGCACAGCAAAAGAAACCATCAACAGAGTAAAGAGATGACCCACAGAGTGGGAAAAAAAATTTTTGCCAGCTATTCCTCAGACAAAGGACTAATATCTAGAATATGTAAGAACTCAAAAAAATCAGACCCCTCAAATTTAAAGACCCAATCCAAAAATGGGTATGAGATGAATAAAGTAGAAATGGCAAATAAATATATAAAACAATGTTTAACATCTCTCATCATTTGAGAGATGCCAATTAAAACAACACTGAGATTGCATCTCACTCCAGAAAGAATGGCTATCATTAAGAAATCAACCAATAATAAATGCTGGCGGGGCTGTGGGGAAAAGGAACTTCTCCACTGTTGGTGGGAGTGTCGACTGGTGCAACCACTGTGGAAATCAGTGTGAAGATTCCTCAAAAAACTAAAAGTAGATGTTCCATTTGACCCAGCTATTTCCCTTCTTGGTGTCTTCCCAAAAGAAAAGCATCACACCACAGCAACATACGCACACTCATGTTTATAGCATCATGGTTTGTAATACCTAAATCTTAGAAACAGCCCAAATGCCCATCAACGCATGAATGGATAAAGAAGATGTAGTTTTTTTTTATACAATGTAGAACTACTCTTCCATAAAGAAAGATAAATGAGACATTTCTAGGTAAATGGAAGAAACTTGAGGCCATACTCTTAAGTGAAATAAATCAGACACACACATGTAAATACTGTGTTGTTTCCCTGGTATGAGAAACAAAAAGCATAAATAAGGACCAAAATGTATAATAGATATTGGGAAACGGGAAGAAAATGTTCAAATGTGAAGGGGAACAAGAGAGGGGTGGGGGGAAGGGAAAGATGGGACAAGAAAAAAGAAAAGAAAGAAAAAATGGAAACAAAGCTTTTGTAAATAAGGAGGAGGAAAAGGGTTAAAGGGAGGGGACGGAATGGGAAAAAAAGAAAAGCAAGATATATCATGTACGGGTACAAATTCCCTATGATGAATGTCATTGTTACGTATACCTAAAATGTACCGATAAAATTTTTAAATACACAAATTAAAAGGTTTTGTTGTTGTTGTGTTAGGCTTTGCTGGTGTAGTGTTCAAAACAAAAAATATTTTAATGTTTGCAAAACTTATGATAAGACTTTGATGCTGTCATTAAATTTCTATCATTATTTATGAATGGTGAGCGTAGCTTCTGTTATTTTGCAGTTCCAGCAGAGATTCTGTTCAGTGCGTGCTAAGTCAACCCCACGCAGGGACTTTCCACATTAAATGTGCCCACTGCCTTCTAGTCTACACAGTAATGTGTTGAGAGCTGAGAGGACAAATGAACAAAACTGTAAAATAAGTCACATTATCTTTGCCTACCAGTTAAAGTCAGGTTTGGGTCTGTAGAGAACCCTGGCATAGCATGGCCTTGTGAAAAGTCAGTCTCGGTTCGCTGTGAAGATGATGCCACTAGTTCTCAGGAGACAGGAATAGGGGTCCATATTGTTGTGTCATCTCTGCATTACCCCAGAGGAAAAGAGAAACATTTACTCTACACTCTTTTAAATCACCCTTTCTCAGTGATTGAAGGCTGAGGTTTTAAAGGCACAGGTGACATTTGAATTGACTTCACCCAGCAGGAAGCCGTGGTTTTGGAAATGTTAAACTAACACATTTTGCTCACATAATAAATAGGGCCCATCATGTACATAGCAACCAGCTACTTCTGGAATTTGCTTATTTCTGTCAATATTCTCCTTTTTTTTTTTTTACTAAAATTACCATTATTGCACTTAACTGCTTTCCCTCTGTGTTCTTAAATCCTTGTGGGAACACATGAGTATCTATAGCAGTTCAAAAAAAACTTAAGCAAAGATCTGTGTAAAAATTTACATAAATCATGAAGGTTTGCATATGATTAAAGTCTAGGCTTTGAACTTCTGGCTCCATGTCTTCCATTAGTAGGATTGATGGAAATCGCCATCTCTTCTGCTACCATCCCCAGGGTACTGAGCAGTCGAAGTCCTCTCCAGGGGGGTCACTAATATTTTCCTGCCACAGACTTCAGAGCCACTGTTCATTCTCATTCCCATGGCCTTAGCCTGCTGCAGGGTGAACCGGGAAGATGCCGCTTGTCTTGATTTGCCATCGCTGCTGATTGCTTCCACAGGCGCTGAGCACCGCTCCACCCCAACCCAGGCTCTAGCCCTCTTTCGATGGATCTTGAAATGATTTTGTTGGGCTCTCCAAGGTTGTCTTTTCTTTCTTTTTTCCTTCTGCAGTCCCCTTTTTACCAATGTACTTGAATGAATTGTACCTATTCATTTGCATGTTCTTATTTAGTTTTCACTGAAAAATAGTTTACTAAGTTGATGGTTCTGTCTCCACTCTGTAACAATGAAAGTTTTGTCTTGATACTGTAATTGGGTCGGGTTCGGTGACTTAAGTAAATGACCTCAGCACCAAACCCCTTGTTAACAACCCAAACCAGGAAAATAATATTTGGCCAAGCATGGGGTCAGTTATGCCTAGTATTTGGGCCAGTAGCAGTATTATCAATTTAGATTTGTGTCTTGACTATGTGTTACCTATCATTTGGGTTAGAATCCATAACGAGGTAAGGTTTGTTCCTTCGCGCTCATTTTCAAATTATCTGCAAATAGACAAAATAGGCAATAAAGAGAGGGAAAAATAGAATTGGAGGTTTAAAAAGTATATCTGTTATTTAAAAAGCTTGGGATATTGTGAAAATGGGACAAAATGAGGATTGGCTGGACAGATGATAAGATTTGGGATATACTGAATACTGCAGTTCAACACATGAAGTATGAATATAAAGAACTGTTGACAATTTAATTTCTGTCTGCATAGTTTAAGGAGGTAGAAAACTTTTTAAAAACACATGTAATATATACATAGACCATAAGTAAATAATTTGAGAGACAAGAATGGTACTATTTCTGTGGAATTTAATTTTCTATAAAATTTAAATTTAGTGAGAAGATTCCAATCTGAGACTAATCTCAAAATCTACAAAATGGTGTACATATCGGGAGCAAGTCCAATGTGCTCTTAGCCAGGTACTCAGATGAAGTCAGATTTCTAAGTATCTTGTTTCATATTGGTTTTATATTTAGTGCTGAGTCCACAAGTGGAAAGTTGTGTGTGGGGCGAAACGCTTCACTTTATAGGTGTGCACGTATGGTACGTTCATGGTGTGTATGTGTGTGTGCACACATGTCTTTGCTCTCGTAGTAAGCAAAGAGAAAAGATGAGATAAACTATGTATGATGGGACAATAAAGTCTATTTTAGAGAACATATAAGCTAGAAATCACAAAGCAACTCTAGAATAGTGAGGTATTTAGGAATGGCACGCAGGCATAAAGCAGAACTTTTTTGTGGACCTGACTGGAGAAATAAGCTTATCTCAGAAGGGAGAGTTAGTTGTTAAACACAATCCAGCAAACTCCTGAATCTAGGATTAATTAGAATCAAAGGAAAGCATTTTGCTTTGGTTTATAATGCAAGTCAAACCATTAGACACATACGCAGAGGTTCAAAATCCATTAGATACATTCAAGATGTTAACAAGAGTGACTTCCAAATGGGGAGGTCATGGATAATTTTTAATGTCTTCATTTATACCTCTTTGTATCTTCCAAATTTTATTAGTTGTGCTCATTTTATAATTAGAGAAACCCAGCAAACATTAACTTGAAAATAAATTTAATCATATGGGGGAACCGTGGAACAGTGGAGTTGGCTTGGTCCACCACCAAAACTATATCAATCCAATGGGGGTGGGTGGAGGCCCTGTGCTATTTCAGGATATAAATGGGCACGTAAGTGCTTGGTTCATGAAGTCACTGACTGCTAGCGGATGTGACATGAGTTATAGAGCAGGAAAAGAACATGGCTACAGTAGGCTCTTCTTGCTCTCTTTTGCTCTTTCTCTTCATCATCTTTCTCACAGGGATTTAGCTGGACTGACTAGGCCCAAACATTGTACCAGTAATAGTGCATCCCCTTTTCCTGAGCCATGTGACTCGAATTCTCAGGGAGGGCTGGGCAGGGAACTCCTTCAGTTTCTTTCCACTTTGCTTAGCTAAAACAAAGCTGAACTTTGTCAAAAAGGAACTTCCAATAGGAAATAAAAAGAAACAACAGAACCAGACATTTAGAAACAGACATGCGTTAAAAGCATAGCCTTCTCTCGTAATCTTGAAACCAGATCTTGGCATAGTGCAGTCCTCACACAGCTTCTGCATTGTTGTTGAGAGCCTGTAGGAAATGTTAGGATTTTGGCATTTCTTGACTAGTCAGTTTTGTCACTGTGTTTTGTGTCCTCTTAGGAATTTATGTTTTGCTAAAAGAAAATATAAAGAGCCCCCATATCTGATATTAAGGAACAATTGGATGATGCAACAATGAATAATTCTTCTACAGGCTTCCAAAAATCTGCCAAGGAATCTGGAGGAAAATTTTGCAATTTTTGAATTAGCAAAGTACATTAAAACACATTTTTATTCCATACTTGTTCAGTATGGACATTTGACTCATCTAGTTGAGATACTGGATGAAGCAGTTGTACAAATGCAAGCTGGGTTTCCCTGAACTAAATTCTAAAATGTCCAGGGGGCTTTGTCTCTGCGTGCTTTGCCTGTCCTCGACTCCGGCAATGCTGACACTCGAGAAGCTTGTCCAAGGTCAGAGAGGGCATTGTCTCCTTTCTGTCCTCCTCCCATTTCACTTCTGGGTGTCTGGAATGCTTCTCATCCTGAAGTTATTATACGTTCCCCTGCAAACACAGAGGCCCCTCAAACCCTGCCTGCCTTTTATGGCTTTTCTGTCTGCACTGGACCCTTCTCTGAAGGTGTGTAGATCCTGGGTCCTGTCATCTGTGGGCAGTCTCAGAGGTGCGCAGAGTTCATCAGACGCATGCCTTCAGCTCAGAATTGGTGCTGACTGGTAAAATTCATCTCCTGACACCCACTGGGCTAGTTCTCAGCAGAGACCATGGGAGCCGAGTGGCCGACAACACTTCCCTGGAGTCTGTCATCCCCACCGGCATGCTGCTCTGGGGAGCGCCAGACCTCTGCCTCGGATGAACAGCTCCTTCTCGCCTTTCAAGTTGCGATAGTGCACATGGGGGTACTTCTCAGTCTGTGCAAATTAGCGAGAAATAATTTAGTCAGAGCCCAGTGAAAACCAAGGCTTTTCCAGCTCATGTTACACAGTCTTGGCGCAGATTCTCCGCTAAATCCTCAAGTGGCGTCTAGGAAGGGAATAGTTAACAGTGGTCACTTCGAATGGCTCTTCTCTTTCTGCAGAGCAGGGCAGGGGGAGAGGAAGAGAGGGCTTGTGTTGCGCCTACCTGATCTTGAAGGGAAAACCTCCTCCTCTTGTACTCTCTGGCTTCACAGAGTCACACAGGTCACACAATCAGTGACCTGACATCCAGTGGAAAGCGAGAAGGCAGAGCCAGAAAGTGTGAAGGGAAAAAGCCTTGAGACAAGAATAAGCGTGTTTGAGGGTTGTGTCTTATTCTCACAGGTGAAAATTAGCCAGTGGCTACCTGAGTTCAACTGTGCATCACCTTGAGTCTAGACTGCAGGGGTGATATTGTTTAGAACCTGAATAGGTTACTGACATAACCGTTTTCTTGACTTTTTAAATCTTGTAATCTTGAAACATACCTGTTGACATCTGTCTTCCTGAACTTTCAGGTCCATCAGTGTGTGCAGATTTCATTTCAGTCCATTGCATCCTTTTTGCAGCATTCATCTGAAAGGGCCACGTCTGCTCTCAGCTGCCTGTGTGCCCTTACAAGTCGCAAAGCCACCCAGCTGATTTATTGGTGGCCATTTATTTCCGCCAATTAGAAAGCAGATAACATTGCTCCTGGCTAGGCGTTCCATACACATATTTTAAAAGGAAACTCCAAAAGGGGTTATCCCCTCCAACCCGAATTTAATTTGATTCATTAAAGGGCTGAGAATTCTCCTGCCCGAAATTAATTTTTTAATAGGACCTCAGCAGCCTGGGATGCAGCATGTCGGTTTTTGCAAGAAACCACGGAAAGAGGATAGGAAAAACATAGCAGTGGGTGCTCAGATTTTTATTTTTGGTGTTTCTAAATGTGAACGCGCCCTCTCCTTTCCTATCACTGGACATTCCTGATGAGGACGCTCTTCTTTTGCGCCTTAGAGAATGCCGGGGATGATTTCTAAGTAGCCTCAACGGAGACCTTTACAGGGCGCTCGAGATCGTGTGCTCGGCAGGCCACAGAGCCCGGACTCAGATCGCCGTCTGAAACAGTTTTTGGCGCTGGCGGGAAGAGGGTCTGCATCAGGAGACTGTTTATTTCTGTGTCCCGGTTCTGAGAACTCCAAAACCACGAAAAGGCAGCGACCATGCTCAGGGCTCCTCTAAGGACCTAACTGGAGGGCACCTACCTATGGACACATTTCCAGGACTAAAGGTCTAGACCGGAGAAACGCGGTTTTAGAGACAGAGTTGGTGGAAGCGAGAGTCGGTGGAAGCAGGGCGCGGGGTTCGGCGGAGAGGCGAGGAGCTCGCCGGGGGCAGGCGCCGCGCAGGCCCTGCGCCCACGGCACCCAGCCCGGGCTCTGCGAGCGGACGCGCCGCCCGCCCGCCCGCAACGCGGGGCCAGCTGCCCGAGGCCGGTCCCGGCCGGGCGCGCACGGCCCCGGCCGCCAGCTGCCGCTGAAACCCGACACCGCCGCGCGGAGCCGCCCCGCTCCGGGGCTCGGGCCCTGCCCCGCGCCGTCGCTCATTCACGCGCGCGCGCCGCCGACCGCGCCACGCTCCGGCCGCTCGGGCGCCAGGGACCACCGCGCGGGCTCGGCGCGCGGCCGCGGCCTCGGGACCCTCCCGCCCCGCGCGCCCGTGGAGCCGGGTCCTCGCCGCGCAGCCCGCAGGGTAGGTGACGCGCGGGCCGGGAGGGACGGATCGAGGGGCCCGGCTGCGCGCGTGCGTGTGCGTGGCCGTGTGCGTGGCCGTGTGCGCGCGTGCGCGGCGAGGAGCGCCCGCTCCGGTTCGCGCGGCGTAGTCAGCCCCTCTCTTGCTGCCACCTTCCCTTTCCCCGGTTCTGTTTGCCGCGGTCCCCGAGAGTTTTCCGGATAACAGGACTCAGAAGCGGGTCTTGCAAACCTGTTCTTGTCGTTGTTTGGCATCGGTAGGAAATCTCCGGTGAGTTCTCAGCCGCTGGAGAGGTTTTGTATAGCTTTTTCTTATTTTTTATTTTTTGAAGAGTAGCATTTTGAAGAAGTATCCATCCACTCTCAAGGACAAACATGCAATGTGTTCTCATTTACAAAACACTTCACATTGCATTTCTTTTATAAGCTCCCACATAGAAAGCAGATTAAGTTACTCCGCATTCCTTACAGTTACTGGGTTTTCCGTATCAGCTGGTAGCAGGGATCCCAGGTTGTCTTCTTCTCTGTATCTGTTTCCGTTCCTTTGAGTTAAATATCATCGCCAAGCAACTTGTTTTCATGACATTTTATTTGATGTTACTCTTTCATAAGCTTCTAAGACATCATCCTTTCATCTCATTCTGAAAAGAGGAAATAAGTAAATCATGCTAGGTATTTGAAATATAAAGTTGTAAAGGGTTTATGCGTTGCTGTGTCTTCTAAGAAAGACAAATGAATTCAAATCCAGGGATATTTGCAGTAGAGTTTAACGACTTAGTCACTGAGATGGACAGACAGATTCTAATTAAAACAAAAAAGCAGCCCTTAAGGGCAAGTAGAGTGTTGGTATTAAACAGCATCGTAAAAACATCAAACAATCACAGTTAATATATGAGAGAAAGCCAGAAAACAAGTATAACGCTACATTAGTCTTGCCAAGATCTCGTTCCCCTTTTAAATTTCTTACTACTTCCTCCTCTCTGGGGCTATCATCTTCTAAGAGGGCCCAATAGTGAAACTCCCCTTTTTATCTCCCAGGTTGCCTGAGTCCCGGGTAGCAAGTCGGGAATCTATGCTTTCTAGACATCTTTACTGAGGTGTCAGAGATTGGGCCTTCCATGCTGTGGAGGACCGAGATACTGGCAAACCTCTGAAATAAGTAACATCCTTCTACCACACCCCGGGGGCATGTTCTTAGCAAGGTTTATAAATGGCAATAGGGATAAATCGTGAGCTTTTCAGATCTGGGATTTAGTCTGAGGTGTGTGCAGGGAATATTTATGTAGAATTACACTAGGGAGAAGAATCTGTAATTCTTTGTGCCTACAAAACTCCCACTGTCCTTGACTTTCAGCTGCATTACTATACTTGGCTTTATTACTTCATCCTGGGGTCGCAGCTCTGAGATAAGGGTGGTTTCTTTGTAATATTCTTTTGGTTTCTACTTTGTGTGAGTCTGAACTATTTTGAAAATACAAACCAGTAGTAAGTGGGGGAAAATTAAGCTCTTAAGGGAAAATAAAAATCCACTGCAGAATAACTAACCATGCTTTTTCCAGATAAGAACGTAGATTTTAGCGTAAAAGTGTCTTTGGCTGAGATCCCCAGTGAAATCCTTTCATCTCTTGCTTGGGATAGGAATGGCCAAAGCTTTCATGGATCAGGGCTTTATTTCCTGTGTGATCTTGGACTCTGCAGGGTAATGTGGGGGGCTGGTGGCAGGGGAGGAATGTGCAGCAGGTGGCCAGGAGTGGTTGAGTAGTTTGAGTCCAGTTACTTGCTGCCCTGGCCAAAGCTTGGTGGTGTTTACCAACAGTGCCCTTAGAGTCTCACTGTGACCTACTGGCCCGCTGAAAAGTGTCTGCTTTCTGGCCCTAGTCGTGTCTGGGTTGGCTTCCCAGGCTGGAAGCAGACACCACTGCCGTGAAGTTCAGCCACACATTTGTGTCCTGCTCTGAGTCCAAGCAGTGCTGCGACACCATCTGACTCACCTGTGATTATTTTTCTCTGGTATTTTGGGCTGGTAGTGAAAAATGACTTGAATTTATATTCTTCTCATTCCTTTTTTCCGCTGTATTTTGATCTTTGGCAAAGTGAATGCTTTGGAAATCTGCCATGAAGGAGATGAGTGGAGCCTTAGTTGGAGCCCAGTAGGAAGGGACAGCGACCCAGTTGTGTAGAGTCCAGCTGATAACCAGGACTCCACACGGCCATTTCCCACGGAGCACATTGTCCTAGGAAACAAGCAGACAGATTTTCAGCGAAAAGATGCCTGTTTACTCCTAAGCCATGACTAAAAGATTAAGATTTCTCCCAGATGGAAAAATATCTTAAAATGAAATTGTAAATGGCCCACTTAGCCATGAAGTTGATACCCGTGATGGGAGGAGCCAGACCCACACACTTAGTCTCCCAATGGTAACCCGTCTGTCTTTGCTCTACGAGCTGAAACTTTAAAAGGCTCTGCTGGCTTCAGCAGTGAAGTAAAAGCACATTTGGAAGTGGAATGATTAGTGCTAAGAAGAATATTCGGAAGTTATCATGTACAAGTTGTGCTTTTAATCAGCATCTACGCTCTATGGCTGCATTGCTACAGTGACTGTAAAGGGCAGAGCTGATTGCATAAGCCTGTTGTTTTAAAACCTTTGTGAGATCCCAAGCACTTAGAATATTAACTTTGAACTCTTCAGAATATTGTCTAAAAGTTCTTGCAAGCCCTTCCTTTTTCATTTCGTCTTCCCATTCACACTCTCATGTCTTATTCATGGATTCATTTTTCTGGAATGTCCCCGTTCCCTGGAAAGTCCCTCTTGATTCTGGATGGCCCACTTCAAATAGAACTTCTACTTCTTTTGGGAAAATTGACCCAGTTCCATGTGGGAAGAATGAATGGTTTCATCTTGTTGCTGCCCTGTGTTTTTATCATAATTTGAGTAGTTACAATCATGCCTCCCTTAACGACGGGAGTGCTGAAGAGCGTTTTTTAGGTGATTCCATCATTGTGTGAACATGATAGAGGTGACTTACAAAAACCTAGATGATATAGCTTACTACACACCTAGGCTATAATGTTATCTTCTGTGACTACTCTCATATATGTAGTCCACTGTGGACTGAAATGCTATGTGGCTTGCGAGTGCATTTTAAGAATTTTTATGTGCCTCTTTCCACTTGCAAACTACCTTGAGTTCTTAGATGGTACAGTGACGGTGAGGGAGTCACCTGTATTCAAGTACCCTGCCCAGTGTGTGAAACTGGTTGTTTTAATAAATGATCAAGTGGAGCGAAAAATGAATGAAGTACTGGGTGACTTTAATTTCTGCAGATAGTTGTACCCCCAACATTTGAAAAGTCCATGTGGAATTAGAGTTCGTTTTCCAAATACAACAGTGCTGCAAAGCATAATTCACCTTCTAGACCAGCCCATACATGCCTATTTAATCCCTACAATAGATAGAATATTATGCTTTTGCAATTCTAAAGCAAATCAAAACAAAGCCAGAGGAAAGCTACTGTGGAATCTTTTCCTTTTGGAAATCACAAAATACACTTGGGTTTAATGATAATAGAAACAGTTACATTTTTTACAATTTTTTTATATTATACTATAAAATTTGTACTCTATTAAATCCCAGTGGGAGGTCCTAGATTTGTCTAAGAAGACTAAAAATGAAGTTAAAGTTTGAATGTACTACCCATAGAAGTGGCAATAGTCTTAATTAGTCAAACAAAATTGAAATACTAATTTTGGCTATTTAATAATTATCTTGAGTGCTAAGGCTGGAGGGAAATCAGATGTAATTACAGGATAATATGTTGGTAGATGGAGAGGAGGAATTTTAGAAGGACATTTTCTTTCGTGTTAAGGATTCTTTGTTATGTTGATTTTCTTTTCATCTCCCTTGAGCACTAAAGCAATCTAAAGTTTCTTCCTAAAAAATTTTGTCTTTGTCTCCAGTGATATTTGTTACCTAATATGTAGAAAAGAGCTTATATTCCATTTGATCCGAAGTATGAATGGGCTCATTTTTTTCAGATCACTGTTACTTTTGACACTTGCTTATTTGCCATTTAGCATAGGGTAATATTTCAATCAAGAATGCATAATACTTGTGTTTCAGGTACTAGCCAGGGAGCACCAGTTCAAGCTACTCCTTCAGCATCTATGGGAAGCATGGAAATACAGGCATTAATATTTAAAAGCAGTAACTGAACCACTTATTTCTCTAAATTTTTTAAACTCTTAATCTTTCAAGTTATATAACCAGATATTAGGTACTCTACTCGTGCTACAAGACCATTTTGTTAAAATGCCTTTATTGCACTGTGCTTTAATATGGTACTCTTTCAAACTAAGAGACAAATATAAAGGAGATGGACTACATGGAAAATACCTGGGCACTTTGTGTTATACATTTTAATGGTCTTTTCATAAGGATTTACATGATAAATTCATCCTGGCCTTTACTGCAAGGCATTTAAAAAGTGTATCTCTTCTGATTAACTAGCGTTTCCTTTATTAAAAGAAGAGAGGCTGGGCCAGTGAGATAGCTCAGTGGCATAAACGCCTGCCTGGCAAGTGTGAGGTCCTGAGTTCAACTCCCAGTACCCAAATAAAAAGGAAAAAAAAGGCCGGTGATATCGCTCAGTGTCACAAGTGCCTGCTGGCAAGCGCGAGGTCCTGAGTTCGATCCCCCGGTACCCACATAAAAAAAAAAAAAAGGAAGAGAGGCTAAGAAATCACCATGTTTTCACCTTTAGGTTGTCATCCAAGAAGCTGACTATATTGGTGCTTAACCGTATCCTAGTTAAGGTTTTCTTAGGGCCTGGCTTTCATGCCTTCATCCTTACCCTGTTGGGCATAGGATGCTCACCCACACAACCAAGCTAACTTTACACTATAGATCTAGATGGAATTACCTCACTTGTATTTTTTAACCTCATAAGTCATTTAGTTAAGTATTCAAAATTTCTGTTGTGTAATTTTACATTAGTATTTTAGAGCCAATAATATTTTCCATGTTATTTGATGTGGTTCCTTGAAACATTCTGAGTACAGCTTTTATACTTTATACTAGTCACTTTCCCATCACTGGGACAGTGCAACTTAAAGGAGGAGAGGATTCAGTCTTTGTTGGTTGCCTACAAGACAGAAATGGCATGGCAGAAGGGCGTGGCAGAGGAAAGATGCAAAGATGTTCACTTCATGGCAGCCAGGAAGAAGGGAAGGAGGGAGTGAGGAAGAGGAGAAGGGAATGAGGGAGAGAGAGAGAGAGAGAGAAGAGAGAGAGACTGAGACTGGCTGATGGGAGATAAGAATACACCTCTTTCTAGTTCACACCTCCAGTGACCTACCTCAGGGCCCACCTCCTGACAGGACATTGAGCTATGGATTTGTCAGTGGCTTAATTCTCTGATGAGCATAGCACCCCCGTGATCTAATCACTTCCAAAAGCCCCACTGCTGAACACATGGGGCATTTTAGATCTAAAATGGCCCTAGCCCCACAAAGACTCATGTCTTATTATGGAAATTGAATTTAGTCCTTCTTCAAGAGCTGCCAAAGTCTTAACAATTCCAGCATTGCTGGAAAGTCCAAGTCCAGTCTCCTCGAAGACTCAAAGTAAGCTCTTAGCCGTGAGCCCCTGTGAAAATCCAGAACTTCCAACATACATTGGCACAGGGTAAACATTTCCATTCCAAAAGGGAGAAGTAGAAGGATAGAAAGGAATCAGACTGACAACCAGCAGGGCAGTCAGTAAATCCTACAGCTCCATCTCTAGCACCTGCAGCAGTTTGTGATGAGCTGTGAGATCCAAAGGGCTCGAGCAGTCCCACCCGTGTGGCCTTGTTGGTTACAGCACTCATGGTCTCTCTCGGGCTGGTTCTGCCCGCTGCCTGCAGCTTTCCTGAGCAGCCGCTCTGTGTTCTTGCTATCTCCAACTTTTGAGGTGGGATCTCTACTGAATTTTCTGCTTCAGTCTTACAGCCTCATGCATCACCCTTTCAGGGTTTCCTGGCAGTGAGTGTGACACTGTCGCACATTTTTGCCTGGCCTCTCAGGCCTTCTTTTGAAATCAGGGTAGAAGCGTCTATGACTCCATAACTCTTGGAGGCCTGAAATACCAGCACCATGTGGATGACACTAAGATCTGCTGGCAGCTCAAGCAGTAGCCTGGTCCCTTTGTTCCACGGGTGTGCAGCCTCTGAGAGCCTGGGTGGTTGAACCCACAGATTTACTTCCCTGCGCAGCCCTGAATGCGTGGGATACCCTGGGACTCTTCTCAAAGCAAAGTTTCTAGAGTTTATCCTTTTATACCCTTGAGCCTGTGGTGAGTGTGGTCTGGTCAATTCCTGAGATGCCCTCAAGATCATTTTCCTATTGTTTCATTACAAAGTACCTGGCTTCTTTTTAATGGCGTTGTTTTTAGCAATGACACTTTCCTCAGTTCCAGCTTTACCTGTGCGTTCTTTCTGAGCAAGCTGCAAAATTTTCACATCTTTTTGCTCTGCTTTTTGTAGATTTGACTAAAAGCAGCCAGAATTACCCATGCCACAGCCTGAACTTTGAGCTGCCTTGAAATTTCCTCTGCAAGATTAGTCCACCACCTTTAAATTCAGTCACACAAAAGCAATTGGCTTGCCTGAATGTTACACAGCTTCTAGCACATTTTCCAGTAGAGTCCTCATTCTCAGCTTAAACCTTACCAGCTTGGCCTTTACTGTCTGCATTCCTATCAGCCTTCTTGTCTTCTGAGGTTCCACTACCATCTCCCATCGGTCTCTGCTTACAACATTCTAAGGCCTCCCTAGATGGCATCTCCAGACTTCTCTATACTCCCTGCAAACCAGTTTCAAAGGCTTCTGAACCATGTGATCAGCTACAGTCACGGCAAAACCCTACTTCTCTGTACCAATTTTCTGTTTTAGTCGCTCTCCCATCTCTGGGACAAAATACCTGACAACCACAATTTAAAGGAGGGTGGTTTAACTTGGGTCATGGCTTCAGAGGATTTAGCCCGTAGCTGGTTGACTCCAATGCTGAAATGGCATGGCAGAAGGGCATGGCAGGAGGGTGTGGCAGAGGAAAGCTTCTCATCTTATTATGGCAGCTGAGAGAGAGAGAGAGAGAGAGAGAGAGAGAGAGAGAGAGAGAAAGAGAGAATGAGAGAGAATGAGATTAGAGTGATGGACCAAAATACATCCTCCCAGGTCATGCCCCCAATGACCTACCCTCTTGACCAAGTCTCGCCTCCTAATACCACATGTAACTATAAACTCATCAGTGGATTCATCTGCTGATAAGTATGGCGTCACCATGATCCAGTCACCTTCTAGAAGCCCCACCTCTGAACACATAGACTTTTGGGGGACATTTTAGATCTAAACTGTAACATATTCCCTGATAGAGAAAAATGTCCTTGCCTCTGAATGTTATGTTTCTAAAAACATTAGAAGAAAAATGAAATTTTAGTAACTTTGAAGCTAGATACATAAGAACGAACATGTGAGTTTGTTTTTCAATATGTATAGAAGAATTCCCTTGGGGATTTCTCTGAGAAATGAAGGAGAAAAATCTTTTCCTTAAAAATAAAGTTTATCGGGCCAGTGAAAATGGCTCAGCGGCATTGCAAGCGCAAGGGCCCGAGTTCGACTCCCGGAACCCACATACGAAAAAGGGGCTGGTGATATCGCTCAGCGGCATGGGCGCCTGTTGGCGCGCGAGGTCCTGAGGTCGACCCCCCGGTACCCACAAAAAAAAAAAAAAAATAAATAAATAAAGTTTATCAAGAAGTTAAGGCTTGTTGCGCTGTAATTAGGGCTGTTTTCTGACCATTAAATTGAAATTTTAAAGAACAAAGTAATTGTTCCAATTTCCCAAAGGAGATAAATACCTTATACTTTCCTACTAAGTGTCAAGCAATCCAGGAGATGTTGCTACATATATTATTTGTAAATGTAGAAGTAATTAGAATTACTCTAGAAGTAATCCATATTATACCTTATTCAAATACCATTATTTCTATTGTATGGGATGTTTTAAGTTCAGAGAGCTGAAGAATGTTACCTAAGGTAATGTAGTCAGTAAGCAATATAGACTTGAGAGTCCTAATCATATTTATGTGAATCCAAATGAATCCAGCACCCTTCCACTTTTACTCTGTACCCTCCAGTGCTTTCCAGTTATGAATTTTAGAATCCCCGTGTGTGTTTCATGGGTTTGACATATCATGCAGACCCCGGTCTCAGATGATTTCCATGAGTTGGCCTGGAGCTTGCTTGCAGGTCTTTTCGGTGAGCACATTCTTGAGGTGTTGCTTGGGAGCGCGGGATGGGTTGATGCTATAAAAGTTCCCACGTGAGAAACAAGATTCCACCATTAGGCTTGAGCGGAATCCAGCTGTAGTGACCAGCCTCACCAGGCTTGATTTTCTGGTGAGAGGTGAATAAGAAAGGTCTGTTGCATGGAGATCCAAAGGTCTAGTCCCATTGCTTAATGCCCAGACATGGGGACAAATGCTGTAGGAGGATTGAGGGCAATGGAGGAGATGGGGGAAGAAGGAGCAAGTGGTTCTCAGTTCTGGGGCCAGAGACTCAACTTAGAAAGCTGACATAGAGCTGAAAAGGACGACTTCTTTGGTGATGGCAACTGAAAAGGAAAGACAAGGGGAAGAATTCAGTCTCTGTGTCATAATAACAATTTTGAAGCTCTACCATGTGCTAATCATGTCCAACACTTGTCGTGGCTTTTCATATTTAATCCTCACTGATCTCAGGTAGGTCCTATCAGTATATCTCTTGTATACCTGGGAAAAACTGAAACTCAAAGAGGCTTAGGAACTTGCATCAACTCACACAGGCATTATGGGGTAGTTCTGAGATTCAGAGTAAGATATCTCACTCCTAGGGAAGAACTTTTACCGTTACTCTCTGGGATCAGACCTGTGTTCCAACCTAGCACAAATATGCTTAAGCTTTTTGATCTTGGGCAAGTTGTGTTAACTGACTTGAACTACATTTTTTTCTCTCCGCAAATATGGGTCTTTATTAATATTTACTCCACACCATTGTGCATCTTTCATTTATGTAGCGAGAAGTGCATGGAAAGAAGCAGTCGATGCAGGGGTGTCGGGCACCTGGTAAATAGCAATACAAGCCAATAGTTACTACTAAGCTAAATGATGAAAGAAAGTTAAATTATAAGCAGTATTTTTCAAATAGTAAGTCTTGAGCTGTGTATATGTGGACGGTGTGGAGAAATGAAAATTGTATTTCTGATTATTAATAGCAATAAAAATTATTTTATAGTCTTTTAAAACAGCAGTTCTCAAGTGTGGTACCAGGACCAGTGGCATTGGTTTCTCCCCCCAAAATGCAAATTACTGCACCCTGCCTGGGACCAGCATTTTCGTGTTAACAACACCTCCAGGTGATTCTAATGCACATGGAAGTTTGAGGACCATGTGTGATTCACAGGTGGCATTGGAAAATCATGAAAAGCTAGAAAAGGGTACATCCGAAGCCTACAAGCCTTTAAAGTATGTGCCAGGTTTGTAGTAAATAAAGATTTTAATTCTCTACAGAATGCTGCCTGGTATTTGTGTGACTTTAATCTCGTATAATTGTTTACCTTTATTTTCCAATGTAGCTGGTCATAGTGGAGGTGGGTGAGTCCTACAGAAGTCTATTCATTTATCTGTAGAAAGACATTAAATGCTTAGATTCTGCACTTTCATTTAGAGCTGAAAAATAAAATCTCACAATTCTTTGTGTGTAGCTCTGAGCCCTGAGTATCAATTTCAAGAATTTTAATGATAATTGTCCAGATGCCTGAACAGCTGTAAAATTAGGAATTAAATTACGAACTTAGAAAAACCACAGTCAGTATTTTATTACTTGAAATATTTATTTTGTAAAGCACATGCAGATAAGAAATGGGCAATCCAGTCAATCTGATAATAATACTGATAAAAATATTCTTTGTGGTAAAAGTGGGAATGATATAAAGTTGTAGACTAGCATTTTTCCTCTTCAAGAAGACAATGAATATATTTAAGATATATATTGATTGTACACTATTACTTTACAGAGAGACCATGTAATATTGAACTGGCCTGCCTTTTTTCATAGTGTGTGGTATTTTTAACTGTTGCATGTGGTTTGTGGTGGACAAATATGTTTACCTTAAGACCCAAAAGTATCCTGTTTGAAAATACAGCGTTCAGATTCACTAGAAAAGACTCGAAGGCTTTCTTTTTCTGTTAAAAATTTTAAGTGGGGTTTTTGGAAGGCAGATTTTTCAGTAGGTTTATATTATTTTTTTCTAAGAGTTTGTTCTCAGTGATATGTGAAAATATTTTTAAGGGCACAAGTGTCAGGAGAAGCACATTTCAGGGGTAAGAAAGTCTACCTTTTGGCTTATTAGAGGTAAAACTACTTATTGAAAAGTCTCTTGAGAGATGTCTCAAAAGGTCCGTGTCTATTTTGCATTTTGGAGTTGGAGAAGAGTGGGAAGGGCGTGGGGAGAGAGCTGGGGGCATGTGGAATCTACGCTTACTGGTGGCACCAATTAGCATCCGTGGACTCAGGCAAATCCCGTGGTTTAGGATCTGTAAAGTAAGGGTGTTGGGGCTGACACTTTCTCAGGTTGCTACAGCACTGAAAAAGTCTGCGTTTCCAAATGGGAGCGTGTTCTTTTCGAGTGCTTTTGATAAGAATGTGGCTGTGTGTATGAATTTGGTAGGGCTCTGAAAACGGATATGTGATTTTAGAACAGGGCGAGGACCTGGAAGGCACATGCACGACAGGATAAAGTGTAGGGTGACTTTTTCCTGACACATTTCACGTGCCTGCGTGCTGTGGGTTTGGAGAGAGAGGTGAGACGATTCCACTCAGAAGGAGGAAATCTGAAAGTGCATAAAGATGATCAGAATGCTTGTACAAAGCCCCTGGTATCGAGGACCGAGGAGTCCTAAGCGGTGTGTGCGATGATCTGTCTGCAAGGGATTTTTCCATCCCCAAATGCCGATAGCATCTCCACTGAGAAACACAGTTAAAAGATTTCAGCCTTCATATTTTGTAAAATCACCTGGGAAATGGAAGATGAAGCCATGTATTTTCTGCCGTTTCAGTAACACCTGTGACTGCTGTTTATTCTTAGATGGCAACTGATGTTTGTGGTGGGGGTGAGAACAGCCCCCCAGCTCTCCGCACTACAGCTCGACCGTGCAGTAACAAAAGCACTGAACAGCTTGGCCGTTAGCAGATATAACTTGAAGACAAACTAGGAATCCATCCTTTGAGAAGTTACTGGTTTCCCGATGACAGCTGTATTTTTAATGAAACAGCTTACAAAGGTTTCCATCAATGTTACTGGACGTTTCTTGTACTCAAATAGAAGTTATGAGTTACAGCATTAAATACATAGACTCCCTCCTGTACGGTAAGAAATGTCACTTGCTTAACATGATGCTAAGTGACAGGAGTGTTCCCTGTCCCTCCCCTGGCCTCCTGTGTACTTGTGATGGCCTTGTGAGGTCTGGGTCAGGCTGAAGGAGGCACCTGCTGAGCCAGCACGTTCTCTACAATCTCTCTCCTGCTCTCAAATGGGAGGGCAGCTTGCCTTTGTTTAATACTAAGTAAAATAATGCTGATTTTTCACTATTGAATTAGGATGTATTACACTTCTACCTGTATCAGATTAAGTATTTTTATTAATTCTTAAGTCTGAATTGTACCCTAAAATTTAAGTTAATTTGTGAATGTGAATTGTACCCTAAAATTTCACTTAGGCAGGTATTTAAAATTGCCTAATTCACTAGAATAGGAACCCTTTTAACTACAGTAAATAGGATTATCTTTACAAATACTGAATGAAAGCATATTAGTATAAGTAAGTATACACTTTGTGTATAATTTTTCATTCAATGGGAGGAATAAGTGTAATTCTCAATTCGTAAAAATCATATAAATAGGATTATTTTAAAGCAATTTATTCTGGAGGAAAATATACTAGATTACAAAGAATTTACTGAGTAAACTAACAGTTTTACTTTATATATCTAAAAATGTTTACTCTTTAAAAATTCTTTTTTAATGAATACATAATAATTATGCATATTTATGAGGTTAGATGCATAAATTTTAAGCAGAGCAAGTAAATATGTAACTAATATCTCTATTTTTAATTTGTATATAGGAGAAAGAATACAGAAAATTTATTACATGCCTAAGGCATGGAAACATTAGATGCCAATATATTTTTTTTTTATTATGTGGGTACCAAGAGTTGAACTCAGGACCTCACGCCTGCCAGGCAGGCGCTTATGCCACTGAGCTATATTACCGATGATTTTTCTCTTTTTGAGTTATGGTTTTGCTATGCAGTTCAGGCTGCCCTTGAACTTACTTTATAGCCCAGACTGGCCTTGAACTCGCATCGATCCTCCTGCCTCAGCTTCCTGAGTGCTGGGATTACAGGCATGTGCTACCATGCCCTGCTCTAAGAATATTTTTGAAAGCATTTTTGCAGAGTTTAGATTAACCCTAAAGGCAGCTGAAACATGTACTATATTGATATCAAGACGTAACATAATATTTTCCGGTTTCAGTGTATTTTTAAGCTAATTCTTTTGATATTCCTTGTAATAACATTAGTTACATTGAATTCATTTACTGTAAATTGAATGTTCTCAATGCGCTGTTAATTTTCATTCCATTCAGTCTTCAAACTACACAATAATCATACATCCTTCTTTTATTTTATGCTCTTCATGTTTTGGAAAACGAGTAACCCTGAAGGTATTTAATACTTAAAGAGATTTCATGCCAAAAGCAAAAATACAAAAATAAAAGAGTACTCTGTAAGCACTGCCTTGGCCAAATAACCATGGGGGTGAGAGAGAGAATGAGCAAGGGAGAAAGAAAATACAGTTCGTGGCGACGCTGTGTAAATCTGGGGGACATTATCTCTCTGTGCACACTCCTTTCCCGGGCTGTTTAATTTGAGAAACATTCCAGGGAGTCTCCTTAGCTCCACTGACATGGGCCTGGGGCTGAGGCTTGATGACTCTGAGGGACTCCTGTCCGCAGCAGGGAAGGACAAACAGAGCCAGGAGCGACGGACTGTCCACCTCCTTGGTGCAGGGGACGGGGGATACCGCGTGTGCTGTCCACATCCCACTTTGAAGTGTGGGATGCAGTTGCAGAAACACGGGTGATTTTCAAATCTCGATAAAAGAATGCGTAGACTTTCTCAGACATTCACTAATGGCTCAGTGGTGTCACATCTGGGACTCTGCATCTGATATATGCGGGTGATGGCAAAATACAGTGAATGTTTAAATTCAAAAATTTCTCAAAAACGTGTTGCCATTAATCCTCAAATCCTCCCCCGTGCATCAAACACACTTATCCCATCCTTCTTGCCACTTTCTGAAGCAGCTCTGGAAATAGTCTTTCCTGAGTGGTTTTTTTTTTTCAGGTGTGATCAGAAGAAATACAGAGAATGCTGCTGCCGAGCGCAATGCAGCAGAAAGGCGGGCTCAGCAAACCATCACAGTGTGTCCTCATCCACCTTATTCAGCGTGTCTGGCACTGTGTGACTCCTGGCTTTTCGCCAAATGGAAAATGACCGGGAAAGGGAAATGTTAGGAATTAGTTCAGGACTCAAGGCAGCCAGGACAGCACAACTAAAGACACGAAAGAGGGCTTCCAGAACTGCTTCAGAAAGTGGCAGGAAAGATGGGATAAGTGTGTTCGAAGTGAGGGAGAGGATTCTGAGAAGGATTAATGGCATTATGTCTTTTACTGTAATAAATTTTTAAACTTAAACACTATATTTTTTGAGCACACCTCATACATTTTCAAAAGCAAGAATAAATCATTAGTGGTTCCCGAGCATTAGTCCCTCTGTGTTGAGCAAATAACGTGCTGACCAAATGTGTGGCAGGGTAATAGCAGCGCATCTTGTGCTGCTGTTCTCTGCTAATTTGATATAATAGAAGTTTTCTTAAGCTCTTAAAAATAGCCATTATTTAAAATAAAATTCTGTGGCACTATTTTTATGGAACTGCCAAGCAGTTAGTGTATGATATCTTTTGTGGGCTAAAATGCTAAAATAATTCAGAAAGAAAAGATGTATAAAAGTCGTATTACCATAGGCCTGGAGGTGGCGGAAGTGGAGAGCAGAGAGGGAGAGGGAGAATAAATAAATATGTATTTTAAGGTGGAAGTGATTAAATTACTCGTGATATTTCATATTAGTCTGAGATGTGCTGAATTACATTTTGATACAGTTTGTTGAGGTTGTCAGTGGATGGGCCCAGTGACTGTTTAAGAAATTGGAGACTGATGCTTCCTATCAATGTCGATCCATGAATTGTAATCAGACTGTGTTACAGACTTGGGGGGCAAGCAGTTTTGGTCTCTGTTAAAGTGGTCCAACGGGATTACATTAAATTTTTATCTTAATTCTAAGCTTTGACTTGAACTAAAGCTATTAGGTGCTTTTTCTTGAGTTGGAGTTCCTTTTCCTTGCAATTTTGTGGTATTCTCTGGTTGCGTTCCCAAAAGCTGTCTTTAGAATGCAGTCACCTGCGAACCTGTCTCCCTGTCCCTTTTTTGAGTGACTGAATTTGCGCTATGATTGATTTTAATAAGAGGCAGGGAAGAATCAGGCTTTATTAAACTGTAAGGAGCTGTAGTTAAACAGTTCAGCCATACAGTGTTTGTTGGACAGCTGTGGGGAAATTAGTAATCTGGTAGCTCTAGCACCTCTTAGCATGATTCATTTAACTCTGACAGATCTCTGAATATGAACGTTTTGTTTGTGGTAAGTGGCTGCTAGTGAACTAGTACTGTATTTGATTGTTTGAAAAGCCCTTTTTTCTCCAAAACAGTTTATATGGCATGATATTATAAAAGCTTCAATAATTGTATAAATTATTAGTGAATTTCCCCATATTGTTTTAAGAATCTCCAATTTTTTAAAATGTCTACGTTTGTAATCCACTACAAGTGCTTCTTTCTGCAAATTCTATTCCCCTTTTTTAGGTTCATTTAGTCAAACACTTTCCTTCTTAGGCAGTGATATTGACTCTTATTTTTCACCTGTGGCTGTTTATAAAGGTTGATTCAAAACTCAGTATTGGGCCGTTGAGATGGCTCAGTGGCATAAGCACCTGCCCGGCAAGCGCGAGGTCCTGAGTTCGACTCCAGGTACCCACATAAAGGAAGAAAAAAAAAAGGGCCACTGATATCACTCAGCAGCAGAAGCGCTTGCTGGCAAGCGTGAGGTCCTGAGGTCGACACTCTGTACCCACATAAAAAAACAAAAAACAAGCAAACAAAAAACCCTCAGGATTTCTGGTTGTAATAGTTGATACATTGTGTCAATTTAGAAGTTTAGAAGTTTAACTAAGTGACTCAGCAGGGAGCCAGGGTGCTCACTTTGTAAATATCCTGAGCCTGTGCAAAAGGATGGCATGGAGATGATGTAAGTGCTACACCTGCCCTAGGGCAGGTAGCCTGCTTACAATATAAGGGAGGAAAAGAGGCTTGCTCTTCCCCCCATTTTTGCTCTTGTGGCTTTTGCTGTTTCCTGCCATCTTGAGCTGTTGCCCCTCTGCCATACCACCCTGCCTTGGGGCCAGCTAATTATGGACTGAAACCTCCACAAACTGTGAGCTAAATAAACCTTTCCTTCCTTAATTTTTGGCTTTGCATATTTTGTCTCAGGAATGAGAGAAGAGTAACCAAGACACTGGTTAATCACTAATCTTATTGCTCCACCCTTTTGAAAGTTTTTGCTAAATTAGGTGTGATAGTAAATGCCTTGCAAGTTATCACATGGAAACAGTGTTTTCTTAGACTAATTTTAAGTTGATAACTTTCTCATAATGACTGGTTTTAGATTATAAATATTTTTTAGCTCATTGATGGAGTGTGTGGTAAATTTCTGCATTTAAAGTTAGCTCTGAGAAAATAAGTTTTGTTTTCTTTCATTTCTTCTGTTAATTTTTGTTTGACTTTGAATATCAATTTCAGAAATTATGAATCTGAAAATAAGTAATGGAAATTCATTTCATCTGTTATTAATTGCCACTTACTGTTCTGTGACTCATTCACTTACTTTTATTAAAAATCAGCTAGGTTCGATTTCAGAGCAGATGTTATCTAGAAATCACCAGGACTCACAGCAGTTGTTCACATCGCATGGCTGAAGGAAATGCTCAAACTGAACTGGGGTCCAAGAGAGGTGTGGTGTAGACGGGTAGGTAGTGGGGCCTAAGGACTAGTGTTTTCCATCAAGGCTTTTTATCCCGAATCTAGACTTGCTTCTTGGGCCGAGGAAAACCCTGACCAGCTACACTGTGAGGCACCAGGCCCAGGCCTTCTCTGGGTGTCTGCAGTGCCGTCTCACAGAATCAGCCTCAATTTCTGGGAGGCTTCAGCTGCTTCCTGTTCGATTCTAATGAACATGAAACTCCTGAGAAGGTGGCAGCTGTGAGTTAGGGACCACAGGCATAGCTCTTTTTCTTCTTCAAAGCCATAGGCCTTTTCCTCCCTAGAGTTCAATGTCTTGTGTCCATCCTTTCTCTTTTGACTTTTCTTTTTCTTCTTTTTCATTTTCTTGATTTGCTTTCTCCTTGTTACCCTAAAATGTTATCTGTTTGCTTTCCTATAGGATTTAAATTTTCTCATGGTTTTTTCTTTCCCCGTTTCTTCTCATTACCATTGGTCATGGTGTTTATCTGACCTCTTTTTTCCTCTATTTTACATTTCTGAGATGTGCTGTATTGGTAATTCTGTCTGTTCCTTTTGGAATTTCCAAAGCTGTGGACTAAATAGTCCACTTTAATTATCCAAAAGTATTTGAACAAATTGTCACACAACTGTTATTAGCTCTTCTTTTCTCCTCTTAGTTTCATAAAGCTCTTGTAGAAATGTAGTAGAGAAGCAGCTGATTTAGTAAATACTACATTATAGGTTTTTTTAAAAAAATCCTTTATTTGAGAGTGATTTCTATTTTGATATTCATTAACAGTGACAAGTCACTTAAAATATTTGGCAAAATCACGATAATGGTCAAATGAGACCACTGACTGAAAGCAAATCACGATGCAAATGTTACCACTGAGATTCATTGGTGAGGAGGGTCACCATTCAGTATCATAGGACATTTAACGTTTTATATTTTGTTTTCTAACTCTTTATTTTGAAATAATTTGAAGCATACAACAACTTGCAAATTTTATTCTCATATAAACATTTCTAAATATTAGCACGCTAAAGTTATCACACCAGGAAATTTATAATAATACTATTAATTAATTTATAGTTCCTAGTCAAATTTTATCAATTTTCCCACCAAAGTCCATTTTATGGACAGTTGCAGACCAGAGTCACACCTCACATTTAGTTATCATGTCTCCTGGGTTCCTCCAATCTGAGATACTTCCTCTGTCTTTCTTTGTCTTACAGGACCTCGAAGCTTTTGAAGAGCCGTGAGCAGTTATCATAGAGAAGGGCTGTCACCTTGGGTTTTCTGATGTTGTCTTATGATTAAATTGAGACACCGGGTTGTGCATTTTTGACACTGGGTCGTGTGAGGAAAGCACGTGCTGCCAGTGTAGCTGACTCCTAGGGCTGTTACCTTCAGTTCCTCCACTGAGGTCTGCCAGGTTTCTCTATACTAAAGTTGCTCACTGCTTCTTTGTCATTAGTAAGTATCATGTTGAGAGATTCTTCGAGACTCTTTGCCACTTGTTCATCCTACTTTCAACCACAAATTTTAGTGCTCATTGATTATTCTTGTCTGAATCTTTAGTCACTGTGCCATTTTACAAACGGTAATTTTAAAAAAACTTTCCAGTACTCTTTGTACATTTTTTAGTTGAAATTCTTCTGTAAGAAAGAGCTTTCCATTCTCCCCAATTTATTTGCTTATTAATTTATGTCATTATGGTCTCGTGGGTTGTTGTTCAATTCTATGAGTTATAATCTATCACGACTGGTATTTATTTTTATTGTCAAATCGTCTGCATTTGACCACTACGAGGCTCTTCACGTTGGCCCCTGTGCCCTTTCTTCATGGTACGATCGTTTTTAGAGAAGCTCTTATTCTGGGATATTTCAAGACGCTTCCGGCTCCTCTTTACACTTCACTTAATCCAGCGCTTGGATGGCCCATTTCCGCAAGCAGCCCAAATTTCTTTTGTTAAAAAATGGTATTTAGAAACAAAGATTTGGGTGTTAGATGTGCCCTTTTACAAAGGAATGTATCTTGTTCCTTCTGCAGTGTATTTACTTATTTGCTTAAATCTTTAATATACATATCAAAATATTTGTCTGTTAATGTTTTTCTTTAGGCTTAGATTAAAATACTTTATGTTCAAAGATAATGGCTGTCTTCTTCCTCCCCATAGTGAAAAAGCCCTGTGTTTGATCTACAGCGAATACTATGGACATATCATGTTGACCTGTATATTTGCATAGTTAAGCGACTCACTATGGATCAAGGCTGTATTTTTAAATAGACTTATTTAGATTCCTCCTTTGTTAGCAATATGACAACGAAGGCTCATATTTCTAACGTTTTCAGGCTGTTTTGGAATTTGGGCAAGAATGCTGTCTTCAGTTCAGAAAGTGTAAAACCCCATGAAAGCTGCATATCATTCCAATTGAAAATTTAAATGATTTTTTTTAACACCAAGAATTTGCTTAGAAATTGGTGTAATCAGTAGTTTATTTATTGGTATTTTTTCAAGCTTTTTCTTAACCCTCACTTTCACTGTTCTGGATATTTTCCAACTTTCCCCAGTGCCTATTTCTCAGTTCTTTTCCTCTTAAGTCTCCACTGAGGACTAAATAAACCTCAGATTGTACAGGGGGAAAATATACGCAGTTTCGTGCCCTCACTCCCCATTTCTAATATCACTAAAATATGTTTTTTTTTTTTTTTTTTCTAGCCAATTCTGGATGTGATCTTTCAAGAGACAAGGGAAACTTTTTCTATCATAAGATTTTTCCATCACAGATATGTTTCATAGCTATTGATAGCAAAGCAAAGCAAAACAAAACAACACCGAACAAATGAACAATGCAAGTTCAGGGCATTAACTCACTCATTAGCCAGGCTTTTATGGCTGAGCTACCACTGAATCCAAGGTAATACCTGATATTCAAACGCTTCCGCCTTTTTAAAACCATATAACTTTAGATGTCATTGACAACACTATAATGCTCTTTATCTGATACTTGTGGAAATTTTTGTTCCATTTTCTTTGGGTATGTGGCACTTTTGGATTTCCTCATGTAGGGAAGAACTTCTATCACCCGTTCTTTAAATTGTCTCTCTTCCTTGGGGAACCGCATGTTAAAATTTCTGAAAGCACAGCTGCTTTTGGTTAATTACTCGAGTTCTAATCCTTGCTCTCTTAAGTTAGTTCTTGGTTAAACTACGTAATCGCTCTTATCCTCAGTTTCTTTTTCTGGATATTAAGAATAAAAACTAGAATTCTTGGCACAGTAATAGTAATTTAAATGGGGTGATAGAGTACAGTGGTTGGAGATGCCTGACACATAGAAGACACTCCCGATACATTGTTATGGCTGTTATTTGTGGATCCTGCCTTTGGACCTCATCATCCTACCTGCATTTTCTAGATGACTAGATGCATGAGTAGTCAAGATACATGTAAAGATACATGTAAAGATAGGAATAGTTAGTCTTGCATTCCAAAGAGGTGACACTAAATGTCTTCAACCTCTTAGATGATAAAGGGATGTCTCTTAAAGAATAAAAATACATCGTTATATGCTTGTTGCTTTCTTAATATTTTTCGTATAAGTTTGTCACACAGGAAATAAAATAATGGAAAACCAGCTTCTTTCAAATTTCTTCAACTGACTAGAAGTTTCATGAAAAGTCCCAAGATATGGAGTAACCTAAGCCAAAGATAACCCTCCAACCTGGCCAACCATTTTGTCTTTCTGAAAGATGGCACCCATAAGCAAGAGGTGTGAACGGTTTCTCACCACTTCCTTCTCTACCTTTATTACTTTATTTCTTGGTTTCAGAGAAGGGGTGAGGAGTTGGAAGAGAGAAAGGAGACAGGGCATGTCCAAAATGACAAGAGCAGCCCACATCAAGTGATAGTTAAACACAGGAAAATCTTAGCTTTTAATCACAAATTATCAGATAGGAAGGGAAATTGACTTCTATTAGTATTCCCATTGTTACTAATGAGTTAGAACTTAGTACCTATAACATGGTAGATGCAGAAAGCATTTTCTAGCACCTAGTTAAAGGTGGGTGAGGTACGATAGTGATTCTCTGCTTAGGTGTCTTGCCTTAGCTGTAATCTCCGAGGGACAGTATTATTTCCCTTGGAGAGTGAATGAAAATTTTAATCTTTTAGTGTTAGCACATGTAATGTCTATGTTTGGGTCTCATTTTGATTTTGTAGCTTCTTGGGAACTTCTGAAGTTGTTAGCTTGCTATTATTGTTTTTGTGAGATTTTGAAAATAGCATAGTAAACTGTTTGTTTTAGTGAATGCATTTTCTACTATTAGTCACTCTCAGTGCTTACAAAATTCTGTGTTCTTTTATATACATGTCAGCATTTTTACCATTTCTTGGCTTAGGAAGGGTACATATTTAAGTTTACTGGGAACCATGGAAGGGAAGATATCACGGGTGTTTATTTGGAGGTTTATTTAACCAGAGTCATGAGTATGGCATTGCCTCTTTGGCCTGCAGAGTTCTGGGAAGCCTCTGGTTGCATGTGCCTTTCTGGCTGGGCAGCTGGACAGCAGTGACGTCTTGTGTGTGTCACCCTGGGACAGGGCCATCAGCAGCAGAAATAGGTCCATCCCAGTTCCTGCTGATTTTCCACAGGAATCCATGGTATGGTGGGAATGTTTACTTCTTTACTTTTCATAACTAAGAGCAAAGAACTCCTTCCATGTAGAAGTATATTTCTCCTGTGGTGGTAGAGAAGGGTTCTACCTTTTACATGATTTACCAATCACTTTTGCCCACGAGTATATGTCATGCTACATTGGACACGTTTTAATCACAACAGGAAAGGTCAGCAACATATTAATAAAAGTGGCCATGCTACAACTCAAAGACTAACAATGAACTCTAGGGTATATTCAATTGTAATGATAAATTCTCTATGACTCGTGGTTCGTCCTGGATTTTCAAGTGAGTTTTGAAGATTCCTAGCCCATACTTTGGTGACAGTCAAAAACCTTTTGAGAAATTGATATTATGCAAATATCTTTTGGTGAAAGTCTTCCTTTCCAGGGAAAGGGCCTACTAACAAAATGCTGAGAAATGAATATGACATTTATAGATGGAGAAAGAAGGATGCCATTTTGTGAATTCTCCCAGTGAACAAGGAAGGAAGGAAGGAAGGAAGACAAGTCAGGCAGAGGGGACCCATCTGTCGAGAGACAGTGTGATGATGGGATCATCAGGAGATGTGGGCAGATGTCCAGAGGTTGGTGTGAAGTTGGACACTGCTGATGAGAAGAAGGAATAGAGTCAAGAAATGCGAAAGGGTTAAAATGACTAAAGATGGTGACTAACTGACAGAAGGAGGTCAGGGAGATGGGAAAGACCCTGACCAAACGAGCTTAGCAGTCACAGATGGCAGTGACTCAGGCCCCTCTCACCCTCTGAAAGCCCGCGGAGCCCAGAGTTTTAAATCACACACTGTGGTGAAGCCTGAAAATAGCGTCTCATGGCTCAGCTCTGTCAAAGTCACACATGTAACTTCGGGAAAAAAAGATCTGTGTGTTTTAATTTCAACACCTGGAAAAGAATAATAATTTCTCAGATTTTGTAAGGTTTAATTATAGGAGAGAAATCATATTGAAATAACTTCATAAATGCAAAATGTATTGTTGTTGTTTTGTCTGTGATTCCTCTGTGCTTAATCAAGAAATGTAGCACCACATCTCCAAACTTCTAGTTACACTGTCATAGTCGTCTCCGGGTACCTGGCAGTTTTGCAAGTGTGGGGTCACCCTCAATGTTCAGTTCCCTTCCTTCATCTTTTTAATTTAAGGAAACAAGAGGTAGTTATGATTGAGTTCCTTTTTTTCTTAAGTTGATTAATGAAAAATGTTCAGTCATTTATCCAAGTAAAATAAATGCACATGCTAAGAGGCAGGCTTAGAATTTTCTTTTCTTTGGTGACAAATAGGAGGTTTATGTGGGGAAACAAAATACTTGTTTGCGAAGAGTCAGTGTGAATGCGTCAGAGGTGACTAATACCTTGAATCTCATCCGGACACCAGCACGGGGGAGCTAAGGTGGAATAATGGCCATCTTTATGGCAGGTTGGCCTGGCACAGATTCCCATATGGCTTGTACCCAGGGAGGTGGCCAGGCCACACTCATGACGTGCAGCCTCCCCCTACTCCTTTGAACCGACAACAAGCAGAAAGCAACCCAAATGGCTTGTAGTGTTATTTTCTGTCATCTGCTTACTACAGTATTCTACAATTTTCAGTTATATTAATAGAAAAATGAAGAGAGCTCTGGAGGGCAGACACTTGGGGCATTGTGTCTGGGATGAGCCTCATGCTGAATGGTTTAGAGGGCAACAGCTCCTTGGCCCACCAGGGAAACCCACAAGCCCCTCACACTATCTTGACCTCAAGAAAGCGATGAGAGAAGAATTAGAATCTGCAGTTCTTGCAATCTACATCAGTAACATTTCTCAAGTGGGTGTGAGGTTAAGAATACTTACTAAAAATTTCCACCACCTTTTATACTTCCTTTTTTTTAAAAAATGAAACATAACTTTTATAACCAATCAGCGTTTACCCATCTTTCCAAGAAATGAAAGAGTGCAAAGGAGTAAATGATTAGGAGCTTACTGTTTTCAAATATCATCATACATGCATTTTTTTCTTCATTTGCTTCAGACAGCATGCAGTTTCGTTGCATTACTAGTGTCGTCCATGAAATCAGAGACGGAATCTCTTAACGGCCTCACACTTGATCCACACCTTATTCTTACTTATAATCAGACTGTTGTGTAGCTATTCTTACACAGGTGCTATTAGTTACTTATGAAACCTGGTGCAGAATGACTTCTCACTTAAACAGATCTATTGCTTAGAATAAAAACAATACCAAAGTTTGAAAGAATATATCAGCACATATTTTGGTAATGGCAGCATTGCTAATGAGGGGTTTTAGCCTGCTAATTTACTAGCTTAAAAGGGCTATCAGTGATAAGCTAAGTTCAGTGTACCTGGTAGAATTCCAAGCTTATAATCAAGCTCACATTTGAATTTCATATTAGTGAAGCTCTTTGCTGTAGAATCACGCAGAAGACAGCATATGGCAGTGATGGCAAACCTTTGAGAGCTTTCAGTGATACAAACTGCCAGCTGCAGCATGCGTGCCATAGGCTTGCCAAGCCTGGCATATGCTATCATCAACCTGGAGTGGTCACAGGTCTTTAAGTGGAGAGAAAGACCTGGAAGAACATAACACCTTGACATCCATTCATTTCCTCTTTCCCTCCTGTCTGTGGTCACAGCTGCAGACCTCAGTACTTGAAGCAGTAAAAAATTAAGACTGTACTCATGGGGTCCAGCTGACAAGAAGTCACCTATCCTGGACCCGTCTAGATGATCAGCTATGACGGCGTCCGTCATCCTTTCCTAAGGAAGGGCCGTCACGAGTACAAATCACGGGAACACAGAGGCCCACTTGGCCTAAAGACTGCTGCTGGGAGAGGTAGCGTGGACGGAGACTGACTCAACGCTGTTCAGTGTGGTCCCACCACTACCGAGCATTAGCGATGGGGCTGGTGCCCACTGAGGGAGTTTTCAATGTTTTTTAACATTTACTTTAAATGAACTCATATTTAAACTTAAAAATGTATACGTTTTTCAATTATTAAAAAATTTAAGCTAGTTTTGGAGCAAGGTGGTTCTGTGAATCCAGTATTTTTTAAACTATAAGTCTTAGCAAACCTAATGTCTATCAGCTATTTCCAATAAAATTTAGTACCCAGATTGAGATATGCTGTAAGTGTGAAATACATACTGGATTTTTAAAAATTAGTCTGAAAAAAAAAAAAAAGAACAGATATTTTGTTGTTTTTGTAGACTGTTTCCATGTTGAAATGATACATTTTGGATATAGTCTTCATATTATTTTTAATGTAATTAAAACTTTTAAATGCAGTTTCCATTTTATTCCTCTAGGACAGTGTTTATTCAAATTCTTACGACAGCCCAAGACTGCCAGTGTTGGGCACTGAGAAGCCCAGCGTTTCATGGGGTTCATTATAACACCGTGATCCAATAGGGACTAATCATACAATATTCACTGATGACAGCCAGTAATTTTCGGCACTGGGAAAATAATTTGACAACTCTATTCCTTACAGCACAGATTATTAACCAAATAGAGGAAAGCTAACCTAACAGGTATCCACTCACCAGAATAGCTGGTCATATTTAGAGCACTAAATAAATGTTTAACGAAAACTTCTCATTCCAGATTTCCCTCCTTTTTTTTTTTTTTTTTTTTTTTGTGGGTACCGGGGGGTCGACCTCAGGACCTCGTGCGCCAACAGGCACCCGTGCCGCTGAGCGATATCACCGGCCCCTTTTTCATATGTGGGATCCGGGAGTCGAACTCGGGCCCTCGCGCTTGCAAGACAGGCGCTTATGCCACTGAGCCATCTCACCGGCCCCAGATTTCCCTCCTTTAACTTTGAAAGAAATTTCTCTTGGTAAGAATTAGCTGAGCAAAAGATGTTGTTCTAATTATGTTACATGTTTCGTACAGATCAGGCGATGATTATTTGTGAATTATCTGTGCAGATGTGGAATTCTCACAGCCACAGAGTGGAGCAGAGGGGCCCAGGACTCGCCTTCCTTTGCCACGTAGAACTAAGAATTCTAGTAGGCCCACCTTTTAAAAATTGGGAAACAACATGTGTGATGAGGTTTAAATTTGGTAGATTGTCATTGGTGAGCAACTTAGGGGAAATCCAAATAATGTGAACTGAGGTTTGTGTAGAAAAGTTGTGTGGCGGAGAGGGGGTCAGAGCTCGGATGGTTACAGCTGCAGAGCCCGGGGAACCTGGGCCACCAGAGATCTGCACTGGACTCATTAAGCCTTCCTTGGGTCACTGATCACTTTTCTCTGACTCTGGCTTTTTACTCTCTGGGATATGGACACCTTGAAGACTGATTCTGTTCGTTTCGTTCACCTGAATTCTTTGAGAGGTGCCTGGCTTGGGTAGGAATTCAGTGTGCATTTATGCACAACATCAGTATCCATGTGGGTCACTAACGGCATTCTCATCAGAAGAGAGAGAGTAACCAAGGGAATGGTGGTGAGCATGGGCTTCATGAGAAGAGGACCATCTGTGGCCCTGTGGTTCTGTTTTGCGATCTAAAATTACTGAGTAATTTTTTCACAGGGTTGTCAGAGACACTTACATGATAAGGAAAAGGACTTGTTTGATGATAACACACTATGCAAATCCAAGACTTCACTATCAATGGGCTGGGGATAGATTCTTTTTTTTTTTTTTTTTGTGGGTACCGGGGGTCGACCTCAGGACCTCGCGCGCCAGCAGGCGCCCGTGGCGCTGAGCGATATCACCGGCCCCTTTTTCGTATGTGGGATCCGGGGGTCGAACTCGGGCCCTCGCGCTTGCCAGGCAGGCGCTTACGCCACTGAGCCATCTCACTGGCCCTGGGGATAAATTCTTATTCATCACTGAAATTTGCCACCTTGCTTAGAAACTGATATTTAATAAATAGGTGTATAATGGATCAGCAAATGAATAGGAGTTCGCTGCTACTGCCACTGTCTATATTTCTATTTTTTCATCCGCCTGAAAATACATACAGCTGTTCTTATTAGAAAAACATCTTAAATATGATTAAATAAGCTTTGAGGAGAAGCTTGAAGTCTTTGTTTATGAGTAAAGTTGATATGTGTAAGTCCATGAACATTTTTATATCACTTTTGTATTTTTAACACCATCTAATTTAAAGAAGATGGAGAGAACATAAAAATATTTCTGAAATCCTGATTCAATAATGCCCAAGAAAATTGGGGGGAATAAGCACAAGATAGGTATCGCACTAAAAATGCTAACTTTGTGTAAAGAAGGTCCTGTCTTAAAGGAAAAATTTGCAGAACTGAGTGCTTGGATTTCAAGGTTACAGGAGTGGTCTTCCAGTCCGAAATTAGAGCCTTCCAAACTTGTTTCTTGGGCTCACTGGACCCGAGGCTAAAGGACTTTTGTCAGTCCCAGACCGAAGAGAAGCGCAGTGCAGATCCTGGCGTGTGCAGACTCCAGCAGCTCTCGGGTAGCATTGCTTCCTTCCACTCCTCTGCGCCCGCCCTTCCTGGCCCCTCTGCATTTGATGCCTTTGCTGTTGCCGTTCTGCTCAGCAGTGTAACCTACCCACACTCAGCCACTGCTGCAGTTCAGTCCCCACTGGCATGTTGGTGCCAGATCAGTCGCAATAAACCACCGTTTTCATTGAGTTTGTCCCCTCTCCAGGAGTCTATGTCCGTGTCCTCTTGCTGTTACCTTGGCCTTGCAGGCATTCCCTGGGCCTTCACTAGGTTGGCCTTCACGCTGCCACCTCTCACCTTCCCAAAATCTCTCCCATCTGTCCCTCCTCTTCCCTGTTACCGCCTTGTCAAGCCTGGCTGTAGTTCTGCGGTCCATGAAAAGCCATCTCTCTATGGTTGAAGGTCATACAGAACTTTCTGGCTGTGCAATGGACTTGCCATTTACAAAATTCTGCTTTCTAATACAGTTGCTCTTTGATGTATGGTGGATTTCCTTCCTGACAAATGTGCCATCAGTGAAAATATCGTAAGTCAGAAATACATCTAACCTGCAAGCATCACAGTTTAGCAGTGCAGCGCTCTGTAGGGTTTCCGAGCTTCCTGTGGCCAACTGGGACCTGGGACTCACTGCTGCCCCCAGCATCTCGAGACGGTGTCCTATCACCTGTCATTGGTGTAGGAAAAGATCAGACCTCAAAACTCAAAGTAGTTGCCCCTGCGTGTGTATCGCCTTTGTGGCATCATCATTTAAAAAATCTTAAGTAGAACCATTGTAAGTCTGAGACCGACTGTGTTATCTTTTATTTGTAGGTCCCAACTGGAAATATCTTAATTTTTAAAGACTCTAAAATATAGGGAAAAAGGGGATCTGGGTTATAAAAGACACGTACACCTTCAAAAGTATATACAACAGGTTATGTATAGCTATACAAACATTTCCAGCACTGAAAGTTGAAGAGATACTTGAAAAACATTTTCTCTCTGAAGAGCCCCTTTTTTATCCATGCAAAATTAAGAGCCCATTAGACCTAGGCTGGTGACGGGTTTATTCGTAAAGCACAGGACAGACCTGGTTTAGGGTCTTCACTTAATATTGCTGACTTTCATTTTGATTTTTTGTGGTGCTTTTTCTTATTGATTATTTTAAAGGATGATTTTACTTTGGAACCTGAAGCTTTTCATGTGATGTTTAGTTATGTACTTATTTATATTTTTAACATATATTAGAAATATATTATGATTGTATATTTATAAATGAAATATGTTTTATTTAAAATGTTGATTTTGCATTATGGGCTGCTATAATTGTGTGCGTTACTAGAAATCCTAATATTTATATTACACAAAGTAGTGAAAAGATGTACCTCCCTATTTATGGCCTTTGATGTGTACTATCTGGAAGTATTTCTCAAAAATCAAACCACAGCACACTTGGCTCTTGGCACCAGAGAACTTGGGCTTTGATGGTGACCACGCCTTGAGCGTGATGCAGCAGTTAGTAAGGGAAAGCTTCAAAACAAAGTAGCAAGGATAGACTGCGCTTTTATTCAGAGGCCAGACATTTCCAAGATGGAGAAGAGAAAGACGGTTTGTAAAAAATATTTTCCTTCTTTGGGTTTTTGACTAGAAACTTATTAGTGTGAGAAAAGGGTGTGTCTTGCTTCTTTCTGTTTAAGCTGTTGCTAAGACCCAGAAGAAAATGCTGCCCTGGCTGTCAGTGGGCAGAAAGAATTTCACACCTTTCCACATTCTCAGTATATTTTCCCTCTTACTCTCTCCCTCTCTTTTTCCCTCTTGCTTCTGTTTCCGTCTCTCCCTCTTGTTCTGTTTCTCCCTGTCTTCTCCTTTCTCTCTTTCTCTCCCTTTCTCTTTCACTTCCCTTTCTCTCCCTCTCTTTCACTTTCTCTGTCTCTCCCCTCTTGGTTCCTCCTTCCTTCATCCTTCCCTCCTCCTCCACAAACCTCCCTCCTCTCTCCAGGTGCAACTTCCATCCTCCTCTCTTCTCACTTCTTTTTTATTTATGCCCCATAACAACATGTCTCCAACATATCTGTTCTCTTTCTCGCTCTCCTGAGCGTCTGTTCTTTACAGTTTCTTACTTTGAATGGAAAATCCGTGTCTCAGCCCTACTGAAAGTGGTTGCTCATAACTGCACTGTGACAGCTCCTCTCGCTCGCCTGTCCTCGGGCTGGTCTGCTTTTCTAGATGAGTTTAGAGTGCGGTAATTCAGATAAAAGAGCCTCAGGGCCACTCCCAAAGAGAGGATCCCCTTTGAAGATGAAAACTGCCTTAGGATAAATGTTGTCTGTTGCAGTAATTTAAAAGGGTAAAGTTTAGTTGTTTTATAAAATACTGAAAAATAATTACAAAAATTGTGGTTACCTCACCTGAGGCAGAAAATAAGAATTTTGGTTATTTTAAGAAATCCGTCTCATGTGAGTTTTTGTGTAACTGGAATTCATTAAAATTGAGAAGTACATCTGTTTTGCATGGAATCAAATATTTCTTTAATCCCCCTGGGGAAGGCGTCAAGCTGAGGCTTAGGAGTTTGACACAGTAACCCTTTGCTAGGTCCTGGTCACCAAGTGCCACATACTGGGTGGTTTAAAATCGTGGAAATGTGTTGTCTCCATTCCAGGAGTTAGAAGTCCAAAATCGAGGTGTCAGGAGTGCCATTTTCCCTCTGAAGCCTGGGGGAGTCATCCTCGGCCCATTCCTGGTTCCTGCAGGTCTGAAGGCCCTTTGTGGGGTCCTGGGCTCCCGCCGCCCCCCTCCAGCTCCTGGCTGTGTCCTTACACAGCCTTCTCCCTGTCTCGGTCATCATGCGGCCTTTTGTTTTTTTGTAAGGACATCCATCCTAGTGGATGTTCCAGTATGTTCCAGTACGGCCTCAACTTAACCAGTTAGATGCACAACACCAAGTTTCCAAAGAAGGCCATGCTCTGAGGTAGCAGGGGTTAGGGTTTCAATGTATCCTTTTTGAGGGACATGATTCTATCTGAACCAGGCATTCCAGGTTCAAATCTCCTTGTCTTCACCAGGTACTCAGATGACTTCAGGCAAACTGCTTAGCCTCGCTGAGACTCCACTGACCTCTCTAGGTAGTTAGGGTCCCTGCCTCCTCCTACTGTGAGGATTAAATGAGGTAATGCTTGGTAGAACACCAGGTGTGGAGCAAGTGCAAGTGTAGATCAACCATCATCTTTATCTTTAGTGGTGGTGTTTTTATTGCTGCTGTGTTTGTTAGAGAAACCCCTGCTCAGTACCTGGTCCTTGTTGCAGTTCATCAAATGTTTAATTTCAGTTACTCTGAGCCCTTATAGTTTGTGTACTGCAGATATTGAGAATTCTATGGTTTGTACTTTTAGCTACATCTGAGGTTACTACAGGTTACTAAAAGTTTACCAGCTGTATGCTTAGGACTATTTAATTTCTTAAGCCTCTTAAGTTTTTTTTGGCAATTTAAGGGACTCTTAGGATAACTTAACTCTGTGGGTCATGCCTAATGAATCAAAGTTTGCAGAACCTTAGTCCTGGTCAAATTTCTCTATAACTTGTCACAAAACTTTTTCTGAAGCTTATTAAATTTACATGTAAAAATATTAAACTAGCAATATTATTGAATGATAATGATGAACAATTCTTCATTACATAAGAAATGGAAGAAGCCAGGTACAGTGATGCATACTAGGAATTACAGCGGCCCCAGAACCTGAAAGGAGGATCACAAGTTCAAGCCCAGCCTGGGCAACTTAGGGAGACTTGTCTCGAAAAAATAAAAATAAAAATAAAAAATAAAATAAATTAAAATAAAATATAGCTCAGTGGTAGAGTATTTCTGGGTTCATCCCTGGTACTGAAAGAGAAAGGAAAGGAGGAATGGAGGGAGGGAAGAAGGAAGGGGGCTGGAGGGAAGAAGGAAGGGATGAAGGAGGGAGTGAGGGAGGGGAGGAATGGAGGCAGAGAGAGGTTAAATTTTCCTCCATTGTCGCAGAGAAGTTAAACAAAGTCCTTTCCGTTGCTCACACTGGAAAAGAACCCAAAAGGATCTGAATGTGCATTGCAGATCGGGTGTGTGGTTTAGTCTGAGAAAGTGCTTGGCCATGGGAGGCCTGTCCTGCCCCTTCGATTAGCCGGCTCTTGTGTGTGCTTTGAAGATCTCGGGAACTCCCCCGAGGCGCAGAGTACTTACACACACAATACTGCCGCAATGGCTACTAGGCCTTCACTTGTCCTCAAGAATATCACAGTCAAGAGACTCTGCAGGTCATTTGCCATCTAATTCCGAGAGAGAGCTGGGGAAGAAGGGGATTCGGTGTTGTCAGCTCACAGGGATTGCCAGCCTCTAACAGACACCTTGACTGAAGAGCTCAAGAGAATACCGAAAGCATGGGCATGGTTTCAGGCACCTGAGGAAGCATAAATCTTTTTCCTTTGGCTGCTGTATTCACCACGTGGCAATTCCTACTTTCTGACCCCCGGGAGCATTAGCGCTCCGTTACCTGTCTGATCGCCGTAATTCTTGCTGCGCTTATGAAAACAGTGAGCACCACTGCACACCACATATAAAGAGAAATATTTTAGTTCAGTGTGATTTTCAGTCGTCCTGTGTCCAACTGCCTAACATTTCCACTTAGAGTTATTTCTTTTTTCTTTTTAAATATTCTTTTTATTTTCTACTGACTTCATTATACCTGTATATCTAGTCTTACAGTTAGGATTCTTGAACTACTAAAGGTAGAAAACAAATTTGAAATAGTTTGAACACAGAAAGAAATTTTTGGGGCCGGTGAGATGGCTCAGCAGCACGGGTGCCTGCTGGCACGTGAGGTCCTGAGGTCGACCCCCAGTACCCACAAAAAAAAAAAAAAAAAGAAAGACATTTTTGGGCTCATATGAGAAACTATAGGAAAGGTTGGTTTGGGTCTGTAGCTGACTTTAAGAGTGATGAGAACTGTGATCATCATCAAGATTTTCACATTCATCTCTTTTTTCTCCCCTCATGGTAGCTTCTTTCTCTAACAATACATTTTCCACCAGCAAGAAAACCTTTTTGTAGGAAAACCGTGTTCAAACTTCTACAGTGCAGTGTCAAGAAAATGAGGGTTCTCCTCTCCTAGCACAAGTTTATCAGTCTCTTCAATAGGGTCTGATTAGCTAACTCAGTAGAACACCTTCATTTTAGCCAGGGAGTGGGGTGTTCCCCTGCTCTCTAGCTGTCACCATGGTCACGGGGCTGGAGGAAGATTGCTCAGAGGAAGGGTGCTAGTTGGGGGTGCTAAAATAACAAGTGCCCAATGGATCTGGTAGTGTGAAAAAATTTCCTTACATGTCCTCCTCCCATTGCTTTTCCCACCTGTGATGAATTATCTTCTCTGCCCTTCAGTTGCTTGATTCTGATCTGTTTCTTGCTTTGGTGTGTGTCTTCACGATTGGTCCTAAGTTACAACTGCAATGTCCTTATCAGCTGTACTTGAGACCTGCCACAAGTCAGGCATGTTTCCTCTTTCTGCAGATTGTTCTCACATTGCTCCTGTCTGTCTCTGGAAATCCTCTCCATGTCCGTCTTACTGAATGTCTTGCGGAATGACCCATTTAAACATGACTCCTGAAGCTTTCCTTCTGTCACAGAGCAGATTCCTCTCTTTCAGCATAATACTGTTCACACTGGACAGATTTTCCTTGTCTTGGGTTTGTTCCGTGTCACATGGCTCACTTTTTCTACATTCTGTAAATAATCATTTCCAGCACTTTTATTATATATGATCCATTTCTCCCAGAAAAAGAGGCTCCACAGGGCTTGTTCCTCGTGTTCCAGTTACTTGCACACCAGGGACTGTGGAATCAGGAGTGGCAGAGAGCATGGTTGGTGGTGGAGGGAGAGGATGCCATATTTGTTCTCAGTCTCCTGAAAGTGCTTCGTTAAACTTTCTCGAGTTGTGGTCCAGTGATCTAGTCACCATTAACTTACTCTAGTCCTACGGGCCCAAAGGATCGAGTGTTGTCTTTTTTTTTTGTGGGTACCGGGGGTCGACTTCAGGACCTCGCGTGCCAGCAGGCGCCTGTGCCGCTGAGCGATATCACTGACTTTTTTTTTTCCTTTATGGGGGTTCCGGGAGTTGAACTCAGGACCTCGCACTTGCCAGGCAGGCGCTTACGCCGCTGAGCCATCTCACCGGCCCCCTCGAGTGTTGTCTTTGCATGAACAAAAGATATAGCTATTATTCCAAGTTTTGCAAATAAAAGCAATGATGTCTGCCTTGGTTTGGGTGCCCCAAGAGCACACCCTGAGACAAGGAGGTGAGTGGAGAGGTTGCTGTGGGAGAAGCGAGACTCTAGGGTTAGGGTGGAGAAGGCAGACAGGGAGGAGGAAATGCCGGTTACCAGGGTGAGTGGGCAGTGCTGCTCAGCACAGCAGGGTGCCCGTCTTCTGGGGACCCTCTCTGAGTGATGATGTAGACTGTTCTTCAATTCGAATCTGGATCCTAGGCTTTGTCCTCCAGAACTTTCAGCCCCCTGCTTCGCTGATCTGAGAACTCCCTTAAGTAGAGGGGTACTTTTTCTTTTCATTCTTTTAAATTTAATTTTATTTTCCAAATGATAAATCATTTAACAAGTAAAAACTGTATAAAAGTGTATTCTGTGAAGTCCTCCAGCCTGTACTAACTCTCTGTATATCTTTGGGGGGGGCGCTTTGCAAAAAACAAAAACAAAACAAAGAAACACTAGGAACTGTGTGTCCACTCTTCGGAAACGATTACACAAAAAGCAGAGGATGTATGTACTACTCTATCTTCCTTTTTACATGATAGTTTATCCTGAAATCATCTTGTTTCATTACGTGGTGTATCCTAGTGTATCTGCCAGTCTCCCACAAGTGGAAATTTAGGCTATATCCATACACTGCTATTATGAAATATGTCAAAAGTAATGATGAGTGTGTTGCTCCTTAACTTTAGAAGCAAATCTTTAAGGTAGATTTCAAGAAGTGGCATTGCTGAGACAAAAGGTAAGTGCATAATTTTTGTCAATATTGTTGCACTGTTACTCCTGCATCAGTCAGTACCTGACAGTGTTTCTTGTCAGCTCTGCTAGCAGAGAATGCTGTTGAATGGGAACATTTGCCTATATAATCTGTGTTGCTATCATTTTGACTTCTCATACTTTGAGAATTCTATATTTCCTTAGGATAAAGGCCAGAAAACAGGAAATTTGTATATCTGTTCTTTTTTTTTTTTTGATGAATTTCATATTTTGCTTTTTGTTGAGTTGGGATTTCTATGTATTAAAGTGATAAATTAAGGACTTAGTCTTATGTTTGTAATACTGATTGCAATATTTTCTCTAATGTCTTTTGACTTCGTGTTTTTAAACTTAGTTATGCAGAAGTCCTTGTACTCCTTTTGTTTTATGGTATTTAATCTAGCAGTATTTTATTGGGTCTGGATTATGAATCATATTCAGAGTGGTTTTCTGATACCTATGTTTTCTTCTAGTATTTTTATTTCAATTTTTAAAAATTAAGTATCAAACTCATTTATTCTGGTATATGGTGTGAGGTATAGATTCCCTTTTATGTTTTCCAAAGGGCTCTTCTGTTTTGACAACCTCAATTTCTAAAATTTACCTTTTAGAAGCAAGTCAAGGTGGCCTTTTTATTGTGTAGCAGGTTTTCGCAGTCCTAGGTCCACTTCTGGATTTTCCTTCTAGATAGAAGTTAGTCTGACAACATCTGTGCCTATGTCAGTAGTTCACCGTACGCATTTAACCACACACATTTCATAATATATTAAACACATGTGTCGGAAGTTTAGTTTATTCCCTAACACATAGCTATATTTGAGTTAATGAAACATTACTTTCCTCTTGTATCCCTTATTTTTGGACAACTAGAATTACTGCCCCAATTTTAACAGCTTTTAACAACAAATATCATTATTTTGTTAACTTTGGCCATTTTCCAAGTACTATATAATTGTGGGCATTTGTGTGACTCATAATGATAGTCAAATTAAAAAAAATAGAAAAACTGATATAATATCTATCACAAAATTTAAAAAACTGAACAAATTCTCAAAAATTTAAAAACGTATTACATTAGTAGCTAAAAAGCTAATTAATTTATGTATCTTCAATGTTGAAAAGGTTAAGCATTTTCTTATCTGCTCATTCATTATTTTTTTGTGACTTGCTTTTCATGTTGCTTTTTATTCTAGTGTTTAATTAATTTATATAAACTTAATATAAATCCTTAATTATGGTTACTGCAATGCTTACCCCATTTATTAAAATTTTATTATTATTTTTTTTGGTCAGGCTGGTATATTAAAAGTTTAGGTTAAAAAACTGTGACTCTGCCTTTATTATTTTAGTAGTCTTTATGAAATAATTTCCCATTCATAGGCTTGATATGTATTTATAATTAAAAAAAATATATATCTTGTTGGGCTGGGGATATAGCTCAGATGTGCAGCGCCTTCCTGGCAAGTGTGAAGTCCTGAGTTCAATTGCCAGTACCAAAAAAAAAAAAAAAATTCTATTTGTTCAAAACATAAGAACAATTCTCACTTTCCTAGTGATTTTCTCCCTTGGTGTAATATAGGTTTCTTTTTTTTTTTTTTGTGGGTATCGGGGGTCAAACTCAGGACCTCACACACCAGCAGGCGCCTGTGCTGCTGAGCAATATCACCGGCCCTTTTTTCGTATGTGGGTACCGGGAGTCGAACTCAGGACCTTGTGCTTGCCAGGCAGGCGCTTATGCTGCTGAGCTATCTCACCAGCCCTGTAATATAGGTTTGAAGCAGTAAATTAGAAGGCACAGTGGATGTGTCACAGGCAGTCACACTGACAGTTTTAAGTGACGTTTCATGCAAGGACAGTCTTTCTAAAAATATCACACAGAAATCCTCAAAATGATAGCAGTCTAAGGCCATTGAAAGTATGACAAATACACCTCAAAGTGCCCTAAACTAATAGCCATAAAACAACTGCGGAGTTATCAAGAAAACACTGAGTGACACTTAGAACATCATGGGAAGAGGCAAAGAAATACACAGATGTTTTTTGAGACATTTCTAACTCAGGTAATTAAATATGAAAGTAATTGGCACTTACAGGCCTAAAACCCTTAGCTAAACAGGAAAATTGCCTGTGAAGATTATCTCATTCCCAGGGGCTTTCCAGTTAGATGGCATTTTATAAAGATTGTTACCTACTTCTTATGGCTTCCTGGATGATAAAGTCCTTGGGAATAATGATCACGATTTATTCCTCAGTTCCTCTTTAGCACCAAGCAGTCACAGGTACTGAGCACCCCTGGCACCCCTCTCTGTGTGTTTGCTCATCTCACTTGCTCTCCCGCTTTCCCAGGGAGGCAGAGAGGCTCAGAGAGGTGACGCTCTTTCCCCAGGTCGGCGTGGAGCCCGGGGCAGTGTGGCTAATCCCCATGCCGTGGTACCTGACACAGCTCACTGCCAAGTGACTGAGCACACGAGACACCTTGCTCTCTTAGGAGCAAGTTCTTATGAACGAGAGCTCGCCTGAGAGTGAGATGGCTTATGGTGTTGTCCGACGGGTGGATTTTGTATGAAATTCCAGTCATTCTCTTTGCTGGTTTTCTGAGATCAGCTAAGTCAGCCCAGAGCCCTTACAGAGCAGCAATTAGATTCTTCTAGATCTGAATGTATTTGTTTCTGGAGGAAACACAACTTGTGTTCGTTGACTGAGATGGAGGCACCACGGCGTGGGTTAGATAGGCCTTTACCTCTCCCTCCACTCAATTTGTCATGGCAACTGAGTTCCTCTTAGTGCTGTTGATTATAAAAGGGAAAGGAGAAAGAAAACCCTTTATCTGTCTTCTAAATTCTCCATCTGCTCTTTGCTTGTCTTATTTCCTGCTATATAATTTTTCACATTCCATCTAGCAAGAATATTTTGGTGAAGATGGTTTTTGCATGCCACTGTTGTAGTTATTCTATCCATTTAATGATCACTCCTCTCTTATTTAAAATAAATTTTTTGGTGAAGCTTTAAAAACACATTTGCCACCGGGGATATAGCTCAGTGGCACAGTGCCTGCCTGGCAAGCGCAAGGTCCTGAGTTTGATTCCTCGTACCAAAAAAAAACAAAAAACAAAAAACAAAACAACCAAAAAAACAAAAAAACAAAAACACATTTGCCTAGTAAAATCCAGCAGTTTGCATATCTTTATACTCAATAAATTGTTGCTTTGAGTACATCCTCGTCCCCTTTGCTAACCACAAAGCAGCTATGCAGAACAAATAGTGTGTACGAAAGAGGTTTTAATTTCCACATTTGGTGTTCAAAGCATGTAAAATTTATACAGTTTTGTGAGGCAGAAGGTGAAGAAGTCAGCAGAAACTGCTCAAAGGGCCCATAAATCTGAGTGTTTGTGTGATGGGGGGAGAGAAGCAAGTCATGGGAGCACTGATGGATTCTTCGATTACAGCACTGTCGTCTCAGGGACCATTGCAAATGCCAAAACAGAGCTAAATGATCTCTTTTTATATTTCATTTAATGCAGGAGACCTCTTAATGCAGGGGGTGGGTATAGGAAAAACTCCCTCTCAAAACCCTATTTCTGTGGTACATCCCTCAGTAATCCTTAGTATAGTGCCAAGAGCACGCTGGGTACTCAGTTCATAATAAATATTTGTAAATCTGGGCAATGATGGGGACAAGGAATTTACTCTCTCTCTATAAGCTACTTTCTTATTTGTGCTACAATAAGCCTTTGCCTCTTTTTTACCTATAAAGCATTGAACCTTTACTTAGCTACAGTCACACAGTACTCAATTCAGGGGATGTTCGGTTGAATGTGTGTAGCACTTGGTGCAGGAAGTGTTGAGGACTGGGACACGAATTAGCATTCATGGGAATTTGCTTAGTAAATGTATAGAAAGGAGAATTTTTAGGCAAAGTGAGTGGTTTGACAGGAGAAGTTGAAGCAAATGCGGTGTGTACTTAGTAAACACTGAGATAACGAGACTCAGTCAAAGACAGTGGTGTTGGGAGTGGGAAAGGGATGAGAAAGGGACGTGAAGGCAGAGAAGTTGACTAAGAAAAACTGGGCCAAATTTATAGTTCATGCACTATTTTATGTGCAGAGGGAATGCAACTAAAACTTTGGGGCCGGGCAGTGATGTGATCAGAGCTTTGTTTCAGTGAAGTAGGTCGGGAGTTACAGCTTGAGTTGGAGGCTGAGCCTCACCGACAGTCCACGAACAGCCACGCGCGCCTCAGGGCCCTTTCTCCAAGCCTTCCACAAGCACTCAGTCCACTGTTCGTGTGTGTGATGCTGAAGCTTCATAGTATACGAGCAAGGCCTCAGTCCGGTGACACAAAATGCCGTGCTTCTCCAGCGGTATCAGGAGAATGGAGGTGGCCACGTGCTACCAGATGGCCCTGAGGACAACTTGAGAAGGTAGCGCACACGTGTCTTGTATGTATGTGTGCCTGTGTGTTACACTGTGTAATGTTCTCCTCCTTTCTCACCACCTCCATCCAGACACACCCATGTTCACTCTCCGACCCTGTAGTTCCCCTCCTCCTAGCTTCATTCCCACTGGGACTCTCGTCATTGTCATCGCACATAATCCCCAGAATATATGCTCTTCTTTGTGACAATTCTAACTTCTGAGTCAATTCTTTTCTCCTTCAGCATCGCTGTCTACTGCTGGTCCTAATGTACTAGCTGTTCACTTAATTTAAACCACCTTGGTGTTCATTGTAACTAATTTTCACCTATTTAAAATTCTGCCAGGAGCAACCACATAGTCTTGCCGAGTCTCCCACGGAGCTTCACAAAGAGAATTCTACTCATTTAAGGGCCAGGAATAGTTATTATGATGAACGATCAATAATCAAGAGCAGTAGCCAATTGTTAGAAGGTTAACAAGCTGTTGTTTTAGAAAGACATGGGTTTATATCACAATGTCAGGCAAAAGCTAAAGCTATCAAGATATTAAGGCCTTATTCTTTAAAATGCTTTAAAATATTTTAAAGTATTTGATGCTCATCTTGTAGAATTTCTGAATTTAATAAAACAAGAAACAAAGTCAGGTATGGTAGCGCAGAGGACTGTAAGTTTGAGCCCACCCCGGGCAACTTAGCAAGACCCTGTCTTAAAATAACAAAAACAACAACAACGACAAAAAGGTTAGGGATGGAGATTGGTGTGAAGACTCTGGGTTCAATCCCCAATACCGAAAAAGGAAAACAACCCCCCAAAAGAAGCAATATGTATTTCACTGTATATCAGTGTTGGTTTTCAAGTTTGGATTCTAGAAAAGTAAGGTTTGAATGAAAAAATTCTGACAAATACTCAATTAATACTACATAACAGCAAGAGTAAATTGCTGGAGTAAAACTTGATGGTGAAATGTTTAGAGACCGAGGGCCCAAACTGCAACCCCAAAACCGCTTACTATCTTAAAGTGCCAACTCTGCAATTAAACCCAGCCATCTGCTCCTCGGCTGCAGGGCAGTGCCAGGGGCGTGAGGCCAGAGCACGCTCTGCGTGCCCAGTGCGGCGCTGGGCCGTAGGTTTGCCACCACTGCTAGAGCCGCTGTTGTACTACCTCCTCAGTACAGGTGAAGCCTGGGAGAGAAAATAAAGGTGCTTAATTGAATGTCGATTCATTGAAGACCATTGTGAATATGTATCATACCTCAAATGCACACGTTAATAAGCTAAGCACAGCTTATTAAACGCAACCCAACCCAACCACACATTTCCAGAGTTTTTTGTTTTGATTTTTGGCTTTGATTTGACTTGGAGATGAAACAACCAAATAATACCCTAATGCTACAAATTATTTTCCTAACACAGTGTATACAAATCGTACAATTAGAGTCCCCATTGTTGGTGGTGTTGGCAGGGGTGGTGGTTGTAATAGGAATGACTGTAGTGTGGAGAGAGGCAATGTGCACTTGTCATCTACCCTCCTCTTTCCTCCATAACCACACAGCGTCACATACTCTCCTGGGTACAGTGTAGGCATCCCCTGTGAACATCACAACAATCTAACCAGGTTGATGTGTTATCTCAGCTTTTCAAAAGTGGAGACTGAGGCTCAAAGAGCTGAAATAGCACAGCTAATGTCTGACAGTTCAAAACTGTGAGAGCCAGGATTTGAGCTCAGATCCCTGGCTCCAAAACTCCTGCCCATTTCGCTGAACTGATCTGCCACGTTGTCCTGTCTCAGTGTGTCCACATGATAAGAAGGAACAGAATTGTGCAACGGCAGGATGGTTTCCTCCGTTACAGTCACATCTTGCTTTGTCACGTCCTGCTTTTTCCTCTGCTTCTTCAAACCGTGGGGTGATTGGAAATCCTTTCTGATGGACGTATGTAGTTAGCCTGCCAGTCACATGACCACATGCCAGATGGGCTGGTCACTTGGCCATTTGGTGGCTGATACACTTCCAGGTGGCTCTGCCAGTCTTTGACGTGGTAGAATGGTATCCGATGTATTCAGATAATGTTAGCTATTCACTACTGAGCACAAAGGGCCACACAGAAATGTAGACACATCCTTCTCCCAGACAGTAAGGAAGGCCTCTGCTATTTCAGGATGTCTAGCACCCTCCCCTCTGCCAGCTAGTTGCACTGTAACACTAAAATGAAAATAAGCTGTTAACACTTTCCTGCCAACTTGAACCGTGGGTGGTGCATGCAGAACTGTCCCATCGGGTGGTGGTACAAATGACCTAATCACCTTTATTGGTCTTTTTACTGATAAAATTAATAAAAAGCCACTTGATGAGACATGCATGTATCACTTGTGGTTCAAGCTGCCAGGCAGCGTGAAGTATGAATCACGGCCCTCTGGTTAATGTGTTAAGTAACGTGAATTTTCTCGTGACAACTGAAGCTTTTAACTGAGGACCGGATGTGACTCCTAGCTTTCCATTTCCAAAAATAACTAGCAGGCTTGGGACGTAGCTCAGAGATAGTGCACTTGCCCAGCATGTATGACATCCTGAGTTTAATCGCCAGTACCTCAAAAAATCACCCAAAGCAATAAACCAAAGTAACTTGCAGATAGATCTTGCAATCATAGATGCCCTAGAGCACCTGCTCTTTGCCATCCACGATGAGTCTCGGGGAGTATAAATTAATATTAGGCAGGATTTAGTCAAAATATATGATTAAGGTAGCAGGAGTCTGGAGGAGAGAAACACGAACACTTCTTGCACAAATAAATGTTATGTAAATGTTTATTATGTGTGCCATTGTCTGCCTGATTGGCATAAATGAGACTTTCCCTAGTGATGCTCAACTTAAACTATTCCTTTTCTTTCCTTAACTCATGGAGCGAACATGGCCAGGTCTGCCTAGTTGGGTCACTAATTGGTCTGTAGCTATTGCACGAGGCTACTGACAGCCTCTTCAAATCATGCATTGCTGGAAGGCAGACGTCTGCTCCGCGCTGGGGTTCTGTAATGTGCTAGGTGCATGAGTTCTCAGTAAATGCCCCGGTGGGATTCAGTGAGCTCATACAGAGTGTGTGTTCTTCTCTCACCATGACACAGCGTAGTAACAGAGTGCAGGTTAGAAATAAATATTTCCAAGGGCCAGTTGGCTTGGCCACTGTTCACAGTAGTATTCAGATTTTGAATTTATGGAAGGACTGCAGGTAGATGCTATTGGCAGGATTTTGAAGTGGTGGCATTTCAAACCAAGCTGAAATTACCATTTGCTACCTATCTAGTCTAATAAATTCTACTCTCTTCATCTTCTGGAATTCCAAAGTGGCTTAAAAAATGCACACACAAACAATTCAGGTACACTTTCTTCCTCACCTTAAGGATAGCTAGTGAAGAAAATGTCACAATTATAAAAATTTTACACTTAGTAAGCCAAAGATAATTGTGTAATTTGAAACAATTTGAAGGTGTAAAATCGAAAATGTTATTTGGGGGGTTGTTAGTATGTGTAAAGGAGCGTGTTAAATTTCTAAGCGGAATCGTCATCCTTAGTATCCGTAAGTAGTTAGCAACAAAGACATTAGGTTATGAGTAACTACACGCCTTAGAGGTGAGATGGCAGGAGGAAAGGTTCTTTTTCTCCTCCCTAGGGAAAAGTTACTTAGTAAGAAAATGAGACAAAGTATTAAAAGAATTGATTCCATTGACTTGTTTACAACAGAATTAAAACTTTGTAGGTCACTTCAGTATTTAGTAACCGTGTTCTTGGCATAGCTATTATTCTTACTCTTTAATGTTGCTTCTCCTATTACTCCACAGCTAGTAAATACCGAATACACTGTTGAAAATATTTTACCATTTAATGTATAAGAATTTAGTTCAGCGAAGTTCCCATCACAGAACTGCGAGGCGGTTAATAATAGCTGTCACTTACATCTGAACACATAGTGATAATCCATGGCCATTCAAGATCGCCTGTTCTCACGATATCAGAGTGGGTGATATTATTTCCATTTTGCATTTAGGGACACAGGTTAGAGAGGATGAGTCCCTTGAGTAAGGACGCACTTACAGTCAGGGATGGCGTTAACATTTACATCTAAATATTGGTCCAAAGCCTGCACTGAATCACTATCGCAGTGACCATTAGTTCGCTTACACATGTGTAGCAGTGCACAGGGCTGCTGCTCGTTTCTGTGATATGAGGTACAAAAGGGCTCTTCATCCTTCAAAGATGTGGCCCACACTAGGCTGTCTGTCCCCTCTCTGTCCATCAGATGGCCCCAGGCAGTAAGCAACATATATTACCATAGGGTGGCCTGGATGACACTTCAAGTACAAGTTCTAAAGCACTGTAATATGGGCCTAATATCTTCTAAACATGTAAAACATGTTAGGCAGCAACTAAAACCCAGTAAATGTGACAGGGATGAAGTCAGAGGAGAGCTAGGAGATGACTTACTGACCACCCAATGCTGCTGATTTATTTGGGCTGTCGTTGGGGGACCTGTGAAGTTAAGCGGGTTTGGAACCCTGTGATGTGATGGAAGACAGCTGTGTAGCCTCTTCCATGCCCAGCCGGTGACCAGCCTAATTTGACTTGATTTCCTCTCCACCTACATTGTAGCCACTGTAGTATTAATGTCAAAACTACATCTGTGACCCTGGCTGTTTATAAACAAGTGATGCTAACTAACCACTGCACACCTACCATGCACATCTATCAGGTTCGGGGGGCTGCATTCCTGCAGAATGGATGATATAATGGGGCCTTCTCAGAACAGTCCCATCACCCTGGCTAGCAAAGAGCAGCCCAGGAATAATTGCACTGGTCCCGCGTCAGCTGTGGACGTTGCCAACGCAACAAGCCAAAGTCTGGGCATCTTGGAGGATTGTAGTGGATTTTCCGTGTTGCTGCTTCCTTGGAAGGTCATGCTTTTATTTTGCTGTCATCCTTTATGTTAGAAAAATAGAATCAGGTTTCTGGAGGAGCCTTTGTACTCCCGGGGGGCCTGCTCTCAGAAGCATACGCTTTTAATCCTCTGTTCTCTTTCCCTCCTTTGAAGTAGAGATTATGGACTTAATGAATTCAGAGTTTGTTCACATACCTGTATCGATGAGCACTAACTTGACTGGACAGGGCATGAAATATGTTTTAAAGATTTTTTTCCCACACCTTGACATAGCTTTCTTAAAAATCAGATTATGAGATAAAAAACAGTTGCCTGGGGAATCCATAATGATTTTAGTGTTAGATACTAATGCTCTGAGGCCTCTCTGGAAGCCCCTGCTGGAGGCGATGGAGGTTGTGACATTATTAAGAAAAGGACACATCCTAGGATAATTTCCTCTATTTATGTAATGGCACATAGTTGTTATTATTTACCTTATTTACTTTGATCTCATCGCTTTTGGGGGGCTAGGGCCCTGGGAGAGATTGCTTCGGATAGTTACTGAAACTCTGGAAGCCACTTGAATTATTGAACACCAGAGTGTCAGTAATAACTTTGTGGATCTCTTATGGAGAATATATACATGAATAAAAATATCCTGTCACCTCCAAAGATAAGCAGTGCTAGGCTGTTTTATATTAGATACAGAGTTAAAAAGCAGTCCTGTTACAATGTATCAATATACTGTTAGGAGTATACACATGGTCTGTACATTTGTTATGTAACTTATTTCTGAGCAGTGCAAACAGTAATTTTTTTCTTGGCTCTTAATTAATTAATCACATACTGCTTTGCCTGTTAGGAGTCAGCAATCTCTTGCACATTCATTGTCTACGGGGACGTGAGATGGATCACTGCAATGTCTATAGTCACTTTGAGCTTCTGATAAAGGTGAGATGAAAATATGAAGTTGTATTATTTAGGGAAGGCTGGAGCAGGTAGAGTTCCGGGGACAATGCTTGCTTTTCTCAGGCAGTAACTCACTCACAGTTCACTGTAACTTTGTATTTGTTACAGTCACTATAGCTCTGGTATAGTTTTCACTATCTCATTATAAGGTTCATTTATGATTTTTACTTGGCCATCAAACCTGTTTGGGACATCATTTATGTGTCAAATATATAGGTAGAGTAGGGGATTATGATAAATGGCAGATTGCCTATTTCAAAAGATGAGACATGTATATTAATAATTGAAAGATAAAATCTGAAGGTTTGAGCCGTAGATTTCCATAAAAGAGTGATAGAAATTTAGATACAATAAGGTCACTTCCAACTTGGGGAAGCCAGTCTTCTTGATGTTTCTCCTCACCAGTTACTTCAGTCAAAGACCTTTATTCTGCATATGGAAATTTTCACCTGAGTGTGTCCAGCTGCTTTGCTTACCTCTTTTATATCTTTGTTTTCTTTTTCTACTTGTCCATGGGAGGAAGACTTAGTGCTTTCTTTCGTGCACTTACATTCGGTCTGTTTCTGAAGCATCATTTTGACCACAGTGTTGCTTTGACCTTGCTTTCCAACCTGCCGAGTATTTTTCCTTCCAAATTTAACTGACTTCTAAAATTTCACCTCATGCACAAAGCGTTCTGATTAGATCAAAGAGGAGGTATGGATTTTTCTGCTACCCAACATTGACAAAAAACAACCAATTTCTACCCCTGCTTTCCTAAGACATATGTTCGATAAGTTTGTTTAGTACCTTTTAGGTGCCAGGAACATGAATGAATCTGGAATTTGTTTCACAAACACTGATAAAGGAGACAGACCAATCAGTAATAGATTACAAGATGACATGGTCAGCATTCTTATAGTGCTCTCATGTTTCAGGTACATCATGAAAACGACAAACAGGTCACCTAAGTTGGAGGGAGCTGATGGGGTGGAAAGAGAGGAGAAGGAAAGTCACCCAAGATGGGGACTGGTCCATACAAGGACAAGGAAGCATGGGAAAAATGTTGGATGGGATGGAGGCAGACCCATACCATGACTACTGGGTATCAACAGGATGATACGTGTAAAGTGCTTAGTGCAGGACTGTATGTACAAAGGCAAAAACAAACATTAGTTACTGCTGCTAAATAATATTGTCTTACTTTTAATCCTAACAACCCAGTGAGAAATCAAAAGCCACTGGATTTTTGTTTGTTTGAGACAAGGTCTTGCCACCCAGTTCAGGCTGATCTTCAATTCACTACATAGCCCAATCTGGCCTCGAATTCATGGGGATCCTCCTGCCTCAGCCTCCGGAGTGCTAGGATTACTGGTGTGCACCACTACACCTGGCAGCCACTGGATTTTTAAAGAAGATAATGAATACATAGTTATAAGAAAGAAATGACTCTGGTATAGTTTAGAATATGAATTAAAGGGAGAAAGATTGGTGAGATGAAAGGTCAGTCAGTAATTGTAACAATACTGTAGGCAAGATGTAATTAAGTTCTGACGGCATGGGTATGAGAATTAACACTCTGCCTCTCTCTCCCCGTCTCTGTCTCTCTCTGTCTCTGTCACTGTCTCTGTTACTGTCTCTGTTGATACTGGGGATTGAACTCAGGCCCTTGCACATGCTAGGCAAGCACTCTGCCACAGAGCCACATCCCTGGCCTGAGAATTGAGCTTCCTACAAATCAGTAAATATCAGGGTAAAAATAATATCAAAATTATCACACTGACATTAGGATTAAATGAGTCTGTATTTTCAACTGAGCTTTTTTCTTTTTTTTTTTTAATATGCGGGTACCAGGAGTCGAACTCAGGACCTCACGCTTGCCAGGCAGGCACTTATGCCGCTGAGCTATATCACCGGCCCCGAATCAGTATTTTCAAAACTCTTTTAATAGTTTCTTGCACTAGTAGGGCCCACTTGTGTTAAATAAAATTCAAATGTGGGTATTGCTTGTCTGGCTTTTGCACGTGCTTGGGTTGATCTAAGCACTTGTGTCTGGGTTGATCTAACTGGACATGAACTATGGCTAACTTCTGTGTAGGCAGCAACACAGAGCTGTCCACTGGGGCTGATTACACTTATGGTACTAACTGATACTTGTCTATTCGATACTGTGAAGGAAAGTCATTGCCTCTGCGTCACACACATAATAAAAACCTTGACTACTCTCCAGCTGGTTGTGTTCTATGGTGGCAAAATCCTTCTCATGCATGCGATGTTGTAGTCTTCGTGGTACATCAGAGGTACAGTTATTTTAAAAGTTATGTGCACAGATGATAAAGTGTGATTTTGTGGTTGGATCAAGGATTCTTTTGGATCAATTTTCTTCCAAGAAAAAGATGATGAGGCCTGCCATGTTAGATGCAACCATTATAAATCAAGTTGTAACTTCGGCAAGTACACTGGGGTATATATTTATGTGGCATGCCACTGCTAATGCTGGTTAAATAAAGCACCTGGTTGTAATCGAATTTTTCTTAATTTTGGCCCAAATAAGAGATTTGGTTGATTTTGTCTAATATTTTGATTTTAAGGAGAAACTATTGCTGATAGAGGATAAAATATTGGTGCGGCCTGCCAAAGGACCTACTGAAGTTCAGTGGGCCTGAAATACTTTGGGACAATCTTTCTCCAGCTTTCTATCTCCATTTAGATATTCTAAATCAGAGTTTCTTTATCTCAGAAGTTATTGACATTTTGGTCAGATTTTGATATGAGGGGTTGACCTGTGCATTGTAGGATTTCAGCAACATTTCTGGCCTCTATTCAGTAGTTACCAGTAGAACTTCCAGACCTAAAGTATCTCCAGATATTGCTGAGTGTCCACTGGGATTGGGAGGGGGTGGCAAAATCACTCCCAACTGAGATGTGCTTTTGTAAATTATGACAGACACTAAAAAGAATTGTACTGAGTCATGTATCTTAAATATCAGTTAACTCATAGTTTATCTCAACAGTTTTATTTTACTTTTGCTAATCTTCCTCATCAACAGTTTTATCTTTTTAGAAGGATATACTAAAAATATTTCCTTTCAGTCATTCATTTCCTAGGCTTGTTAATATTTAGATATCTCATTTAAAGTTTTCTACCAAGCAAAACTAGATGCACTGCCTGGTTGACGATAAGGCTAACTTCTTCATTTCTGTATTCAACTGTAAGAATTTTCTGCTATTAAAAATTACTCACGTCTATTCTGAGAGGTTGGTTAATTTAAACCCATTCCTATTATGTTTAAGATACCAAGGCCTGGCATGGCATTCATGGTAGCCATGAATGTGTGTTGAATATATGAAATGCATGAAACAGTGGGACTCACATGTAAATCTGCTGGGAGACAATTACTTTCCAATTTCTTTACAACATGGATCTGCTCCTTAAATAAATTTTAAAAAATTGAAGTTTGTATTTCTCCAGGTCTGGAAAATAATGAACATTTCCAAGGTACTTTTCATTTTTATCAAAAAGTGGGTTGGGGTTGGGCAACGGGTGGATATAAAAGTAGTAAAATGAATGAGAATCATGGTGATGAGTGAGAATCGTTCATTGCCACCTCTTAAGCAGATCTTTCTCCATGTATATACTTCCTCTTCGCTGTTTCTCCTTTGTATTTAGCGTTCATAGGAATACTTCCTTCTCCTCTTTCTTTAGTTCTTGGTTAGCTTATCCCTTTGCAGGACTGAAGAATGCCGTGCATTGGTTCTCTCTGCAGTGCACCTTTAATCTCCTCGTTTTTTAGGGAAAAAGTACTTGGGATTCATTTCTGTACTGTGATTTTTCAGTTAGCATCCAAATAACACTTTACTTAGGAAGTGTAATATAGATAAATTTAATCCTTACTGTACTAATTGCTCCTTAGGTAAAATTTCAGTCCCCCAAATCATTTGTAAACGTGGTGTAGGTAGAAATTGAATCTCATACTTCTAGGTAATCCCTACTCTGAGCTTACTGGGAACTAACTGGGACTGACTAGGAAAATCTTGATTCTCATTCTGAATGGTATTATTTTATGTATTTAATTATGCAAGGATCCCTAGAAACACAATCTAAACTCAGACATAGTGGACACTGAGCACATTTTGTTCAAAGAAATAACTAATGAATAAATGAATGTTAGAATTGTTTGCATAAAGTACAATAATATTTTTCATAATCAAGGTCATATAAGGTGTTAAAACTTGCTCTTATGCAGTTTGCGTTATTTACTAATTTTTTTAGAAGCACAAATTACATGGGCCAGATAGTTTATTTTCCTTTCTGTGTAAAAAGTCTGTCTTTTCTTCTTACAATGTATGAGTTCAGCATTTCTAGGGATTTTATCTGTCACCTTTTTTTTTTGTGAGTACCGGGGATTGACCTCAGGACCTTGTGTTTGCCAGGCAGGTGCTTATGCTGCTGAGCTATCTCACCGGCCCATCTGTCAACGTTTTGAGCAGGGCCCATGAGTCTAGCATACCCTAGAGGGTCAAGAATATAAGACTGGGGCCGGTGAGATGGCTCAGTGGTGTAAGTGCCTGCCTGGCAAGCGCAAGGTCCTGAGTTCGACTCCCGGAACCCACATACGAAAAAAGGGCCAGTGATATCGCTCAGCAGCATGGGCACCTGCTGGCGCGCGAGGTCCTGAGGTCGACCCCCAGTACCCACAACAACAACAACAACAAAAAGAATATAAGACTAAGAGAGAAAGATGAAATGAAGATTTGAACAAAAGATACAAAACATTGTGAGGGAACACAGGACTGTTGCTGCAATGAGGTGATGGTGTGATTTGTTCACGGTTCTTTCCCCAGCTCTTACAATAACAGCGGGAGTTCAGGAAACCCTCCAGGAATATGTGTTTAGTGAAAAAATAGATAAGCAATGTCATAGTTACTTTCTTATTGCTAGACATAATACCCAACACCCACAAGTTAACAGAGGAGAGGTTTGTTTTGCTCACAGTTTGTAGAGGTTTCAGTCCGTAATCGGCTGGCTGCAAGGCAGGGCGGCACGGCAGAAGGGACATGGCAGAGGAGAAAGAGCTCGTGGCAGGGCAAGCAGGAAGCAGAGAGAGAGAGGCATCGAGAGAGGACACGTATATCTCCTTCCAGGCCAGTGGTGGCAAACCTATGCCAAGTGTGTTATTGTGTTTTGTTTTTAAAACAAAAGAAATTAAGGTGCAGTTGTTTTTTCTAAACTAAAACCTCAGTATTCAGGCTTAATTTCAGTGTGGGCCCTTTGTGATAAATAAAGTAAGGTTTTGGGTTGTAGTTTGGCACTTGGTCTCTAAAAGGTTTTAGGCCACTGTTCCAGGCCACACCCATGGTGGCCCACCTCTTCCCAGCAGGCTTCCCCTCCCAACATCGCACCGGGGATAAACCTGTGAATGGACTGATCAAGTATCACACACCCGTGATCCAGTCACTCCCAGAAGCCTCACCTGGGAGCATGTGAGGCTTTGGGGGACATCTAGATATAAGCCATCGCAAGCGATGTAGAACTGTATGAGTGTTTCTAAGCACAGGACTCTGACTGACATGGGTGAGTGTGCTGAAAGGATGAGGAATATAGTTCTACTTGAAAGTGACTCTCCAGGAATAACCTTAATTTTCTGTTTCTCCGGTCATTTTTATGCATGTAATTTTATTTACTTGAAGACATAAAGTGTGTGTTGTATACATAGTGCTTGATCCTATGTATTCAGTCATCCTGAAAGTGGCATAATATCATAGATCAACATTATTTTGTTATAAAAGTACATTGGCAGATGAAGGTAAATATAGATTATAAATTTGTTGTAATTACACAGCAATACAGATTGCTATGGTGATTTAAATCCAATGAGCTGTTTTGCTCTTAGTGGTAGTTTCAAAATGAAAAACAACAGCCTGGTAAATTTCTAAACCAAAGAAAATTTAGCTTATGCAAAACCATTTTGACATTTGGGTGATCATTAAGGGAAAAGAACCACCTCAAGACATATTAGTTTATTTTGGTCTTGAAACCTATTTGTGTTTTATTAAGTCCATAATATTGGTGTCTTGGCAATCATGACCTTTAATATAAAATAGTAACAATATTGAGCTGTTATTGTATTTTTGTAAAACACTCACTCATGGTTTACTTTTGTTTGTAGACCAATTCCATAAAATTGGTTTTTATTGCCTCCCGCTAACAAGCACAGAACAAGATAAGTAAACCAAATTGTAAAAGATCACTTCCACCACTAAAAGTTGCCAGTCATGAGATTTCTTCAGGCTTCTGATTTCATGCTATGTCAATGGCCAGTTTCCGCTATTGTTTTTGTATTTAGCATCCACTAGCTATAGAATCCAAGCTTTGCAAACCTAATCATGTAGTCTATATAGTAAAAGTGAAGGTTGGACAAAACCCATGAGGATAGAAAATGATGGCATAAAAAAAGCAAAGCACCAATGTTCATCGAGCTACAGCAGCACCTCAGTCATGTGCAGTGGTCATGGAGATAGCGGATGCCGTCGTTCTCAGAATGTGAAATAACTTTATTTTTAAAGTTTCAATGTGACTTTATTTTTAAAGTCAGAATGTGAAATAAACTGTGATCTTCAAGTGCAGAAGTATGTGGTAGGACGTACCATTGGTTCCTGTTTTGTGTTTTTGTGAGTGATAATGCTTCACTCAGAGCCCTGGTGGGAAAACAGATTTTACCCTGGATGGCTCCAGCAACGAGAAGCTGAGGAATGAATTCCTTATGAGGACAGAGAGGGCACCACGTGACCCTGCCAGAGTGAGAGGAGTGGATGGCAAGTGGAGAATAATTAACACAAGCCATTCATACGAAGGAGAGTGTAATTAATTTCTGAGCACTATCACTGTCTGTAATTATGTCTGCCTGTTTAGTTATCTTCAGATACAGAGAATAAACTTGCTATTATAAAATCATCATGCTTTGTCCACTATCTGACCCTGCAGAATTTAGCCTCACAATGTAAGACACTGTAAAATGTAATACCTGCTCTGAGAATTTTTATGACCTTAAGAAAGGAAATACAAGAGCTGTGATCATGCCCCGAACATTTGAGCTTCAGTCGCCACCCGACAGTGGTTATTCCTGTCAGCTTGGCACTGTCCGGGGCATCCCGCCACCTTGTGATCCGGCTACGGAAAGCCAGGCCATGTGTGACCACGCTAGTCCCGCGCTGCGAGGCGGTCTCCGCGTATCCTGTTGTGAACTGCTGTTTCCACCCTGCCCGCTGCTTTCTGTCAGTGATGAAAAACTCCTGTGCCCTGAGTTCTTTCTGCTCGCTGACCAGTGGCAGCTCTCAGAAGGCAAAAGCCAGTTCTGTTTGGCAGAGGAAAGCTCTCTGCTAGAACCATGGGGCGAACTGGGCACAGAGTCACCTGCTAAGACAGGCTGCGTGTTTTGCTTTCAACATAGGGGAGGTTTAGAGATGAAATGAAGTGTTCTGGGAGACACTCAGAAAATGCATGGGCAGTGTGAGCGGAGAGTTTAACAAGACGAGTGGCTGCCTGTAAGGCTAGGTGAGGGCTTCCAGTGTCGATCCTCAGCGAATGGCTCCCATGAATCCAACACCTGCACGTAGACTTTGGGCACCATCTTGAAGCAGCGGGGCAGTTTATCTTGTACACTGTTAACTGTACACATAAAGACATTTCACAGTTTAAAGCTAGGTAAGTATATGTCAGTGAAATGTGCCCAGTGTTTCCCTACAGTTTCCTTTAATTATTTTTACTTTCAACCTTAAATTTACATTTTTCCACCAGTCGACTTGCATTGCCATCATAGTCTATTTTATTTTCTATGCAGTCAGAAATTGAAGTCTGAATAAAATCTTCTTTAAAATGAATGCTCTCATGATCTGCCTCTCTTGAGAGTATAGTTTTCAGTGTTTAATTAGTTTTATAGACTGAGGAATTCTGCATGATTTACAGCATAGAGTAAAGAGTACCTGCTTTCACAACTTGGAATGTAACTTTGGATTTTAGGATACTGTTTATGTAATCTGAAATACATTTCTCAACCTCCATCTCAATTGTCAAATTAAAAAAAAAGATGATATCGTTAGTAGACTTTGTATGGTTGTGGATATAATTTTAAACAGTATGGTAAATATTAAATCAATGCATATTCAAATGCAATGAGGCCCCTAACGTACTAGAATACATTGTCATCATCGTTACTTTAAAGCTCCTACAAAGTTTTTAACTAAGTAAGTAGCCTGTGGTAAATTTTCTTCCAGGGAGACAGGACGTAGGAACATTGTACCTTTCATGAAGATATGAACCTATACAGGGGACTCGGAAATGAAGGGATGTGAAATGTGAACGAAGGAATGAATGAGGGCAGCGATCTGTACAGATGGAAATGGTCTGGGGGCGTTTGTAGCTAACAGTGAAATGGAGGCTTCAGCAGAAGAAACATCTGCATCTATGTATCTATGTATCTATGTATCTATGTATCTATGTATCTATCTATCTATCATCTGTTATTAGATATAGAAATGAAAAGAATTGCCAGTAAGGAAAGGAAAGCTTTGGGCGACTTGACAGAGTCAAGACGAGAAGACAGGAGAAGACGAGAAATGAAGCCTACTGAATGCCTCGTACTGTTCTGGTGCTCGGAATACTTGCATTGTCTCATACGGGTCTGACGGTGATGCACCAAGGTCTGCCTTCTGGCCACCTTCTCTAGCAGAAGGAATGGGATCGGGAATGACATAAGGATCCCATGTGGTAACAGGTTTTCCTGGTTACAAGAGAGGCTGTTGGCTGGTGGGTTGGCAGAGAAGGCAGTTGGGAAAGGTTAAAGGGAAAGGAAATGTGTGTGGGTTAAAAGGGCGATGGTGACAAATCAGTGAAGATCCTCAGGATCCAGGATCAGCTGCGTGAAATAGAGTGCAACTTCCAGCCCCCACCTTGCCCCGATTCCTCTCCGTTCATGAGATCACTGGTACAAAGCATCTGATTGGCCATTTTAGACATGTGTCACACCAGCAAGATCATTCTTTATGCTACTCGAACTCATCAAAGTCACTGGCCGTGGTCTCAGAGAAGTAAGTGAAATTGGCTGAACAGGGGAAACAGGTTCGTTTCTTTGCCAACTCAGAGCTCACCTGGCAAAGGTGTGCTGGGTTTCTGTTGACTGTATACATGTCGAGGTGAATGCCTTCCCGGAGCTGTGTGTATAGTGAGGGGGGCCTGAATGTCTCCCAAGACCAAGAGCTAAATATGTGGAGCATATGCAGTGCACCTCAGACTCCAAATATATTATTTCTATGAGTAAAATGGCACAAATGAAGATACTGACAGATTTTTGCACTGCTGTTTAGAGGCACACAAGTATGTTATTCATTTTCTTGCACTTTTTAATAGATGCAAACTATAAATTACACCTTTTATGCAAAGGGAAGGAAGTAAAAAAGCAGCTAAGGTAACAAAGGTTATTGTCTTCAAAATTATTCCTTATTATTCCAAGCAAGACACAAATTATCCTTCTATATTAAATGTACACATTCAATTCAGTACATGTAACACTATTCACTGAAATGTGGGAATCAAACACAGGTGGTGTGTTACTAAGTGTCTTATTTCATTTCTCATTCCTAGGACAAAATACCTGACACCCACAAGTTAAAGGAGAGGTTTATTTTGCTCACAGTTTGTAGAGGCTTCGGTCCAGGGTCTGCTGGCTCTGAGGCAGGATGGCATGACAGAGGGGCATCACAGAGGAGAAACAGTCCATGGCATGGCAGACAGGAAGAATTGAGTGTTTCAGACCATGCTCACAGTGACCCGCCTCTTCCTTTCCGGGTTCTCCTCCCAGCATCACACCCAGCTATGAAAGCATTAGTGGACGAAAGCCGTATCACACACCCATGATCCAGTCACTCCCCAATGCCCTCCCCAAAGCTGATGAGGCTTTGGGGGGACATCTAGATATAAACCATAAGAGTCAGCTTTCTGTCACTGTGACAAAAATACTTGAGAACATTAACCCAAAGGAGAGAGTTGCTTTGACTCCTGGTTTCAGAGGTTTGGGTCCATGGTTTGGGTCCTGTGGTGAGGGTGATCATTATGGTGGGAGCATGTGAAAGGCAAAGTTGTTTATTTCATAGCTAGCAGCAGAGAGGGAAAGGGGGAGAGGGAGGAAGAGGGAGAGGGGGAGAGAAGGAGAGAGAGAGAATGGGAAGGGGTAGAGGGTCCTGATATCCTGTGTAAGATAAGGGCAAGGCTCTGAGTTCAGTCCCCAGTGACTTGGCTTCCTTCAGTGGATTCCCCCTGCTAAAGCTTCCATCTCCTCCCAATGTTGTCAACCCCTGGGACTAAGCCTCTAGCACATAGGACGTTGGGGACATTCAAGATCCAAACCATCCCATAGCTAAAAAAGGGTGTGGAAATTAGTCGTTGCCATGTTATTGGTAGCAGACAACTTGAATGAAAGTCAGGAAAGGCTCAGGGGACAATTAGAGACAGAAATGCATCCCAAGGTTACTTACTTTGTTAATTCCAGTAAGGGTTAAAACAAAAGACTCACATAAATCTCAGAAGGGATATGATTTGGATAGGATGAATAGTTGATGTCAAAGCAAAATATTGGTGTCACATCTGAAGTGCATGACCTTTTCTACTGTTCATGAGAGGGAGGGAGAGGGGGAGAGGGAGAGAGGGAGGGAAAGGGGGGAGGGAGGGAGAGGGGGAAGAGGGGGAGAGGGGGGAGAGAGACAGAGACAGAGAGAGACAGAGAGAGGCTAAGGTAGAATTTACCCAAAGCTTCTGCAACACAATTTTATTATATGGATATTTATGAATGTATCTCCATCTCCCTCACACAGTTCTAACCCTGAATTTCCTAAGTCATGACTTGTCTATTTCACTACCTGTTTCCTTGGAAGAGTGAATGTGATGGTCCATATTCAACACTCCTGGTATTTACTTTTCCCTCCATTCAGTTTTAATCACTGTGAAACGTTCTGCTCAACCCCACTAATCCACTGCCAGCCCGTAAATGTCACCGTCTCCCCTCAGCGTCCAGCCTGCTAACCCTGATAGCACATTCTGTACACATCCTTGTATCACAGCCCTGACCTGAACCCTGTCCGCATGACAGGTCCTTGGCCACCCCTTCCTTGCACACTCTGCAGCTTCCTAAATGCTGAGAACAGCAGAGCTCTATCTTAGTCTCCCCAGCTGGTGGATGCCTGCCTGTGTCTCATGTGTCTTTGTGACAGGTGTGCCATGGCTTACTTGGCACCTCTAGTGTTTGGCAGCACCTGTGTTCCCTTTGTTCAACAAATCTGACACTTTGTTTGCTGACCACCCCTCGGGTGTCAGGCACGGTTGCTATTTATATGGTGTGACCACATCCCTTACTCCAGCACCAAGAAAGGACACAGTAATTACTCTCATTGAACCTAGGATCTACTCAGGTGATGGGACACTATGAAAAGACCACACAAGCAAAAATAAAATCCCGTTTGTGGCAAGTGCCACAGAAAAGAGATGTATGATGGCATACACATAAGACCTTCTTCAGGGCAGTCAGCAGATATTCCCTGAGGAAAGTAATGTTTCAGCTTTGTTTTGTTTTGTTAATTGGAGCTCCATTTCCAGATGATGCATGCCCTTTTTGGGGATGTATTTGCCATTTGCTGGTGGCCAAAGTGCTCAGGAGTCTTACCTGTAGGTGGGCATGAGGATACATCAGATGATTATTGCTTATCACCCTCAACGAGAATTAGGACATGTATGCATGTCAAGTACAGATGGCACATGGTATTGATGGGCACTTTTTCTCTAGGTAAGATATAAATACTGATTAAAGTACACTACTGTTATCTTTTTTATTCTCTTGAATAAGCCCTCATATTTTGTTTTTAGTTCCATTCCAAAAGATTTATATACTTTTTTATTACTCATGTAAACTCTAATAAATACATCTATCTAGTTGCAATAAATGGCTGTTTGAATGATTTAACTGCTATCAAGAAGATGTGGAATTTTTGATCAGGAAGGAAATTTAGCATTCAGATGTCAAAATTATAGTTATACCCAATAAGTACAGTTGTCCTTTGGTATCTTCCTCAGATTCCAAAATCCATAGATGCTAAAGATTCTCATATAAAATGGGGCAGTATTTGCATTCACTTGTTCATGTCCAATCATATACTTTAAATTATCTGTGTAATATTTAAAATAACTAACAGTGCAAATGCTGTGCACATAGTTGTTAATGCTTTTTTGTTTATAATATAATGACAAAACAAAAGTTTGGACATGTCCCATGTAGATGAAATTTTTCCCAAATATTTTCAGTCCAAAGTTGGTTGAATCTGGGTATGTGGAACTTGCAGATACAGAAGGCCTACTGTAATGTATTTATGACAAAGTTCAGTATTTTTTATGCTAGGTATATTTTGTAAACTTTATAGGTCTTGAAAAAAGCTGAAAACAAGTAAAAAGGAATTGCCTTTTTTTTTTTTTTTTGTGGGTACCGGGGGTCGACCTCAGGACCTCGCGCGCCAACAGGCGCCCGTGCCGCTGAGCGATATCACCGGCCCCTTTTCCGTATGTGGGATCCGGGAGTCGAACTTGAGCCCTCGCGCTTGCAAGGCAGGCGCTTACGCCGCTGAGCCATCTCACCGGCCCAGGAATTGCCTTTTGATAAAACTGCTAATGATAACTTACCATCTATAATTTAGGTTATTTGAAGTTATTTAACTTAAAAATGCAAATAATCATGCCCAAGTGTATATGAATGCTTATAAATATGTAGTAATAAAAATATCTTACCACTTTAGGTCATAGGTAATTTTATGCAGTTCTTTATTGAAAATCAATATGCAACACCACAAGAATGTGTTGTATTTCCACAATGGACAGTATGGGAAACCTTCATATTCCAAACAAGTTTTGTGAGAAAGATTTTCATTTTTTTCCCCAAATTTACTCAAGGAAAAATTAATCCAGAGATGGAAAATCATCAGTACTGAGTACTCCTTTGTGTTAGATGCTCTGTTTTCTACATTCTTTTTTTCAGTCTCCTGATCACTCACAGTTGCATCCATGGACTTGCACATATGGTGCATGTTTTTATGTTCAATTCCGGGCCATGCAAGAGTAGATTAGGACACACACACAAAAAAAAAAACAAAAAAAAAACTCCCGGAACCCACATACGAAAAAGGGGCCGGTGATATCACTCAGCGGCACGGGCGCCTGCTGGCACGCGAGGTCCTGAGGTCGACCCCCTGGTACCCACAAAAAAAAAAAAAAAACAAGAGTAGATTAGGAGACCCAGTCTATCAGAGACCCTTTCCACGATGCCAGTTATGAAGGACCCCTGCAGTGAGTCCCCAGTCTCCTGCCTGGAGTTATGGAGTACAGCAGGAAGAAAGAGCAAGAGACAAAATAGGGGTGCAGCAGTGATCTGGGATGACCAGTTGCTCATGGGGAAAAAAAAGGCCACAAGGCAGCCAGAACCTTGGTATTTATTCATTGCATCTGAGTCAAGGACAATGGGTGAAGGGCAGTGGGTGTTTCCAGGAACAGTAATGGTGACTACGGTGGGCGAGTAAGAAGAACAAAGCAATCTTGCAAGGACAAGGATGAGATGGGGGACAATGAGGAAATGTAGTTTTCCCAGGTACCTTATCCTCTTTAGCAGGTCTTATTTTGCCCTGTGAGCCCACAGCAGTCACTAGCCCTAGGGCTTCCAGCAGTGAGCAGCGAGTTTCTGCATTCCAGTCTGGCTCGAACAGCAGGACAAGAACATCTTTGGATGTTCCCTAGATTCAGTTTATAATTTCTGGTCCCCAACACCAGTCCTTGACCTTGAGAAATGCTCCTTCTGGCTGGTAAGATAAGACCCTTGTCTAAGACGCAATCAGAGAAAAACCCATCAGTTATTGATGCAAGGTCTTTCTTCTCTGGATTAGCCATTGTCTTGGTTGCTTTTCTCTCGTTGCTAAGACAAAACACCCAACACCCAAAGTTAAGGAAGGAAAGGTTTATTTAGCTCACGGTTTGTGGAGGTTTCAGTCCATAATCAGCTGGCTCCAAGGCAGGGTGGCACATGGCAGAGGGCAACAGTTCAAGGCAGCAGAAGACAGCAAAAGCAACTAAAGCACAAAGAGGGGAAAGAGCAAGCCTCTTTTCCTCCCTTATATTGTATGCAGGCTACACACCCCCCCAAAAGGGTCTACACCATCTCCGTGCCCTCCTCTTGCACAGGAGAATGTTTGCAAAGTGAGGACCCTGGCTTCCTGCTGAGTCACTTAGTTAAACTTCTAAACTTCTCAAGTTGACACAGTTTATCAGTCATTACAGCCATTTACACTGCAGCATTCTTCTTTTCTCTTTTGATTATTGCCTCTGGTTGTGGGTAGAAGCTTTTTATTTTGAGCACCAGAAATATAGGTCTTCCATATGAAAGAATGTGAGCAAAAACCAATTCAACTGTAGCTAAGATAGTCCTGGGGGGAAAAATAATGTTCTTTCTACTAAATTTTGAAAGCATTCTCTAGAGTAAGCTGGGTTCCGACATCTGGAAAATGTATTGCTTACTTGGGTCTTTAACACTCTTCTTTTGCCTGTATTTTACCTGTTGGCATCTACAGTTGCAAAAACTTTGTTAAGGCTTGTAGTTAACTCTTGGTATTAGTAAGTAGGTTTTACTAAAAACTGCAATACTGTTTGTCCATTAGTAGCCAGTGTATCACGGAAGGAAAATATTTTAATTATGGATAATTTGTTCCTAAAGACTGATTTATATTTTACAAGTTGGGAAACTAATAGGCATTCAAATGCATTCAAAGAAAGCCCAGGCTTGGTGTGATTGAGTTGCTTAGCAAACTTGCAACTTACATTTGTACATATTTTGGTGTCAGACCTCCCGACACCCACATGTGATAGAAAGATACTTTTTTAGAGGTTCAGTTGTGTGTCTCAAGCTTGAAAGATGATTTGATAATTTAGGGAAGATGTATACCTGAGAAATAAATTTAGCAAAAACCATATGCTGTGTTACCTATAGCATCTTGGGAGAAAAGCAATTCATGTTTTACTATGGTAGTTACTAACCATCACTCTGGGGTGGGATGGGGCAAGTCACGTTCTTCTAGATTTCTCCTTTCTAGGACTTGGAGGAATAAATTGAGCTAGGAAGCAAAGGTCAATTATCCACTCAATCTAAAATATTTATCTAAAGGTTTTATGATCAAGGCTCAAGAAAGGAAGTTTAAAATTGCTATCTCTTTCCTGTAAATAAATCTGTCTATATAAGGCAATTAGAGGAACAGTGTGTTTTGAACACACTGTAGTTCTATGATGATTACTCTTTTTTTACCCTTTTGGCTTTATAGAGTGTTAAATCACATGACATTGCCATTGTTAAGGTCAAAATCTATCAGATGTCAGCAATTTGGGATGATTCAACCTAATCAGAAGACAATTTGTGGGAGATGATTATTCTTATGGTACGAAATGGTCTCTAATTGACCAGCACTAAGGCAGAGGATGGTCAAGAAAGCCCTGTGCGCTGAACTCTGTCCCCTCTACTGGTACAATTTTGTCTTGATGCACTTCATTGACTTGCAGTTGAATTACTGGCCTAAAATATTTGGAACTCTGTTACCAAGACTCATTGACTTTGGCAATTTTATCAAAGTACAGTAAACTTTGCTGAACATTTGAAAACCCTTTTGGGTTCTGTGATTTTATATTTGAAGATGTAGCTACTGTAATTTAACAAAATCTTGTGAGGGTGTGGTACCAGTACAGAAATGTGTGTACCAATTTAGTTACTGGAAATATTCAGATCACACAAATGAAATTTTATATAGTTCATCAATAGTTTCTGAGCTTATAATGGAAAGCTGGCTTCATTATACAGTGATAAAGGACCAGTGTTATACATAATGGCACGTTTTTAACAACTTTTTGTTTTTGATGGATTATGCCAAGATTACTGCTTCCACTTTCCCCATATTATTGCAAATGAATATTTAGTTCGTGTAATCACTGTATTTGTGGACAAGTATGGGCATAGGTGAATGGTAAATATATGATAGGATATGATAGTGTACTTATAAAATGAGAAAATATCTGCCCCTGGGTATTCAACTTGGCAGTTTGTAAGATCTGAAGCAAAAATATTTAGTTTGTCTACACATCAAAGCAATAAACACAAGACAGTATTTTTGTTAGGAATGAAGATAAAACAGTTTCCTGTATAGCCCGTTTAACATGTGATAATTATTTTCTTTCTTCCCAGTCTTCATTAGAAACATAACAGATAACATAATAAATGTAAGGGTAAGACGGCTTTGAACTTGCAGCCTATTTGTGCTAACCTGGCAAACCATTTTACAGCTTTATTTAGATCTACCATCTTAACTTTTTTAAACATTTTCACTCACATTAAAATGTCATTTGAAAAATAACCATAATCTGTACAATACACTAGAAAAATCACACTGAAGAGTAAGAAGAAAGTGTTTGAAACTCTTTTTTTAACTGCTAAGCTTGTAGCTTCTGCCTTTTAGCCTTTGCTAGCCTATCATTTCCCAAAAGACACCAGATAGTTTCACTAAATTTAAACTGATTAAATGAAAGGAAAATAGGAAAAAACACTTTGCAAACTTCAAGTTTGACATTTTTTTGCTATTTTAAGTAGTGATAATTCAAAAGTATTGTGTTTCTAAATGAGTTATTTAATTAGGTTTATGATATGGAAAATAATATCTTTTCAAATATCCTTATTATTACTAGCATAAGTTTTTCAGTTTTTAAACAATTTACCAGATTATTAAAGTTAATGTGCATCAAAATAATTTGATGTTTAATAGAATTTCTTTTCAAAATACAAACTTATTGCTTCTTGATATATGTCTGTCAACATTTATAAATGGACACAAATAAAATTTTTAAAAATGTGATGGCACTTCAAATCAACATAGAACAAGGGAAAATAGAGGACCATTTGAAACACTATTAATTCAGTCTTTATTGAGCATGTATTAAAAAGTATTTAGCAGGCAGTTTCTTCTCAGTAGTCAGCAGAATAGTAGAATGAGACAAAGCCCTGCCCTGAGGTGATAGTCTAGAAGTTACAATATCAGTTGTGGGTACAATTAGGAAACCTGACATGTTGAATGAACCTGGATTATTTAGCATTTTGTGAATGTTAAAACTACTGGTAACTACTTTTTATGTGATTATAAGATTCTGGAGAGTTTCTGAATCTCAAAGGAAGTGTAATTTGTATTTAGTATATTTCTGATGGCGTGATTATTTTTCTAATTGAAAATTAGCTGATTATAGGATATGGGACATTACTCCACTTCATAACTGATTGATCTGAGTATGTATTACATTTCATGACCAAGTGGGAAAGCAGAATTTTTCTAAGGTTGTAATTTAAGATGTACTAAATCTTGAACTTTTGTAAATGATCCTTCATTTAATCATCATTCATATATATATATATATATATATATATATATATATATGTATATATTACAATTTACAATACGGGGGCTCGAAACCCAGGGCCTTTGCACTGAGTTATCCCCAGCCCTTAAAAAAATTTTTTTTTTTTCAGTTAGGGTCTCACTAATTCATTAACTTGCCCAGGTGGGGCTCAAACTTCCTGTCTCAGCCTTCCGGAGTGCTGGGATTACAGATGTACAGCACCATGTAAATTACTGAAATCTTAAAGTAGCTCTATGAGGAGTAAATACTGTTATTCTGTCAAAAGTCTATTAACATGTCTTATACATTTTTAAAACAATGTTATGTTTTGATATAATAAGTATTCAACTGCCTGCTCTCTGGTCCATTATTCCTTTGTTCCTTCAGCTCTTGGGAACTCTAGGAAGTAAAAGGGAGTGGTTTGCACAAGGTCTGTGTGTAAAGCTGTGTGGTTCAGTAGGAAATAAGGGAAAAAATTTCAGAATACGGAATCAAAACATGTCCCTTTGCATCCCTTCTCAGATGCTTGTTGGGTTTATGCCTTGAGCAAGTCACGTTAGCCTCTTGGAGCCTTATTTTCAAAGATTTTTGTTTGGAATCTATGGAAATTATGAGAAACTTTGGGGTGTGTGTGTATGTGTGTTTGTGATTATTTTTTAAGACAGTGTCTCAGGCATGTTAAATTGGGAGAGATTCTAATTCTCACTGACATAGCTCTGTCTTTCATCTTTTTTTTAAATTTTTTTTATTATTTTTTTACTTTTATTTTTTTTGGTGGGTACCGGGGGTCGACCTCAGGACCCCATGCACCAGCAGGCGCCCGTGCCGCTGAGCGATATCACCGGCCCCTTTTTCTTATGTGGGATCCGGGAGTCGAACTCGGGCCCTCGCGCTTGCCAGGCAGGTGCTTATGCCGCTGAGCCATCTCACTGGCCCTTTCATCTTTTTTAGATAATCCCATTGCCCTTTAAAATCACCCTTGCTTAACACCACTGACCATTTCTTTTTTTCTCAGCCCAGGAGAGCTGAGCTTGGGGTCTGCGTGAGTAATTTCCTAGCATCTAGGGAGGCCTAACTGAGCTACACAGGTGACTACAGATATTGGCATCTGGAGTAAGTGAACATGTGTTAGTCATGCTTTAATGAAATTTTTAGGGCTTACGTCTTTGTTCTTTTCCAACTAAAGTGACACAATGCTTTACAGCTTTTTTTTTTTTTTAAAGGCAAAAAGGAGATTTGTCACTTTCCATACTAATTTTCTTTACATCAAGAACCAAACACACGAGCCTCATTCTTTTCTGTCCTGCACTGAGAAGATCCAGTTTGCTGCCATGGGGCTGTGTTTTCTTTGCTGGTTTCCACAGAGGCAGCCTCTGAGCTCCTTCAGCTGACTGCTTCCGAGCTGCAGAAGGAAACTGCGCAAAGCGAAGGAGGCTGATGTTTCACCTGGGAGGATGTGCCAGGGCTCAGAATTTTAAAAGAACTCAAAATGAAATGTATGTGCTCGAGTGTCAAGATAAACATGTACTAATGACAGATCCAGAACATGAGACATGCCCACGACCATGGTTATTTAAATACATGGAAGAAAATCTGGTGTCAGAGTTTGGCATAAAGAATAAATAGCTTATGGCTTGGTTCACCTTTTTTCATGGAATTCTTGAATGCACGGGGCTATCCTACGTGAGGGTTTGTTTGCCTGTAGTATCTGAGAGGCCGTGCAGAGCAGTGGTTAGAAGCACAGTCTCTGCAGCTTTACCCCTAAGTTCAAACTCCTGGGTGTTTGGAAAATCCACTTATCACCAGCAGGACTGCAGCTACCTTCTGTACCTGAGTTTCTCCATCTGTAAGTTGGAAATAATAATGGCATGTAATTCACAGAGTTAATGTGAGTATTAAATGAGCATATACCTGCATATTTACACATAGCCGCCATGAGGGATTGTTCAAGGACTCCCCACAAACACCAAAATCAGTAGAGGTTCAAGTCCCTTACATAACTGACACTGTGCATGTATGTGCGTGCACGCGCACGCGTGTGTGTGTGATGTTTTATTCTGAGGTATAATCCTTACTATCATTATTTATTCAGATGCTCAAATTGTCCCATATTTAGCCAGTGAAAGCCACTTTGTGCTATTCCTCTGTTCTTTGTTATATTTCCCATCATTCTTGAGTATTTCCTTACTTTTCGACACATATTTTCCTAGCTCAAACCTGGAAATTAGCCGTCATTCAGATGGTCCTGACTCTACTTAGAAGTGAACAGCATTTAGAAGTCAGGCTCTACACATGAGGTGCAGTCATTGCTAGTGGGGCGTCATTACCATAAGCCTTCTCAGCAAGAGGAACTAGCAAGTTATATTGAAACCAACTCAAACTGGTTAAGACAAAGAATTCATTTGTTCATTTTGCTGAGAAGGGTAAGACCTACTCAAGGGCCAGGACTTCAGGTTCACAGCTAGAATCGATGTTCCTGGGTGTGCTCCACTCTTCTCTGCATCTGCTGTCTGCAGAGCTCTGCTGGGTGCCCATCTTTGTTCCATGGGACAGGGAGGATGGATGCTGTCAACCTAAATGTCCATCTGTCCGGTGTCACTGTAACCATCTTAAGGAAATATCCACTTGACACTGCTCGAGTCACACACCGCCTCCTGGGCCAGTCCCTGTTGCTAGGCAGCTCAGGTCCTGAGTGACCAAGTCCAGGTTGATAAGCAGAGGGACAGGGGTACCACCTGGGACATAGGCCACAAGGAGACAGATCACCCAAACATAGCCTGTGGACATTTCAAATGACAGAGGTCCCACTAAACCACCTACTTTAAAAGATGTTGTTTTTTAACGTGTAAGATTTATTTTCTTTCACTGAAATGCTACTTAAATATCTTCAGGTATAGTAAAGGCAGTTTTCTATTCAGCTTATCTAAAAGTAAAGTGTGAATTAATTACCTTGAAGGACTAAAATGCAGTGGTACCTTGGTTCACGAACTTAATTCTTTCCACGATTCTGGTTGCAAACCGAATTGGATGAGAACTGAATCAAATTCAATGGTTAGGTTCAGTGTTGACCTTACGGGGAAATCATGATATAATAGTGGTTCCCACTGAAGATCACAGTTTAACAACATACAAATTTTTAAAAATTTTAAAAAATGGGGATAATGCTGAATTAAGTGGAATAACACTTAGATTCCTTTTCTCCACTTAGACATCCTCTCCTCGCCTTCTTTAAATCCTAATGAAGAAGGCGAGTTGTCTTTGTCTCAAAATAATGAACCACTGGGAGAATAACTGTGGCCCAGTGATTAGGAAAAGATTTATATACTTGGGTGCCTAGTAATTTTCGTGGGCTTACAAAGCAAGCTTGATGATGTTCAACCCACAAGATTAATTGACAACGAAGAAGCAGTCCTTATTGGAAATCATTAAGTACCTCAGGGCTTTCTTTGAAGGAAAAAGCTTGAAGGTTCATTGTAGACAAATGAGTATCTTAGTCAAAGATATGCACTTGTATTTCCTTTGATGTGTGGCTGAATAAAAACCTGGCCCCATGAAGCAGCTTGAAATGATAATGTAATCGACACTTGATTTTCCTAGGTTGGACTCTCTGAAGAAGCTGATATTAAAACGATGTTTCAGAAAAGCTTTTATCTAAGCTTAAAAATATGACCACCAGGGGACAGGGCTGCAGAGGTTCCATAAATGATAGGAGCAAAGGTTGTTTCCCTACCCAGCTGACGGGTGTCCCCAGGTGGGCCTGCCCAGCTCCCTATATCCCACCACCTCCAGCTTTCTCCTGTCCACTTTCTCCACTGTGGGCAGAAGCCCGCCTTTGTTGCTCCCCCTCCTTCCTTCCTTCCTTCCTTCCTTCCTTCCTTCCTTCCTTCCTTCCTTCCTTCCTTCCTTCCTTCCTTTCCTCCTTCCCTCCCTCCCTCCCTCCTTCCTTCCTTCCTTCTGCAGTCCCATTACTTTTCCCATTGAGGTATGGAGCTAGCTTTCAAAACAAAAGTTTACTCTGGCTGAGAGAGGGGAGGGACATACAACAACTTAAAAATTTAGGAGTTTATAAAAGCAAGTTAGTGGCACTATCTGAAAGACTCTATTCACAGATTAGATTAGCTCCTGTTTCCTTTCCCTGGCTTTCAGTTTTTCTGTTTCCTTGTGGCCATGCGATGCCATGATATTTGCTATCTTTAAGCTTTCATAAAATTATTAGTTCTTTCCATTCAAAGAAGTTGACTTTCTCTTCCCCCATATCAAATGGGATGTTTTAAAGAAATACATGAGTTTCTACTTGACATTTCGGGGGATATCTTCAGTTCTTGCTTTGCTCGTGGGAATGAAGTAGTAGAGTCTTCCTCTCCTTTCCATGTATGATTGATTGGCTGTGCCTGCCTGGAGTGCTGTATTGAGAGGGCATGTGGGGTGTATCTAGGTGATGAATTAGTGATGTCTGCCATGACTTGCCATGGATCTGTCCACTCTTCCTGAATCCCATCAATGGTGAGGCTTTCGTTGGGATTGATTTCTTTTTTCCTGCTCAGGTTAGCAGCAGTGGGAATTTGGGTGATTGCCTTTTCCACTTATCCTGCAGATAGGGGTCCAGTGGTGGAAATGCTGCTATGTAGATATTAAAATATTTCCCATCCTAGTAAAATGAAAACTTCCTTAAAAGGTAGCAGATTTTCTACAAAGTATCATGCATTAAATAAACAACCAAAAACAAAATAAATACTCCTGAGTTATTTTTTGTGTTTATGGTTTATCCCATTAAGTCATTCTGATTTCTTACTAAATTAACATGGAAATATTGAGGCTTAAAATACAAAACGTAAAGTGATGTTCTCCATCCTTCCAAACTATACGTAATTTTCTACTATTGTCTATTTTCTAATATGTTGGACAATTTAATTTCAAATAAATCAAGCAGTAGGACTAGTGTTTCTTACAGCTCCATATTTGCAGAGTTACTATTGGTAAGGTTTCCACAGATGTGCCCTTATGGTACCCATTTTAAACTTTTCATCCACAGCTGTTTTACTTTATTCAGTTCTCTTTTCTCCACACTTATATTCATCATTTTTAAGAGGAAATTGTTTCTTAATTTGTAATGTAAATTATGACCAAGAAGCATTCAGTGAAACAAATGGCGGTGTGTTTTGTTGGTAGTTTCTGGAGTTCAGCTTAGCTTTAACCACCACATTTGAGTTAGGTTCAGATGGGAGAGTTTAGCATGATGTCCTTGCTCTTATACCTGGCAGTTGCAAATATTTTAGGATACTGGGGATGCTGGTGGCCTCTGGGATCAATTTTAGCCTCAAAGACTAACTGAAGCATTCATTCACTCACTCATTTATTCATTCATTCATTCATTTGCCATTTATTCCACAAATCCTTGCATGTTCACCATATGCCAGTTAGTGTGATGGGCTCCAGGGAGCCTATACCCTCAAAAATGATGCTGTAGAAAACTGAAAAGCAATAAGTATGTAGCCCGTGTAGGATAAAAATAATGACCAGTGTGATATGGGAGCACCTGAGAGAGGACTCAGAGAGGGGAGGAGGCCCTGGAACCAGGGAAGCCTTTGTAGAACCTCAAGGAGGAATAGAAGCTGACCTCAAGTCCAGGTAGTTGGAAACAGGTGTGAAAACCAAGGCTCTTTCAAGGGATTTCGGTGCTTCCTGACAACAAATACAGGCTCCACTTAATCCTTCCAAATATTAGACCCAGGGAGCTGATTGTCTTGTGGGCACCACAATTCGATTTGTTCTTCAAACAAAGAGGTGACGTGGTAGAGAGTGAGGGACTGAACATGAACTGTTTCACTTCATGGTTTTCTTGAGTTAGTAGTTACTTTTATTTTCTCCTTATTATTAGCTCCTAAGATCTAATTCTTGCAATCTTTTCTTGTTACTTTTTTCTTGTAGATGCACATATTTCCAAAACCTTTTATATATATATCCAGGCTCTTGTATGAATCTTTAGTTATGTGACTCATTTTTATGCTTGTTTGTGTTAAGCTTTCTGGTAGTTTCATGCCTAGAAGGTGTTTAGCATTCAACATATAACTTAGGTATCCAGTAGCCACTGTATTCCACCTCTGCTCTGTGCCACTGGGAGAACCCCACCAACCTCACAGTGCTCTCATGCCAGAGGAGAGAGGTAAACAAGTGAAACACTAACCAAAATAAAAGAGAGGCTCTTGTGCGCTGAGGAGAAGGTGCAATACTGTGATCAAGTACGTATGGTGAGGGATGAGGGAGGTACAGTACTAAGGAGGGCCATCAAGCAGATCTTCAATGATAAGGTAACACATGGATTGAGAACTGAATGAAGATGAGTTAGAAGTTCAAACATGGAGGGGGGCAGTGTTCTGGGAAAGATAGGCAAGGATTATCCTGGATCTTCTTGGATTTAGCTCTGGGTGTAAACGAATAATGATTGGCGATTTCTAAGTGTTATAGTAATATGACTTGATTTGCTTTCTAAAAGGAATTTCTGCTGTTATAGAAAGAATGTAATACGTTATTGTGGCAAGAATGGATTAAGGGGATAAATATAGAGTTATGATAGTGTTCAAAGAAAGAGATGCAGTAGGGCTGGGTTTGCACAGTGTCTTGTTCGACATAGGGACTTTACATTCTAAAAGGCTGCCTGTCTCATCACACTGGCCTTGATGTAAATACTTGTGTGTGTGTCTGGGTGTGTGGTGCGTGCTTTCATTGAGGGTTGAGCCATATGGCCACATTGTAGTAGTGTTTCTTCTGTTCCTGTAACGAAATTCCTGAGGCTGAGTCCTTTGTAAAGAAAAGAAGTTCATTTTGCTCCCAGTGTTGGAGGCCGAAAGTCCAATGTCAGGCAGCCCCATCGGTCAGCCTCCGATGAGGGCTCTGTGGAGGATGGTGTCGCTGTGGTGGATGGTGTCGCTGTGGTGGGAGCATGCACAGATGACAGTACATGGCAAGCCAGGGTGCTGGAGAGATTTGGGGTCAGACTCATGCTTTTTATCACACTGTGCTCCCATGGGAGCTAGCCAGGGTCTGTGGAGAGTGTTACGTTCTTCCAAGGGTGACACTCCTGGTGACCTAGTCACTTCCAGGAAGACCCACTTCTGATAGCTTCCACCTGCTCCCAACACCCACCCTGGGGACCAATCGTCCAGCATTAAGCCTTTGGGGAACGCACTCAGACCACACCCAAACCAGAGCACGCGTAGTTCAATGCGGAGTTCAGTGCATAGTCTGAAGAGGGGTTCAACATGGAGGCTTAGACTATTTTTCCTTATTTTTACCCATTCTCTCCACAGCCACCTCTGCCTCCATCTTCTCTTTGGATTCCTCCCGTTTACCCTTGCACTGCTCTGTAGCACCTTCCTGCCACACATTTTGTATTTAAACCCACTTCCTAATTCACTGTCCCTGTGCCTGGCTTCGCCGCACCTGACGGGCTGAGCTGGCTTGACTGTGCGTGGAGAGCGGGGAAATACGGAAAAGCAGCAGAGCCTTTACCAGGTTCGGCAACAGACAACGGCACCTCGGTTAATGTCCAACTCTTGTTTCCATAAGTGGGGTGAGGAAGGGAGGGGCTGGATAGAAGTTGGGTCACCAGCAAGTCAGGGCCATCCATGGCCAGAGTCCCTAGAGCTTGCGGTGAGGAGTCACTTACTAGTCGGGGGACTCTCAGAGGAAGGGGCATTGTGGGAAAGGGAATAGGACGGCGATAAAAGGATACAGTAGATGTGGCCTGATCTAGTGAGGAAGCTCTGGAGCACAGATTTTAACACAGCTGTTCTTTCATAAGAAGAGGCTGCCTTTGCACCCCCTTTCCAGCTAGTGGGTGTTAAGGTTTGGGGGCGGGTTGGGTGGGGATGTCTCCTGGAAGATTCCCCTTCAGTGAAGGAGATGTTCCAGAAAATGGAGTCGCAGTGGGTCCCCAGCAGACAACATTCAGACCTTGTGTCTGGGTGGGTACGTTAGCAGGTGCCTTATTCTGCTTAGGCTGCCATGACAGAATACCATAGACTGGGTGGCTTAAATGATTTAAATGAGTCTCTTGCAGTTCTGCAGCCTGGAAATTCTAAGCTCAAGGTTCTGACAAAATGGGCTTCATTCCGAATCCTCTTCTCATGCCTTGTGGGCGGCCACTGTCTCACTGTGTGTGCACCTCACCCCTTTGTGCAGGCACAGAAAGAGACAGATCCAGAAAGTTCTCCGATCCCTTCCTACATGGGCACTGACCCCGTCAGTCCAGCGCCCCACCCTCAGGGCCTCGCTTAACCCTGATTTCCTCCCCGGAGCCTCATCTTCAATCCCTGTCACATTGGAGGTTAGGACTCCAACATATGAATGGCAGAGGGTGGCAGAATCATGCGGTCCATAACACCGGGTAGGAGAGTTTCATGTGGGACATCAACTTCTGCTCCAGATAGCAAGGGTGGGAGAAGTGTACTAGGTGTTGAGAGCAAGATGGAGCTGCAGATGGAAACCAGGTGGAGGAAGATGTGAACAGGAGAGACCTGGCAGGGTTTGACGTTCACAGCTGAGCTGAAGTAGGATTGCGCATTTGAAATCGAGTAGCAGGTGACTGACTCACGTGGAAAAGTACTTTCTGTGTTTTTTTTTTTTTCTGAAACAATTTAAGTATTTAAAATGCTGAAAGAAGTTTAAATTCTAAACCAGGTACACAGTTATTGAAGAAGTGTTCTAGGAAATAATAGTAACCCATAACGTTGCAGGTTGATAGTAATAATAGGACAAACAAGGGTATTTCAGGAACACTGCATGGTAAAGCTCTTTTGTGTTTTTCTCATCATCTAAGATTATCAGATCTGTGAATGTACGTTTATGTATCTTACAGCGCCACGGCACTATTTTTATAAATGAGAAAAGAATATCAACAAATATTTTGACTTATTTTGTTGTCTCGGGAGAACCCCCACACAACGTACACCCACGTGCATGTACACATGCATGCAGTGCAGCTACACACATGCACGCATGCTATCTCATTCTTTGTGTAAGATCTTGTAATGCGAATTATTCTGTATAAACAGGCTATATGCTAGGATTTAGTCTTACAACCAATAATGTCCTACTGCTTGACAAACCAGTGTGCTAGCAGTACCTATAAAATAAAGTGGGGCTTTAAAAAAATACGACAATAGAGTTCAGACAAATATTGGCTATTTGTAGTTATATACCGCGTACGAAGGAGTCACATTTTATAAAGGAGTTTGATTCCAACGCCAACACAAAGACAACTATTGAATGTGATCGAAATTACTCTTGAAAGCCCCATAGATCGCTCATAAATTGTAGTATTTTACCAGCGTTGCTCGCTTTTGATTTCTTCCCCAGCAACAGAACGGATCACTGTTTTGTGACTAAACACCTGGAGGGATTCGTTTGTGTAGAGATGCGTGAAACCATACACACCAAATTCCGCCAGGGCTGAGGGAACTGGCCCTGACTGGGGCCAGACCTGTGTTTCTCCCACGTCCGCTGGATGCGGAGCAGGCAGCTCTTGCTTGCATGGTGGAACTGTTTAAACTATTTAAGTTACTCTAGCTCTCTTTCCCCCTACTTCCCATCTTCTATCTTACTGTCTTGTGTTTGTTGAACACACGTAATTGATTCCATATCACCTACAGTTCAAATACATTGTAACACTGTGTTATCTGGCACCCTATTTATATACATCCTCATTTATGTACTCTTCATTGAAATGAAGCCACAGATACAAATGCCTATGTGTGTTCTGTTCGAGTTGAGAACCTTCGGCTGGGAGCATGAATTTCACTCCAGTAGCAGCACATAAAACTGTTGTGTTCCTGGTTCCTTTGGTTGCAAAACAGAACCGTAAGAGTAGATGGAGGAATCAGTTTGCACTGCTGAAAGACCGTTCAAGGTGACAAGCGATCAAACGATGAGAGCTTTCCAAGCCTCAGCATGGTACAGTAACATCATTAAGGCTTTTTCCTGAGAGTCACATGAAGATACAAATTAATTTCTCAACTCTGCTTGCTTTAGTTTGGAGGAGCTGTGTGTACAATAATACACTTATTATATTGTCATTGTTAATGTTGATTTGGTGAAGAAGTTGGTAATTCTCTTTTGTAAGCTCATGTCCCACTCAGCTGCCATGGCCTGACACTGGCAAAGAATTTTCCACATGGAGACAGTGTAATCATCCTCTGAGAATTTGAGCGAACACATTACTTTTCTTAGTGTTCAACTATAATTGGTTATATGTATTTACTACCACAGATGAAAAGTGTACATTCTGAATGTTATATTTTTTGTAAAGGGCAGGTTTACAACTCGGGGTTTATTCATTCATTGTGATAATAGACATAAGAACACTTTTCATGCTAACTAAAAAGACCCACCATCTTAAAGTACACAATTTTCTTTAAGGCATTAAATGCAATGAAATAGTATCCCCCCCAATATTCTTTGTAGGGACTTTTTTGGTGTGTGGCAGTTACATAGCTTCATTTGTTGACTCTGAATTTATTTACTGAGTATCAAGTGTTATGAAATACGCTGGGATAATGTTGTGAGGAAGACCATGATCTTGAGCTCGTGAAGTTTATGGGGTCCTGGTGGGGTTTCAGACCAACCAACTCCTCCAAATCAGCTATAGAAGTAGCAATTTATTTATCTTAAAATTTTTATTAGTATATCTTTTCATTCATTGTGGGGAGCTTGTACGTGGACATAACACATCTAAATTTTTTTTCATCCCCTTCACCTTCTCTTCTTCCCCCCCACTCCATCTCTTGGTCCCTCTCTGTTTCACAAAAACAATCTCCCTGTTTCCTATTATTTTTTATTTTGCTCTTTAATTTATTCATTCTTTGGGTTTCTCATATAACAGAAACAATGCAATGTGTAAACTTCTGCATCTGATTTCTTTCACTTAACATTTGGTCTCAAGGTGCATCCATTCTACTACAAGGAACTGGCAATTTGGGAAAGTGTTAGGAAGACAGTTATAGAGATCACTGACAGAGAATAAGAAGAGCTGAACTCCTTCACAGGGTGATTAGTGGAGGCTGGACGTGGTAGAGATTTGGAGGAAAAAAAGGTAGATGATGCAAAGAGCCGGAGGCAGGTTGTTCTGGACAGAGATCAGCAAGTTTCAGGATGTAGTGCCATAAAGGAGCTTGGGTGTTTGCAGAATCGAGGAAGACTGGTGAGGTGTGCATGTGTGTAGGTGTGGGGAGGGAAGGAGAAGAGGTGATACAAGATTGCATTAGAGAGGTAAACAGGGCCAGATGATTCAGAGCCCTAGAGGCCATGGGATGACTTTGGATTTTGAAATAATTACACCGAGAAGCCAACAACATGTTTTTAGGTGTAGAGAGTAAATATCTGATCTGAATTTTAAAAAGCTCACTTTAGCCCCTTTTTGAAGGATGGCATGTGTGATATGTACCCATGTGTTTGTGTTCATGATTAAAATGGAAGGAGGGAAATGACTGCAAGGCTATTAGAACTGTCCTCTGAGAGGAGTGTTGTGGCCTGGACCATGGGATGACCAGAAAGATGAAGCCAAGTGAGACACACATAAAATATTTTGGGGGCTCTCATCATTTTGATTTGCTGATTCATGTGATATTCATGGTGGGAGAGAATGGAGAATCCAATGATCACTTTTCTTTTTGCCACTGGACATATCTTGGTGTCATTTACTCAGATCAAATTTAGGGAAGGATCAGGTTTCAGAGGGAGATCACGTTCAGTTTTAGACACCTAGTCTGAAACCTGTCACAAATTCAATTACTTCATCAAGCATTGATTGAGCTTCACTGTATACCAGACTTGTACTAAGTACAGAGAATATCCAATACTGTAGTTATGAGATTACAGAAATGATAGAAGTCAGAGTTTAAAGATGAAGGATTACATTGCAATCACTTAATTTCTGTAGAAATATCAAGACTGCTCATAGAAATCATGGTGGTTTTTATAAAACTTAATTTTATTCATCCAGCAATAGTTGTGGCATTATATTTCCTTGGGGAGATGATAAATCTATTTTCCTGTTTTAATGAATTTTTACAATTAATGTTATTAAAATACTTCGTGATATGTTCATGAAAAGGTAGTAGCTTACCCAGTTCAGCGGGCAGTGCGTTCATTGCCTTCAGCCAGCCTTATAAACAATGATCCGAGGAGAATCATAAACCATGTCCTATGTACACATTTTTTACTAATATCAGACAAAAGGGGCATTGGCCAGTTGTATTTGTACATTATTCATTGTAGCCTGCTAATTACCCTGAAGCACCTTGGGAAATTTTTCAACTTAATAGAAAGCATGAATGTGAGAGGAATGAGAAAAAGGATTTGTTTTTCTGTAATGCATTCTAGGTGTATGTGTGTGTGTGTGTGTGCGTGCATGTATTGGAATGTTTGTTCTACAGTCCTATTTAACTTTATAAGTTCAGATGTTTGGTCAAAGAATAAATAGTGATGAAGTTAATTGTGTAGCTCTGAATAATTTAAATACCACGGAACAAAAAAAAAGATTATTTAGGGTGGTCTAAATAAGCATACTCATTATCTAAATTACATGACAGCATTTATTATTAATTTAGAGTGGGGTTTACTGGGCTTTTTTAGACTAGGCGAAGTACTGTGAAAGAAAAGAAGTGAAAGTTCCTGTCTGCAGGGCATAACAGGCTGAGAGCCTAGGCATGCTCCAGTCTGCATGCACTTGCAGGCTTGTGGGAGGGGATGCTTCCTGCAGGAATGTCCTCACTGCGTGGGAATGCCCCGTGCAGCTCCGTAGAGATGGGGAGTATTAATTTGAAGTGTGTTTGAAACTTAAAAAGGATAAAAGTAGACACTGTATGAGATAGGTAATACAGTAGTATTACCTACTTGAGGTTTCAAAGTACTTTTTTTTTTTTTTTTGTGGGTACCGGGGGTTGAACGCAGGGCCTTGTGCGCCAGCAGGCGCCCGTGCCACTGAGCAATATCACTGGCCTTTTTTTTCATATGTGGGTACCGGGAGTCGAACTCAGGCCCTCACGCTTGCCAGGCAGGCGCTTATGCCACTGAGCCATCTCACCAGCCCTCAAAGTACTTTAATGAGAAGAAATTTAAAGCAAGGATGGAGATAGATTGGAGTACAGACTGGGGGAAGGGCAAATCTACTGAGAAGATGGTTGAGTTGGTCAAAATAAGAAGCATTTTGAACTAAAGATCTTCATCGTCACAACTGGAGTGGCAAGATCATACTCAAACAGCTCCAGACCGGAAATGGAAAGTTTGCTCCCACGAGAGCTGACATGGAATAAACAACTAGGACTGTGAACCTACAACATGGTTAACAAATTAGCAGTGGAAATGAAGACAGGTCCAAAAAGTGATCTGCCTTCTCAAATTGATCAGAAATAACAAAAGAAGGCCTTTGTGCACGAATATGCCTAAATAGCACTGTGATATATTTCATTAGTTAATCTCTATTTTCTATCCTTGTCAAAGACATAGGGAGAGAGTGTGTTTCTCAGTTCCTGAATAAATGTGTAGAAGTAAAGGTCAGAAAGCCTCAGAGAAAGTCTGTGGGATGGGAAAATCTCTTCACTCTTACCTCTAGATTGCTGGCTCTCCCCAAAACCTCACCTCCTCTTTCCTGCTCTGGTCATTTTGCTTCTCCATTGTTGATTAATATTTTCCCTTTAATCAGCCTTTTTTTTTTTTCTTTTTCTTTTTTTTTTGCTGTGTAGAGGCGCTTTGGCCTCCTTCACACATAACCTTAAAATATCTGTCATCACATCCTGGGCTGGGCACCCCACTCCTTCCTGAAGTCTGAGGGTGGACATGGGAAAAGGAAATTCAGTGGGCTAAGCAACTGTTTGTTTTTTGTGTTATCCTAAGTTTTTCAGCTGCACTAAATCCTGACAAGCCAAAGAAACTCTCAAGGGCATACTCGGGAGGAGGGAGGTAGCAACATCTAGAGAAATTTCTACACCTGCAAACCAAATATCTCCCACCGAGGTCTCTAAACTCATGCTTTAAACTTTAACGTGTGTGGTGCCAGTGCTTGCTCAGGTAACCGCAGGCCAGTGCACACCAGGCATATTATGTTTTTGTTGGTTGCTTTGGTTTATTTTCAAAAATTGCTTTTTTATACATTACCTCTAGAACTTTCCTGCTCTTTAGTTCAACTCAGGATGAAAGAATTCTCATCTTAAACAAGCTTGGTTAATAAGGCAGGAAAGCACAACAAATTCTCAGAGTTTCCTCCGGGCATATTGTTGGCAGGTCTCTAGTTTGCCTCTAGACATTTAGACAAGAATTGTTAAATGTTTTTCAGACTTTCTCCAGCTTTTTTTTTTTCTCTTTATTTGTTTTTTTCTTTTAAAGATGGGGTGGCTTCAGAGAGAATTGACTATAACAGAGGACCTTATTCTTCCCTTCATTTCGTTCGCTAAATAGGAAAGTCCACCAGCTCGATAATGGAGGAGAGCAGTGACTCCGCGGAGAACCCCCGTCCCGCCCAAGGGCGGCAGAGTACCATGAAGTGTGGGTGGCTGAGGAAGCAAGGAGGCTTTGTCAAGACTTGGCACACCCGCTGGTTTGTGCTCAGGGGAGATCAGCTCTGTTATTTCAAAGATGAAGATGAAACCAAGCCGTTGGTAAGTAGGAGAAAATAAAAAGCACTGTGGTCCCGAGAGGTGGGGACGTAGAACGATTTTTTAGAAACCAGTAGAGACCGAGGCCAACTCCGTCTCTCTGGCCTCCTTCAGTAGAGTCACCTTTGACACTTTTCCGCCATTACTTGTTTTGGTTTGGAGATGTTGAACTTTCTAACTGAGGCAAAGGGGCAAGTTGTACTTCTCAAACATTGATTTTAATTTTTACTAAGCTGGATCAGCATATGAGTCCCTCAGGCAATCTTACTTCATGAGCAGATATGAATGGACATCTACTAGACTTATATATTGTAGCCAACACATCTTGTTTTTTTCCTTAGGAAAAAGGTGAAAGTGTGGGTTTGCAGGGAATCTGTAGACCTAGCTCAGTAATTTTGGAGAGTGCTTCAAATGCCAATCCTCTGAGGCGTCCCCTCCCCTGACACACATAGAGCATGGATGTGGCCTTAACCCTAACATGCTGGTATCTTTGCTAGCATACACTATGCTCATGTAGGAATGGTTTCTATTGTGGTCCTTTTGTGGTCTTTCATTTCCTTATTTACTTATCATTTTCTCAGCCACAAGTCTCAAAATTGTGATGAGAGACAAGAAAAATCACCTTCTGCATTTTTGTAGGTGTAACAGCGTTCTCAGATGTGATCATTGCTTATTGAGGGATGAAAGATGTGAATTTGGGCTTCACCCCATTTTTCCTACATCTATATCTGGGGGATATATAAATACGAGAGGAAACTGTTCAGATAAGTTTATATAAACATGTCTAACAGTGTGTGCTTGAGGCTATTTCTCCTTGTCCTAAAGTTCAAGAACTTAATTAGGAATTTGGATTAAGACTTTGCTTTAGTATTTTAAATTCCTGAGGCATTGTAATTTCTCAAGCTAATTGAATTACATAAAAATGGCAGAGAAGGCACATACAGTACTACAAACCCCAGTCATTTTGTGAAATTCCTCCTAGTTTGGGGGCATTACCCAGGGCTAAGAATTTACACATATTATCCCATGAAATACTTAAGGGAGGATCCTCTTACTAATACAGTTTTTGCATGAAGAATACAAGATTTAGGTTTAATGCAAGTGAAAATAGAGACTTTTCTCTCTTATCTCACCCTCTAGGGTCATTATACCTTGTTTCGTACTATTCAATACTCAGGTTAAGGTATCACTTTGAACATGAAATCATGTTCATCAAATTCGGAGAGAGAGAGAGGGACAGAGAGAGACAGAGACAGAGAGGCAGAGCGAGATGAGTTTAGGATGAAAAAGTAGAACATGGGGAATCCAAAGTGAGATTTCGATATGCGGAAGTACCCTGAGAACATAGCAGTATGATACAAACAAGATTCAGCGTTGGATCCTGTGGACTCTTTTTGACATGGTGGGAGGTGGATCGATTGTTAATTAGGGTGGGTACAAATGAAGTGATCATACAGGCGTGATGCAAAACCTTGACAGCGAACTGGAGGAGCAAGCGGGAGCTGACTGGAGAAGGAAAGCAGCCCGAACAAGTGTCAGGACTCTGGGGACCCTGGAATCCCTTCTGGTAATCAGGGAAAGGGTCACTCCATCAAGCCTGGGGACAGAGTTTCTTAAATGTGAAGACTTGCAGATGTCAGGGAACATGCACGTGACCCCGATTTGAGGAGCTCTGCCTTTAATTGTTCAGAGGATACGACGTTGCCCGGGCTTTGTGCCCGTATGTAAGTTCTTACACGTAGTATTCAGTGCGGTGTGGTTGCTGGGATGGTGAATTAGAAATCTGCATAAGAAAATGCAAAACTTTCTGGTTCATTCAAGTGAAAAATCTGCCTCTACCAAAAAGTAATTTATAATAAAGATAAATAATATTTGGATGTTAGTATGTTACTAGTATCTGTAGACTTATGATAACTAAAATTAGCAAAATAGAGTGATATTAACTAAAAAGTACAGAGACAGCACCAGGAGTAGGCACTGGAAATGGTATTTACTCTCAACTCCATGTACCAAAATCATATGTCTGTTTCAAACAGAGAAGAATAAGCTGTGTTGAATAAACCCAGTAGTGATAAAAATCCCTTTTAAAGAATTAAACAACTAAATGAAAAGCATCTTGAAACATGTTACAAGTGCAAGAAATTATGTCTCATTGTTTATCTGTGTGTAGCAGCCAAAGCGACATCATTGATGAGTGGCATGGAGAAATAGAAACCAGGGCTGCTTGATCATGATACGAGGTCCCTTCACCTCTGCCTCCCATCCTGCCATTCACCCTGGTTTCTCTGCAGCCTTGCTTTTACCCAGGAATGTTTCTTGGTGTTTTATGTTCAACTTTGATGCTTCCAACATAAAGATGTCCTTAGTCTTCATATATTTTGATGAAGGAGTCTTCAATAATACTGGAAGGAACACGACAGTGGGATGAAAAAGTCACTCTTTTAAGCATTCCTAGCTGGATAGAAATTTTCAGCAAACTCAATCTGCTTTTGTTTTCCTCAGTCTTAGAAGATACTTCTAAAATAAAACCACAAAACTCTGGAAGTGTGTGTTCCTCCTGTCGTAGAATAAGGTTCTCAATTTATTTGAGTAAAAACTCTTAGTGAGTTTCTCAACTCAATAAAGAGAATCAAACCCTATAATTATCTTTGTTATGAAAATGCTCACCTGTTAGGGAAATACGTAAGCGATTTTAATCACGACGGGCTACCATGGAAACACGAAAGGCTGTAAAAGCACAGATAGAATTAGTACCCAGGAGTGAGTGATGATCCATCCAGGAGGGTTGGGAAAGCCACCCAGGCAGCAGGGGACCTTTCCCTGGGGTTTCAAAGGTGGGTAGGAGTTTTCCAGATAGATGCACTGGGGAAGGGAATTCAGAGGTGAGAGATGACACAGAGTTGTATAACAGGCATCATTAGATAGCTCTGTATTTTTAGGTGGCAAAATGGCAAGAAATGTAGTTAGAAAGATAGGTGAGGCACAGCGGAAGGGATCTATATGTGGGGCTGGACTTGTTTGTAGGTAGCAGGAGCCATCCGCAGACAAGCTGACAACTGCGTTCATGTCTTAGGAAGGATGGCGGTGGCCATCTCCTAATATGTTAATGAACATAATTTTCTCAGTTAAATTATGCTTCCATTTATATCTTCAATTTTTACTTCTCCAAGCACATTATATCTATCTGAGTTAGTCTATTACATTCTTAGTTACTTGGACTTAATCTCGTTTTTCATGCTCTTGTTTCAATTGCACCTTACTTTCCTAATATTCACCAACCTGTCCAAGTTTGCAGACTTGGAAGTTTCTTTACCCCTTTTCTTGTTTCTCCTTTTTGAGCAAAAGACTGGGGACAGGCAGTACCTGATCGGGAGCCAGTGACCTTCCTTCCCTGGACTGAGCGTCCCCTGGCGATGTATTATCGGTCCACCTCAAAGTATCACTATTTGATATTGAAAATAAACTAAATATTTTAATATCCTGTGACTTTTTAAAAATAGGAAAAAACCCACATAACTTCAGTTTATAAAAGACAAAACTTCAGTTTATAATAGGCATATATGAGTTGGAGATAAAGCATGAATGCTACACTTATCCTAAAAACAAGAAAATTGCACAGGTCTTGTGAGGTGAATCCAGTCATGGATTCCCAATGCCCCTTTTAGACCTGTCTGTCTTGCTTCTATCTTGATATATATTATTACTTAGACAAAAGCTAAGCCTCAATTTGGGCTGTGCTGGTGCAAACCTCTGTTTCTGTCTCTCTCTCTCTCTCTCTCTCTCTCACACACACACACACACACACACACCACCCTCATGCTAAAATTTGATGGTAGAAAGCATCGATTTTTAGAAGCCAAACTGAGACTCCTGATAAAATAGCTAAAATCCAAACTGGCACCAACCCAATTAATCTAGTGTAGACTTTTTACAACAGATATCGATCCCATTGTGTGGGGAAGGTTTTTTTCTGGATATGATTGGATGACACTATATTAGATCCCAATGGATTTTCTTAACTCAGAGGACAAACGATTTTGAGTGAATTATAACCTGAGGGCTGACCTCTAAATGTGCATGCATTGATTGCTAATTAAAGAGTAAGCTCTAATTTTATCTATTCAGTGAAACTTGGGAGTTTATGAAATCTGGGAATCTCTAAGGCAGTTGCTGCTCTTTGCTATAAAACATGAGCCAAGTGAAGCCAAAGCCCCAAAGAAGTGCTTAAAATATTAATAGAAATGCTGGAATTTGGATTTCGTTTCAAACCTAAAGCAGAGCTCTCTGTAGTGCCAGTCTTTTGGTATTTACAGACATGTAAAATGGTGCTGCTCACCATCACAAATGTTTAGGTACTCTAGGCACTTTATCAAGAGACGGAAAGAATTATTAATAAAAATAGTATTTTATTTCACTGTTAGTTGAGTAATTTTGGTTGCTTATTCCTATGCAGCAATATAGGCATAAAATTTATTTATTTCAGAATAGTTAAAGACACAGCCTTTTTGAGTAAATTTGTGTTGAACGTTGGTTTGTTCGCTTACTAATTACGACACACTGGGCATGTGGGGTGTCCAACTCCCTGAGCCCCACCGAGGAAAGAGAAGTTATCTTGGGCCTCATATAAAACATATAATATAGTTAATGTATCTAAGTAATGAAACCTCCTTTATTTTTTATTTTTATTGTAACTGTGAAACAAAATATCACAATAATCCCACAGGCCACAGGTTGGACATGCCTGACCAAGACACTAGTTTTAACATACTAATCGGTACAGGGAGACAAATAATGACAGATAAGTCATAGTGCTACTGTGAGGATTAAATGAACGAATTTATGTAGATGATTCTAGAAAGCAATGGGACGTAGTAAGTATAAGATAAATGTTAGCTGTTTTAATTGTGTTAGCATAACAAATTATTTTTTAAGATGTGGTATTTGTTCATTCCTTGGATTCTTTTAAAATTAAGTACATATTTGTAGATTTTTAATGTGCTTACAGATTCTCTGCTAGGTTCCAGAACATAAAAAAGTGATGTTTATAAGAAAGAAACTCCTCAAAATAAGGATTTCAAAAGAAGCAGCCTATTTCTTTCTCAGATGAAAATCCAGATATGCAAGAGGATTCTGCTTTAAACAACTTCTTAAAAACACAAGCCACCAGTGACTTTGCATTTCCAGCATTTGGCTTTGAAATTTGCACCCATTCTTCGTCATCCTCTGGGAAGTGAATATGCAGGGGCACTGTTAGAAGGTAGATGGCCGGAGGTGCAGCAGCCCTCATGGCTGTGCTCCATTCTGTTAGCTCCATGGAACTGTCACTGGGAAGCAGAAGAGGTTACATTCTGGGTGGTATTGCAGACACTTAAAATTTGTGTATGAGGTAATAAGAATTTTAAGGAGGAAAATCCAGGGAATTCTTGGAGTTACGGAAAGAGAACCTATCACCGTGTCACAGTTCCAGGAGAGTTCCTCACAGGAGGAGACACTGGACCACTGAAGGCTGATGCCAGCAGCTGTTGGGGTGAAACAGAATGACCAGGAAGGCTTGGTACCCAAGAGAAAAGGCAAGCTGTGATGATAAATGGCTTTAGAGAAGTATACAAAGCCAGGTATACCAAGAGTGAATTAAGTGATACGAAGAATTTTAGATTTTGTCCTGAGGTCTTATGTTTCCTCTGTTTTATGTACCTGTTTTTTAAATTAGATTTAAAGCTAAACATTTAGAATAGACTATAGGTATCGTCTTGTAAAGGGATCCCAGTGCCTACCTCCCCAAAATGCCCCCCTCTGAGGGTGCTGGAGCTGTCTGGTATCCGATGATAGACTGACTTTCACGTTATGATTTAACCTCTGGAAAATTATTGAAAAGCAGTTATGCTGTAGATAAACACTGGTCCTTCCATCATCTGTTCCTGAAGGAGCAGGAATTGGAGGAGTGCCCATCATGTAAACCTTGCTGTAGGAAGAAGAGCTGAGAACAACTGTCACTTCTGAGAGGGTGCCTGGGAGGGGTCAGTGACAGATGATGTCTCAGACAAAACAGATATTGATGGACAGAGGGACTGCAGCGTGCAAGGGAAGTTTATTCTCATCATTTTCTCCAGGACTGGTTCTGTCCGGTGTGGGCATTTCCCAGGGAAGCAGTGGGGTCCAGTTTTGTGGTCAGACAGCCCGGGTTCTGCCCGGGCTTCACTGTAACTACAGGGCGTGGCTAAGTCACTCCAGTTCATGTGCTTATGCTCATTGTAAATAGTAATTAGTAGTAATCCCATCTCCCAGATACTATTGTTAACATTACAAGGAATAATGCTTCTAGAACATACCTCGTCACACAGTGAGCCGTTAGAATGTGTCAGCGATTGTCATCATCGTCACTTCTGCCGTCTTTCACCATTAGGATGGTTAGACACAGCACCGTAGAAGTCAAGTTCTACAGTATGCACCTTGCTAAGTGCCTGGTGAAGGAAATACACGGCGATCAGCCTGGGTACTTGTAAGATCTACGTGGCGTTTCTTTTTACTGGTTGCGCTAGCTTCAGAGCAGAGAAAGCTCACTTTTACTTGTGACCTGGCTGTCAAACACTGAAATCACATGGAAAGAGTCTCAAACACCCAACACTCACTTCAGGAGTGTGTCATTTTGCTTCGTTTCAATTATTTTTTGGGCTCCATCAGAGTTGATCCAAATGGTTATGACAGCTGAGAAGACTTAAGGGAATTGCTTTGCAAAATCGGACCACTCCAGAGAGAGGCAAGCACTGGTTTTCTTGTCTCCTGTACAGCACCTGTTCATCAACACCAATTTGGCAGGAAACTTGTTAGAGTTGAATTTCTCGAGCTTTGCTTCTAACTTTTATTCATAACAGATGGCTTTTGTATTTGTGGTGTAATTCGGCATATGGGACCATGTAGTCCATATTTTTATTATCTCATTAGTAGAAACTTATGCAAATTTCCATTATACCAACTAATGGAGAAGAGAATTTAGGGGAAGGAAACCCAGTGAGTGGAAATGTAATTTGAGAATTTATGTTTTTGGTGTTTGCAGCAATGTTTTTCCCCTAATAAATGAAATATTTTACAGCCATTTCTTACTGTCTTACAGGTTTCTCTTAGGCAGTTGCTCTTCCTGTCTTCTCTTCTTTAACTTTATCCTACATAAATCCAGCTGCTCTCAATTTTTCTAGAGCTACTACCGTATGTTCTTTCTTTCAGTAACTATTAATCATCACATTATAATTTTAAAACTATTTTGGCTGCTTTTTATGTGTAATGAAGCAATGCCAAATACAAAAATTATTGTTCTCATTCTGAACTTTGGCTTCTTTCCCTTAATATTATATATGTTTTTGAGACAGGGTCTTACTATGTAGTTCAGGCTGGTCATAAATGCTTGGTGATCCTTCTGCCTCAGCCTCTCAAATGCTGAGATTACAGGCGTACACCATCACACCCAGCACTATAATTTTTTTTGAGGCCCTTCAACCTTGTAGTGTGTATCAGTCCTTCATTTTTTATCACTGTCTAATAATACACCATTGCCTTTTGTACCACATTTCATTCATTCATTTGCCAGTTATTGGACATTGGGTTGTTTACACTTCCTGCCTATTATGAATAGGCTGCTAAGAATGTTCAGGTACAAGTTTCTGTGTGAACGTATTTTCATTTCTCTTGGTAGTGTGAGCTCTGCTGCATTACCACAGAGTTTTCTTCGTCCTGTGCCCTTTCTCTAATTATTTCATCTATTACGCAGCTATAGGTACTTACAGTCCTAAGCACATGACAAATCGAGGAGTAAGTCACCGAGTTCCCCAGTTGCTAGTGACTCTCGGGAGCTCTTTTTTCTTGATTTGACAGAACTGTTGCTTTTCCTCCAGACTCTTTGTCCTTGGCAGGAAGATGAAGACAGGCAGTGATCCTGGCCACAGCAGTGGTATCCAATTAAGTTAAATTCCATTCTGTTATCTCCTGGAACAGTAAGACACTTAGTACATCTCTATTTCTGCTTTTTTGTTCCCCAGAAACTACTCCAGGACTACAGCATCATTCCTACTCAACAACCTACTGGAAACATTTATTTCATACTTTTGCACTTTTAGTTATAATTCATAGATCAGATGTACATGATTTTTACGTTCCCAGATAAGTGAGACTAACATTCTCTCATTATTCCAGATTTTTGAAATCTATCATGTGCCTGACTTCTTATATTTTATTAAGTCGAAACAATATTCTATTCTATTTGTGAGCCAGGTACATTGCCATATACACAAATGGAGTTTTCACCTTTTTAAAATATTAAGGTATTAAAGTACATGGTACTAAAAACTAATTATACTTTCACTGTTGATAAATTATTTTTCCTCCTATTATTGTTACTGTTGTGTCATTGTCATTAGAAAAGATTAGCATAATCTCTATTAATAAATTCTACATATTAGCAGAATCCTCAGCTCATCTTTATAAACCTGGATTCCTCCTTAAGTAGTATATGTTTTAGGAGATCAAACATGTTTGAATAATATGCCATTTTTCACTAAGATTTTAAGAACATTAATGCAGAAATAGAAGCACATCTTTTTGATCTACCTTGTGGCTGATTTTGAGAAATTGTATGATGGATGAGCAGGATTCAGAAATGACCCTGCAGATACTGATCACGATGCTTCAATAAGCTGGAGCCATGGCCTTGCTGCAAGCGTACACTGGCTCTTTGAATAAATCAGCATAACCCTAGCTTGACTGTGTTATTTAACATTCATAACCTCCTCCAGGGAAGGCAGGAAACATCAGCAGGAAGATTCTAATACATTTTTCGGACAGCTAGGCAGAGCTGAATTTCTGTATCTATTTTGAAACTTCTTTCTCAGTTGTTTTCTAATAACAAGGCTTAATACTTTTATTTTCTCCACATTTTAAATGAGAGTTTCTACATGGCGTTTGCATTTCTGTATGTAGTGGTACAGTAGCCAAAGGCGCTTCTCCTGCATTATGGACTTTATTCCTCCACTTTATTATGGATACCCCCTTGTTCGAGTCACTTCTCCCCACCACTTCACGAAAAGAGGAAGCCGATGGCTTCAGAACTGATTTTCAGTCCCAGCTTTCTAGAGGTTTTGCTTAGCCCCACAAGTGTTTCTGCCCTCTAAACATTAAGCTACTTTGATTCTTCCAGTGAGTAATACTTTTAATTATTTCCCTATCTTTGCCTTCACCTATAAAATTTACACTGCAATATTTACAGATATTTTAGAAAAGGGACATTTACCTTTGAGTATCCTAGGGGAAAATGAGCAGTAATTCCATTTGCAACCTACACAAAGATTTCATAAATGCTCAAAGTTTTCTGTGTTAGTGTACATTCTGAATATTTAAGTCGAAATCTTTGGTGATGGTAGTTTTAGTCATTATCATAAATAGTGACATGATTGCCTACTGAAAGTACTCAGAGTTTAAAAAACTTCCTCTTTAAAGTATAATCACTTTGCATGCAGTTGTCATAAAAAGACAGTGTTTATTTAAAATGTCATCTCTCTTCTTTACTCCTTGAGACTGCTTCAGAATATTTTAAAGATACAAACAATGAGCCTGCCTCAAAAGCCCTTTCCATCCAAAATTACCAGATGCAAAACCCATGAGATAGAATGTTGCTTATTGCTTGAAATTCTGTCAATTAGTTTGCTTTCAAATGATTATGGCTACAAAGGAATCCATGCAGAAACTGCAACATTGTGTCACTCGCCAAAACGCATACTACATCTGATATTAATCCCTTAGCATTACGTATCTTTGTATTACAGGCGGAAAAAACTCAAAATATTTGTGGATCTCAGGTAATTGTCTGAATTGAAAAGTTTCAACATATTTTAATTGAAATTTTTGGATCACCTCAGTTTATCTGATATTAGAAATAATTCATAGTAGCTATATTTGTCATCTTTTGAACTTAGTATAACTCTGATCAGCCTCTTCAATAGAAATTACATTTTTGTTCTTTCCTTTTATATTCTAAATTGAGAAACAGGGGTTGTGCTACCCCTGAGCACTTTGATACTGTAGCATAACACACACCTGAGACTTTTATAACCTTCGTCTTTGAACGTCCACCTGAAAATTTCAGACTTTCTCTTACGACAGATATTAGCAATTTTGAAGAAGTATCTAAAGGTTTTAAAAAATGGCTTTCTCATTTTAGAGTGTAATCTCAATCCATTCTTCAGTCTCAAAATTTTTAGAGTGACAATTAAAAAGAGTTCTAGCTAATGAAATCTGAAAATACTTGCTCAGAGGTACTCCCTCACTTTCCTGCGTTTTCCAGGGAGATAAAGGGAAGTGAATGCTTATTATGAACTGTTTTGCCTTACCTTCCGCACCCAGCACACTACATTATCATCTCATTCGTTCTTATGGTACTTTATGCATAGACTTTTTATGGACCGGAGACCAAACTTTAGAAGGATTAAAAAAACTAGTCTTGTGTCCCAGGACTAGTAATTGCAAAACTGGGCAGAATACAAAGGGAAGGAAGGAAGGAAGGAAGGAAGGAAGGAAGGAAGGAAGGAAAGAAAGAAAGAAAGAAAGAAAGAAAGAAAGAAAGAAAGAAAGAAAGAAAATGTTCTTTTGATGTACACATAGGAGATTTCTGGGTAGATCTATTTATCAAATAAGAAAAAAAGGAACTTGATACCATGTTTAATAAATAGGAATAGAGTTTGCATAAAGCCCTGTATTTCCAAAATAATGCTGAAAAGTCACCCGTTTTGCTGAGAGGTCTTCAGGAAGAACATGTATGTTGGGCATCCATAGACCCTACTTGATTCTATGCAAAGTATGCTCAGAGTACATATCTATCAGGTGATGCAGAGTTTGATAAAATCCACCCGTCTACACCTAATACTCATCTCTTTGGAGTCATTGTTATGGTTTAGATTGCAGGTGTTCCCCCAGAGCCTCCTGTGCTTGGAAGGTGACTGGATGAGGGGAGCACTATACTCAGTGGGTTAGTCCACTGATGAATCCATTCTTGAATGTGCTGTGAGGCAGCGGGCCCAGTCTGAGGACGGGGGTTACTTGGGGGTGTGACCTAGAAGAGCGTATCTCCCTCCCGACTCTTCCTTTTTCTTTCTACATCTTGGCTTCCATGACATGAGGAGCTTTTTTTTTTTTTTTTTTTTTTTTTTTTTTTTTTAATCTGCCTGGCTCTTCCATCATTCCTTTTCTGCCTTGGAGGCAGGAGACCATGGACTATAACCATGTGCCAAAATAAACCTCTCCTCTTTTGGGTTTGGGTGTTGGATATTTATCCCACTGATGAGGAGAGTGACTAAGACAGATTTTGGTACCAGAAGTGAGGTCATTGCTGTGAACGTACATAACCATGTGGTTAAGAAATCGTTGGAACTGGCTCACTGAAGGAGTTGGAAAGGTTTAGGGAGGCTAGCTAAACAAGCCCTAGAATATTGTAAGCTTAGCTTGATGGGCAATACTGGTAAGAGCCCAGAAGACCACAATATGGATAGAAATGCAAACAGTAAAGGCCAGGCCCAGGAGGTTTCATTTAGGAATAAGGACTCCATTGTCACTGGACTTAAACATGTGTGTTACCTTCTGACAGAAAATTTGTCTACATTGTTTCGCATCTCCTAAGACTTTGCAGGAAACTGAGATTACAGGTGGCTGACTAATCTGGTGGAGGAAATTTGAAAGCGGCCCAACCTTCAGGCCGTGGGTGGCTTTTAGTCAGATCTACGTTGAAAATTAGAAGCAAAAAGCTCATTTGCAAGGTTTAGGCACCAAAAATGAGATGCCTACAAAGCTGGGGCCTTGGACAGCGTGGATGCTAAGATTAGCATTAAAAAGAAGCCAAATACTTTGAATCAAGATAATAGTAAAGATGGCTTGAGGGGATCTCAAGAATCAGCATGACCATGTGCTTCACTGGCTCAAGAATGTAAAAGGGTCGATGTAAACGCCTTTGAAAGACTTTGCTTTAAGAGGAGACTCCCTGGTTGCCCTGCTGGAAAAGGAACACTTAGGGAATTGGTTCCCTGGGATTTGGTTCACAGTACTCAGGCATCCAGGCACTCAGAGGCCTCTGCAGCCATCATCCAAGGGGGTCCAGCTACTGCTTGAGCTGGTGGCAGACCTTGGCATCATCCATGTAGTGCTGGTTTATAGGCATGCAGAACATGATAGTTTGGGGGTCAGAGAGCCTTCTGCCAAGACTTCAGAAGGCCTGACAAACCATGCAGTGTGTTCCTGAGAGGGCAATGCATGAAGCTGTAAAAGCGAAGCAGAAAGTACAATGGAGACCCCAGGGAGTTGGAGAAACCAGGAATGTGGAACATCTGCTGAGAAATGCTGCAGGCATTGACAGGAGCAAACTTGAGAGAGGCCGTGAAGCCTGTAACTAACAATGCTGTAGGGGCGTTGCTGCCCACTGTTTTGGAGCTTATATGTTGCCGTGACTCATGCTGGATGCTGGACATGGAGCTACAGGATTTAATGCTTGCCCTGCTGGGTTTGGGTCTAGCTTTGGTCTCATTCCTTTCTATCCCATGTCCCCCTTTTGGAATGGGCATGTTTAGCTCATGCCATTGTATGTTGGTGGTGTTTATCTTTTTAAAATTCTTACAGGGGCTTACAGCTAAGAATTTGCCTTGAGTTTCAGAGGAGACTTGGGACTTAGACTTTTCATAAGAGATGGAACTGTTAAAACTTTGGCAACTCTTAGAGATGGATTGAATACATTTTGTGTAAAGAGATGAACATTAATTTTTTGAGGGCCAGGCATGGAATGTTATAGTTTAGACCTGGGGTGTTCCCCTAAGGTTTCATGTATTTGCAAGATAATTGAATTGTGAGGACACTATACCCATTCGTGGGTTTGTCCACTGGTGAGTCCATAGCTGAATTTACTGTTAGGAGTTGGGACTGGTCAGAGGATGCGGGTCTCTGGGGGTGTGATCTAGAAGGGCGTATCTCCCTCCTTGGTTCCTCCCTTTTCTCTCAGCTTCCCGGCCACCGTGACATGGTGGCGCATACCAGTGATCCCAGCACTGTGGGTGAGTGAGGCAGAAGGATCATGAAGTCAAGTCCCGTGTAGGCAACTGGGCAAGAATTTGTCTGTAAATAAATAAATAAATACATAATTTAAATCTGGACATTGGTCTCCTCTTTATCTTTTGGTTCCCCAGGAACTATTATCCATAAAAATGTACCTCTTGTCTCTTTAGTCTTTGTGTCTGTTTTATTGAGTGTTCAATATCAAAGACTTGGGCGTGTGTCCTCTTGGAGAAATAATTTCTGATTTCCTGAGTCCCTTCAATTTTGAGTCTTTTTTGGGTATATTTGAATCTCTCTTGTTTTTACTTTCTCCATTCTCTCATCCATTGACAGGTTGACCATAATAGTACTGTCTCAGTATCATGTCTATCCCTGTTCCTGTTCCTCAAAATAGGAGAGTGATGAATTATTCATTAGAATGTTTAAAAGTACTCATAGTAATTTTTAAATTATTCTAAATGTTACATAATCAAGGACTGACTCATGTTTCCAACAGTTCTGTCTCATTTGTCTTCATAATAACATCGGCCCCAAGTGTTATTCCTTAACTAACCCAAACGAACAACAGAGATACGTTTAATACAGAAAATATTGCATTCCTTTAAAGTGAAGGCCAAAAGCTATCACAACACAGTACTGTCACAGCAGAGGTTTCCTGGTAGTTGGGAAAGAGAGTGACAGGCATCGCATGACATCAGGTGCTTCTGTGCTATAGCAATCAGTGTGGTAATCAGTTTAAAAATAACATATGACATCACATGAATGTTGATAATTTAAATTTTATTGCTTTTGTCTGTTTGATAGAGGCTGTAAATTAAAGTTTTATTTGACATCTATTTATTACCATACAAATATTTTAAATTTGCTGTAAGAGTCAGCAAAATGTGTTTCCCCTGAGAAACATACATAATAGTCAAAATTGACAAATGGTTACCTACTCAAGTAGCATTGTAACAGATGAAATGCAGTTACATCGATCCTTCAAAAGTGATAGAATAGGACTCGTCCCTTCCATCCCTTCTTGCTTTCCCACAGGTAGACTTATGGATGCTGATATAACCCAGGTGTTGTGCTGGATCTAGACTGTAAGCTGCTGCTCTTGCCAAGCTCTTTAGAATGAGGGACATGGCCTTGTGACAAGTAAACAAAGTCTGATGAAGAAAATAAATAGATAGCAATGATGTGGTGGGGGTAATTAGATAAAAAGGAAAAGAACGTCACACTAAGCAGAGACCTGAGGAATGGCTAAGGTTGTCACAGAAGAAGCAGTGAGAGAGCCTTGAGGTGGAGGAATAGTGAGCGCAGGGTGGGTGGCCCACGTGCTGGCAACTGCGTCAGCAAGGGGTTCCTCCCCGCACCTCAGAGCTCCCTTTATTTTGGACACAGTTTCAGTCCAGCCAAGGGGCAGAGTGGCTTTTCTTCATCATCTAGTCAGAACGCTTGGCATGCACGTGATTGAACTCTACACAGAAGCCCCTGTTGCTTTTTAATCCTATATTGATGATGTTTCATGCTTCTTAAATGCCTCATGCTGCCCTTTCATTAATTGCTTTTGTTTGAGAAAAAGCAAAATCAGACTCCATGTCCTCTTGCCCTTCCATGATTCCCTCTTTCATTTCCTGCCCGACCTTCATGTTAGGGGTGGAATTCAGTAGGGTCCTCTCAGGATTTCTCACTGAGCCCTGTAAATGTCCTTTTGGTAGCATGTGCTATGTAGGATTGCTTTTATCTCTCCTATGTAACCGTGATGCTGGAGTCCACAGGCCCTCTCAATGCAGCACAGTGTCTGCACTTAATTCCTGTCCATCCACTGAGGAGATCTTATAAACTCTGTTCAGCGTGGACATCTGACCCTTTCCAGTGCGATGAAGGTGAGAAACTCATGGAGGTCTGTACAGTATTCAAGATGATGCTTTCTATTTTGCTTCTCAGATAGCTTTAAATTAGTAATTAGGGAGACAAGCCGAATCTTCATTTCTGAAGTTTCACAGAGCTTAGCCTGGTATTTATCAATGCTGTGATCCTAATGTACATGAGAAGGAGTGTAAAAGTAGTGATGTCTAAAGATTCGGTCCCTGAAACAGAGTGTACTTAACCACTGTTTTTGACCTGTAAAGTTTCTAATTTAGTGTGGAAAGTGATTTGAAGTAGAGGGAAGCATAAGAAGTTTTCTTCTTTCTAAAGACCACCAGGAGATATTTTTAGAGGCAAATCAGCTGTAAGGTGAAGCTTGCCGAGGAAGACAACTTTATACAAGAAATTGCACTGGGCCTCAGAGGCATCGGCAGATAATGAGTAGAGAGAGATTCTAGAAATTTCAACTGCTCTTTCCAGCTCTGCAGAGTGAAGCTGTGGTGGACATTTGCATGTAGATGACTTATGTTGGATAAGGAATGCAGCTATGGTCTTTAGAGGTCAGAATCCCAGAGTGGGTTTCAGTCTTTCTCTGTCCCTTAAAACTGGGACTTTAGAGCTAGATTCACTTTCTCATCCTAAAAACATGAAAGGTTGAATAGCATGACAGCTGCAGTTTCCCCTAGCTTGAAAGTTTGACTATTCTTGAAATACACATTTTATTACTATTCCATGCATTCTTTCAGCCTTCTAATAAAAAACGAACAAATAAAAAGCAAAACCGAACCAAAGCAGAAAATGCCAGCAGACAGGACACGGTAGCATTAGTAATCTTCACTAAGGAAAGAAATTTTTATTATTTCCATTTAGTATTTGAACAAGTTCTTTTTATCTCATAATTGTGATAGCAATCCTTTGAGGATCATGTCTGAAAATTTGCTAGACAATGAATCTGGTTCCTGTCAATCTCTTCCTATGCCACCGGCCAAACATTTATAAACCTTTCACACCCTTTGTTTCCCAATAGCAAGCTGGTGTTTGAGCCTCTCTTCTCGAGACTAATAATTCATCTGTAGTGTAGCCAGTGAGTTATCCTTGGTTGGAGCCTGGAATTGGTATGTGAAGGCGGGTGTGCCCCAGAAAAGCCCAGCTCGACAGGCTTTCTTTGTTAAATCAGCACAAAAGAGTTTTACCCCTTATGGCAAAAGTAAAGGACTCTGTGTGTATTTTGAGATGAAACTTTGTATTTGTATTTATGTGCTTTTTTTTGAGTTTTAGTTTTGTCACATCTATCGTCAAAATACTTTGGTAAACATATATCGCATATACTAGTCCTATATGTTAATGAATGCTGCCAAAGTGGATTCAAGAGTTAAATAAAACAATAGAATGTGGATTTTCATTTGTCAAATTCTTCCCTCTTAATTGTAAGTCTACAAGTTAGATCTGATATTTTTCAAGAGCATTGTTGCAAATTTCCATACCATGCTAATTTTTACTTGACTAATTACTACCATATGTATTTTGCATGTTAATTCAGATTATTTCTTTGTTTTGAGAAGGGGAAGATAATTCATTCTTAAATGCTTAGTGTGTAATTGTCAGAAAGTAAATTGGTAGCACAAAAATGCTAATGTTTAAAAAATGACTAATATGAATGAGATTTTAATTTGTTTGGAATGGGAAAATTTTCTTCCCTCCCTCCTCCTTTTTCCTTCTTTTCCTTTCTTCCTTCTTTGTTTTTTCCTTTCTTACTTCCTTCTTTAACTAAAATAAAGCTCATGGAACTGGTGGCATCTGTACTTGTCCTCCAAAGGAACATATAGCCAGCCCTCCATGACATAGGATTCTGCACCCACAGATTCACCCAACCTTAGATTAAAATGCTGTGTTGTTGCTGGTGAGTTCTAGATAGTTGTCTGCCATGGTTTTGTCTGTACCGAACTTGTACAGGCTCTTTCTTTTGTACTTATTCCTTAAACCTTGCAGTATAACAATTATTTACATAGCATTTACATTGCATTGGGTGTTGAAAATGATCTAGAGGTGATTGAAAATGTATGAAATGATGTGCACAGGCTGTTTGTAAATACACTGCCATCTTATATAAGGAACCTGAGCATCCGGGGATTTTGACATCCATGAGGCATCCTGAAACCCCTCCCCCATGGACACTGAGGGCGCACTGTGATTTACTGTGTAGGCACAGTGTAACTGCAGGAAACTCCCTTCAACTTCTGTCAGAATTATTAGTGTACTACTAATTATACTCAAAGATGTGTTTATTTAAAATTTAACAAAAACAACTCACTCACTTGCCAAAATTATGAGATGTGTATGGGAAAAAGTTAAAGAGTAGTCAAAAAATAATGAAAACGGCTCATCTTAGTTATCACATTTGAAAAATGGAAGGATGCACAAGAATGGTTCTTAAGGCCCTTTCTATGCATGACCATCACGACTAGATCTGCATTTTCAGCTGATTTTCTAAGAGTAAACTTGGTAATCACACTTCTATCAATGCTCATGTGCCTGCCACACACAGAAACACACGTTCCCGTGACATTCTGTTTGGAATTAGGGAAGGGGGAGCCTGGGAAACAAGTGCGGCCAGGGGTAACACCGAAGTGCTCGGCCTGAGTGTCAGCATGCTTGCGAATCACAGTGACTCCTTGGTTACAGTCACCAGTCATTCAGCCAAGAAAAATCTCTTTATAAATTACAACGGATTCAAAATTATCTCTATAAAACTTATTTGTAGTCACACATTTCTTTTATTGGAAGGGAAAGGGATGGGATTGCAACTCGAACTCTGAGAACAAGCTGTAAGTCAGAACAAAATTATGTTAAAGGATTCTTATGAGCAGTGATTGTGTTGCTATGTGTAAGATGCTTACTATGGTCCCTGGGGTAGAAAAGTCACTAAATGTGGAACAGCACTCCTGCACCACAACCAGCTGTCACCATCACTACCATTGTAGTGGTTGATACATTGTGTCAACCTGAGTAGTTTAGAAGTTTAACTAAGTGACTCAGGAGGGGGCCAGGGTCCTCACATTGTAAACGTCCTGAGCCTGTGGAAGAGGAGGGCATGGAGGTGGTGTGGGTGTAAGGGACCTACCCTAGGGCAGGTAGCCTGCATACAAAACTAAGGAGGGAAAAGAGGCTTGCTGCCCCCCACACCTTTGTGCTCTTGTTGCTTTTGCTATCTTCTGCCACCTTGAACTGTTGCCCCTCTGCCATGCCACCCTGCCTTGGAGCCAGCTGATTATGGACTGAAACCTCTACACACTGTGAGCTAAATAAACCTTCCCCACTTTGACTTTGAGTGTCAGGTATTTTGTCCCAGCAATGAGAGAAAAGTAACTAAGACAACCACCACCAGCACAAACAACCAAAACTTGTTATTATTAGTCCTCAACCAGTTCTGTGGAGTAGAAAGGAAGCAAAGCAGGTTTAAGAACCTTGGACGGAACATATACTCTTACTATCCTTGGTCCAGGCTGGGTTTGTCAGCTGCGGCTCTTCTGTCCCCTCTCTCCCAAGGTAGACTTGTCTCCTCCATCGCTGCACTCCTTCCCCCCAGCTCCTTCTCAACACTGCATCCCTGAAGCAACAATGGGTCAGCATTAGCACGAGAGCTAACACCCATCTGCCATCCCAGGCCACCTCAGTAGGCATCCAGTGGGTCCCCCAGCCCATACACAGGAGAGGACTCGCATTTCATTCCATTTCCTTTGAATCCAAGAATAAAAACACCAAGAACTCACCATCATTCTCTCTGGAGTATGTGGCACAAGGAGTCCTTTGTAACCCACAAAAGTCATCTACACTCTTTGCCAGTTAGTTCACCAACATCCCTACATTAGCAAAACAAATGAAACAAAGTGAAATGAAACATTCTTTAAAATTCACCTAATTACGTGAGATCCTTCCAAAAGGGACTATAGGTAGGATCTCAAATCCATTTTTCAATTGCTTTGTACAAAAGTACTGTTTTGAAAGTGTGCCCCAGTAAGTAGGGACTCAACGGACAAACATGGCAGCCTGTCACTTTCTTGTTTAGAGCAGTCCTGTTCTGCCCGTGTCCTTCCCTTCTCCACAGTCTGCCTTCCACATCTGTGCCCAGCACTGACCTCCTTCCTTTCCCTCAGGCTTGGACAAATAATGTACCTTGCAAATTGAATAGACTTTGTAGAACACGAAAACTGGCTCTAATCAGATAACTCAGTATGCATCGAAGTAAACAAATGTGACAAGAGAACCATGCCATTCTCAGGGTGGCAGAGCATGTGGCACCGCCAAGCTCCCTCCCTCCAGGGGCCACAGATGAAGATCTCACAGCCTGTGGGCATCTCTTGGCAGACAGCAGGTACCTTCTGCTTGCTTTGTGCCCAATTCATTTTGCACCCAGCTTCACGATAACATGAAGCACTCCACTGCAGACACATCTGGTGGCATTGGTTATCTGGTAGACATGAGGCAAAATGGCAAATTTCCTTTAAACATTCTAGCCAAACTTACCTAGCTTGGGATTCATGGTTTAATTTTCTTGCCAAGTTTCAGTGTGTAGCGTTTGCTCATAAATGTAAAATATCTGCTGAATTAGGAAGCCAGTTCCTTTTTTTTTCTCTGTGGATTGAGGAAAAGACTTTGGGGTGTACGATGCAAAGCTGCTGTTAAATAACCAAGATGGATAGAGAAATACAAACAAGGATTGTGAGAGAAGTGTAACAGAAGAGAGGTGGGAATGAAAACGGGCCTCACAAGACCGTCCAGAGAGACTGAAGCAATTGGGAAGAAATATTCCAGAGATAGGTAAGCTAGGGGCAACATGAACTGTAGAAATGATATTTGCTTCCTAAGGGTTTCACAATAATGCTACATGTGGGTGTCACAGTGTAACTGCTCATTGGCCTTACCAAAAGAGCTAGCAGAAGCTTGGGTTGGCCTGGTGGTGATGCTCTGAAAGACAGCTGGAAGGAAGCTTGGTCTAGTCGGTTGATAAGAGCTGGCTCTGCCGGAATCCTTCCTGCACGCCAGTGCCCACATTTTCATCAGAGAGCTGGTGCCACTTTCCTTTTACTTAAGAATCAATATTACTTTGTACAAGAAAACTTAGCTTTTTCCACCTATCTAGTATCATCCTGCAAAGCTTTCTGGTGTCGACAGGAGGAGATACAACAGGTAGAAGCCAAATAATGCCTAGAAATTTGCTTTGATTTTCTTTGGAGAATACAGTGGTTTACTTCTATGAACCCAACAGCACCTCAAGGATTCTAATTCTTGTGTGCTTTGCAATCATTTTATTTTGTGGAATGGAGCCAGGATTTTGCCAGACTTGATGGTCAAGCATCAACGTCCCAAGCCATATGATACGCTGTTGTTTGAAAACGGCTGATGTTTGGCCTTTCCCAGTTTTGGCTTTGTCTTCCACAGTTGATTCTGTTGTCCCTGTGATGTTTGGGTAAGTGCTAGAGGAGGTACGAGGTCAGAAAAGAGATGAAGCCTTTGCAGGGGTTCAGGGACTTCGCCTCTGGTTTGGCCCGAGATATCTGCGATCAGGAGGAAGGCACTTACACTCCTGCCTGCGATTTCTTCCAGTAATCTTATTTGTCTCTCAATTTTAAGACCAGCTTCTCTAAAATAAGAAATGGCGAATCCAAGGAGCTGACATTCTGGATATTTTTTCTGACATACAGGAGATGAAATTTTTACTACAATAAAACTACTACAATGAGGATCATAGGCTCCAATTCCAAGTTTACCACTGCTGTTTTTCAAAAGGATTCAAAATGCCCATAGTTTGTTCTACTTTTAAATATCTTTTGAAATGAAAATTAAAATACATGAAGGGACCATTTGTTAAAACAAACAAAAGAAGATGTCCACTTTGAAGGAACAATGACCAGCAGATTTATACAATGTAGTGTACTCGGCCTATAATGGTAAAGGGCTGCTTATTTCTCTTATTTCAAAGCAAGGGTTTCACCTTTTATCATTCCCCTTATTATTAAAATACATAGTTTCTGTTACTTTCATGAATAATTTATGTATTAGAAAATATGCTCAGGAAATATTTTTTACCAATCTTAAAATGTAAGATTTTGCTGGTATGAATTGGTCCTCATAACCACAAAGGATAAATTTATTGCTTTTCCTTTCTTCATTTAAAAAGCATAAGACAAATTTTCCTACTTCCCATCAGATGTCATGCAGCATCTTTTCCCCACGCCGAGAGGCCTGCAGTTGTGTGCTGACTCAAGGTTGCTTCCCTACCTGGGCACAAGGAGCCCCTCCCTGATGGAGGGGAGCCATGTAATACCTAGGGGGGCTCCTGAGAGGAGGAGACGGGTGCATGGACTCAGGTGTAAAGCAAAACATAATCTTTTCCAGTCGTCGGTTTGGGTCCTTTCTCCTCAGTCATACACCTACCAGAAAGATCTTATAAGCTATTTTACATCAAATCTCTTTGAAGATAGAAACTTTACCTTCCTTTAGAACAGTGACTATGTCTTTTTCTGTATACATACTGGTGTATAGAGACATTAAATTCGTGTTTGCTTAGTAAGGGGATAGTATATGTTAAAAAGGTGGTGTTTTAAGCCAATAGCACAAAAACTTTGATGATTTCCACTTGGAATGGTTGCCTCAACACATTTAAAAGCAGAGGATCATAAAGGTTATATGAAATTAACTTTCAGGATAGTATACTAGCGGAGGCTACAGTAAGTTTGTGTACCAGATGAAATTAAACACATTTCCCAGTTAAAATATCAGTGAGGGCATCTTAAGACTTGCAAGTCTGCAATGATGAAGGGCAATGGTGCTGAGACAACTTGGAACACACTGGGGAGATTATCAAATGCATCTTTCTTCCTTCATTTTAACTTGGAGGATGATTTCAGGCTGTCCTCAGGGAAGAATGTGTTAACGCCTAGTATACTGCACAAATTATATTCGTAGTACAGCCACCTATATGGCAAGAGAAAAAAATAGAAAAACTTCATAACTTCTGAGGATAATGATACACTGTACAATAACTATTGTATTCTCTTATTTTTAATGAAATTTTGTGTTTTCATAAAATAAAAAGGAAAAAAGATTAGTATCAATTCATCCTTTTCTTTCATAAACAGATTTTTATTTTATAAAATGAAGTAAAATTCTAAGTGTGTTCTCTGCAACTAATAAATGAATAGAGAGACTGGAGGTATTCAAAGAGTCTAAATTCATTAGGCACAAATGTGAGCTATTTTCACATTCCACAGCTCTCTATCTCATTCTAATTATTCATATTATATTTGCACATATCAGATTTATGGTGATTTGTATTTTCATTCTTTCACACCCTTCTGTTGCATCATTTATAAAGCAACTGAAACTCAGCATGGATTTTTTGTCCTAAAACACATGGATGTTTAGTGGCAAAGCTGGGAGGGAGGGAGAGAGAGCGAGACTTCCTGGCCAAATTATAATTTAGTCATTCACAGTAGTTTATTATTATACTAATGTATGATAATTTCTTGAGGTTTCTGGCACTTGAAACTATTAATTTTAAAGAATTAGTTGAATGGGAGCAATCAAAGGGTTGATTAAGTGGTATTAGATCTCACAGAGTATTAATGGCAACTTTTGTTTGTTATCAACTCCATTTGGTTGGTTATATGGCTCTAGACTTACAGGAACTTGTATAGTAAAGTTTGAAGAAATTTCAGAAATCATATTTTAGTAGAATGCTAGTCACAAATGCAAGCCACATAAGTACTACTTTTAAATCTCCAAGAGCCTAATTAAAAAGAATAAAATGAACAAAGGAAATTAATTCTATTAATAAGTAGTCATGTATCACCTAACAGCAGGGACAGGTTTTGTTGTTAGGTGGTTTGTTGTCCTGCAGACATCACAGAGAATCCTTAAACTACGATGGCCAGGCTGTCACTAGGCAGCATAACCTATGTGACCAGCATTATGTACACAGCCTGCTGTTGACCAGACCATCATTATATGGTGCATGATTGTATTTTATTCAATCCAATCCATCCAAACTATTATAATTTCAAATACGTAACCACTGTAAAAATTAAGATATAGTACATTTTTTCTGCTGCCTTCAAAATTGATGTCCATTTTGCACTTAAAGCGCACCTGAGTCCAATGAGCCACATTTAGGTCACCACTGTGGGAGAGATGGCCACAGTGGACAGTGCAATGGGAAGGGTCCACAGCCTCCAGGAGGGAGGGAGGAGAAGGCTCCACTGAGGGGAGGTGATAGGAGGATTTCTGCGGAGAGATTTCTGCAAAGGAGGGAGCCGCATGCGCAGTTCAGCCTGAGAGATCAGCATCTCGTCCCCAGGCGAGTGTCCAGGTCTCCTGGGTCAGCACCCGCCTAAGAGATCAGAACTGTGGAAGTGGCTGAGCTGGAAACACAGCTCTGTTTATCTTGCACACGGGGTCCTGCTTTTGCAATACTGTATGCCTTCTCTGGAGAAATCAGTAAATAATACTTGGAAAATGTCCTTGTATAAAAAATACCCAGAGGTGGAGCCTCCTTACCTTCTGGAACTTCCATGATTACTGGAGGGAAACCTTCCCTCTGATCTGTGTGCTCAGGTTTAGCCCTCCTAATGGTTACGTTAGCAGCCTTGCTTTGGTGATATTGATGTCGCAGCAGGCGCCTCGTGGCTTTACTGAAAGGAAATATGTTCCCCTGAGAGATGTGGGAGAGGTGTGTGTGTATTGTAATTCAAGTGACTGACTAAATTTTAGTTATATTCTATATATATCACAATCCCTAAATATAAAATTGAAGTAGAGTTGAAAGTGATTCTACTATTAATATTTTATAATATGTCTTTAATCTTGTTATTGTGGCAAGTGTAAATGCTTTGCAGATTGTGGTCTGGAATGGTAAAAGGTACAGTTTTTTTAGCAAAATAAATGTATTTTATGGGCTTATTCAGTTAATCGTATTTATTTATAGCTTTGCGGTTCTGGGGATGGAACTTAGGCCTCGCACATGCTAGGCAAGTGTCCTGCCACTGGGCTTCCTCCCCAGCTCCTGCTAATCTCCACCTAACCCTTGCTGTGTGCCAGGTAATCTGTCAGCTGCTGGGGCTAAAGGTGAGGATATAGTATCAGATTTCAGCCTCTTAAGGCTAACATTCTGTTCGTGAACATGAGCAATCTATAACTAGAACTAATTATTCATAAAGTATGTTAAGTGTTGTAGAGAAAAAATGTGCTGAGATAATAAATAGGGGACAAGATGGCAGATTTCTTCTAGGTAGAGAGTCAGGGTAGGAGAAAGGGGCAGCAGGTGCAAAGGCCCTGGGGTGGATAAGAGCTTGCATGTTATGGACACAAAAAAGTGGTCAGTGTGGCTGAGACATTTTTAGTGCATGTATGTATATGCACTAGAAAGGTTTGCAGCTTTAGACCGGAGCAGGATAATCCAGACCATTGCTAAGGGTATATTTCTTCAGCAGCATGTGGTAGAAAAATATATTGAAGAGTTTTCTGAAAGGAATGATATGACCTAATGTGGGTCCAAAGAATTCCTGGTGTCTGTTTGTAGGGAATGGGTGCAGGAGAGCATCAAGGAAAGTGGGGTCCTAGTTAGGGAGGCCATTGTGTGCTCCAGGTGACAAGAAAGGATCCGGAGTCTTCATTCGTCAAGGAGAACATCTAGAAGTCACAGCCCCTGCCCCCACTTTGCTATGGAATAAGCTTGTATTAAAGAGCTGAGAAGAAACCACTTCTGCCCCTGGAAGGCTGGGAGCCCACAGGCCAGTTCAGGTCCACATAGCTACTCATTTGAAGAGCGTGTGCTGCTTCTCTCTCTTTCATGATGTGGTTTCCATCAGAATCCTCTCCATGCGAGGCACAAGTGACTCAGCTCTATGAGTAACACCATAGAAACTTTTGAGGAAATATTCCCGGGGCAATATATTCAAATTGATGCATACCTTAAAAACCTCCTTAGTTTGGCATTCTGATCATCTTTTACTAAAAGAATATAAGAAATGGATGCTCAAATCAGGCTGTCTTCCACAGCAAGAGCATCAAAAGTGATTGATAAAATTTGAGTATGCTCTTAGGGTGGCTTTTATAGCACAAAAGAATATACTTATTTTGTCCAAACCCTGCAGGAATATTATATGCATTCATAGACATGGTGAGCATTTTTATTTTATTCACTTTTCATTAATTCTTCTCAATAGTCCAAAGAACCTTTTATTTTTTCCATTATGTTACTTACCAAACTATAATTTTAGTTTATTGTATTGTTTTCTACTTTTCAACTACTATGGAAGTGAAATTAGATTTGTTCTTGTAATGTTGTATCCCTAGGAACTTACAGTTCTTGGCAAACAATAGATGCTCAATAAATATTTGTTAAATGAATAAATGAATGAATGGACATTTGGAAATAAATGTTTATATTCTTAATATATCAAAATCCATCGGAAAAACCTATTTGCTTGGTATTATACACAGCAATGTCTTCTATTTAAACCTCCCTTTAACTCACTCTGTTTCCACTTCAGCATTGTTGACATTCGAGGCTGGGAAATTCTTTATTGTTCTGTGCATCGAAGGGCGTTTGACAGCATCCTCGGCCTCTACCCACTCAGCGCTCTCCTTACTGTGATAACCAAAGTTTCTCCAGATATTACTTAATTCCTTCAGGGAGAACTGCTATATTAGGGAATTATTTTCGTAGTATGCAACTAGTAGTCCTGAAAATGCCTAGGGTTTGTGTTCTTGAATGCTGAAGTTTGACATTTTTTATATGAAATGTTCCATTTAACTATTTTAACTAAGTAATGAAAATATTTTCTGGTATGTTAATCAAGATAGTAAACAGAAATGGAAATAGTCTTCCTTGCAGCTGTTTGTCCATTTAGAAAATCTGTTTCATGGATTCACAGATCCTCTAAGCTGTTAATTTATAGAAATCAACAAAGAACACACATTTTCAATAAGATTTTTCTTTGCTGCCAACGTAAAATATTCGCTGTGAATCCAGTATCCCAAGATGGGCACAGAGAACTTTCCACGGAGGTAAAGTTGGATCAGATACACTCACTAGATGTGCCCAGGAATCCGAGCAGCGTTGACGCACCAGCTCACAAAGGCCACGGCTCTTCTAAGAGCTTCAGAAGACACCTAGAGTGTCTGCGTGGCAGAGGTTTAGGAATGATGTTTGCTTTGCTGTTTCCAAAATTCTGTCTTTTTTAATTGATCAGATAAAACCATGGAGCATGAAAGAGGAGGTAGCATTTGAAGGGAAAAACATATCACATCTCTCATCAATTCCCAGGTAAGATGTGACAATCAAAGCACGTGCCACACAGACAGTTTGGAATGAGGGCCAGCTTTTCTGAAGAAAATCACAAAAAATTAAGGGAAGATTTGGGTGATAGGACAGAGCAGGTGACTGTAAAGCTCATAGGGCGATTAGGCCCTCCTTCTGCTATGCTGTGTTCAGAGCCGTGTGCTGACCGCACAGGGTGATAAGACATCATCCTGCTTTAGGAGGAAGCAGTAGACGAGTCAGCTGGTGCACAAGTGACCCTTTTCACAGGAGAATGCAATGGCTTTGCTATTCTGCCCTCCACTCATCCTAGTGGCATCTTCTTAACTCAGACAATTCACATATCAGTCTATACCCATATTATTCCATCAATCTGATTTCAAATTAAGAGATGCAAAATACAATCAAAAGCAGTGAGGGACAAATCAGTCCAAAACTTGCCCTACGCCATTTAGTGGTTCGCATTCAGCTGAGTTGGGGAATCAAGCATTGCCACGTCAAGGGCTGGGTATTTTTTGATGGTGTCCTATCCTGAATTTCTCTGCCCTTGATAAAAAGGATTGTCCTCTCGGGCCCCACACTACAGGATTTTGGAGAAAAAATGTCACATATGCATTTTGAGATGTCCTTGACAAAATTGTCTTTGAATAATCATTGCATTGCTGCATCAACCTGCTCTGTTGTAATGCCTGATACGTTAGGGGTTCCATTATATTTCAAACTAATAAAAAGAAACCTTCAGTGCCATTTATGAGCAAAGAACTGCTTTCTTAAATGTACCAGCCCATTTGGTTTGCTCCGTTATTTGGTACAGGAAGAATATAAGCTGCTTAATCATTTTAACCAAGTGAATATTTTTCATTCTCGGATGAAAATTAAATTTTTATGAGATGAACAAAGAGTCTTTTGTCCTCTATTAATTTGGGGATAATACAATCACATAGCAAGTTGTCCTTGATAAAGGCTATTTATTGGAAGTGCTGGATGTTAAGGAACGTATGGAGGCAGCTGACCCCCTCTGAAACACCTTGGTGTGGGGACCTGCTATCTGCTGCTCACGGTTGCAGGTTAGTGGTGACTTACTGGTCCTGTCCCCGTATATTAACTGTGTCCTTTACCAGTAGTTTAGGCATAGAACATGTTCCTGATGTGTTTCAAAGCTTCCTTATGAAGAGCATTTAAGTACCGAATATCTTTATTTTTAATACAGAGATATGTGTGTTTCTGATTAAGTAAAAGGAAACCAATTAAAGCCATTAAGATGATCAGGGTGTCTTAGTCTTTTTATTTCCCAGATGATGGTCGAACACAAACCAAAATAGCTGAGGTACCGAGTGCCTGATGCATGTTAGGAAACTTGGTGTAATAAAGGGGAGAGGAAACTCATTCATTCATTCATTCATTCATTCATTCATGCTTTCTTTCACTTCATGTTTAAATTTTGATTTCCTCCTATGTTTCTGGCTGTGTGCCAGGTGCCGGGGATACACTTGTAAGATTACACTAATGGCTAATTAATGTGCATGGCTTGATGGCATTTATAATCTGGTATCAGAGACAGATGTAAGTAAATGCATTTAAAACTGTAGCTCTGCTACACTTATAGCCATTTCCCAAGGCTGTGAGAACTTTTAACAGGGCAGTTTGACCTTACTTACTGGAAAGTAAAGATGCATTTATTTTTATTTTTATTTTTATTTTTTTTGTGGGTGCCAGGGGTCGACCTCAGGACCTCGCGCGCCAACAGGCGCCCGTGCCGCTGAGCGATATCACCGGCCCCTTTTTTGTATGTGGGATCCGGGAGTCGAACTCGGGCCCTCGCGCTTGCCAGGCAGGCGCTTATGCCGCTGAGCCATCTCACCGGCCCAAAGATGCATTTATTAAGGAGATGATATTTAAATTCAGCTGTTGGGCCGGTGAGACGGCTCAGCGGCTTAAGCGCCTGCCTTGCAAGCGCGAAGGCCCGAGTTCGACTCCCGGAACCCACATACGAAAAAGGGGCCGGTGATATCGCTCAGCGGCACGGGCGCCTGTTGGCGCGCGAGGTCCTGAGGTCGTCCCCCCGGTACCCACAAAAAAAAAAAAAAAAAAAAAAAAAAAATAAATTCAGCTGTTAAAAAATAGGATGCAAACCTGAGAAAATGGGGTGACTGGGAGCAGGGTGCTGTTGGTGATGGGCAGAGGGAGCAGTAAGTGAGGGGGCCTCTGGGCGCAGTGGTTAAAAGCAAGTATGGCAGGGGCAGAATGTGGAACGAAGTGATAGGAGATAGTACGAATCTAAGAGCTAAGTACGAATGGCCTATGTTGAAGAAAATTGATCTTTATTCTGATAACAAGCGAAGCCATCATGACAAAGTGAAGGGTTTGCACATTTGAAAGTTCACAAGAACTGCAACAGGAAAAGGGCCTATGAAGGGGTCAAGAGAAGATTCAGGAAGATTTCAGAGCCCTGCAAATGTGGACGGTAGATAAAATCAAACAAGTGACAGTCGTGTGAGAAAAGGGGGCTTAACTGTACACCATGCAAAGAATAAAAGCCAGCGGTACCCAAGTGTGGGTTTGCTAGAGAATTACAAGAGGGAGCTTTGTAGCCTGTGTGACCAGATGACCCATGGTCCTATGTTCTTAGAACTGGAACGTCGCAGGAGGAGCAGTTTTTCTGTTTTGCAAAGTCAGGTAATTAGATCGCTAGAGGCTGGTAGACCAGGCTCTCTGAATCAATTAAGTAGTCATATAATGTTTTATCTTCTAAGTCCCAAGTTTTTTGTTTGTTCAACAGCATAGCTTGTTGTTGTATAAGTTGCTGCCTGCTAATACACTGAGCGGTACACTCAGCTTTCCCAGTATTTTTAGACAAGATCGAGTGCATTCAGGGGGGTATGGCCGTAGACTCCCAGTATTTTTAGAACTGTTGAAAATGTAATTTGGCATGCGCCTGCTAAGGCAAGTCAGGAGGTATCACATGCACTGGGTGGAATGCAATCCGTAGAACAAGATGTTACCCTAGACTACAAAAGCTGATGATGTCAAAACTGGATGGGGACCTGAGACTTCCTGTCTTCCAGTATCAGACTCAGATGACCCAGGAGGCTTGAATGGGTTCCTTTGAACGGGAGTGACTACAGCCATGTCCCCCTGCATGTCGAGGTGAGGGGCACCTTGCTTACCCCACCTGACAGAAATCCTCAGGTATCCAGCACTTGGAAGAAAACTAACACTATGTCTTTTGAAAAATAAAACAGTCCAGAGGAGACATGTCACTGAAGAATGACTCATGATCTGCAAATGTATGAAAAATCCTTTTATTAATGATAAAGAAACTTGACAGGAGTGGAACTAACCCTCATAGCCAGCAATAGGGGACTTGGCAAGATAAATGTTCTTTGTATGTTAGAACACTAAGCAACCCTAAAGTGTTCACATACATGAGTGATAATGAGAAAAATGTTCATGATATTTTCAGTTAAAAAATCATGTGTATCATCTGACCTGTGGGCATCCGACACAGCACCGAAGCTGGAGGCTTTCACAACAAAGTGTGAACAATATCTGTAAGTGTGTATTAAGATATAGGTGACTTTTATTTTATTCTTTTTCCTGTCTAAATTTTTCCATGTTTTATGTAATAAAAACCTACTATTTTGTAATAAAGTTATATAAAATTCAAGATGTTTATTTAGTTATGAAGTTGAAATTTATATTTTGGCATTACTTCAGGAAAATACACTGTTAAAAATATCTTTCTGGGTGGAAGGTCCATACTGAACCTCGGAACCTTAAAGTGTCTCTCCTCTGACTTAATAAGTCCACTGAAGGGGATTTATTCTAAGGAAAGAATCAGAGGAGATTGCAAATATTTACCTACATGATATTTTCATGGTTTTGTTGATAAGTAAATAATTAGAAGCAATAAAGTATCTGCAAATATTGGAATGAGTAAACAAGTAACAGTCATATGAGAGTGACGCGGTCGTGGAAACTTATCTTGGAAGAATACTCAGTGAAATGGAAAATGCTTAGGTGTCACTGTGAAACTTTTAAAATGCATCACCTACATGCATGTGGTAGAAGTGAAAAGCTATACAGAGCCATGTTTACCTTATATTTGTTCTGAGCCGTGAGGTTACATACGGATTTCAGTTTTTTGTTTTTTTTTTTCCTGTATGTTCTTCTGTGCCTTTCTAAATCTTTACAAAGAGCACACACCAAGTTTAGCAACCACAAAAATACATTTCATTCTAGGAAGGTTATCAGGAAGGCCAGGGTTGGAGGTGTGTGCAAGGAATGTTTATGTGGATTGCAGTGGATGTCTTCACGAATGATTCTTTATTCACAGAGGCTGGCTCCTTTCAATTCTCCTTGGAGTCTCCTTAGGAGCTGTCTGCAGCTCCCCTCCTCCCTCTGCAGAGAGAGGAGGGAGGGAAGGAAGTTGTTGTCATACATAACACGTAATAAGACTTGCTCATATGGAATTTATAAGGAGGCTAATTACCTGATGCTTCCCTGCTTTTGTCAATAGAGACAACAAGTTTAGTGTGGAAGTGGAGGCTATGGCCAGGCAGGTCACAGGCCGAACACTCCTTCCATTGTGCCCCACACGGATGTTCTGTACGTGGCCTAGTGTCTGCGAGACCTCACTGTGATTCTATATGGATATAAATATGTGGACCGGTATTCATTTCTCTAGCCCTATGTTAGTGTAACACCTTGCTGATGGACAGTACTCAATGCGTGCTTTTAAATATGAATCCATGGTCTAATAAAACCTAGGGTTGTTTTCTGGTTACAGAGCACCGTTGTAAGAGATGGACTAATGTCGCACTGCCCAGATGTGAACCTGGGTTCTCCACTCACTGTCTTTGTGATCCTCACCTTGTTAGTCAGCCTTTCTTGGCTCAGATTCCCCATCTCTAAACCAAGAATAATATTATCTGCAAGAAAGAATTGATGGGATGATTAAATCGATTAAATGTGTAATCAATTCGCTTATAGGAAGTGCTGGAATAATATGTTTTACTATTTATTTAGGATTAAATAAGCCCACATTCTGAAATGAGAACCCTATGCCATTATCCATTTTGTTAAACACAGACTGAATGATATAAATTGGATATACTGGGTGCTTCTGTGAGCAGCCAGCTGAGCAGCTGGTGAGTGCTCCAGCCTCGGCTGTTTTAATTAGCCTGAGAGTTCTTCCACTTCTTTTCTAACTTGAGTGCCTCTTTTACATTTTTGGACATTTTTTTGATGGTCTCATTATAACTGTGGGGAAGATGACCCAAACCTTTCCCTGTATTGAGTTGGGTTAAAAACTTAATGGGAGACCTTTCATTCACACTGTTGTACTTTCAGCTGACAGGCCATCAAACTGCACCTTAGCCGTAGCTCACCTTATAGTTAGCTATTGCACAACTGTCTCTTTGCTATGTATTGACTGGGCCATTAGCCAGGTGATGACCATTGTTCATCTGTGTGAGCACCCTGAGGGCATGGACCAAGTTGCCACCAATGGACTATTGCGCAGGCCCAGGGGAGTGTCTGGCCTTGGCATGTTGAGTTGAGTTGGAGGGTGACTTAGAATGCCCATTCTGTGAAACACACTCTGTACAAAGCACCGGTGGGGTACTAAGCCGAGGTGATCCATTTCAGTGACTTGCCTCACTGGCGCCACAGAAAGAGCCCCTATGCAAGGGCTCAGCATTGAGCAGAGCTGCTGGAGAGGTTTCAGAGATATTCCAGACTCTGACCCAAAATGGCGTGCTTGTTCCTTCCCACTGGTGCAGTCCCTGCCCTGATGGCGAGCAGGTGCTCCTGGTTTAAAGGTTCCATGTTTGCTGAGGGTTCCTAAGGGTTCCCTTTACACACTCTGGGCTTCTTTTATTGTCTTTTCATGTCTTTCCAGGATTTCCTACTGTGGTGCTTTAATTTTAATTTTACATTTTCCATGGAGAGCTAAGCTGCATATTAGTTAAAAGCATGGATTTTTGGCTGGATATGTCTGGAGTCTTGATGTTATTTTCTATGAATATGAGAGAGATTAAAGAAGACTACTTTAGGCATCAATCTAGTCATCTAAAAATCACAGTAATAATAGAAAAGAGGATATTCAATATTAAAATAAGAAATAGGTATTTTTCAAAGCACATTCTTTTTTTTCTAATTTTGTAAGAATTAGTAAAAAATAAGTTTCCTAATGGATTTCATCTTAAAAATATAGACGTATGTAAATAAATATACTTCATCAAATATAAAACCCATTATAATTTGTAATCATGGGCTACAGCTATGTGTTAAGATGAAAACATATTCGAAGGTGGGTTAATCTTACAGTTTACTGTGTAAATATTTTGTATTATAAAAACATTTGCTTCCAGTGTAAACTTTTAAATGTAGGGAGTTGCACAATAAATTTTCAAATAAACAAGACTCATCTTAAATTATGATGTGCACAAACTAGTATGCAGGGATCACATCTGCATAATGTTAGGTAAATGATAGTCACTGCATAATTGTAAGTCACGCATCTTCCCTGGGTCCCAAGACCATTTCTAAAACACGTCTGCATCTCTAGGGTGTTGGAAATTGCGTTTAGCTACTCCTTTTTACTCCATAGAGAAGTTTGGGTTTATTACTCAGTACTGCAAAACTTGGTGCTCATTCCCTGAGCTGGTCACTAGCAGTCCCTACCCAGCGCCTCAGCCTGCATCTCTGACCCCCCTTCCAGCCACAAGGCGCTCTCCTAAGGAGACCAATCCAATATGGAAGCCTCCCTCAGAAACCACGGAGCACCATGGGGAAATCACATGATCTTCTGGGTCTGTGGCAAATATCTGATGGAAATATGTGCTGTCTACTTGTAGGAATTTGGTGGAATAAACCAGAAAAGTGTGAGTACAACTTGCTTGTTTTCTAGTGTTCGCCTGGCTTTCAGTGGAGGACATATTTCTTTGTTCAGAAGTTGAAAGTCCTAGACTTGACCTCTACTTCTCTGCAGGCTTGGAGAGAAGCACCAGTGAGTAGGTTGCAACTGATTGCGTGCACTCACAAAGTACTCTTTTAAAAATGACTGGTGTAAACAGTTAGACTTGTATTTCTTCTTTGGCTGCTAGTCAGGCAAGTGTACCACTAAATTGTATTCTCCTTTCGTTACATTATTCACACACAGACGTTTAAGGCCCACATACAGCAAGATCGTCTGCATAACAAAATGCATACTTTAATATGTAAATGTTTTCTTATTATTTTTCACATGGGAATAATGAGTCTGATGTTGTGTATTGAAATGAATGCTTTTTCTTTCTTTCCATTAAAAATTATTTTTAATTCAATTATGAAGTGTTTCCAAAAACTCAGAAAAACAAACCAATTTAAAAGATACCGATGTACCCATGACCTACCTTTAACATAAGTAACATGGCATATTTTTTTAGGCAACATATTTTGGAAAGGAATAAAATATTACAATACAACTAAAGTAGTAGGATTTTCTCTTGTTTTCATGTTAGCATTAACTACTATCTTGATGGGTTTAATATCTGTGTATGCCTTTGAACATTTATTCTTACATAAATTATTTGGTTTTATAGATGTACAAGTAGTATATACAGTTTATGTTTTAAAAATTTAATAACTATTATTATGGTTTATAATACTCCTGGTATTTTTCTCTTACCATTTAGAGCTGTACTTTTAAATTTTATCCACATTGTTACATTTAAGATCTACTTCAGGGGCCGGTGAGATAGCTCAGCAGCATAAGCGCCTGCCTGGCAAGCGTGAGGTCCTGAGTTCGACTCCCGGTACCCACATACGGAAAAAGGGCTGGTGATATCACTCAGCAGCACAGGCACCTGCTGGCGTGCGAGGTCCTGAGTTTGACCCCTGGTACCCACCAAAAAAAAAAAAAAAAGAGAGACCTACTTCATTAATTTAATTGCTGTGTAATATTCCATCATATGAAACCAGACTTGTTGTAAGATTTTAAATAGATTTAATGCCTCTTAACTATTAGGCATTATGAGAGTATTTCCAAATATACATGGTTTGATTTTTGTCCCAATGTTACACCTTAATTTCATGATGTTTTATTATCTTACAAGGCAAGAAATGGAAAACATTTTTATCTTCCTGCCCAGGAAGCCCAACATTTTTGACCTCCTTAAATGTCTTCTTAGTTGTGTTAACACACCAATAAATTCTTTGCTGAGCTTGTCTATTTCAAGTGCAATTTTACCAAATACTCCAAGGAGAAACCTACTCTTTTAATAGTCTAGCTGCAACCTGCTTGCCTAAATCCACACTTCATTAAACATATTTTGCTCACCGAAGTCCACAAGTTCATTAAACATGTTTTGTCTCCAGACATCACAGGCAACAATTTTTACCAAATATTTTACCGCTTCACAAAATTGATTCCTATAGCTGTTTCCTTGGCACTTACCACCCGTTCTCAAAACCAGCAACACCTCAATTTGCAGTACCAGTTTTTTTTTATTTATTTAATTACTCGCATATAGGCACAATAATGCATAACCCATCAGTACAAGACTCTGTGCCTTAAAATGACAGTGATTCATCCTTGTTCTCGCGTTAGGTCTTCACCATTGGAGATTGGCTGATCTGGGCTGGGCGTGGCTCGGCTGCGCTGTGAGATTCCGGTTGAGGCCATGTCTGCTGCTCATGCCTCTTCTTGTTCTTGTACAGTGGGCTACTTGGAGCTTAATCTGTTCACGGCAATTACAGAAGCCCAAGAGAGCAAATTCAGTGATACAAGCCCATGCCAAACCTCTTTTGGAGCATATGTGCTAGCATCCTATCGGTCAAGAGACAGGAAATGGTACTTAGGGTTTCCTGGCAAAGAATGTTCATAGGAAAAGTAAGAAATTAAGAAAAGTAATCCAATACCTCATAAGAAATAAGAAGACCTAATTTTTATTCATTGTCATCTATGTGCTGGACACTGAGATAGATACTTTACAACAAAATAGATGCTTTCATGTAATTCACTTATCTCTACGAGGATGTAGATATATATTATAATCTCCATTCACAAACGAGGAAGCCAAGACTCCAAAGAGTCAGCTAATTAGCTTAGTAAGTGGCAGTGCCAGAAATTGAATCGAGACCATTAGGTTTCCATATGCATGCTCTTTCTTTAAAAAATATGACTTCAACTATAATTTATGTATATCCATATTAATATATCCATATTATTTATAAATATACATACAATTTTAAACCAATAGTAATACTAACCAGTATGTATTATTTGTGTTCTTCGGAACCAGTTTATCCTCACTGACTTTCTTGAAAGAAATAGAGATAAGCACCATTATCCATGTAGGACAATGAGAATAAAGATAGAAAAGATGAATGGATTAGCAGATAATAAAAGAAGTTTAGATTTTCATTTTCTTACCATGTTTTTTTTAAGCATGCAATTCTTTGGAAAATTTTGGGGGCAAAAATATAATCAGGTTATATTGATGAAGTGGAAAACTCTGTTACCACTGCTCAGAAAACAGTCTGTGAAGGAGGAGAAATAAACCTCGTGCCTCCGAGTTTCTTCTTTTTTTCTGTGAAGTGTGGTGATGGAAGCCAGGCAGAGGGCACCTCACCTCTTCCACTTCTAGCTATGAGACTTTGGGCAATCACGGAACTTCCCTGGCTCTGTTTCCTCGGCTATCTAATAGGGAAAAGAATACCTACTTCCTAAAGTTGTGAGAAGTGAATTGTAATAAATGTTTATAACTGTTCAGGGTTTAGAAGGGAAAGAGGTCAGCAATCACAGCTAGAGGAACTGAATTGGGAATTTATCTTCCACTCAGCAAATGTGATTTCCTATGTCACGGTGAGTCTAACCTTTAAATTGGTGGACTCATGAATGTTTCATTTGTTTGTGCATAGCATTTTAGAGGGCTAAAAGAAGATATTGAAAAAACACTGTTTCATTTTATTGACTATATTTCCTGTCATTGATTACATTGTATCTAAATAACTCTGGTTAATCCAGCCTACGTATTATAGTCATCATAAGTCACCGTCAGTTGAAATTATTATATGATTTCTGTGCGTGCTGGAAATTTTCACACATTCATCAAGAGTTGTGCTACTCTGTATTAGAGTCATGGTGTTAGACATTCTTAGTAGATGACAGAAATTAACAAGATGTGCTTTCTTCCTCGAAGAGATTATACTCTGGTGTGTGAAATAAAAGTGAATATAAGCGACTGTTGATCAGCAGAGAAAGCCAAATGTGATTTCTCATAGAAAACTGACATAAAATGTTGTGGTTCCAAAGAATGTGACCATTTCAAATATTTTGATCACAAGATTTCACAGATGGGAGATAGTGATAGGACAAGCAATGACTGGTCATTCCAGGAGGAGAAAACACATAATTGCTTGGTTTGGATCTTATATGTCCCCCAAAGGCCCATTTGTCACCAGCCTGTGGTACAACTAGGGGGTGGTAGAGCCATCAGGAGGTGGGACCCAGTGGAAGGAGATAAGGTCCCTGGGGGACCGTCCTTGAGGGGGTTATTGGGACCCAGCCTCTTCCTCACTGTTTCTTTGCATCTGGCAGCCATGAGTGAGCACCTTTGCTCTAACACACATTCACCGTGATGGTGTTTCTGCCTTGCCACAGGCCCAAAGCAACAAGGCCAGTGATCATGGACTGAAACCCCTGAAACCGTGAGCCAGAATCTTTTCTCCTTTTAAATTATCTCAAGCATTTTGTCCAAGTGAAAGAAAGCTGAACAAAACAATGATATAAACAGGAAGCATAAGGCATGCTTTGCAACTGGAACATTGAATATTTATTGACAATTCATAGGAGGCATATGATTAGATTAATTATAACTCATTGGCTCCACGTAATTACACTTGGTCTTCTGATGGAGGTTATTCAAAATGGCAATATATGTAGAGGTCTTAAGGATTGATTTCATTTATTGTAGAACATAATAGTATGAATTCTTGGGCCGGTGAGATGGCTCAGCAGCATAAGCGCCTGCCTGGCAAGTGTGAGGTCCTGATTTCAATTCCCAGTACCCACATACGAAAAAAGGGCCAGTGATATTGCTCAGCGGCACAGGCGCCTGCTGGCGTGCAAGGTCCTGAGTTTGGCCCCCAGTACCCACAAAAAAATGAATAAATAAAATAGTATGAATTCGTAATAGTATTAATTCTATATAATCTAATAAAATACTATATAAATAACTAAATGATTTCTTTCCCTGAAATAAAAGGGCGCCCAAATTCAGGGATTTGCTCCTGTGATAAACAGTCAATGTAAAACATCATAGTAAGTATTAAAATTGATATGAATTTTGAGGAAATGGTAGAGTTATTGATAAAAGGAACTGTTGCAAAAATTTTAAAAATTGTTTTACTGTGTATTTGGAAACTATACATAGCATATGTATATTATATACTGTATAATTATGTTACTTATATTAAAAGATTGATTATATTAATAATGTTAATGTAACAATATATTATGATACATTATATCACTCTCAATGAATTTTTGAGGAGGCATAGTACACAGGAATATTATAGAATCATAATGAATTTAAGAAAAAATGCAGGAAATTTCTTTATACTTCATTTAGAAATACAAAATTTGAAACAAAAAAGTTAAAAAACCCAAGGCAAGCTATCTGTGATTCACATAATTAGAGAAAAAGGAGCTGAAGAGAAGACTAAAATCTATTTTGAGTGATAAAAGAAGGACGGTGTAAGATAGGAAAAGGTTAAAGAAAAGTTTGTTTCTATCTTTAGTTTGTGTATTATTTTGCAAATGCAGACATATTGCCCGAGATGCGAAGCAGCTTAATATACTTCATTCTGTCTTTCAAAATGGAGAGCAGGGAAAATAACCTTCTATACAAAGATGATGAGTAAACAATAAACATATGTCAGGCTAACGTGGAGGATTTTAAGGCTAAATAATGTTCGGAAGTCAAACCAACTGTATCCACACTCCCTGTAATCTTGAAGCAGGGTCAGCCAGGGGACTCTGGTAAACCCTAGGATGCTGCACTGTGGTTTTCCATGACAGTCCTTGTGTCCTCAGAGCCATCCAGTGAGGAGCAGCCGGGAGACAATGCTTATGAACGAGTTCTGACTGTAGACCGACCACAGAGAGAGGCACATGTGTTTGGCCCATTGCTCTCCATTACACGACATCCTAGGGTGAATTTTCAGTGCTTTAAAAATTGTTTAAATATCACATTAACTCCTTTTGATAGCATCATATATTAGAAAATTAATCATTCTGTATAATCCTGCCATTATTAAAAATTGCTCATAGATCCTATAATTAAACTGAGCTGTCAAAGTCACAGATATTTATGAACAGATGGACCCCCCTTCTCCAACAGCATTGTTTTTATTGAGATGGAATTTGATTCAGCTTCATGTGCCTATATTGAGATCCGTTAAAAGAAAAAGTCCTGTGAAAATTCACTTGCCCTTGTATATAATGTAAAGATATTTTCTGTCGCGTTATACTTTTTCTAAAGATAGCCCACAGAAGAAACTTCTCTTCAACTCTATTATATAAAAGGGTATTTTTCTTTTACATCAGGTATACTATCAAATTTCTAAGCATTTATTTCTTGGTTTGGGTTGAACACACAGGATTTAGGGCATACAGTTTGTGTACTAACCTTTCATAGCTATTTTCCTACCATTATTTTTCAATTCTCCTAAGTTTTATTGCTTTTCGTTTACTTTGCTATACTCTTTATCTACAAATCAAATCTTAATTTCAGTCCTCTTAACACAAAGAAATACAAAGTGAATTAATTTTATGAGTGATTACTGGAAGAAATAATAGTTATTGGGAGACCTCGGCAGTCTTGGGCTTGGATGAGTGTAATTACATCTTGGGCCTCCCCGAGCACACATGAACCAACCTTGCGGGGCATTTTATAAGGGTTGCTGCTTGCCTGATCTTCACCTGGAAGTGCCAGGATTCTTAGTGGACTTGAGACATGGATCATAGCTCATATTTATCTTTAAAGTTACTGGGTATTATTTTTGGTAACAAAAAAGTTCATCGAGAATATATAAACCCACATTATAACATTAACTGTGTTGTAATTATGTAATTGTTAAGCAAATATAAACTCACAGAAAGCAGACAGTGATTTATGGCCTCATATTAATTACTAATCTTTCCCACGGGGAGTTGTGAAAATCTTTAAGAACACTTTATCAGTCAATGAGTGTTTTTTGTTTTTGTTTTTGTTTTTTGTTTTTTAACTCTTGTAAACATGGGGAGGGGATGGGAAAGCTGAAAAAGTACATTTTCTTTGAGAGTACTATTTATGTTCTTTATCGTGTCTATTTCAAGACAGGATCTCTGGCTGGTTTTGAACAAAGTCTAGCTTGTCTATGTATTTATGCTTCTCTGATACTGGGAAACATGAGTATTTTAATCATGTGCCTCAAAGCAGCTCAGGCTCATGGAGAATTAGCATTTTAATAACTAAACTGAATACCTTAGAAGAAGAGAAACCTTCATGTCTTTTCTGCATCTTTGGTTTCTTTGTCTCATTTTTCAGGCTGAAAGCCAAAGGGCTGAAACTATATTAATCCAGCAGCAGAGAGGCATATTTAAAACAAAGCATTTGCAGTTGTCTTAGCGATGGCTTCCCAGAATTTCTTGCTCGCTACTGTTGAGACTGGGATGGCTGATAGGCAGTTAAGTAAAGCCTAGGCTATGGATTGCCAAGAGTTTGTCAATTCTAGCTCTACTGAAATATTTTGTTTTTGCAATGTCTGACCTTTGAGAGAAAACACTAATTTTTAGACTTTAACATTTTATTATGACTGTGTTATTTGTAATACTTTGGATACTGCTGTTTGAAGCCTCTCAATACCAGTGGCTCTAAATTCTCTTGTTTGTCATGATTTTGTGTCAATTATAAGGCCCAGAAAAATACACATTACAGAAGATATTGCTTTTCATATTTTTTCTGTGTATTTTTGTTTATATCCAATTTTGCAAGGTTTTTTCCATTAACTGTTTGTATTTTTGCTCCTTTTTAGAAATGGAGTCTTTTTCTCTAAATTTCAGTTTATAAGAAATAAGTCTTCCATTTTTTTATGACCAAGAAATAGTAGAAAAGCAAAAGTTTTTCATGTATGTATATATTTATGTTAAATATATCTGTAGATAAAATGTAGCTATCTGTACAGAGTTATGTCAAAATATTTAATGCTAAATATCTCTATATATCCATATAAACATATGAGGATTTACAGATATATTTATAAATCTGTATCCATATTGATAAACCCTTAGATACATTTAACGTATCTATAATCCATATAAGGTGTACAGATGGATGTATCAGTCACATTTCCTGTCACCAGGACACAATATCCAACATCCACAACTTAAAGGAGGAGAGGCTTAATTTTACTCACAGTTTCAGGGCATTCAGTCCATGGTTGGCTGACTCCAAGGCAGAACATCATGGTGGAAAGGTGTAGCAGGGCAAGACTTCTCACTTCATGGTGACCAGAAAGCAGAACAGGGGAACAGTACCAGAGACAAAGGGGAGAGGGACCAGATGTAGTATCCAGGGTCACACCTCCATGACCCCCCAGGCACACCCAGAAGTGTCTTTACCAATCCCCTAGGCAGCTCCCACTTGATCATGTTGACAAATCATGTTAACCATCATAATGGATATATAGATATATTGAAAAATTGGTAAGAAAAATTTCAAATGTTCCAAAGAGTACAGTGAAATAGGCCCTTCATTCTGTTTCTTAATGACCAGCTGTCCTCCCAGAGACAGTCCCTGTCATTACTTCATGTACTTTTCAGAGATATTCATGCACATACAAACACACACAGGTAATTTTCTTTTTTTTTTTAAAGATGCAGCTCACTAAATATTTTATTCTTTATCTTATTTTTATTTCCTTTAAAATATATTTGACTTTTTGTGTGTAGTACAAATTTATATATATACATCTGCACAGAAAGTCATCATTTTATAGCTGCTGCATAGCATTATATTATGTGAATGTGGCCCAATTGATTTAATTGGCTTTCTATTGACAGGTATTTAGATTTTCCATCATCTACAATCTATTACAGATGATGCTTCTGCAACAATTTGTGTAAATATAATAACATATCAGTAAGATGAATTCCTAAAAGTGGAAAGTAATTTTTAACTAGGATAGAGAGTTGCATGTTGTCCTGGTTAGTCAGCTTTCTGTTAGTATAAGGAATACCTGAGATAATCAGCTTACAAAGAGAAAAGATGTATTTCAACTCAGTTTTAGAGGTTCTAGTCTAGGATCCTGTGGAGCCGTTGCTTTTAGGCAAAGGTGGGGAGTACGTGGTGAATCAAAACTACTCACCTCATGATCCCTAAGAGAAAGAGAGAAAGAACCAAGGGCTGGGATCCCATTCTCACCTTCAAGGCCATGCCCCAAGTTGTCCCCTTTTCCACCACATCCAGCCCAAGGCCATCTACTCTGTGAGCTCTGAGAGCTCAATTTCTTCAGATTGCACATGTAAGGAAGATCATGCAGTATTTATCTTACCATGCCTGGTTTATTTCACTTAGCATAATGACCTCTGTGTTCAGCCATGTAACCAGAAATGAACAATTTCTTTCTCTTTAAAGGATGAATAGTATTTCATTGTTTATATTCATCACATATTCTTTATCCATTCATCTATCGATGAATACTTAGGTTGATTCCATATCTTTATTTTTGTGAATAATATTGCAAAGAACATAGAAGCGTGGATAATACTTCAAGATACTAATTTCATTTCCTTTAGATATGTATCCCAGTAAGTAAGATCGCTGGGTCACTGCAGAGTCCTTTTTAAAAAATAATTTGAGGAACCTCCATACTTTTTTTCCATAATGATCGTACTAACATACATTCTCACTAACAATGCACAAGGGATTTCTTTTCTTTACATCCTTGCCAACACTCGTTATCTTTGTTTCTTTTGATAATAGCCATCCTAATAGGTATAAGGTGATGTTTCATCATGGTTTGCTGCTACTACTCAACTGCTGTAATAACTCAAAAGCAGTCATAGACAATACATAAATGAACAAGGATGGCTGGGTGCAGTAAAACCTAATTCATAACCACAGGTGATAGGTCAGTTTGGCCTCTGAGTCCAGTTCTCCAGCTCCTGTTTCCAGGACTGAGTTCTCCACAGGCGGGTGTGTCCAACTGGCAGGTCTGCCGAAGAGGAGGTGGGATGACTTAGAATGTTTTTGTTAGACAGGCTTTGAACTAGCGTTCCTCACTTCTGCCCATGTTCTACTTGTGGAACTCAGTTACATGGCCCTGCCCATTAGGGAATTTAGTTTATTTTGCGTCCCCAGTAAAAGTGAAAAAGGGATACGGTGACCATCTAGCTGTTTTTTGCTACACTTCTGCTTAACAACTTTTGCAAACATAACTTTTTGTATAATTATTTTTGTTCATCACTAGGAAGTGTAAAACAATAGTAGTGATAGTGAACATATTGTTATTGTTCCTGGTGTTAATGACCCAGTAAAAATAGTCATTAATTTTGATGATAAACTACAAAGAAACCTGCCATGTTGTGAAGGATTTCTATATTTTGTACTTGTATTTCACAACAAACTTGTATTCTTACTATTCAGTTAAGGTCTGTATTGGTAAGGCTCAAAAGCTAATAATGGCTCATATATTTTTAGAGAAGTGTAAAAATAAACCAAGAAGAATGTGAATCAGATTGCATGTAGCCCATAAACTCAAAATATTTGCTATTTAATTCTTTAGAGAAAACTTTGCCAATTCCTGCTCAGTGATACTCAAAGAGCAGCAGAATCAGTAACATGAGAGCTTCGACACTGTTAACGTTCTGGGCTGCAGAATCCTGTACTGTGAGAACACTGTCTTGTGAACTGCAAGACGTTTCGTAGCATTTCTAGCTTCTGCCTATCAGATGTCATTATTACTCTCCCAGAAGGTAACTAAGATTAAAAAAAAAGAAAAGAAAAAAAAAAAAAAGGAATCTCCAGGTATAAGAGATTTGCCCTGGGGACAAAATAGCCCCTGTTCAGAACCACTTATCAAGCCGCTTGTTTAAAATAAGAACTTATGGCCTTACCCTACACCTAGTAAGTTAGAATCTCTAGGATTAGAATCACTACCCTGTATTTTAGCAAGCTTTTCAGATGATTCTTATTTATACTAATATTTGAAAATCACTGATCCAGAATAGTTTAAAGAATTTTGGAACATCTGCTCCTTGCAGTCTCAGTGGGATTCCCTGTTTAACCACAGAGGCTGTTTTTAGGGTAGCACCGTGACAGCGTTTTGCAATTATTTTTCTGTGTAAATTGAGCACTTTCAAATTTCAAGCTTTTCAGGTGACACTTAATAAATTATATTATCTGGAATATAATCATGTCTCCCACATTTTGAGACACATTTTCATACAGTTGAGCTAAGTAATTTATTGCGAATCTTCATTTTGACTTAAGTTAGCCACTGGTTTATTATTTTAATGTATTTCCAATAGTGATTTCTATTAGTTTTGTTTCCTGTTTTTCTAATTTATTTATTCCTATTTACATTTTAATCAGTTCCTCCATTTGGCTTTCCATTGCCCTTTGTGTTTTTCCTCTTCAAAATTCCTTATATGTAACATTTAAAAACAAAATTGTTAGTGTAGTATGCATATGTAAGGTACAACTGCTCCTCTGGGCTCTGTTCAGGATTTCTCTTGGGTTTTCTGAGTAATTTTTTTTTTTTTTTTTTTTTTTGTGGGTACCGGGGTGTCGACCTCAGGACCTCGCGTGCCAACAGGCACCCGTGCCGCTGAGCGATATCACCGGCCCCTTTTTCGTATGTGGGATCCGGGAGTCGAACTCGGGCCCTCGCGCTTGCCAGGCAGGCGCTTACGCCACTGAGCCATCTCACCGGCCCTCTGAGTAATTATTTTAATACTGATGTTTTCCTACATATTTGTCTTAGTCACTTTCCTTGTTGCTTGGACAAAACGCCTGATACCTATAACTTAAAGGAAGAGAGGTTTATTTGAGCTCGTGGTTTGAGAAGTTTCAGTCCATGGTTGGCCAACTCCGAGGGAGAAATGGAAGGGTGGAAAGGCCTGCCTTGGAAGAAAGCTGCTCACATCACAGCAGCCAGCAAGCAGAGAGAAAAGGGAGGAACTGGGGATGGGGGTACAGCTTCCAGGTCACACCCAGTGGCGACCTCCCCGGAGGAGCCCCAACCTCCCAATTGCACCTTCGGCTCCTGAGCCAACCACTCCAAAAGCCGGGGCTCTGAGCTCGCAAGAGTTTTGGAAGATATTTCAGATACAAACAACAACAATATTCTAAATTTTATCATTGATTTAGTCCTTGACTATTGAATTTTTTTTTTTTTTTTTTTTTTTTTTTTTGTGGGTACCGGGGGTCGACCTCAGGACCTCGCGCGCCAGCAGGCGCCCGTGCCTCTGAGCGATATCACCGGCCCTTTTTTCATATGTGGGATCCGGGAGTCGAACTCGGGCCCTCGCGCTTGCCGGGCAGGCGCTTAAGCCGCTGAGCCATCTCACCGGCCCAACTATTGAATTTTTGAAGAGAATTACTTTATTTGTTTTAAATTTCTCCTTGCTTGGCCATTTTGCCCTCATTTTCTCATTAGTTCCTAGTTTTATTGCATATGTATTGGAAAATACTGTCTGCATTGATTGTACTCTTTTGGAATATTTGAGCATTTCATGCTGTTGATTTCTGGGTTTTTAAAGACCGTATCTCTGGTTTAATATATAATTCAGTTTCACTCGGTTTCCCAGTTTGTTTATTTTATATCTAATAATTGAGTGTAACTCGTTGATGGTATGTCAATATGATTGATGTGGTAAATCATGTTCCTTGACATTATACTTTAAATTTATATAAGATATTTTTCAGTATTTTGCTCTTTGGACTTTGATTTTTATATATTTCTTCTGATAACATGGAAAATTTTAATTAAGGAGATATCTTTAAACTAGGAATTTATAGAAAATCTGTAATTCTCTATTTTTCCACAATATCTGTTCACCCCGTAAAAGGAGCAATTATTATGTTAGTGTATTTTCCTCACTACACTTCTTTCTTCACACTCAGTTTGGTTGATAATGTTGGATTTCTTAACATACGTTGTTAAACTGAAATTTTCCAATTATTCAACTTTTAGTGATATAGTTTTTCAGCTAGCTATAAGAGAAAGGAACCTCACATTTAAGAATTCTTGCAATTTTCTTTCTTTCTTCCCCTTGCATGTGTTGTTAGATTACTGTATTGTCAGGATGTGTAACATCTGTCAAAATTCCCCATGCACATCCTAGTTAAATAGACTAAATGGTCCCTTCTAATCATTTTGCTATAGTTTTTTATTCTTTAATTTTTGGCAAACTTTTTTACCCAAGTCACTTCTTCAAGATAAGCTCTTAGCAAATGTTCTTGTTTTTACTTGGTCAAACATATTAATCTACTAAACACCAGTTTGGGTGAGAGGAAGATTTTTTGAATATATTACATCCTTGAGGTTTTTGTCATTATTTTTCCTAATATTGACTATTGTGACAGAGGAACTTGAGGCCAGATTGATTTTTTTTTTCAGCTCTTTAAAAATGATTTGCTCTGTCCATCTGGCTGCTCAATGAATTCTTCTTTTCTTTATCAAACAAATATAGACAGTGCCTGACTTATGATAGTTGGGCGTATAATTTTCTGGCTTTACAATGGTGTGAAAGCATTCACATTTAGTGATAACTGTACTTTGAATTTTGATCTTTTCCAGACCAGTGATGTGCAGTCTGATACCCTCTTGCAATGCAGCCAGCAGGAGCAAGCTGCAGCTCGTGGTCAGCCCCACAATCCCAAGGGGAAACCGCCAGCACTGCACAGTATACGGTGTCCCTAAGCTGTGACGTTCATCTGCTTAGGCGTTGTAAATGCATGGGCACCTCATGATATTTTCAACTTAGGGTGGGTTTATCAGAGCATAACTCCACTTTAAGTCAAGACCCACCTGTGCTGTAACTAGGACATGTCTCAGTATGAAAAGTTCCTAAGATATTCAGGAACATATTCCTGCTTTATGTATGGAAAAATTTTTGAACTTATATTTTAATATTTTGTGTGTTCCTTTGATTTCTGTACCAATAATTTTTAGCCCATTTAACTCTATGTTTTGAATTTTTCTTTTAATTTTTTGTTGTGCACATATGTCACAATTTTGTCTGTTCCAATTTTATATCTATTTCTCTGATGTTTTCATTTATTTCCTTCTGTTCCTTTCCTGAACTTCATTAGCTCATGATTCATCTACATTTTTATCATCTGTTTGCTGATCTCTTATATAGCCATATGCAGCAGAAAAATGTATCTTGCATTACTATTTAAAAGAATAACAAAATATATATTGATTGATAAGTTGTATAAAGATTGACCTTCTTTAGAGGAAGTTTGTCTTGTCCTAGGCTACGTGTCACATTAACAGGGAACTGGAGACGTGTTGCCTGAGGTTGGTGAACCAAAAGAAAGATGTTTGAGGCAGGAAGCATTTTCTTGCATTTTCTTTGGGCAAGGCCCCAGAACTCTATTACACTGAATTTTACATAGTATCGGAACCTAAGGTAGGATATACTCACTGTTACAAAGGAAATACAAAAGGAAAGCATTTTTGTGATCTCACTGTGTTTTACGTCTTTTACATCTCATATATACAGTGAGAACTGAGGATTCGATTTTCTGTTAACAGGGAGGCAGTTTAGCTGCCAAGTCTATATTAATTAATACCAAATTAATGTCTAATGACAATTTCTGATAAAATACTTGCCTCTCCAGGCTCCATTTCGCTGTGCAATTGCAATTACCTGTGTTTCTTCATGGCACGAGGGTGTCATTTGCAGGTTTATAAATGTTTTAGGATATCAGCAGTTAAAATTAGATTTTGTTTTCCCTAGTGAGATAACAGATGTTCTAGGATGCTAATTACCCTAGGAACAGTATCATTTACTTAAAATATATTAGGCTCATTAAAATTTTTTTCCTTTTGATTTTGTTCCAATAGATAAGATTTTTTCTTTTATAGGTACAAGAGAAAATAATGAGCACATTGTTGTCTAATGATGTTTTCAGCTCCTGGTGACCTGTGGCTATTAAGATGCGTGGTGTGTGTGTACAGTGTCACCAGGGAGCCCGTGTGGAAATCTTGGCCCCTCCCTCATTACCAGTCTGAAGGGCTGCCTGTGCCTTCCTTTGCTTTTCTTGCTGTTTACTACTTCTTTGGCTTCCTGTCTGTCTCTTTTTCTCTGGTTTGTATCTTTTTGATTATCTGTCAGTCTAACTATAAACTACACATAGCAAAACTGTATGCTTTGTGTGGCATCTTACTCTTCCTTGGGTTATGTGGGCATATGTATAAAGTTATCTAGTCCAAACGACTTTTGACACATTAGCATGTAAGTCTCTTTTCTCATCAACTATTTATTCAGTATCTTCTATTAGTATAGAGTGGGGATAACATGTGCTTAAATGGGGCAATTTCTTAAAACTCTAGGCATCTGCAAGGTCCTAAAATTTTAATGAAGATTGCCCCTTGAAATACTTCTCAATTTATTTTGTGTTATATAAAATACACAAGTTCTTGCCAAGAAATTCTTCTAGCAGAGTGCTATTAAAAATCATTGAAAATTTTACCTGTTTATTGTATGTATGCTGCTTCTCACTCAATTCAGGAAATTAGAATGTGATTTTAGCTGAAAATTTAACTTTTGTTCTTTTTTAATAAAAACTTGTAAACTAACAGTCAAAGGAATATTTTTTATAATAATAGTGTTTTTATATCCTTCTTGTGTGCTTCCAAGAGTATTTTGAGAGTCTGTCTTCTACTTTCTAGAGTCAAGCTCTGGTTTTTAGATTGGCTCAAAAAACAGATGCCTTTGGTTGTCAACTTCTGTGACTCAAATGCTTCCTTTTTCTCCAAGTAAATATTTGTTTGATTTGAATCATAGATTCTTCATTGTTTTCCCAGCCTCATTCTGCCGGGACACTCCCCCTTTGAAAAATACTGATTAACTCTTTTTAGGATTTTTTGGAAGTGACTTGACACTGGAAGGCAATTATGAAACTGATATTTTGGATGTAATTATAACTCGCAGTCTAAACTAAATGATTATAAACCTCACAAATGGTTTGATTCCCTTTCAGTCAGTGTGAGCATATTATATATTGATGGGCATAATATGCAACAGAAAATGGAAAGGTTTCTTGTCTCAGCACTAACACTTTTGCTTCAAAAATTTACAAACTTTATCTACTAAACATTTCACAGTTACTCAGCTCAATAAATTTCTTTCATCTCTAATTATCACTAATGTTTCTCACTTGCTCCATTTTTAATTTCAGCCTGGAAGCAAATTAAGATCGTGGTAATATCAAGTCTAGGATTTCTCTGGCTCAAAATTCTTTCAATTTTTAGGAGTTTAAGCATTTTCAAAATACGTTTGAACCCTGGACCATTCTTAGAGGAGGTCTACGGTCTGCTCAATTGTTGTTCCTTTTGTCTACCAAATAGAACCTGTCTATTTCTACCTTTTTTTCATTCCTTGTTTGCCTTATTGCCTATATTTCATTTTTGCAGCTGCACATAAAAGGTGCTATAATTCACTCATGCTTAAGCATCAGTGTCACTGCTGCTGTGCAGTGGTGGTGTTTGTCCTCTGTGAGTCCCATCCATGGTCAAGGGACCGCCATCACCAATGCCAGCCACTTGCTCCTTGCTGCCTCTAGCTGTGTCTCAGCTCGTCTGCTTGGGCTGAAAGATTTCACTGACAGACTCGAGCTCCTCATCGTTTTTATTACCCTTTGACTCTTGTTTACTTAGAAAAGATATTTCTTTCTGCTATGATTAACTCTTGTTTGTCATTTCTCCTTCTTTCTTTATACTTCAAGCATGTATAACCCACATCTTAGTCCAGGCGGATATGCTGGAGTCCTTAGATCAGCACCTCTAGACGGGTGGGAAACCCATCTGTGCTTAGTTTAAAAACAGCATTTCAAATCATCATGGGTTGTCAGCTACGTATTTGCTATCTACACCAGTGTATGGTTTTTCTTTCATGAAGTTTTTTCATAAACAGCATCGAGACTACTTTTTTATTAATGTCCTTCTAAATTTCCAGCTTCTTCTTTCTGTCCCTTCAGGATTCAAAATTTTGTTGTGGAAAATAAAGAACTATGAAGGGTTTTCCTGCTGAGAAAGCAGTATCAAGCCATGATTAAACTTTTCCCAGTGTTCAACAATCATTTTTTTCTTGTATCATTGGTTCTCGCATGGCTTTTTTGAGTCATCATCACCCTCTTTAATTTCCCAAGCCCACTTACGGGGTATTCATTCTGGGCAGATGATTTTGCTCTCTTAAAAAGTACATTATTTCCAATAGCTGTGTGGACTTTCCTCTTTTCATTGATGTGCCCGCCCCCATGACTTACCCTTCCTTCTCCTTCCTGTGCTTAAGAAGGAAGTAGCTTGAAAGAACCTACTAACACTTTTCTCCTAACCTTGTCCACTGCCCTGGTGATCTAGTTTGTAAGGGAAGACTATCAGCAGTATTGGTATTTCTCTACCTTTTCTGGCCTTCTTTCTTTGGTCTCAGTATACCAAAAATCTCAGACCAAGAGAGTATTCTCATTGCCTCCTTATTTACAACTGTTTTCCTCCTTATTCCACTAAGAATTCTATTACATTCCATGTCCTTCTAAGTAGATTCCATAGATGTGTCTTACCTTCTTCGGTTTAGTCATCCTTCGTCATTTGATGTGATGTCCATCAATCTTCCTCCCCTGGATCCCATCATACTGTTTTCTCCAGCACTGTCTCTCTTTCCTATTTTTCTATCTTTTCTATTGTCTCAAAATCCTTTTCCAACTTCGAGTATTTCTTAGAGCATACATCTCAGCCTTAACTGTACTTCTCTCTACATGCTTGATAATAAGTTAAAAATACAAACTTCAATCTCAAAATAATATGTCCAGTACCAACATTATATCGATGTTTTAATTCCACAGTTTTAATTCCAACACTGTTCCACCATCACTTTGAATTCAAAGGGTCCAACTCCAAATTCTGTGTCTTCCTGCTCTGTAAAGCAGGAACTTATTTAGCCAATGTTTCCATTTCCCCTTCTGTAAAGTGGTAATAGTGGTAGCCTGTGTCTCACAGGCTTGTCCTGAATATCACACACACAGACACGTGTATAATCAACAGTAACCATCACTTCTGTTCCTGGACACAATGTTGATAATTAGATTAGGTTGTTCTTATCACGATCACTAGCAGTGCAACAGAAGGGCTCGATTGCATCCTTCTATCGAAAGTATTCCTACAATCTGGAATTGCTGGCCAAAACCCACTGCCCTTTTAACCCATTACGAGTTTTAATTTTTCAAGAAAATCTCTCCTGACAAATCCAAGGCCAGTTGATTTCTCTCTCTTTTAATGGGGCACATTTTGCATGACTCATAGTGTAGCTTGAATCTATGCTTCTACTCTTTTGCCGTCTGTGCTTTGCTGTCTGTTCACGTGATAAGCACTTCAGTCTTTCGAAGGAAGAATCAGTGTGCATCCTTATCAGTCTGCACAGTGTCACTTTCATGGGTATAAACTTATTTTTATCCATAGCTGTGTGAACAATATTGAATCTGGAGCCAAGTGCAAGTGAGAAAATGTACAAGCTACATTAATTGGATACTGAGTTGCATAGCTAGCCAGTGCTACCTAGAAGTCTGTGTAGTTTTTGTTTAGTACTAAGGGCATAATTGTGAATTAATGCATATTCATAAAGTGTCTGGAACTGGGATGAGTTTCTCTGGATCGCTTCCCTGGAGAGTATATATGTTACTAAAACCATACTTCTGGACCCACTTTCCAAGAAGATGATGTACACCAAGGTTAGAGGTAAGGTACAATCCAAAAAGCTTTCGCATCAGCTTTTTGGTTTCCATAATGCCACATTTGTTATTCCTCAATCACAGATTCCAACATCTGGATATGTGTGGTCATTAGTCACATGTTCACAACTAGCCATGTGTGGCTACTGAAAACTTGAAATGTGACTAATCTGAACTGTAATGTGTAAAATACTTGATTTAAAAAATTGTACAAAAAGGAATATAAAGTATCTCATTATAATTGTAATATGACTATGTTGAAATGAAAATGTGTTGGATCTATTGGATTAAATAAAAATGTATTATTAAAATGTGTTTCACCTGTTTTTCTTTTCTTGATGCATCTACCAGATAATTTTAAATTAAATAGTTGGTTTCTATCTGTATTTCTATTGCACAGATAAATTTAGACCAAAGAGCTACTTAAGGCTGCTCATTAAAAAAGGGACATGTGGTGACATAAGAACTGCTAAGAACTGGAGCTGTGGTTTACATTCTCATTCCTAGGCGTCAGCCAGTCGACACTCCCTTTGTCAGGTCTCCTGAACAGAGGCTTTTCCCACGTCACATGCCCTCTCAGTCGCCTCACATGGTGTCCCAATCTGTGACCATGGTAATCAGCACCACCATCACTTTGAATTCAAAGGGGCCAACTGCAAAGTTTCAGGTGCCTTCCTGTGTTGTAGGGCAGGCCGGGAATGCAGCATAGCTTTGTAATAACTGCTGTCTGCAGCCACTTCTCACCTACCACGATGGCTTCAAGAACCGCTTTAGTGGTTAGCTAGGGAAATACTCTTGCGCCAGTCTTCTGACACTTGATTGCTGGAAGTACCTGGCACAGGTGGTGTGCCATTTGGTGTGGTACTGGGTAGAATTGTCCATGTTACATGATACAACTTCTTAGTAACACTCTGCCTGACTTAGTGGTTTTAGTTCAGCTGTTGCAGTGAATTTAGAGAAAAGCCTGTTGCCATTTAATACTTTTCTTTCTTAACACCTCTTGGCAGCACTTGAAAAACCAAAGGGATGCAGACTTCAACGGACATGTGAGTTCTCCACAACCCTCTCGTGGTTTTGGGAAGCGAACCTCTATCCCGGTTCTCAGCTCTCTTGCCCGAGTCTCCTCATCCACAGCCCCCCTTGCCTTTGTTAACGGCAGCCCCAACCTTCATAGTTAATTCAGACCAAAACCTTTGGAGTCACCTTTACTGTTCTCTTTCTTTCATACCTCACATTCATTCCATAAAATTATAATCTTTTAGGCTTTACCTTTGAAATATATCCAAAACCTTACCAGTTTTCACATTTCTACTGCTATCACCTTTGTTGGAGCCATTTCATTTCTCACGTAGATTACTCTACCCCCCATCCCTTCTGTTCCCGTTGCACTATCGTCTATCTTGGCATGATAACAGAGTCAGCATATTAAATCTGGAGTCCAGCATGTCACTCTCCTCCTCAGAACCCTGTAATACTCTCCCAGCGCTTAGAGCAGTGGCCAGTGGCCTTGTGGAGGCCTTCACCATCTGCCGCAACCCACTGTCCCTCTGACTGGCTCTGGCACTTGTCTTTCCCTCCTTCCCTCTCCCCAGCTTGGGATAAAAGTTCTATACCTGCCGGCCTGCACTGTAGCTCTCCTCTCTTCCTCGAATGCCTTTCCTCCAGAAAGCTCTGGAGTAGTAGTTCACTTCCTTTCCTTCATTACTCAAAAGTCAGTCACTTTTCCTGCATTTCTTATTCATATGTCACTTTTCAAGGAAAATGTCCGATCTGGATCATGCTGCTTAAAACTGCTAACTGACTTCCTCTTCTACCTTCAGTGCCCCAACCAGTTTCTATTGTCTTCTTTAGATTTTTTTCTGTTTTATTTTTTGTTTGTTGTTCAAAGCATTTATTATCTTCTATCATGCTGTAAAACTTAGTATCATTATACTTACTCCTTCTCGTCTGCTTTACCAAAGGAGAGCAAGTGCAGATCAGGCCTCTTGGTCTTGCTCTCTGGGAGAATGGGTTGACTGTAGACTCTCAGTAAGTGCTTGCTGACGGAGTGGATGAGTGAATGAATTAGTGTGAACTAACATTTTCATTTGTAGGGTTTATCCAAAATGTCACTGACAGCCTTGGGTTAGTCTCCCAAGTAAGTCTGGGAAATATGAGCTTGAAGTCTGCATTCTTATCTTTAATGTTATTTTTAAGTCTTAGATTGGAAATTAGTCTAGATCAAAGCATTTGACCTCTCTGTGTTGATGAGTTCACTCTTCTCTTGCCCATGTCTTAGTTACTTTTCTCTCATTGCTGAGACAAAATACCTGATGCCCAAAATTGAGGAAGGAAAGGTTTCTTTAGCTCACAGTTTGCAGAGGCTTCAGTCCATAATCAGCCGGTTCTGAGGCAGGGTGGCATGGCACGGGGCAACCATTCATGGTGGGAGAAGACAGCAAAGCAACAAGAGCAAAAAGGGGGGAGAGCAAGCCTCTTTTCCTCCCTTATATTGTATGCAGGCTACCTGCCCTCAGGTGGGTGTAGCACTTACATCATCTCCGTATCCTCCCCTTGCACAGGCTCAGGATGCTTACAGAGTGAGCACCCTGGCCCCCTGCTGAGTCACCTAAACTTCTCAAGTTGACACAATGAACAACATCCTAGCTAAGGACATGTCCTCTACCCCCTAGGATGTAGAACTGCTGAGTTAGTTAGGTTTCTGGACTTCTCCAGTTGACACAATGTATCAACCATTACACCCCATGAACAGAAAGGTATCTATCAGTCGTGTGCAGTAGTACTGCATGGTTCGGCGCAAGCACTCTTAAACCATCATTCTGGGTCCGAAAGAGCTTAGTGCCTTACTAGTCATGAATTGCACTTTGCTGTCTACGTTTCCTTATCTATAAGATAGCAGCACTGAGGGTATCTACCTGACGTGCTATGGTAAGGGAGTGAGTGAAGAGCTTAGCACAGGGCTTGCCAAATAGGAAGAGCTTGAAATCCACAAGACACTTTCCTGAGGGAATTATCTTTATTTAATGAAAGCAACATCATGTAGGTTTAAGACTGAGATCTAAATCTGGTCTCATCACTAACTAGTTGCATAGGATTGAGCGAATCACTTAATGACTCTGCTTGTGTTTGTAAACAAAAGAGTAACACCAGATTACATATATAGACCTCCTGTCACTCTGAAAGCCTGTGATTTCCTGATGATGACGACGACGACGACGACGACGATGATGATGATGGTGGTGGATTTCTTACAGGGCTTTTTATCAAATGCATAACTGATTTCTGTAAGAGACAAGTTTTTGTTTTATTTACTCTCTAGATAAATTAGAGATGAATAAACCTGTAACACATTCTTATGTTAATCTTTATTTGATATTAAAATAAATTTGGGGATTGAAAGGACACAATGGAGCTTCAAAAAATGCTAATGAATGATCACGGCACATGTGTGGCGTCTCATAGGTAAACAATGTAAAAACTTAAATTACACACTCTTGCTCTTTCATACTTAACTTTTGTTTGAAGAACTACTGCCGGCTTTTGTATAGTATTCATTTTAGTCCTATGACAATATATGTGGATGGTGTGAGATCCAGCAAAATCTAATTAAATTAATGAGTGGAAACTCATTTGCTTCTAACCTATGGATGATGTTAAGAAGAATGAGCCTCTCATTTCCTACACATTCTGTAAAGTTCAGGTCTCACGAATGTGAGTCTTGAACATATTCTGTTACTTTAAAAGCATTGACCATTAGAAGTGAAAGAATAGTACGGTTAATAAAATTACATTCAAACAAATTTCTCTTGCATACATTCTAGTTATGATCAGAGAACATCTGTTTATTTTTATACTTTTTTGTTTGTTTGCTTTTGACATGAGTTTAAGATAAACATTCCAAACAATAACATAGCAAAGGGTAAATTTATCATTTAAAACAAATGCCTTACTCAAAATTTCCATACGACAAAATTATTTTCATGCTCTGATCTTTGGCGCAGTTTTTTTTTTTTTTTTTGTGGGTACCGGGGGTTGACCTCAGGACCTCGCGCGCCAGCAGGCGCCCATGCCACTGAGCGATATCACCTGCCCTTTTTTTGTATATGGGTTCCAGGAGTCGAACTCGGGCCCTTGCGCTTGCCGGGCAGGCGCTTACGCCACTGAGCCATCTCACCGGCCCCTCTTTGGCACATTTAATTCAAACCGTATTTCATAGAGTAAATTTTCAAAATAAATAGTGAATCATGATGGTTTTGGTAATGATCCTAGCTTTCTTTTCCTTAGGCTCTAATTCTTTTTAAAAAATCTAGATTGAGTGTAATATTCATATTATTGTTGTTAAGGTTTGTTTCTAGATGTTCCCCCAAAGCCTGCCGTGGTCATAGGTGGGGCTTTTCAGAAGTGGTTAGATATAGGATGTGTGATTCTGGGACTGATTCATGGTGCAATGCTAGGATTAAGGCTGCCCTACTCTGGGTGCAGGTGCTACCCACTGTAAGGGTGGATACCCTAGATAGGATATAAGGGACATTGTCCTTTGTTGCTTGCTGCCTTGCTGCCTTCTGCCTGCCATGAACTGTTTCTCCTCTTCAGTGCCCCTCTGCCCAGCCACTCTGCCTTGGAACCAGCCAACTGTGGACTGAAACCTCTCTGAACTGTGAGCCAAATAAACCTTTCCTCCTTTAACTTTGGGTGTTGGCTATTTTGTCTCAGCAATGAGGAAAGTAACTGAGACAACTGCTTTAAAGTTAAGAATGAGTTGGTCTGTAGAATGATAAAAGGGAACAGTGGAAGACAATCTCTGGTTAGAAAGAACCTGTACTACAAATAGAAAAGTATAAAGACTTATCTTAAAACCGGAAAATCCTCTCAGAGTATGCTGTGTTTTCCGGGTTAGGTGGAAGTGGCCTTGGTGGTAGGTCCAGTGCACCTGGAACTAGGGAATGAACATCAAACCTCTGTGCTCTGTCTTGCTGAATATTTTTGCTTTGTGAATTTCATTTTAACCCTGAAAAACAAGCACATGTTGGAAAGAAAAGTTGATTTCGAGTAAAGCATTTTTCATGCTATTTTTTATGCTGTGATTTTAGAAGCCCACAAGAAGAAACTGATAATCCATTTGAGAGCTCTCTGAAGAATCAATATAAGATAGATTTCTCAAATGGTTTTGAAGTTTTTAGCTTAATTCTATGGTGATTTCAAAATATAGTATGAATCTGTATTACAGAATAATATATTAATGTCTGTTAATACAATGAATATTAAACTTGTTTTTTTAGTTCTATCTCATTACATAAATATCTTTAAAGGTATCTTTAAATATCTTCAGTCCATGCAGTCATTCAAGTAAGAAAAAATATTATACAAATACCTACCCTTGTTCAGTTTTCCATTCTTTTTATGATATGAACCAGGAAGAAAGTTATTCCATTATTTCTTAACTTTGTTGAATTTAGAACTACAATCTAATTTTTCTTTAGTTCAGAAACCAAATACTTACCATCCTAGGATTAAACAACTCTATATTCATTATATAAATTATACCCAAATGCCACTACTTGACAGTTAATGATTTTAAATTATCATATATTTTTTATAATCTTTGACGTATTTGTCTTTTATGAATATTGAATTAGTGTCTGAAAAACATAAGGGTACCAAGCACAGTGATATGTCCATATAGCAGTTTAGAGTCTGGTTGGAGAAATAACAATTGTTTACTCTATTTTTGAAAAAATCCTCCTTAACATGTCCTTTGATTTCAATTCAACCCAAATTTATTGAGACTATACCATTACTCTCATTAGTACTGCCTTGTTTTCAGACTTACGTGGCATGCGAGCACAAAATCACATTGACTTTTTGATGTAAATGTTCGTAACTAAGTACGAGAGAGACATACATAAATGTCTGGTAAGTCAGGCAATTGGGTTGAAAATATAAGGGTGATAGAGACTAATTCTAACCGGACTTGAGGGATTGGGAAGAAATTATGTGACAGTAGTATTAGAGCTAAAAGTTTCGATTGGAAGGACATGTTCTGGTAGATGATGGGGTAGACATGAAATCCTGTGAGGTTCAAAGGCACAAGTTTGATGTGCAAAGTAAATAATTGTAAAATCAGATCAAATTATTAGAATTTGTATTTTATAAGGTACGTTTCCTTTGAATAATGCTTTACTTCATTAATGAGATGCATCGTGAAACCGAATATGATGCAATCACAGCAAAATAGCAAATTGAGCAAAATTACCTAACATTTCTGCCTTCCCTTTTGGTGTTCTGCTTAGTTCAGCTCCCAACTCCCGCCTGTCCTGGGACCTCTGGCTGTGGTATCGCACCCACTGGATAACCATGTTACAGTTTGGGAGTCCAATGACCTGGCCTTGAGTACTAACTCTACCCAGCAAAGTGATCACAGCGAGCACACTGTTTCAACTCTTGCCACCTTGTTGTTTTTACATATAAAATTAACAGGAAATCATAATCGCCCCACAGAATAAAACTCAATAGATGTAAGATTGAATTAAGTCATCATGACCATGCAGGATTTCCTGAGGAGGAAGCTGTTCACCACAGCAGTGACCTTGGTACCATGGTAATGCGCAGAATTCTGGAATGGCAAATAGCAGTGGTCTTTGCTGGAATGTTGTCTTCTCACCGAACCTTATCCATCAACTTTTTAAAAGTTGCAACCCTCTTCCTCCAACCACACTCTTTGTTAGTTTTGGCCTTATTTCTGCCCATGGGATTTATCACCTCTCTTATACTACATGTTTTACTTAATTTTGTCTGCTTTTTCCAACTAGAATGTAAGCTTTATGAAGGAAGGGATTATTTTATCCTACTTAATTCATTGCTTAATGACATAAATGTCCGTGTAAGTCAGTTAATGTAGTCAGCTAAATATGCTTCATGCTGACTTATTTATACCTACTATGGGCAATATATATAAATTTACAGATTATATCCAGCAGCAAAACTTTGCCTTCTAAAGGTAAAAATTCCTGATCCATGCCTTTTGGAAAGGCCCTAGGTAATTTTCATTCACTGTGTCTTACAAAAGTCATATCAAGAAGCCCTAAGATGAAGTACTTTTTGTTTTGGCTACTCTGATACCTTACTTAATAATGCATCTTATTCTGAGAAAATTCAATCATAGTTAAAAATTAGTTTAATATATTTTGCACTGAATTTTTGAAGTCCAAAGGCACGTTAGTTGCTTGAGACAAGTTTGAGAACAAATGAAAAGACTCACACAGATAAAAAGAATTATGGTGCATGTTCTTTGAGAGTGCCAATGACAGATATATTTAAACATATTATACCTTGGGGCTTTGTAAATTAATGCACTCATTTCATCCCACCCAACTCTGATGCTAGAACAGACAGCTCTAAAGCAGTCAAGGTCAGAGATGTAATAATGCCATTTATTATCATAAATCATAAAACCAAATACACCACACAAATGAAAACTATCATTCCCTCTGAGTTTTTAATAGGAAGATTTTCAGTTAATGAGTTAGCTTGTGATTTATGTACAAAATACATTTAAAAATTATGTTTCAGCTTATGAAATTCCTGCTGGCCTACTATATTTTAATTGTTTAAAACAAAGTGCTTTATTTTTATTTCTGGAAATGTAGTCACCCTTGCCTTATGAAACTTAATTATTGTGTCCTTGGGAAGCTTACCAATGTCTGCTTTTCAAATATCCTGTATAAAGAATAGTCCTGTAGGCAAATGACCTCTAATAAAATGTATTAAAATTTTTGCATCCTTTAAAAATTTCCAATTAGAAATTAACCTTCCCCAAGAGAGTTTAGAGCTGTAACACAACTCTGTTAAATTGTGTTTGTGTGTATGTATACATATATATTCTATTTCTAAAAGCAAAATGCTAAAAATGACTACTAATGACTACACATGAACTAGCTAGTTGTTTTGCTGAAATTGGAGAGGGCTTTCTGAGTGATGCTCTTTAATTCTGTAGCAGTTACTGAACATTTGCTGACTGTGGAATGGCTCTGTGTACTATAAGGATAATAAGTCCCCTGGTCGCAGAACAGCTCCTGTTCAGTAGCTTATTTCCTGTTCCTGGCTGCCTCCCCTCTTCATGTATCTTAATTAGCATATAAACATGGCATTGTATTTAAAAATATAATATATTTAAAATTTATAAAGGTCTTGTGGAGCCCTGTATGAGGGCGTGATCAAAAACTCAGTGAATATTTAAAAATAATTTAAATTGTATTACAGTGAAAGACACATTGCCGTTAATTCCTCTCAAAATACTCCTTACTTGCAGCTCACTTATCCCATTGTTCTTGCCACTTTCCAAAGCACTTCTGGAAGTCTTCTTTCCTGAGTGTCTTTCGGTTTAAGGTATTATAGCAATTTCTGTCAAATAAAACCTCAGTCGCCTTATTCACCAGATGTGGCACCATGTGACTCCCCACTCTTCCTCAATGTCTATATGACCACGAAATGATTTGAATCAATTCAGGACGCTGAGGCAGCCATGGCAAACAATACAACTAAAGACACTCACGAAAGAGGACTTCCAGAACTGCTTCAGAAAGTGGGAGGAAGAATGGATGAGTGTGTTCAAACCCAGGGGGAATATTTTGAGGGAGATGAATGGCAGTGTGTCACTGACTGTAATAAATTGTTTTAAAATTTAATTATTCACTGTGTATTTTGGTCACATTGTGCATGCCCACATTTAGCACTAAAGTGTTCAATACTTAGGGCAAATTCTCACAGCTACCAATAACACAACAAGAAGCCCTGGCATTCTTACTTATTCCCCTGCACAGCAGCCCCCTTCCTTAAGGGCATGACATTCTTCCTGGTGTTCAGGATATTGTAGAGTGTACACTGGTCAGACTGTTCCAATTCACCATTAGGAATTCACCGACTTACTCAACTGTCTGTCAGCGTGTCTGACCCACACGGCTGGTGCTCAAGCTGGTGCTTGAGACTTACTCTCAAAGTTTGATGTTGTCTAATTGTGAAGCTAGCTCTGCATTGGAACCAGAACAGATTTCGTGGTGGGCTTTTTTCATCTTTCTTTTTTCCTTCATTCGTCGGAGGAAGCAATACCATTAAGTGCGGACTATGTTCCAATATTGTATGACGTTCTGCATGCGTTTAGTAGCTTTAATGTTGTTACTTAATAATATTCTTGTGAGTCTTTTGATATTTACCAAGCTTCATAAAGCTTTTGTTAGGCATTATTTTCATCTCTTTGCAAGGGAGAAAATCATATAGGTAGCGATAGACAAATAAGAGCAAAAGCCCGAACTTCATACCTCCCGCATGTTGCACTTTTCCCACTACGCCAACTCCCATGTTTCTTATTTACACAAAGTCCATTGTACTTTTCAGATATATGGTGGCAATATAAGAAGTATATAGTCTTTCCATAAAAACTATACCACAGTGATTTGGGATAAATGAATCCATATTTTCCTCACAAAGGTTGTGCCATGAGAGATGTTATTACCAATAAGGAAACAGTTTTGATAGATTTTAGAAGTGAACCATTTATCGGAACAGTAAACCATATTTAGAGACCATTTAGTGTTAAGGCTAAGGCAAGTCTTAGCCAAAGCCTTAGAAAAATCAGCCCAACATGATCGTTTTGTACAAAATCATGAGAAGATAAGATTATTGCCTCAAAGAAATTATCAGCAATGATTTCTTTCTTTGAATATTGCATGTATATTTAGTTGTTGTAAACCACGACTGCTTGGATTTGAAAGCTGGCTTCACCACTAGCCCAGTGAACTTGGCTATGAAACTCTCTGAGTTTCCAGTATTTTCATCTGTGTAGTGGGGATAATGACAGAGCCTATCTTATTGTACCGATGTGGCTAATCATTAAATTAATGAATCAATGTGCAACAAATACTTAAAACAGGGTCTGGCTCCTCTGCTAAGCCCTAGATAAGCACTTGCTATTATTGCATTATTATAATATAACAATTATTGTTTACACCATACAGGTGCAATATAGAAACAGACCAACAACTGAGTAGTCCCTGCACACTGTTTACTTACAAGCCAGCCTAGGAAGTAAGGCTTAGGTCAGAGAAGACTGCATGAAGGAGGTAGGATTCTAACTGAAAAGATGAATGAGAACAATCCTGGGACCTGAGCTAGTAGATCCTTAAGGAGGTCATTTCTGCTAACGAATATGTATATTCCCAATTCAGGCTCCTAGTCAAGTGCAAATTGAGCATTAGCAATTAGCAGTGGAGCTCTGAGTTCCCGTAGAGAATCTCAGTGAGAAGCATAAGGTCCTAGGATGACCTGTTTCTTTGAACTGACCTTGGACAAGGTGGAAAAGAGGAGCGAAGGATAAGCACAGAGCCTTGTGGGAGAGTATTCCAGGTGGGCGGGATGATGTGTGCGAAGGCCTGCAGGTGAAAAGGCTTCTGGAAGTTTGAGATAATGAGCAAGAGGGAGCGCTCCAGGGCAGGAGAAAGGATAGATAAACAGGATTGAGATTGCAGAGAGTCCCTGATGTCTCCGGAAGGAGGGGGGGTCTTCTCCAACAGCAGTGGAAAGATGGCAAAGGATTTTAAGCGCAGGAGCTGCATGCTGCTGTGTTGAGCAGCTTTGGAGGAGAGGGGGAGAAAATCAGTAAGGAGACTAATGTGTCAGTCCAAGGATGGAAAAGGTGGCTATGCATGGAATTGCATGTGTGTGTGTGTGTGTGTTTTATTTTGTTTTTCTTTAAGTAATAGTAGAAATGGTAGGATCTACTATGGGCTTGGATTGGATATCAGATGAGGGAGACATAGAGATCAGGGAAACTAAGTTTTCCTCCAGCTTCCCCTTTGCTGTATGGGCTTAAATGGAAAAGTCATGCCATTTATAATTCAGTTTCTTTTTAAAAATAATTTTTAAAAGTTTTCTAGTGTTTCATTTTTAATGCTTCTAGTCTTTTTCCAAACTGTGCACGTAGTAACATATAGTTAAGTTTTTCCTTTTTCTACTTAATAAATCATAAATTATCGTACATTATTTTGCATCTTATAATTTTATAATTTTTGTTACCTTTTTTTTGGTAACAGGAATCAAACTCAGGACCTTGCACTTGCCAGGCAGGTGCTGTGCTGCTGAGCTATATCCCCGACCTATAATTTGATAACTGTGAGCATGTATGTTTTTTCAAGGCCGTATGTTTCATTAAACTAGTGATTTTCTATTATAAGAGATGAAAAATGCTCATTTACTAAAGCGGATCTAATTTTTGAAAAGATAATTTGATCTTTCGAAAGTAGGTAGAGTATTAACAGATGGGCTTAGAGGTATAAAATTCAATCAAGCAACTCTGATAGTGAACAATTTGGAGTTTTTCTCTTAGCACATCTTAGCTATTTGAGAATTTTAAAATACTACTGCAACTGGGCTATTGTTTTGTTTCCCCATTACAAGTATTTCTTTAGTGTGATAGCAAAACTGACTGTATGCTACGTGTTATATTACAATGAAAAATCTTGGTGACAAATGTTCACACTAGAGCTTTTTTAAAGTTCTCTCCATCGATTTCTTGTTTAGTAAAAATAGGTGGTTAGAACTTTGATTTGTTTACTTTATAATGCCTTAGTGAAATGTCACTTCAGCAACGGTGATGGGATATTACCGCTCATGAGGACAGAGTTGGGAAGAGTATTTCTGGTGTCTTATTGTCCCACAATATTACTTTGCTGTCCAGCCTATGACAGGGGTACAGTTCAGCACAGCAAATACTGTCTGCTCTAGAAAGTCCATGAAAAGGCAATCTGCCATTAGAGCACAGGCTAGGGCTTTCATGGTAATTAGCATTGCATTCTCATTTTATGTGTGACTCATGCTAGAATTTTGGTCAAGACAGGCATTTTGAATATGGTAAGTAGGTTGACTTGCTCTCCTATCTGCAGAAGTGTTTAACAATTATAAAAGTGAGGGAAAAGTTTTAAGCTTTGCAATAAAATCTACCTGAGACATTCTGAATCCACCTCTTGCAGATCTGAGAGATAATTCTCCTTTTCCTCCAGTCGATAATATAACACACGTGGAAGAGAACAGTGGATGTGAGATGCAGCGCTGTTTGAAGTGGGTAGAAACGTAGACTTCCAGAGGACGGTGTCGGGTGGGGGTGACGTGTGCGCTGTGCTCCACGGTGGAAGGCAGTGGACCCTCAGTTGGTCTGCCTGGGCACACTGGATAAGGGAAGGAACTTTCAAAGAACCCAAATATTTATGGGATGATTAGAATAAAAGATTTTCTCCTTTTTTTTTTTCTTTTTAATTTTTACCATGTTGTTTTTTTTTTCACTGTTGACTTGCCTTGAACTTTTACTTTGCTTCAAGGTGTTGAGAACTCTTGAGGCATATTGTAAATATTAGGTAAATATTTTTCTCTAAAGATATTAATAATGATGAGTCCAACACTTTGATAGAAGGCTAAATTACATCCAAAGGGCAGGAAGAAGCATAAATATTAATATACAATGAAAAATTACTATGATCTTTGTGATCTTTGATCATGCAGAACCTGAATAAAACAAAAATACATCACTGTTCTCGATGGAGACATCATTTTATATTTTCTACATATGAATAATGATAGAGTAATTGAAGGATTTCCTATACTACTTTCAGTATTATAGTAAAGGAGCCTCGGAATTTTTATTGTATTATGCAACAAAGAAATTTTTAAAAAGCTAAACATGTTAAAAATAGCTTGAGTATGTTATAGGTCCTCTAAACATTTGTACCTTCCGATATGCCTTTAATACTATCCATATGTGATTATTTAAATATAAATTAAATTAAATTATTTAAATGTAAATTAAATCAAATTAAGAATTCATTTCTTTGAGTTGTTTTAGCCATATTCCAAACGCTCAATAGCCACACATGCCTAGTGACTCCCTACTGGACAGAACAATTACAGGATACCCCCCATGGCAGAATGTTCGATTGGGTGTTGCTGTTCTAAATATACCTTGTACATGTCTTCCCATTCCTTAGTTTACTGTTAATAATAATTACACAGTCATGTACCTCAAAATGACATTATGGGTCAATGGCTGACTGCATGTACACAGTGTTCCCATATGATTAAATCAGAGCTGAAAGATTCCTATGGCCTCGTGCTATCCTAGTTGTCATAAGATCACAGTGCAACACGTTACCCATGTATGAGAAAATAGCACATGCAATTACGTAGAGGATATGACACTTGACAACAGTGATAGATGACTGTGTTCCTGTTTATGTACTTACTCTATGTTATACCTTTTATCATTGTTTTAGACTGAACTCCCTTTACTTATTTTTCTGAAGTGTGCTGTAAAATGATGTTCTGTGTTACACCAGCAGCAGCTTCATACATCCTGCGTTTACTGCCTCTCTTGATGGCAAGACCCTGTCAAGTGATTGACCCACACCATCTAGGTGTGGTGAGTCCACTTTATGATGTCACAAAATAACACGTTTCTCAGAACTCATTAAGCAATGTGTGGACGTGATGGTAATAAGAATGCAGCTAGAATTTTTATGCTAGCATGTGTATAGGAAATGTACTAGGCATTTAGACAAATTGTATTAGTCTACTCGTGCTCCTGGCACAAAATCCCACAGACTGAGCAGCTGGAACAGCAGAGATTTATTTCAGTCCTCCGGAGGCCAGAAGTCCAAGGTGCAGGTGCTAGGCAGGCGTGGGTTCTTCAGAGCGCCTCTCTGTGCCTTGCAGGCGGCCACCTTCTCACCGTGTCCTCGCATGGCCTTTCCTCTGCATGTGCATGCCTGGTGTTCTGTCTCTTCCTTCAAGGACACAGCATATTGGGTTAGACTTCTGTGCTTTACGATTCCACTTAATCTTAGTTAACTTTCAAAGGTCCTCTTTCCAAATATATGCACATTGAGGGTTAGGGTGTCAATGCCTAGAATTTTGGGGAAAAAACATTCAGTCCACAAGGAATACACTTTAAATGGATGATAAACAACCGCACAGTGTGTGTCTTCTTACCCTGTTCTACATAGGAAGAAACCACGACATGATGAAAGTGTATTAGTGGTTAGAGCTGGAATTCAAAGCCAGGCCTCTCCCATGCTGCGTATCATAGACTTTCTTATCCACTTGGATTTATTATGAATGGGTTCATGATTAAAAACAAATATTTTAATCTACATTTTAGAAATAGAAAATCTAAGACAGTGATGGAACCCGTATCTTACAGGATTAGAGTGGAACTGTGGGTGACAGATTGTTATCTTAGCTATTAACATTTTTAAAATGGGAAGGATTTTATAGTCAGATTCATGGTAAAGTAGATACTATGTAATGTGAGGTAAATGTGTGCGTGTATAGGTGTGTATAAATAGGCATGTCAAAATGAATAACTGAGTATTGGAAGGACACGGGTTTTGAATATTAGAGAATTTACATACAGTGCAATTCATATAGAGTATGTCTTATATACTGATCCTACATAAAATTCAGTATAGTTTTATAAAATATTGTTTTTCTTTTTTTTCTGTCATTAGCACAAAGTACTTTATAATTAAAATCATTATTTTTTTGTGTGCCAGGAATCAAACTCAGGACCTTGCACTTGCCAGGCAGGCGCTGTGCCATTGAGCTATATCCCCAACTTAAAATTGTTATTAACATATTTCTTATGCTTTTTTTCCCACAAATAATAGAGTGTAATTGTGGGGAAGTTATTTTAAGTCTGTATGGGCATCTGAACTTTCTTTGGGATAACACAGTACTCAAACTGAGCCCCTTGCAGTCATTGCGTAAAGCTGTGTTACAGGGCGTAAGGTGGGAACAGCTTTCCATGTATCTGATAAACATTGAGCAGGGTGTATTAGGCAATCAACTTAGTATTGCTATTGAGTAATAGTCTCCGGAGAGTTCTGACTGCAGAATAATTTTACATAAAATGAGCTGACAAAGTAAAGATATTTCAGAGATAGATTGTAGCTATAAATAGAAATTTTATGAAATGCCACAGCTCCAATTACTCTCCATTCACAATTACTTTCTTATTGGTCAGTTTCCTAACAATTATTTTTCCCCTCATCAAAAGAAGACGCGGGTCTTCTCTCTCCTGCTCTTGTGTAAAATGCCTATGAAATACATTCAAAACTCCGAACAGCTAAAGTCATCCCTATGGGGACTCCAGGATCCACCTCTCCACTTTCTTTTTTCTCAGTGAGCAAAACAAAATTATTACATTTATAGAAGCACAGAGCTGGTCTCTCTTTAGAATATGTTACCTGCAGCTCGGAAACAAAGTTTTCCTCTCAAAGTGTTTTTATTTTTTTTTTTTCCTAGAGGAACCAAGTAAAAGAGCTCCTCAGAATATTTTTTAACCTTTTGCTAGAAAGTTGCTTTTGTGAAGACTGCTACAAGGAACCTGTTATTTGTGGGTCAAAGTACATAAAGATATATTTATGAATTTATTTGAACTCTAAGTTCTTAGGCTAAAATTCTGCTCTAATTCTGGAATGAAGTGTACAATAAGTATGCAATACTTACTTTACAATGATCATCTGGGTATGAAAGTATCTCATTAGCCGAGGCTGAATTAGTCCCAGGCCCAGAATATTTAGATCACATTCGCTGGACCACCTTCATGGTGGCATTAGCGTGTTCTCAGGGCCATCATCCTCACTGTGGGCCATGCGGAGTCACCGGTCAAGTCCGGCCAGCCGGGTCTCAGCCCCTTGCACAAGCTCTCTGGCATGGCGCAGATGGAAAGAGGCTGTCCCTCCCTCCTGGTGAGGTGAGCAGAATCGTTCAGGCCTCTCAGCCAACATGGACAAAAGGAAAGGAAGCACATAATTAATTAAAATAAATAATTAAACTCTTCTCAAGTGCTTTTAACATTATTATTTGAATTAAGCACACAGTTGAGTTTAAATATTGATGAAATTTGAATGCAGCAATCAAGAAACTTTATGGTTCTAGAGTGTTAAAAAATTTAAGATTTGATTTTTTTTTTTTTTTGTGGGTACCGGGGGATCGACCTCAGGACCTCGCGCGCCAACAGGCGCCCGTGCCGCTGAGCGATATCACCGGCCCCTTTTTCGTATGTGGGATCCGGGAGTCGAACTCGGGCCCTCGCGCTTGCCGGGCAGGCGCTTAAGCCGCTGAGCCATCTCACCGGCCCCTAAGATTTGATTTTGAATGGATGATTTTCATTTAATTTGATTTAATTTTGCTGTAAGTGTAGGAACAATTCCTGTCACCTTGCTTGTCAAATTCAATAGAACTATAAAAAAGTTGTTCTCCGATGTCAAAATAATTTCAAAAATTTGAAAACAGAGTAATAATGCAAAATATTTACATTTTAATTTCCAACTTGCATAACCACATAAAACATAAAACTTTTTGAAAACCATGGAAAAGTTTTCCTCCAGAGTCTGATCATCATGCTAGGGTGGCCATTTATTTAACACGTTTTTATTGAGAATATTTCAATGATGAGCCAGGAGCTAGTCTAGGCCCTGAGGAGAAATTGGTGAAAAATACAGACAGAAAGTGCTAGCCTTATTGATATTCAGCTTGGGGGAAAACCAGACAATAAATACTATAGATAAGCAAATAATACAGTGAGGGGATAAGTATTTAGGAGAAACTAATCCAAGAAGTGAAAGGGCCGAGAGCCTCAGGGCAGGAGGCAGTGACACTGTAAATGTGCCTGTCAGGAATGGCCTCTCCTGGGGGTGACATTTGAGAGCCTTCCAGGCCGTGGAAATAATAGGCACAAAGGCCCCAGGCTGGAAGAGCAAGAAGTGTGGTGTGGCTGGAGGAGAGTGAGACGTCACGTCACGGGAGTCGCCTCCATAAGCCACTGTGAGAACACTGGCTTTCGTCTGTATGAGTCAGAGCCTCTGAGAGGTTTTGTGCAGAGAAAGTTGTAGCATTCACCAGTGTGCAGCTGTGGTGTTGGGAATAGGATGCAGGCAGCAAGGTGGAGGCAAGGAGTCACGCTAGGGGCCCTTGGAGTTAGCCAGAAATCAGGTGCACACTTGGGTCAAGGCAGGAGTAGAGGAGGTGTGAGAAGCGCTTCTATTTTCAGCCCATTCTGAACCACAGCCCATAGGATTTGCTGAGCTCCGTGGGGTGTGAGGGTGAGCCTGGTCAGTCCTGGTGCTGAGGCACTGATTCTTGACTAGGGATGACTTTTCCCTGGGAGAACATTTGGCGATGTCTGGAGACAATGCCTGGGCCTCTGTGTGTCTGGGAGAGGACAGCAGGCGTCTCGTGCCTGTGTACCAGTTATCTAGTGACCAGCAGGTCCCCCCAGGCTTTTACCGTCCTGTTCAAAGAATTGGGTGGAACAATGAACAAAAGTGAAAGTTTAGTATTTCTTTAAGGCAAAAGAAGTGCTCAACAAAAAGAAAGTGCCCAGAAAAGACATGTTCTGGGGTGAGTGTGGGCCAGTTAAAGTAGGAAAAGAAGTTGCCCTGCAGAGTGAGGGCAGGCCGGTGAGAAGGCTCCCAGCAGACTCGAGCTGCAGGGCCACCGTCTCTTATACCCCACTCTGATGTCAGATCTGAGCCGTGCCATCAAGCACATGCTTGAGCTCATGCCAGAAAGCTGGGATGAGGTGCAGGGCTTGGGAGCTGCTCTGCACGAATCCTGAATCCCCATGGTTAACAAGTCTCAGCCATTGATAGGCCCCGCCCAGTTGCCCCAGGCATTCTGCTGTGCCCTAACCTCCTGCCTCAGGTGGAAGCCATCCTGCAATGCACAGGACAGGTCCCGCAACAAGCAGTTATTCACCACCAGTGTCATCAGTGAAGAAGCACCACCAGTGCTGACGTGAAGAAGCACTGGACCAAGGTCCCCACCCTGAGCAAGTAAAGGATAGAGCTGAGGTGGCCCGAAGGGGAAGCTGCTAGTCTAGGAATTCTGGGAGGGAATCACAAGCTCCACCTCTTTGTCTCTCTGAAGTGCCTCTGAGATTTTCAAGAGGCCAAATTCTATAGAACCATGAGGGAAGAATAAGATTAAAGCTTGTCCACTCTTATTTACATGATTCCCTTCGAAATTAAATTCTGATAGAGTGGAGATAGTGCCTCAAAATATTTCTCTGTCATCTACAAGGATTAGCATAGGTTCCAGTATTTCAGATGTCATAATAAAAGCATGAATATAGTGATTGTATTTTCCCCCTCCTAGTCCATTATATTTTTTGAAATGAGACCATTCTAGTCTTAGAAAAATCTTTCCTCTCATTTTCACAAACATAGTACGTACCTAAAACAAGGGTCATAATTAATGTTTTCTAATATAGTTCTTTTATCTTCTCACTCAGTCTGAGTTCTAGGAAGAGGAAATGGCCATGCTAGAAAAGAACTCAGGAACAGAAAAAGAAGAGATTATTTGAACTCTTTCCCTGTTTCTTTCTTTTCCTATTTTGAATCCAGGACTAGGACCTTACATTTCTCCCAAGCAGCATTTCTGATGGATTAGGATGTCCTCATGAGGCCATCCCTAAAAATAACAGGTTTCCTTTCATGAATTGGCTCTCTAAAATAACCCCCTTTAAGTCCAGGATGCTGCAGCTGAACAAGCATATCGAAAGGCAATGAAATTTGTTGCCAGGGGAAGTGGCCTTGTGACTTCTCAGCCAGGCTTGGTGGGTTACATGGGAAAATGGAATGTGCTTAACCTGTGTTTAAATTCTTTCACTGTGCAGTTGAAAGTCTGAAATTGAATTTCTTAATTAACTTCTAGGTTGTGACTGTCCCTCTCATTCCCTCCCTAGGGAAGGAAACCGACCTGTAAATACCTTAGTCCTGCCTGCAAGCCACAAAGCAAGGAAAATGCACGCACAAGCGATTGAATTCATTCTCGTGCTTTAGTTAACACAGCTGAATATTTCTGCTTTCATTTCCAAAGTGTCAAATTTTTTCTGCAAATATTGTTTTACAAAGTCATCTTAAAATGCATCTTTCGTGCAAAAATAACAGTCAGGATAATTAATTCAGAGCTGCTGGTTTCAGTAACAACATGCACAGGGTTGCAGTAGTGAAGTGGTGAGACTCGGTGATGGGAAGGGACTTGGCTGGATTAGTGTAACGGAAAATGTGTTGCTGCAGATTCTTTGGAGAGCTGCTGGTAGATATCACCTTCTTTTATTTTTAGAAATTCAGTTTTTAGTCCCTTTGGTATTTGGAGAGTTTCAGTTCATCTTCACTTACAACCACTTTTATTAAAACTTCAGAAAATAGAAAGTCAACCACCATGTAGCCTTTATTTTCTTCTTTCTTACTAAGGTATTTAAATGTAGATATTTGATCATCAACATTACAGGGATGACTGGTGCATGTTTCAATCCTGAGAAGTCATTGGAACATACTCAGATTTTGCCATATGCGTATTCTGTAATGAAGTTGATGTGTGAGTAATTTCTTTTGAAAGTGAAGGCAGGGAATGCATGCTGTCATCAATACAAAATACAGATTGCGACTGGTGGAGAATCAGCACAGAGACAGAGCTGCTCAGCTAGGTAATTGGGGGACGAGTCTGTCTAAGGAAGGTTGGAAGGAGCAGGGCAACTCAGTTTCCAGTATTCTTCTGGTTTATCTTTTCCCCGGAGTGGTGAAAAGCAAACAGCCCATAATGCAAATTTGTCACAGCTGTGAATTGTACTTATGTGACCCTCCATTATTTTCTGAAAATAACTTGACAAATTTTCAAAAACTACAAGGTACATGAGACTTTGATTTAATTTATCAAATGCAGTTTCTGCCTAACTTTATCTCTTCTCCTCTGCCCCTCCTCTAACATCTGTAAGTCATTTTATTGAATTCTTTATCAGTAATCTAAACAGATGTTTGTGTTTTTCTGTATCCAGTGTCACAAAGAATCAACAGTTACCAGGAAAGTCAAATAAAAATGTGTTAAATAGGCAGAAAAGAGTCTCTTAAATTACCCATTGAGGCATCTGATTCTCCTAAGATTCTGAGTTAACTGCTATTTTCCTTATATGTGTCAAGAAACAAAGAGGAAGTACACTTAAATTGAGCTTAAAGTGTGTGGTCACACCTAAAAATGATCTCCCAAAATGACAGACAAAGGAATCCAAAGTTTTCATTAAGAGTAATGTAAACCAGGCCGGTGAGATGGCTCAGTGGCATAAGCGCCTGCCTGGCAAGCGCGAGGGCCCGAGTTCGACTCCCAGAACCCACATACAAAAAAGGGGCCGGTGATATCGCTCAGCAGCACGGGTGCCTGCTGGCGCGTGAGGTCCTGAGGTCGACCCCCGGTACCCACAAAAAAAAGAGTAATGTAAATCCTGAAGATCTTTTACATACGGAAAAGTTACCAAGCTGAAGGCTGATTTAAGAGCTGTCTGGGCTTCTCTCTCCAGATCTCCTTCAGTTTCGTAGTGTTCTGTGATGGTTACCCTGAAAACAAAAGCAAGCGCAAGTCAGACTGTAATGCATTTCTTATTAAGCTGTACTTGCCCTGTCTTCTCCTCAGTGTTTCAGTTGGTTTACATTCATACTATATTTTTAAGAATTTCTCCAGACTTACAATTTGTAATTTTCTCTGACCTCAAACTAAAAACCATGAATCAAAGCAGAAAATAGTGAGCAGTCTTATTCAACAACTAGGACTTGGGGACTTTCTGGAAGCAGGCACCTGGCTACAGGAGCTACCTGTAAATTAAGACAGACTACTTGGAATTGAAACTATGTGGAGGTTAAAATGAGGAGCCTGTGGGAGCAGGAGAGAGCAGGGGAAGATGGCTGACGATTAAAGCGTGTTTTCAAAGTGCTGTATATAATATAGACAGGTACCAGCTATTATACTAGCACATACACAGCACTAGAGGCATCTTCAGAGAAGTAATAACCCTTAATCTGAGATCAAAGGACAACATCAAGCTCAGTAGAGACTTGGGGTGACCGTCTTTGTGAGGAGCATTGGATTTCTGTATCTGCTGTGTCCCAGTACGAGAAGGAAGCTTAGGAGACAGTGCCACAGGTGTCGGGAGGATCCTTCTGGAGGGGCCTGGTGATTCAACCCACCCCAAGGAGATGGAATGGGACCCAGAGGGCCACGGTGGACATGTTTTAAATCATGCACCAAACACTGGATATGTTCCAGAGGATGGCCGTGGCTCTAGTTTAGCAGACTAGAAGAGAAGGGAAAGACCAAAAGGGGCGATCAGTGATGAGCCTGAACCAAGATGAAGGCAGCAATTATATAGACCAAGAGTCTAGGTCAGTGATGGCAAAACTTTTAGAGACCAAGTGCCCAAATTGCAACCCAAAACCCACTTATTTATTGCAGAGTGCCAACACTGCAGTTACACCTGAAAGCTTGGCTGCTGGGGTGATGCTGGGGCGAATTGTATCGAGTGCAGACAGAGAGGGCTCTGAGTGCCCGTGGTGGCACGTGTACCATAGTTCATCACCACTCATGTAGGTTTAGTGGTGGAATGTCTAACCTTCCCATTTTGTGCCTTTCTTGTAACACTCATCACTAAGTGACAGGAATTGCACCAGGATGCTTGGGACAGAGGTGAGGGTGGTCACAGCTCAGGATCCATGTCCCCTAGTCATGGTTAGGTGGACAGATAGCAGGAATGCTGAACTTCCCATCTGTTACACCGGTGCCCAGGGAGAAATCATCTCTAAACAGAATCTTCATTTCTGACGCAAGTTGTCTAGAGAAGCAACATGAATTTATTTACTTGAGAAAATCTGACCCTAATCTGAATTTGCACTACCCCATAAGCTTGATTTAGATTCCAGGGACACACATAAAGTTAGAAATTCATAGCACATGTTGTCTAGAGAATGGGGGAGGACAGCAGGGAAATAGACTTACTCTCATCTCTCTGGGGCAGTCAGTCACATGAGACATCTTGCTAGACATCAGATGAAGAAGAGGAAGTTAGGGAGGGAAGTACTGACAGTGTGTGACAGCTGGAAGTGCTGTTAGAAAGAGGAAACAACTACTGATAAATATGCGTGTGTGAAAATCTACGTAAAAGTTAAAAAGATAGACTGCATCAGCCCTGTACTGCAAACGCCTCCAACACTGGCCTCCATGGGAAGTGTGAGAAGATTCAGTGTGTTCATGGATTTCACTGGACTCAGCTCTCAGCAGAAGATAGTTACATAAACATAATTTAATGCATCTGCTGCTCCACGCAGGAATGTTCCAAAGAAAATCACAGTAAAAGATGTTGTACTTACAGCAACTCAGGAGAAACAGCCCCTGTTGGTGAGCTGGATTCGCCACTTGCATAGGAACATGTATCAACACCTTCTATTTGATTCAAGACAGGTCCCCAGAGCCCTGACTCTCAGGAGCCAGGGGAAGTGAGGGAGGGAAGAAGAGGAGTGAGCCATGGGAAGGAATTGTGTGGGTACTGAGCAAGGACAGATAAAACCTTCAAATGCACCCCAAGAATGATTTTCCTGCTTGAACACAGCATCCTGGAATGCAGCCATGCTTCTATATAAAAAACAGCGAGGTGTGCTTGGCTGTGTAGAGGGGCCGAGCATGGATCGCAGTGCCTGCCAATGCCAGCGGGGAGAAGGAAGAAGACTGGGAGGTGGGCAGAATTCTTGGGGTTGCCTGCTTTGTATCATCCCAAGCTTTAGGGGAGGATAGAATGGTTCTACTTGCCATTTACTTGATGTAAATTGTTAGAATTGCAACTTGCTCATGGTGTTGGGGACTGTTAAAATGCTGCCTCAGCCAATTCAAATAAAACCACTCCCTGATTACCAACCCTGCAAACAGAGGGGAAAGCTTTGGGGCATGTTGCATTAATACCTTCTCAGTCTCCTGCATAATTAATGTTCTGAACCTAATCAACTAAGCAGATGAGAACTGAACTTACTTTATCCACTCCCCTTTCTTTTCCTCATGCCTCTTTTCTTGGAAAATGGTATTACCAAACCAGAAAGGAGACAGGGGAAGTATTTTTAGGTCACCAATTCATTGTGACCTAATTACTATCATTTCTCTCAAACTTGCTGGCCTTGCTTCATACAATACACTAACTCAGAATCTCATGTTTTTCTTACCTGAAAGTTTGCCTTTCCTCCTAAACCATTCCTTGTACTTTTGTCACTTGCACAAACCACTTCCTGTTTCCAAAGGGTGCTACCACCAGCCAAGCTGATCATGACTTTCCCGTTTGGAATATTTCCATGGTCCCTACAAGCTTATGCATCAGTTCTTAAATAGAAGAGTGCATCATGGATGAAAATGTGAATGAAAGCTTCCGTGGTTAGGACACAGGCGTGTGTTTGATAAAAGCATCTCTAGGCCATTCTAATGGGCACACCCAGTCCAGAACAATACAATAAAATACTTAAATTACTTTGACAGATAGAGCCCTTCATTACTGGTCTTCTACCTTGCAAAGTCCCAGGTGATATCTTGTATCTTTGCTTCAATACATTTAGCTGGGGAACCATTTTTTATGCCTCAGTACCTTCTTACTGGACTGCTCTTACACTGACTCACCCGCCCGGAAAAGGCTTACCATTTTCTGTGGCTTTCCTACTTTTTTCCAGCCTTTCTGTATTTCCCGGCAAGAATTTTATGATTTTTAAAGTTTTCTTATCTATTTTATCCATAGGTCCATTATAGCAGTTATCGTATTATATTTGTTAGGATCTTTCCTTGCAAGAAATCAAACTTAGTACTTCAATTTCCATATCCCAGCAACTTAGCTGGGATAATATGAGTGAAATTCATATTTGTGGAATGAAAATATCGTAAAGAAAGTGTGAATAAGTAGAAGTGATTCAACACTGTTTTGGGTGAATAAGCCAGGAGGTGTATACACAAAAGGTTTTTGTGGAATACTTTTGTGTTGGAGCTGTGGCTGCAGGGCTTCTATTTCTGTTAATAACACACCTCTTTTTCTTCTGGAGACTCCAGAAGTGATTTTTGCATTCCTGGTGTATTTATGTGACCGAAGGCAGAGTTTTCAGTATCTTCAGAGTGTTCAGCATCTTCAGAATTGAAGGCCGGCATTGCCAGTGGTGACAGACATCTGTTGATGTGTCTGCCCAAGAAAAAAATGTGGGGCCCGAAGACCACTGGGCAGATGCAGAGAAATCTCTAAGAACAGGCACTGGGGAACCTCAGAGGAGCCCGGGAGGCTCCGAGTGAAACTCTGAGTGAAACTTTAACCTATGAAAATGAATGTGTTTAAATGAGCACAGCATAATTTTCTACCCCTGAGAAGAAATCAAGTCAGAAGACCGTGCACTCCAGCCGTCCTGCCGCTGTTACTCTGATGTGTTCTGTGTGTCTCCATGAGTCAGAAACCATGTGGTGAAGTTTCTCTTAAAATGCTGAGCCGTGATCATAAAGAGAGAATACTGGGGAAAATCTGGAGCTGGAATGAACTACGAAGAGGAAGTGTTTAATTAAGCCATACTGTAGCCAGATGAGGCCTTTCTCTCGCTGGCTGCAAACCTCCCTTGTTTGTGAATTTCCTTTTAACCTACTCTTCCTTTTAATCGACGCATCCTTGGGGAGTTGCAGTAGTTTCATGATGCTCTGTCACTTCCTGAATGTGTTCTCATCAAGGTATAGGATCTGCACAGACGTTGCAACCGAGGGAGTGATTGTATTCGAGGGTCCTCCCTACGCCTCTCCCTCCTTCCCCTGGAATTGCAGGGGCTGGGTCTTGGCTGTAAGGTGGAGTCTTTCCCCTTCCTCCATACCAGCTGGCCAAGCTTGGCCCCCCATTTGCTGTGATGGTGACTTCCGACTTCTGGTTCTGATGGTTCTGGAGGAAACCGTCTTTGTGTATTTCTCTATGATGAGCGAACTTTTGATGGTCAGTGTTGATCAGGATGAGGATTGGGGAAAAACTATTTACAAACATTTAGAAAGAGGAAGTGAAAAATACCGAATCTTCACATTTTCAAATGTTGGCTAACCTTCTTGTACTTCATTATCTCCCCTGATGATTATTTCTTTTCTTCATGTCCATTAGTTTTATGTTCTGCAATCTCCAAGGAGTAGTAGCACACCATCTTTAATAATGTGCTGACTCTCTGTCATCCTGTCTTGAGATGCTGGATTTAGGAGTGTGCGTCTCATCTTTACAAAACTAGCCAGGGAAGATGGCACTAATTTGATAGATGATCTGTAGAAAAGGCTTTTCCTTCACAGGTAAAGGATGAGGGTATACAATGAAAGCCTCCTCTCTGTACCAGTTCTCTGACCCTTTTGCCCTTCCTTTGATTTGGGCTGTGCCCACCTTCACTAGCTGGGCCTGTAAATTCCCCGCTGCAGCACGGAGATTCCCCGGTCCTTTTGCCTCCTAATTGGAGTCCATTCTTCCCCTCCCTCTGCAGTGGCACAGGAAGAGCCCTCAAGACATCCCCAAACACCTACATGCAGCCTCCTTTAAAAAGATGAAAGTAATTTTTAATCTTTAAACTTGGTTCTCGCACAGATTCATTTTACTGGATTTTAGTTTAAGTTTTATGATGTACGTTCAACTGTTTCATCGTGTGGAAAACTACAGCTTCTCTGTGTACTTTTTTTTTCTTCCTCTGCCCCTCTGGTCTTTTTCACACCTCTGTTAAATTCAGTGAGTGCAGTTTTCAAGGCATGAGTGAAAGAGAAAGAAGAGAGTCAGCTCGAGACCTGGAGGTGGAAAAGAGTGTAGCGACCGTTCTAGGATGACGGTCGCATTGGGCTCCTGCAGGGACTTTGCAGCACTCGGAGGATGAGTCTCCAAGAGTCCTTCTGAGAGCTGGCAGCTCAGTTCTGGCTGGGACACTCTGTCACTTAAAGTCAAAGCCTTTGCCTTTCTAACTACAGGAGCCGTATGTTTTAAAACCCCTCAGATCTGGTTCCCTGGACTGGCAAAGCACTTATCCTGAAACACGTGAATTAAATTTTATGAAAAAGACCTAGGAAAGTTATAAAATCACACTTTATCTCAGGGTTCATATTTAATGGAAATAATAACATCACAAGAACATCAGAGAGAAAATCTGAGATTCTTTGCTGTTCTCAGTGTGCAGAATCTCATGATGTCTGCCTTAGCCTGTGCTCCACCGCTACTCATCAAGTTAGTGGAGTAGAGGGCGGAACCCAGGCTGCTGAGCAAGGCCGGGGAGGGCTGTTCCCCTAGGTCTGGGTGGCCTCAGTAATTTGCACTTCTAACGACTTTCCTCGATGGTGTTGATGCTGTGGACTAGCATCACACTTTAAAGACCAGTGTCAAGGCTGGGCATGGTGGTGGACACCTGTAATCCCAGCCCTCTCAGAGGCTGAGGCAAGAGCGTGGCAAGTTTGAACCCAGTCTGGGCTAATTAGCGATGCATTGAGACCCCAACACAAACGAAGCAAAGGGCTGGGGATGTAACTCAGTGTGACATCTCTGGGTTCAGTCCCTAATACTAAAAAATAGTCATCATATCAGAAGCAATGATGTTTGTTTTTCCTACTGCTAGCCTGATTAAGAGGAACTAAAGCAGGCAAATCCAACCAGGCTTGCTGAATAGTCCATCTTCACTATTATCAGCTGCCACTGTCAAAGGTATACTCACCTTTTTAAGGAGATTATGTGAATGGCATTGCTTTATCTTCTATCCCAGAATATCACAAAATTTCTTTGATATATGGTGGTAACAATAATGTGAAATCACCCTTTACACATTATTCTTTACAAATAAATGTGTACTTACTGCCATTGTTTGAATAAGGTTTATCCCTACCAAAACTCCTGAGGAGGCTTGGTCCCCAGTGTGACATGTGATGGTGTTGAGCAGTGTTATAGTCACTTTCCTTATTGCTGGGGCATCTTGTTGTGTGCTGACACCAGAGGAGGTTTATTTTGGCTCACAGTTTCTAGAGGTTTCAGTCCGTGGTCCGCAGGCTCCAAGGTGGGGCAGCATGGTGGAAAGGTCTGGCGGAGGAGAGCTGCTCACATCATGGCGGCCAGGAAGCAGAGAGAAAGGAAGAGCCAGGTGGGAGATAAACCCTTCCAGGCCACACTCCCAGTGACCTGCCTTTGAGGACCAAGCCCCGCCTCCTAACAGCTTTGGAATCCTCATAACTCAATCCCTTCCACAAGTCCCACGTCTGAGTGCATGAGGCTTTAGGGGATCATAAAACCATAGCAAGAGGTGTACGAGGCTTCAAGAGGTGGTTGGTCATGGCGTACTGATCTCAGAGGGATTGATGCCCATCCCCTGGAGGTGGGTTGGGTCTCTCAGAAGTGGATTCATCACTGAGAGCGAGAGTTGTTATAAAGCAGGCCTGGTACCTCCATTTAGTTCACCCTCACTCCCATGTGGTTCCCTCCACTTGGTGCCCTCTGCCATGAGGCCCTCCCTAGAAGTTCTGGAATGGGGGCTAAATAAACCTCTTTTCTTTATAAATTACTCAGCCTGTGGTATTCAGCCATGGCCATAGAAAATGGACCAAGACACGTACCTTATCTAAATCAACCTTTCTTTGCGATTTCCATAGCAAATGGTATTTGTACATTTTATAGATAAAGAAGCCAAAATCTCTTCTAACACCACAGGAGACTTAGAATCACACCCATAGTAGGCCTAGAGACAGCAAGAATTATGAGTCAGTCTTTCTTTCTGACTCCAAGTCTTACATTCTACTGACATGGGACCCATAGTAAAACTCAGTGAGCTAATGGCACCTGTCGTTGTCATATAAGGATGTGCTAGTCTACAAAATACTGCCATGTGGAGTTACCAATATTAGCACCATAAACCTTAAGTCAATTACTCACATTCCCTGACTCCTATAACCATACAAAATTGACCTGAAGCATGTACCTGAGGTAGCATTTTTTGTTATTGTTTGAGAATTTCTTCTGGACCGAAACAAAACCTGAAGTAGCCATAAGTGAAAGTCCATACGGCCAATTAGATATGCAAAGTATTCACACGTGTGAAGTGGGCGGTGGAAGCAGTTTGTAAATGAAGTGAGGCTGAGAAAGCAGTTTTGGATTTTATTCTTGGGTAGTATTTTAAAGAAAGATCAGTGGTATGGTTTAGAATAGAGAAGCAAAAAGAAACCCTGGTGATAAAAAAAGAAAGCAAAGTTTGGTACACCTTCTTTGACACAAATGAGAGCCACAGTGTTGCCTGTAGCAGAAAGAGGAGGGCAGTTACATAAGCGAGAAGCAATTTGGGAAAAAGCAAGATGAATGAATCTCAAGACAATAATAAATGTGATCAGATTTTCTCTAATGGAAGTCAGGTGAGAATCCAAATAGTATGAAAAATCTTGGGTACAGCACTGGCCCCCCAAAACATGGAAAGTTCTATGAGAAGTTGGATTGGGAGGTAAGCATTTCTGGATATCCTTCCAGCAAGAGATACTCAGTAATAGCTGAAGTTGATGAGATCGCCCTCCCCAAGATGCTAGGCACCGCCAGTAGAAAGCTCCAAACCCTGAAAAAAGATGACACCAGGCCTGTGGAGGTGAGTTATTGCAATTATTTAAGGACTGGGTGGTGACTGAAAAGTGTGATGTGCTTCACCTGACCTTACCTTGGTATTCTGCTGGATTGAGGGTCCTCTCGTCTGACAAAGCCAAGCTGCCTGGGTGTTTGAACATGCCCCTGATGTTTATGAGCTCCTGGATGCTGGGGGTGTCCTGCAGGATGGGGAGAGCCAATGCTATTTGTCTACCATTATGCCTGCCCTGAAATGAATGCATGTCAGACTCCTGTGCCGAGCCTGAGAAGCTGGGGTGACACCCTGCACTCAGTCCCCATTTTGTGGCACTGTCTGCCACTGTTAGGGAAAAGATGCCTGGAAGACTCCAAAATTAAATTGGAGAAGTAATAAAAAGATTTTCCTGAGTTATAAATAATTGATGATGATTATAAAATTGATGATAAGTTTTCATTGCATAATTTGATTGATATGGCAGTTATCATAGCAGCCTTGAACGGAATGCTCTTGTGAACAAGATAATTTATCTCACTGAGTCTGTTTCTGCATAAATATTTTAAAATGAGAGGCATAATAAATCTGTCCGTAGCATACACACAGTGGGCTGCCAAACCTGCCACCTGTTTAAGGTTTTAATGAACCATTCTGCATTCAACAGAAAGCCACATCAAATTAACGCTGACGGGTTGCTTTGCCGCTGCTGTTTGTTCATGTTCCTGGACCTCTGAGAGATCGTTTTGCAAACCCTGTAAATGGGGCAACTCTGATCTTTTCAATGGAATTCAGCAATAACTGTGAAGCAGCACCCCCCAAGTTCCTGTGTCTGTTTGCAGCTGGGACCTGGGGCTTGGGTTAGGAGAGTTCATAAGTGGGGAGTTGGACTTGCAATGAAATGGGAGCAAAGAGCATTGGATAAGGACCACAAAGACTCTGCGTTTGTGTTTGTCTCTTGCTCTTATCTGGTGTCTGCTTTGCCTGCTGAGAACCCCTTTCTGGACAGCACTGTTCACCTCCCAGACCTGAAGTTGGGTGGAGCCAGGAGAGGGAATGGAGGTTAGTGTAGGCCACTGAGGGCCTGGCAGGGCCCATTTACCTCTTGAAAGTCTTTCTGGGACAAACAGTGATGGCTTCTCATCACCTAAGCATATTGTCCTTTACCTCTGTCAAAAGAAGTAGTTGTTTTGAAGAACGATAGCATGTTAAGGAAAGGGCTTCCAGATTTCCTATTCCAGTGCCACTAAAGGACACAGGTGCCCACAAGGCTTGAAAAGTGACAGTGCAGGAAAGACTCCGACAGAGTGGCAGCTTCCCTGAGGCTGGAAGGAGGGAGGCTTTCACCACACAGGGAGGAAGGGCCCATCCGCGGCTGTGTAGCGCATCCACAGCGGGGAAAGTGGTGAGTTTGAGCAGGTGTTTTGGTTTTTGTTTTTTTTTCAAATAATATGCAACATTGCTCCTGCACAGTACGGAAATCCTCTAAATACAGGAATTCCCATCAGATAAAGGCCATTAGCAACACACACACACACACACACACACACACACACATTCAAGTCAGTGCTTTCGCTTGTGCTCTGGTCTTTTCATCTGCCTCATCCCATGGCAAGGAGCTGTCAGTCCTCCATTTGTGTGTTCGTACACGGGATTTACTGTGTATCTCCAACCCTGGCAGATTCCACCTTTCATGTGCACAATCAGGAGGCTGTGTGGGAGAGATTCAGGTTGGCCACCCAACCTAGTTAGGGTCACAGCCTGAATCTCCCTGCTGTCCCTTAGAGGGACAGCCAGGCAGGCATGGGCTTAGTGAGCCTACTTTGCATTCAGAATAGATCTTCAGGGAGCCTTTGGACCCGCAGGCCACTAGGATGGGCTCACCCCTACTCCTGCCTCTGCTTTCTTGAAGGGGAAGTGGGTTTTTAATCAAGAACCATTGGGGACCCTCCAATAACACATCTGTGCTGAAATCCTTTTGATCTCTCCATTTGTCCTAATAGTGTTCTTCTAAAAGAAATGAAGTGCAGGTTTGCCAGCTAACAGCCAGCGCTGTCATGAGTATGTGCAGCCTGTTTAAATAAAAAATACACCTAACATCAAGTATCAGAAAAATAGACCTGAATTAGGAGGTGTTGGTGTTCTATATTGATTTTCAATGTTGTAGGCTAAGTTTTGCTAAATGAATTTTAAAAGAATTATTTCCAGGGAAAATCAAAATCAAAGTTCAACATCATCAACAAAAGTCCTGGGTTCAGTGCCCAAATTCTTTACCGTTATTTATTTATTTATTTATTTACTTTACTGGAGATTGAATCTAGAGCCTTTGCACTGAGCTACATTCCCAGCCCTTCCTTCCTTCCTTCCTCCCTCCCTCTCTTTCTTTCTTTCTCCTTCTTTCTCTCTTTCTTTCTTCCTTCCTTCCTTCCTTTCTTTCTTTTTCTCTCTTTTAGACATAGGATTTCCTAAGTTGCTGAGTTGTCCAGGCTGAGCTAGAACTTGTGATCCTCTTGCCTCAGCCTCCCAGGGTGCTGGCATTATGCCTGGCTTCTTTAAAGCAACTTAAAAAGAATACACACTGGATGACATAAACAAATAAAACATTAAAACAAGGGGCAACTAATGAACTTGGAGAGGTATAATCAATATCAGGAAGTTAAGCTTGGGTAGGCTGCCATTCTGGGCTGTCAAGGTTGTAAAAAACCATAAAGTTTGTACAAATTTTTTCAGACTACAAACTCAGTATGAAATCATATGTAAGTCTGTTTTATATGGTTCCTACTGATCTTCATTTCAACTTCCTGTTCTGACATAATCAAAGCGTGATTCGCACAACTCTTAGTCATTTTCAGATTTACAGCCAGCTGAGACGGGAGTTTCCCCTCCCCTGGTGTCTCCAGAGTGGGCCTCACCTTCTCAGGGGTCCAGGGCACCGCAGCCTCTGCAGAGGAGTCCAGGCCGCAGTGGCACTCTTTGCCTTGGCGGTCGTTGCCTCCACGCACTCTCATCTGTTAGGACAGCATCCTGGTCGTGCTGGTCCCATCCATGTCAAACTCTGCTCTCGGCCAAGCCCAGCACTGTTCTCCGAAGCACGTGAAGGTTGACCTGCTCCTCCACGTTCCCCGGATCCACACTGCCAGCGCTGCACGCTGAGGAGAGGGTGGGGAACCGGGCCCTGGCTTCCCTGACAACAGCCAGGGACCCACAGGGCTCTAAGGTCAGGGTGGCCGCACACATAGCCCTTCCCTGAGAGCCTCAGCAAATCGGCCTCTTTTCCTTCTCTCCTCGGTTCTCCTCCCCACCACAGTGCAAAGTTTCTGTTCTCTTTAAATCTAATTAAGATTGGAAATAGGGACAGATGGGTGGAAACGCGTGGCTTCTGCCCAGGTGGAGTTTCTGTCGTATTCTCGGTCTGAGGTTTTGAAAGTTGCCACTCATGTGGAGTTTTTCTCTCTACCTCTACCGTCCTCTGAGGAGAGGAGAGGGCTGTCCTGGAACCCAAGCATTCCGAGGGCATGGGAGAGTAAGGCAGCTCAGGTGACCTGCGCTGTCATTGCTTGGATCCCCGATACTGTGACTTTGTCTGGCACAGTTAGTACCAGGTGACTTTCACACCCCCGTTTAAATGGTCCCATCACCAAGGAACTACTGAAACCCGGAGGTTTTCCTTCCTGTTCTTGAACAACTCTCATTTTAAAGTAAAAATTCATCTAATTTTGTTGAAACTGAAAGGCAGTAAGAAAGGCTTTGAAAAGCCGCATCTACCACTCAACACATAATCAACCTTTCACTGAAGGCCACACCGCCAAAGTACACTACAGGCCTGGAAATATATTACTCAGTTGAAACCAGTTACTACTGAGAGTCAGGAGCGTCCCAAAGAGGTTGAAGGACACCTCTTTTCTTCTGCAAGCCCGTATGTCCCTAAGCTGTGACCTCTTAGGAAGAGAGGCTGGGGCTTTGTCATCTGAATATAGAGTTCCCTGTTCCTATTGTAAGCTCACATAGTATCTGAAGGTGGTCAGAGGTGAATAGTGTGTTTCTCTGTTTCAGAGTAAAGTTGATCACTGGAGGGGCTCAGTGTCTCTTTGGGGTGTCACAGGTAGTAAGTGGCACAGGTAAATGAAAGCAGAGATGATCTGAAGGCAAGCCCGTGTGCACAGATGTCTTTCCATCACTCCCCTCTTTGCCGGAAATAGCACTGCATAGATGGCTTCCCAGAGCATGACAGTCCCCTCTAATGAGAGAAGAATCTCAGTGATGGGCCTTCCTCTCTCTATTTCCCCAGTGACTTCCTCCCAGTAAAGTGACATGTACTGTGGGGAAGTCCCGCCACACACCTCAGATGGTCCTGGCACCCAGGAGTGCGTCTTGCATGAATGTATCAGAGAGTATATATAGGAATTATTGTCAAATTTTGTCTAAATTCTTCAAACATGCAGAGGAACCCCTAGGATAATTTTAAGACTTGCAACTAAAACACTGTTTTAATTGTTGCAAAATCTTGCCTGCTGAGAATGTCTTTGCCCATGTTTCAAAAAGAGACAGTGAGATGAACTCACATCGTGTGCGCTGTGCTGTGAGGAGCCAGCCAGACCAGCTGACTCCAACACGCACAACTTGACATACTACGACTCAGGTCCAATTTGAGGTCCCAAGTGAACACAGACTTCTGGTTTCGTTTGAGATGCCAGTAATTTTTCTTCTTGTTCTTCCTTCCAAGAAGCACCGCAAACCTAACCACACAATGAGAAGCATTTGATGCCATTAAGCATGACGTAAGCTCAAGCAAGCCTTTGCTAACTCATGTGACATCCAGCTCCTCCGCGCCCTGCCAGGGCTTTTTCCTGTGTGGAAGTTTGGAGCCTTCCAGGCCTGGCTGGTTAATCGGACAAAGAGCGCCACTGAGCTCACCGAGTGCCTCTGGAAATCACAAGCACATCCCCGAAGAGGACCTATTTTTTTTCTAAGAAATAGGCCAAAGAATTTATATGTATGGAAATTTAAATGCGATGTCTCAAAAATCTATTTATTTAAATCCTTTATGCAAGACAACAACAGGTAGTAGCAACCCCTCAGGTTCTCCATGGAGGGCAATAAATCTCCAAAACTGGGGAGAAGTTCTAGATCAGCCTTGTTAATGTGTGTTTATTATCCATGACTTGGATTTCCAACTTTATGGCACTTTCATTTATGTAACAAAACGCTTTCTTTTGAAGGGTTGGGAAAAATAAACATCACAGCTCAGTGGTACTGAGCACTGATTATGTGTTGGGGTCCTTAAAATACTCTCAGAATGTAGGTACTACTAGTATCCTCACTTTACCAAGGAAGAAATGTGTCCAAAGTTAAAGAGACTTGCCCAGCTTAGGATCGAGTTTGCAACCTAAAGTCGCAGTGTCCAAGGACGGGCTCTTGGACACCGTGTTGTACTCACCGCTAGAGGAAAACGTGTTTCCGGAGGCGCCGCCAAGCCTAGTCGGTCTGTGCCTGCTAAGCATCGGCCGTAGTGCCTGTCGCTACATGGAAATCAACAGTATACAAAATCAAAATAGATCACAAATGGACAAGCATTCTTCATTACACCATGTGACCTTATACTCTAATTTGAAACTATTTTGCTAGTTAATTGTACTGCCAGAAAAACATCCCGTTTCTTATTTGAATGAGAAGTCAGTGATTTTTGTCGTCTCAGACTTGTGCATTGTTACGAAGCAGGGGCAGCGGGGCTTGATCATGCCGCCCCAGGGAATTACACGAGAGACAGGAAAGGAAGCATCCCCGCTCCTCCAGCTTCAGCGGCTGCCTCGCACGGCCTGCAGTGCAGTGCAGAGCGAACAGCAGCCTTGGAGCCAGCAAGAAGAGAGAGGCTGTGGAAATGCAGACTCATCAGTGTGGCCTCCGGGGAGAGAAAACAGAGCTGCCTCCAAGTAATGCAGAAAATCAGGGTTAGAGTGGAGTAGCCATGAGAAAAATATTCCTGCCACTTTATGTGGTTCTGTGCACCTTGCTCGCAAAACGTTTACTTTTTCTTGACTGACCTTCAGGAAGAGGTGACAATGAGATTTGAAAAGTCTCGATGATAAGGAAAGGCAGTTTTTGTGTCTATGACGTGACAGGGAAAGAAACACGTAATATTTCCATTAGAAACCATCCCATCTGCCACGCAACTCTCATACACCTTGTAACGGTATAGTTTGACGAGATTCTGTCCCTTCCCGTGAAGGTAAGCACGGCGGTCCGTATCAAGCAGACCACTGTCACCAACCTCAAGTTCTAGATGTCTCTACAAAGACCCACCATGATCTTAACTCACTCTTAATTCACCTGCTTATTTTAAAACATACTTGAACTAATTTATGATAAAAATATGGCTTCTGTTAGATTTGTTGTTTTGGATCATTTTAAAACATTTTGAAGTTGTCACATCATGATTTTAAAACATACTAAGTTTTAAAATCTATTTTATTATGACAAAACATAGCACGAAATCTACCTTCTTAACAAATGTTTAAACGTACACTACACTACCGACTGCTTGAAAATGCCCTCACAGCTAAGTTCTAGACCCTTCTGATTCCTTGAGGCTGAAAGTCTCTATACCCACTGAACAGCAACCTTCAGTGCCTTCCCACACCCCGACCCCAGGCCCTGGCGCCATCATGCCACCGTCAGTGTCTTCTAGTTTACCTGCTATTCATCCCTTACGTAAGTGGATTCACGCAGCATTTGCCCTCTGTGGCCTGCTTATTTCAGCATGCACGGTGTCCCCCAGGTTCACGCACATCATGCTGTATGCGGGATCCCCTTCTTTTATGAGGCTGAAAAAACTTCCACTCTGTGTACCCACCATGCTTACCTTTATGCATTCGTCTGTTGATGGACAGTTGCACCGTCTTCCCCTCTTGGCTATTGTACATAATGCTGCAGTGAGCGCCAGAGTACAGAGATTTATTCAAGCGTGTGCTTTCAGTTATTTTGGATAAATACCCAGAAATGGGGAGTAATTCAATTTTTAGTCTTGTGAGGAACCTCTAAACTGTTTTCTACGGCAGCTGCACCATTCCCACCCACAGTGCACAAGTGTCCCAGTTTCTCCTTGTCCTCACCAATACTGGTTTTGTTATTCTCCCCCCACCTCTGGCTCTCTGTTTTAAATAATGTCCATCTTTAGAGGTGTGAGGTGCTGCCTCATTGTGGCTTTGGCTTACGTGTCCCTGTTGACTAGCGATAAAACATATTACATTTTAATTTTTAAGCCCTTTTGATTTCATTCAGAGAACAAATGCTGATTTCATTCAGAGAACCTCTGTGTGACTGCTTGGGAGTCATCCATGCTTTGAGAGGAGAAGTGGCCCATGCTTGGGCCTAGATGGGCTTCTCAGGCTACTCCTATGCTGCAGAGGCTTGAGAACCCCACGGGTCACCTCATTTTGTGCGTGACTATGCCTTTCTGTCCAACCTGATATAATTTCTTGGAAAACTCTGTAGGTCTCCAGTGTATTATAACCCACTCCCTTCAGCAAAAGCAGTACCTACATTTTTCTCTAAAGTGGGCCTTCTGTTTGACAGAAAGTTGGGTGCAGGGGGGAAACCCTTATGCTACTCAAAAGGCTTTTTGCTTACGTGATTGGGTTTACAAGGCAAATCCTGAATATTCTTAGAAACTCTCTTAACTAGAAGGTCTGAGAGTCTTATTTTTAAGATTCTTAGAATCCCTCCTGGGTGCACCAGTAAAGCTGGTGATGGTCTCAACAGAGTGACTTTCATTCACACTTCTGAGATACGCACTGCTTGATTTGTGATGCCCTGGATACGCTATTTGCTCTGAGGTAGTTTCTTCCTTGGTGACCATTTGTTATCTGGAGAAACTGGGGATCAGAAAATAGTGCTATTGGGCCGGTGAGATGGCTCAGCGGCATAAGCGCCTGCCTTGCAAGCGCGAGGGCCCGAGTTCGACTCCCGGAACCCACATACGAAAAAGGGGCCGGTGATATCGCTCAGCAGCACGGGCGCCTGCTGGCATGCGAGGTCCTGAGGTCGACCCCCCCGGTACCCACAAAAAAAAAAAAAATAGTGCTATTATTAGACTCAGCAAGTCTCGCCTCCTTCCCATGTTGTCTAAATCTTTTAGCACCTCCTTTATAGCTTATCTTCTACCAATGTATTATCATATGCAGATAAAGAAATCATTTAGCACTTACAACATCCTGCCTAAAAACCTCAGCCAAATCTAAAAGTTCATGTGTTCAGCTTTTCTACCTTACCAATGCTGCAGGACCAGCAAACACAGCTGCTACATCACTGGAGTTGCCGCTCTCCTGGCTCTACGTTCCTCACTTCCCTTTGTCTCCTGGAGCTCCTTGTGCCCTCTGTCTACCTCCTAGTCTCACATTCAGAGCTAGATATTCTAGGTTTTTGTTACAGTAGCAGGTACGGCTTTATGTTTCTATTATATATCAGTGCAGAGCAAACTATCCCAAATCTTAGAAGCTTACAGTGTGTTATGATTTCCTGGATTAGAAATTTGGGCACAGTTTGACAGCACAATTCTATTCCAGTTGGTAGTAACTAAGAGCCCTCAGTGGACTGATGGGTTCATGGTGGCTGGGCTGATCCTGGAAGGTCCTAGATACCCTCACTCACAGGTCCAGCACATTGGTGAAGTCTCAGCTGTTAATCAGAGCCCCTGTACGTGGGCTAAGGTGGCTGTCTCAGGAGAGTATGGAGCTTTTCCTGGAGTATCAAGTCTCTCACAGAATTTCCCAAAAGACAGATCAAGGCAAAGAAATTGGCACAGATTAAAAGTAGTCTCAGAAGCCCACTATTATGTAAAAGCAAAGTCAAACTCCCCATTGCTTGATGGGAAAAGTACCAAATAATTTGAATCTATACTTAAAACGCCATAAGGAAAGATATCATAAGGAATAACTAGTCAGTACAGAAATAAAGGAATTAGAGAAAATACTTAGTAGAGAAAATGACACCATAAGGTTGTACTCTAAATGGTTATTAAACTTAATATGGGAAGTGAAGATGTTCTATCACCAAAATTTATCAAGGCAGAAAATATATAAATTTGGGGACCTGTATTTTTTCCCAAAGTAAGTCATAACAAAGAGGGATTAAACAAGAAAATTGTTACCCCTGGTGACCGCTTGTCTTGATGTGACTTTTAATGAAACCTTCAAAACTAACTAGACGAGTGCAGAATTGGATGATTACTCACCTACCTTGCAGCAACATTTACACACTCCAGGACTGTGTGTGTAAGAGAGAAGTGCTCGCTCACACTTCTTTTTGTGAAAGGTGCCCTGCATACATTAAATAAGTCCCCAAGCTTGGTTATTGATGGGGGACATAACTTGTGAAATCCAAATATACTGGTGAAATATGAGCACACTTTTATTTTCTAGAATCACAAATGAAAAGGATTCAATAAAGAAAAAAAGTCTTAAAATAAATGTGAAGGCTTTTAACATCAATTATTGTAATGTATTAACCAATTACTGGTTTCTGCTTCCAATGTTTGTTGAACAGGTGTGGTCATTACAAATGTTTTCAGAATGTTTCCCACTAGAAAAGAAGTAAAAGATCCCTTGCCCTGAGTAGAAATCTTTCTGTTAACTTCTTTGCATCCTTGCCAGATATTTCCCTTGTCAGTGTTGAGAGGGATTTGAGAGGAAAGGACCATATGAGGATCAATTCTAAGAAAGTTTCCCAACCTCTAGTTAGAAGATAGTTAGCTAGTTAGATATAGAGATAATTCTAATTAAAAAATTGTGTGTAGGGGGGTGTTAGCTTCCCTGTAGCTGGAACGTAATATCTAACACCCACAACTTAAAGGAGGAGAGGTTTAATTGGATTTACAGTTACATGAGATTCAGTCCATGGTCAGCTGACTTCAAGACAGGAGGATCATGGTGGAAGTGTGTGGTGGAGCAAAGCTGCTCGTTCATGGCAGCCAGGAAGCAGAGCAAGGGAATTGGGCCAGAGAGAAAGGGGCCAGGGACCATATATATTACCCAAGGCCACGCCTCCATGACCCAACAAGGCACAACCAGAAGTGTGCCCTCACCTTTTGGGTGTGTCCTACCAACCCCCTGAATGGTTCCCAAGCCAATTGAGTTGACACAACCAAGCCAACTATCACAGAGAGAAATCAGTAGGAAGTGTTGAAGAGAGGATATTTAGTTTGGGAAACATAAATGAAGGTAGTACTTTGTTTATCTGGTTAGCTTTTGTTTTTTTCTACATTCTGAGAAATACTGGCATTTCTCAAGTAGGAAAGAATTACTGATGTTAATGTAGGAGGGACTGGAAGTCAACTCGGTGGTACTGGAAAATCCAGGGACTTGTGTTGAGTCTCTTAGTGGCACATGCCTGATCCTCCCTGATACCAGAGTGTTTGTCTTACTGAGCTGTCATACTTTTTAATGAACTAAGAAATTTTTAGTGTTGCTATTGAAAATTATTAATAGTGCTAGTGGTATTAATTTTTGTAATCTGTAGAGGATGAAAAAATGTAGTGTTGGCATATATAGTGAAAAAATTTCCTACCCTTGAAGAAACTATATCTGTCTGTGGTTGGCCTTCTTGCCCACCCTCATCCTCTGTTTATGTGTGCTTTATGTAAAAAGTATGTACTTTTATACATATATTTACATATATGTAACTAAGTGGAGTTTTTAGTTCAACTTTCAGGCTAAAAAGGAGTATGTTAGACAAATCTATGTAAAGATTAAAGAGTTTTCTTTCCTTTTCTAATTATATAGATGGATTTTCATCTCAATATTATCATCAAATTATGTTCTATTAAAACTCGTCAAGTGATGAATTAACCTCATACATTACACATGGAGTAATCCCAGTTTTATTCAAGATATCAAAGATAATCAGCACTTAGCTCAGTTATGAAAAGCACAGTGAAAATGAAGGTTAAATGATATTCTGATACTCCACGATGATACTCCAAAATGTGTTTTAGGTCAGATATTCAGATATTCAGGTTTTATTTGGGATGTTAATAGAAGAATTCAAACCTCAGACTATTCTGGACACATCCCTGTAAAAATAAAGGAAAAGTACGTTTTGGCTCCTCTATTTATCCATCTTTATATAAAAAATTAAGTGATGCTGATATATGACATTATGAGGTTTCCAGAATCTTCCAAAGATGAGTGCTCATGTTCTCTTTGCTCATGGGGTATGCTGAATAAAGATGGGTTTTTTCTTTGTCTAAACATTTGTCCACAATGTAGATGTGAGGAGGGTTTACCTACCTACTTCCTTGCTCATTTTGAGGCTAAAAAGTGAAACTTACCTTAGCATAATCAGAATGTCCAAATTACCATAGATAGTGGGAAAAAACAAGCTTAAATCCTTAGGTGAGATGTCTCTCCATGAAAAGGCAAGTTTCAACTTAAATATGAAAACTTTATTGTCATGGCAACTATAATTATCAATGAAGGATTATACTTTGTCACTGATCCTGAAATATTTAAAATAGGTATGTTAAAATTTGGAAGGTAACAAATCATACCTCAGTTATTTGGTGAGTTCTAACAGCAGGGAGTCAAATAAGTTAGAGATGGATGTTTTCAAATTAACTTCTATTAATTAATATTCATTAAGATAAATCTATTTAATTTCCTCTGAATTGATTGAATTTGAAAGGGAGCATATTAATTGGTATAATATATTATGCAGTATTTGCTGGTTCCTACTTTCCATTCCCAAAACTTATGGCTGTCAAAAACAAACAGAATTCCCTGAAGAAATATACTGATTTTTGGTTCCTACTTTCCATTCCCAAAACTTATGGCTGTCAAAAACAAACAGAATTCCCTGAAGAAATATACTGATTTTTGTATAACTCAAATTTATTTCCTTCAAGGAAATATATTAACAAAGCTACAAACAGTTTAAGGCAGCCAGAGGGACAGTTACGTTCCTTTTTGTCCACGTTTAGCCATACACAGATAAAGTAGCATTTTGGAGATAACTTCTGCAGGTATTAGGATGATTGTACTTTGTGGGGATATATATAAAGTAGATTTGGAGCAGTGTGTCTCATTTAGGGAAATAAATTCTAAAATGCTTTATTTTTAAATCTTTAAGACAAATACATATTGGATATATTCACTTCTTTCTGCCTCAAAATCACCTTTTATTAGGCTTTCCCCAGATATTTAGATTGATAAAGAATAGGAGAAATATATTTTTCCTTTTAGCATAAGGAAAAGGTTCAATAAATATACAAATTTATTTGGAACCCAGTAAGTGGAATGGTTTATCTGAATCATTTCAGATTCATGATTTGTTTCCTTCCCTTTGTTAACATATTTCTGTTTCTACTTGTGTATGTAATACTTTAATGGTTTGTGATATTTTAGGCTGAATGTCCTTTCATCTATCTTTAAATTCCACATTAAATAACAATTTAGTGTCCTGAAAATGGCTCACTGACATCACATGTGCAAGCGCTTTATTTCTCAAGCAAATTTGCTCGACCTGGCTCACAGTTGTGCCGTGTCCGTGGCCAATAAGAGTGCCCAACAAATCTTCAGGCTGGAGCCACGCTTGCAGTGGAAGAGGAGGAGTTGCAAAATCCCCTGCTGACCTGCTCGAAAGAATGCCATGTGGACATGGTGCAATGAACGGTGCATTTACCAAATTGGTGGAGAAACAGTATTTACTTCCTGTCCTCTCTGCCTCTGTCCACCACTGATATTCCTTCTTGCTGATGGCCACATTAGAGTCGAAACACTTTTTATATTCATGATCCTGTTATCACAGGCATTGTATCCATTGCCTAATAGCCACTAGCAACTTTTCTTCGTTTTGTTTTTGTTGTGTATTTCCAAAGAGTCCTGTCCTTTGTGTGGTTGTGTTCTACTGTAACATAAATAACATCAGTGAAAGAAGCATTCCGAACGGCTGTCGTGGAAGTAAGTCTGTCCTTGTATTTCGTAGCTTGTCTATTCAGATTCTCGTGGGTAGCAATTTACCCGTTAGGATGAAGGGTTGTGTGGGTGGTCCTGACAGATGTTTGGGGATGTAGTAAATGCTCACATTAGCACAGACTGTAGCGTGAGTGACATGGAGACACGTATACAGACACGTGTGTACTCTGTGTATTTGTGTAATAAAATGGAGGCCCCTGCTGAATGAAAACATATGGTAAATGGATTTCATAAAATTCTTGTTTGAATGCTGAGCATCCAAACCATCTGCTATGTGGTCAGATCCCACTTCCTTCATGTGTTGTCTGAGAAGACAACATCACCAGGGATTTGGACCCAGTTTCCCAATCTAAAGAAAACCATCTACAAGTCCATCAGCCCCTTGGTCCCCACTTCTCTCTCTGAAAGACTATTTCATCACTATTCCATCCCAATTGAATATAAATATGTGTGTTTCTCTTCCTTCTCGGGCTATAACACATACACACACACACACACACACACACATACACACCCTTATGTGTAACGAAGCTTTTTTCTTCACGACTGGAATATATGACAAAGGGAGGGGGAGAATTTTAAAAAAGGAAGTAGACTCGTGTTTCGATAAAAAGGCAAAATGAAATGGAGAAGTGAAACAAGTTTTTGTTTTTTTTTTTTAAAGTTTTTTAAAGTGTGGTCTTCCTGATTTGGCTAAAAAAAATAGTTACCAGATGCAGTTTCTTCGAATTAGAATAGTGCATCCCTCAAAGTGATTGTTTCAACTTACTTACTTCCTACTGCCAGTAGCAAATACTTGTCAACCTGATGATTAGTAATTTATTGATACTTATTTTATGATCTTAAATGTATCTTAACTGAACTATTTCAAAATCAGCTAGCATATAGTAGTATTTTACAAAATTTCAAATGTTATAAGAAAAGATATATTTTCAAACCAATAAAATGTTCATTCCTCTTCAACTCGATAATTTTTTTTCAAATGATCAATGAGTTATTCAGTGTAACATAAAAACCAAAAGTATGAATATCATGCTGTGAATAACACTAATACTATATTTTCTCTGTATAGAGTGTGGTAAATATTGTTAAGATGCTTACAAAAATGTATAAGACGCACAGCTCCTGTATTTGTGCATATTATCTGGATGGTAATAAAGAGTAAGACCGGAATTGGGTATTCCTGTTAGGAGAAATGCATAGAACTAACTCCCTAGCGGATCGGTCTGTTGGGAATGAGGTGCCCAGGGTAGGTGGAGCGAGAAGGCCAAGGTAGAGATGAAGTGCTGTTTTTCTTTTGTACTTTTCTAAATGTCTGTGTTCCACAGAGATTCAGACATTGGAACCCTCTCCCCACGATCATGGGATTAGGAAGTGGGTGCTTTGGGGGGGTTAGATCGCAGGGGCCCAGGACTCACAGGTGAGGTCTCGGAGAGACACGGCACCCCTTCACCAGGCAAGGTTCCAGCAAAGACTGTCATGAAGAAAGCTGCCCTCATCGGGTACCGAATCTGCTGGAAATGTGACCTTGGATTCCCAACCACTTGAACTGTGAAAAAAATACATTTCTGTGGTTGTCAGTGCAGCGGCCTGAACAGACCGGCCCCTTCCAATCAATGCCCCAGAGCATCAACAATATTGCGTTTTTTAAAGTTAGGTTGTTGAGGTGTGACTTACTCATAGTTTTGGAATCACCACTACAATTAAGCAGTAGAAAGGGGATGCCACCCACCCCCAGATGCTTCCTGCTCCCCTCAGCCATCCCCTCTCCCATCCTCAGCCCTTTTAAAAGCTGACATGCTTTTGTAGTTTTGTTCTTTCTAGAATGTCCTCTCCAGGCATTCTGCAGCACCGTAGCTCTTGAGTCGGGCTTCTGTCTCTAAACAGTGTACTTGGCATTCATTCATGCTGTGTGTGCTATGCCACTGGCAGCTCTCCCTTTACCTTGCAGGGAGTATGCAGTTGGGTAGACGCCCCATGGTCTGCCTATGCACTCGCCTGCTGAAGGGCATTTGGGCTGTTCATCAGTAACTGTTAGTAAATCCACCACGGACGTTTGCATACAAGTTTTTAATAATGCACTTTAATATCTGTTCCTTTCACCATTGTAGCTGCCAGCTTTTGAGTCAGTGAAGCCACTTCTCCAAGTTCAAGCTTTAAAAAAATGCTTATGGGACTCTGTTAAATTATTAGCATCAACTCCCTTATTTCTGAGTTAAAATGCATTGATGACTACAAGAAAATTGTTTTTTATAAGATCACTTTTGATTAGAGGTCATAGTTTACCTGAATGCGTGTACAGGGGGTTGGGGTTGGTACCTCATTCGAAGCCTTTCTCATTCTTTCTATTTTTTTATTTTAATAAGAAAAAACATGAAAACGATCATACAGAATTTCAAAACAAGATAATATGAGGTTAACAATGGTTAAAGTAATTGCTCAGATTACAAGATATAGGCATGCAAAATTGATCAAACAATGTAAGCACAAACCGTTCTATTCAGTGAACTAATAGAGATTAGTAGTATAATTATCTTAGCTATCTTGTGTATATATATTCTTTTCCCTTCTTTCTTTTCTCCTTTCCCCCATCCCAGTTCTTTCCTTTGGAGTTTCTTCCCCTTTCACTTTCACAATATCTATTGTACATTTTGGATCTTATTTACTCTTTCATTTTTTTACACTAGGGAGCCAATATGATGTTTTCAATTCTTCTGGGAAGATACCCAGAAGGGGAATAGCTGGGTTGAATGGGACCTCTAGTCCTAGTTTTTTGAGGAATCTCCACACTGATTTCCACAGTGGTTACCAGTCTACACTCCCACCAGTAGTGGAGAAGGGTTCCTTTTTCCCCATATCCCCTCCAGCATTTGCTATTGGTTGATTTCTTGATGATAGCCATTCTTTCTGGGGTGAGATGGATCTCAGTGTTGTTTTAATTTGCATTTCTCAAATGGCCAATGATGTTGAACATTTTTTCATATATTTATTTGCCATTTGTATTTCTTCATCTGAGAAGTAGGTATTCATCTCAGATGCCCATTTTTGGATTGGGTCTTTGAATTTGGAGGGCCTGATTTTTTTCAATTCTTTATGTGTTCTAGATAGAAGTCCTTTGTCTGAGGAACAGTTGGCTAAAATTTTTTCCCACTCTGTCAGTTTTCTTTTCATTCTGTTGGTGATTTCTTTTGATGCGCAAAAACTTTTTAATAAGATGAGATCCCAGTTGTTGATTCTTTGAAGTACTTCCCGTGCAGTTTGGGTTTTGGTCATGAACTCTCTGCCTACCCCTGTCTTCAAGATTCCTACCCACTTTCTCTTCCAGTAGATTCAGTGTTTCTGTTTTAATATTTAGATCTTTGATCCATTCTGACTTTAGTTTAGTGCATGGTGAAAGACATTTATCTACAATTTCCAGAGTTGTGAAGAAGCTCAGCGAACTCCAGTTTACCTGCGTGGGTGTACGGCGGATGTGAGTGTGTGTGTGTGTGTGTGTGTGTGTGTGTGTGTGTGTGTGGTGGTGCGGTCCCTCATTCAAAGCCTTTCTCAACCATTTTTGGCTCAACTTTACCAGTTCTCCTGATTCTTGAAAATGTTTCTTCTTGCTAGATTCAACAAAGCAAGTAAATTTGCACTTGAATGTTGAACTGCAGTGCATTTTTAAGTCCCATTGGTAAAGACTTTTGACATCTATATTTTATAATTAAATTTTTGGTGCTACTTTAAATTCATTATTGGAATCTATTATAGTGATTCTTTAGAAGAGGTAATATATTCAGTCATTTGTTCTTGTTAAAATAAATGAAATTCTTTCATTAAAAAAGTGGGGTTTCTTTTGTTTATAGTATCTTAAATTACTTTTTTTCTTTACCACACTGCTATATACCCTTATAAGGAAACATTTTGTTTTTAACCATTGCTTGTGGGTAAATAGAATAAAGAAATACAGGTAATCTCTTTGTGCTTCTTTTTTTCCTCGTTAGAAAAATTTAGAACTTGCCCTTGTATTTCTTGAATTAGTATTTTGACCACTTAAGAGGATAAAAACTGTTATCTATTTAACTTTCATTTCTACCATGCCTAGCAAAAATTTCCAATTAGATTCAGTATGAATAACTTGATGGTTACAATGATCATAAAAGGCAACTAGTAAGAAATTGAGATTTTAGGTACTCAGAAAGTACTGGGTGAGCACATTGGTAATAACAGCAATTCCCCCATCTGATTTTTTTTTTTTTTTTTTCATGAGAAGTAGAAATTCTTGAAAATCATCTCTGGTCCTTGGACTATTTCCTTGAAAAAATAAACCACAATGAACATTATTGAAATTAGACAGTTTATTGTCCCATCCAGCTCATGACAGAGCTGGTAGAAGAATAGAAGCTGATGTTCTCAACCTGGAATAAAAGGAGACCAGCGAGGCTATTGCACCTGAGTTCTGACTACTCACAAAGCATTTGGTTTGTTACAAAATGTTAATTTTGTATTTCCTTTGTAGAAAGTAAAGGAAATAATAGATTTATTTTTCCATTCTCCATCTGCCTGTTGTTAGTAGGTGGTGTAAGGATTTGTGTGAGATGAGCAAATTGTCATTCAGACCTTGGACTAGCTTTGGGTCAGAGGCTCGGTGATTTTCATTTCTGAGTTTGTCAAAGAAAACAACCCTGCAAAAAGACGGACTTTGAAAACTCCCAGACATAAAGCAGTATCCTGCTCGGGCCTCATTCATTCTTCACTGGGTGTTTCCTTGAGTAACATTATAGATGTCCACGTGTAACCACTTTCAACGTGGATTATAATATTTGACTGTGAAAAGAAATAAAAATAATGCGTGATGTTTATGGGGAGCTAAAACTATGTTCTGTACTCAGTGAATGGCCAAACTAGACTTACAAGAAAAGCAGTATTGGGCCGGTGAGATGGCTCAGCAGCGTAAGCGCCTGCCTGGCAAGCGTGAGTGAGGTCCTGAGTTCGACTCCCGGAACCCACAAAAAAAAAAAAAAAAAAAAGAAGAAGAAAAAAAAGAAAAAAAAAAAGAAAGAAAAGCAGTATTGATAACGGCTACAGTTTCTAACCCATGACTGGGTTCTGTACTAAATGTTTCACAGGCATTATGTTATTTAAATCTCAAGACAACCCTCTGAGGAAGTTTTTTTTTTTTTTTTCAAGTCCATCTTACTAATGAATGGAATCGCAGATACTGATAACAACTTTCCCGAAGATACGTATCTTATAAGTTAGAATTTAAAGCTAGTTTGTCAGAATCTCAAGCTTATCGTCATGCTTCACTGTCTTTCTCTTCAAAAATAATCCTACGTGTGCATATTTGATCTACTCTCCTACTGCCTTGCACTACTTTGCCTTTCAGTTAGTTGAAAGGGTCACGAAGGTCTAAGGACACACTCTGCTGTAATTTCCTTCCTAACAACCCCACCAAGTAATTTTTCAGGTCTTGTTTGAATTCCTCTGATAAAAGCGAGCTCAACTCACCTAAGAAAAACCAATTTTCGCTTTCACTATTGTTAGACAAAATGAATTTTATTGGGAAACTAAAAGAATAAAATAAAATTATCTTCTCAATAGTATTTTACAGTTTATAAATACCACATGCCTTATTTAATGTTAATCTCCAAATCGCTGGCTGTGTTAGCTCAAGTAGGCGCTGTACGAAAACGGTCCGTATTTTACGGGTAATGAAAGCCACCAAAAGATCATGCAGCTTCATTCATTCCATTCAGTAAACTTTAATCTGTGCGTTCTGTACTCCTGGTATCTTCTTAACTACTGGGGACAGGAATCAAATACCTCTATCCTTGTGGTCTTTAGAGACGGTGACATTCTAGTGGCTCAAGCTGTTTCAGTGGCGCTGCCCTTTTACCTTTCTGCAGAATGAACTGTCATCAAAATGTCCAACTAGTACTCATTATGATGCTATAGTTTTCTGAAAGTTTCAGAGCTCTCAGAAATTTTGAATGTTCTCTAGGCATAGGTAGGAGAAATATTTCTGGAAAAAGACATATGCACTATGTGTGGTTGCTTAAATATAGCATAGGCTCTACTTTTCTTAAGATGTAATTGTTAACATGGTAACAGGTTACAAGCAAAAACATGATTATCTCCAAAATAAAATAGGAGTTTTTAGTAAATTAACATGCATTCATGATGTTAAAATCAAGACAAAATAATTAGTAGCAAACTAGGAGTAGAAAGGAAATTCCTTGAAAATAATAGTTTCTCGTAAAAACTTCTGGTTGTAATCTATTTAATGATAACACATTGAAAATACTGTATCCCCTTTAATCCAGGACTGAGTTAAGAATATTAGCTGTCATCAATTAACCATTTTATTAACAGGCCCTTGTCAACACATGATAGATAAATAAAAGAGAAAATGTTCAAGGATTGGAAAGGAAAATACACAGCTACCTTTATTTACAGACAATATATATATCTAGAAAACATTTTCAAATAAGATAGTTTAAACAGTTTGCTGTATACAAAATCAATATACATTTCCATACACTAGCAGTAAACAGTTTAAAATGCCATTTTATTTATTTATTTATTTATTTATTTATTTATTTATTTATTTTTATTTATTTATTTTTGGGGACCGGGGATCGACCTCAGGACCTCGCGTGCCAGCAGGCGCCCGTGCCACTGAGCAATATCACCGGCCCTTTTTTCGTATGTGGGATCCGGGAGTCGAACTCGGGCCCTTGCGCTTGACCGACAGGCGCTTACGCCACTGAGCCATCTCACCGGCCCTAAAATGCCATTTTAGAACATCGAAAGACACAAAGTGTATCAAAATAAGTACTACTATATTATTCTACATTTACTGTTTATACAAATATAAATTTGTGTACATGTATACGTATATTTATGAAACATACTCATTATAATTATAATGTGATTATTTGTTGAATGACATTTAAAAACCCTAAAGTAATGGAGACATATAACATGTTTATGGGTTGGCAGTCAATCCTAAAAATATTCTATTAATATTACAGGAGGTTTAATAGCTTAGGAAGGCAAGCTGATGTAAAGATTTGATGCAGTGCCAGTAACTACCCCCATAGCTTAGCTGGAGTCGGGTGTTGACTGCAGGTTCTCACTTAATATATATGTCGAGTAGACATTCTGATGAAGAACACAAGCAAACTTGCCTCATGAATTATAAAGATATCGTAAATAATATAGTGGACTATTGGTGCAGGGATTTAAAAATCAAGGAACAGAACATAATAAACAGTTGCAAAATAGATCCTCAGGTGTACGAAAATTAAGTTAATAGCAAAGCTGCCTGATATGATCAGTTGGGAAAGAACAGATGTCCAAAAATAATTCTGAGGTTATTGTTCCCTCCATTGAATCATTCCAGCTCTAACATAATATGCTTTATTATATTCTCTCTTACAGCTAAATAAAACAAAACACGAACACTTTGATCGCCGCATCCTTCTGTAGCTACCCACTCGCTTACCAGTCCCTTTCACATCAGACCTCTTGGAAGAGGTGTCGATCGTAACCATCCTCACTTTCCCATCCCAGAGGCCGCAGCCTCTGAATCAAGCTGCCTTTCAGCCCTTGTGTGGAGACCACACTTACCAAGTCCAGCAGTGGTTTCCTTGGGGCCTGTTCTGTGTGCCGATTCTCTGGTTTTCGCCTCACTTGACCAGGCAGCAGTGTGGACACAGGTGACTCTAACTGGGCTCTCATCGCAGCTCTCAGGGCACCCTGCCTGTCTCTCTGGCCCCTCCAGTCCCTCTCAGCCTTCTTTCTGGCCCCGTCTGCCCTGCGGTTCCTCTAGATGTAAGCATAAACTGTGGAGATCCTCCTTCAGCTGTCTGCCTTAACCATTCCACACCCCCACCAAGAGTCTCAATTAATGTCCTAACTGTAAACATAATTTGAAATTGGATGACATGCAGAATTAGATTTCTGGCCGCTGGAACTTGATGCTCATACATTCATGCATCCAACTTCCTTTCTTCATGGGCATTTCAAACTGAATTGGCCTCACTGAATTCTTCATCTTCCCCCACATCCTGTTGCCCCCCTCCTCTGTCTTCCCCATCACAGTTTGGGAGACCCCCAGCGTTTCGGGGCTCAGACAGAATTCCAGGCATTGTCCTTGCTTCCTCTTTCCTTAAGCCCCACACCCCACACTTTACCATTTCCCGTTCACCTCCAAAACATTTTCTAAATGACACCACACTTCTGCATCTTAATGGTTATTGATCTTTTCTATACTATGCTCGTCTGAGCTCCCGCTTCCTCTCTCATGCCTCTTGTACACTGTATCTATCTTCCATTCAGTTGCCAGAGTGTTCCTCTAAAAATATAAACTATATGGTACCACGATGAAAAATCTTTAATGCCGTCTCATTCATTTAGAAGAAAATCCATATGCCTAACTTTCTTATACACATGGAACCTAATTGCCCTGGCCTTCCTCTCAGACTTTACAATCCTCTTTATTGTCATGTGCATGGACTTCTCTAAGCATTGAAATTTCAGCTGAACCACCACTTGCTCAGAGAGGCCTAAAGTAGCCACTAGGCCCTTTCAAAGGTGTCACCCTGTGTTAATTAACTGCATGATGCTTTATGTTGTCCTGTAATTCTCTTATGTCTTAAAATTTACTTATGCATGCACGGGTCCATGCCTTTCTTCCTTCGTGAAGAGTTCTGCAGTGTGCAAGCACAGTCTTTGTCCACTTTCTTTGCCCCTACATCTTCAACTCTGAAAACATTGCTTGGGCAGGAGGAGGAATGCTGCATGGGCATTGTAATGTTAGTAGGAAATCAGTGCATGTGAGAACAGCTATCAAAACACTGGAAAAGAGATTTCTCCTCAAGTATTTGAGACGTGGGAAGATCGTAGTTTTGATTAAGTCTGGCTAAGCTAACCCAGATTTTAATTCCATTGCCACATTGTCACTGATTGATCTGTGAGGAGCTTGGTGAAAATGAGTATTTGGGACTGAAGCACTGTGCCTCCAAATCATAGCAGCCAGCACAATAATTTTAAGGTAAAAGAATGAGTGCCATTTGAGTAGCTTAGGAAGGAGCCAGGAGCAAATAATACTGTATGATACCGTTTGAAAGCAGCTACAAAGCCCATGGAAATTCTAAGTGTATCAGACACTGAGTCCAAAACATTAGTCACTGACATTTTCCCTTGACAAAGCTTCCTAAACAAGAGTAGGCGTTTGCCAAAAAGGCCAAAATTAAGTAAAAAACTAAAAAAACAGCCTCATACACACCCATAAAACTTTCTTTCCCAAAGCTACGAAACAATTTTAAAAACCATGCTTAGGATCTTACACCCTGTAGGATTTCAATTCCTAAATTTATGTTTCTGTACATCTAGGATATTATAGAGTCCACTAGCTATGTCTTTTTTCTTATGTTTTCCCCATATGTCTTTATTAGTACCTATTAATTTTATAAAGGATCTGGTTTCACTGTGGCATTTTCATGCCTGCATTTACCATACTTTTATCATCTCCATTACCCCAGTTTCTCCCCCTTATAGAACCCTCCCTTATTCCTTTTGTCTTATCTAATCAGTCTTTCTTCTGCTTTCATGTCTTTTCTTTTCTTTTTTTTTTTTTTTTTCAGATTCCACATGTAGGGAAAACCTGAGATACTTGTCTTTCCAAGCTACTAGCTGTACCTTTAGCACTGTTAGTGAATTAACTCAAAATAGCTCTGAACAAAAATAACAGTTACATTTTATATTTTTTAAAAATTCTTGCCAAGTAGAAATTTAGGAGAAAAAAATAAAGATACTAAGATAAGTAATCTCTACAGCCGAAAGTATTAACATTTTTGTAAAATTATTTACTGTGTGTACTATTTTAGTTTTTAGCTTTATCTGTGAATAGAAAAATATTGACACAGTTTCAAAATGAATACCATATTAAAAGTTTTCAATGAATTGATTTTTTATTAAAAGATGTCCAGTATCAAAAGCTGTGTGAATAAATTCTAAATATCTATCTTCCTGCTGAGGGCTTTTTTTCTTCCTAGTTTACACTTTCAATTTTAAGATTCAAACATATGGAAAGTTATCAACCTAACTATGAAATTATTTTACTTGATTTTTAGAAAGATCTGCAAAATCATTGTATTTAGCATCTTTGGTTATTTTGATGCTCTAGACTTAGCTTAGTTTCCTCCAAGTTTAATTCCAAGTCTTTTTCCACTTAAATTTTTTAAACACGCAAGGGTTTAATTAAAATAAGAGTTTAAATGGGACTATTTTATCATTAATTTTCTGGCCCATTGATAATGACGTATTGAACCCTTCACTTTAGGAATTGGGTTTTCCCTAATAAATATTTTATAGCTACGACTCTTTTTGATCTTCAATTTTTGTTTCATAATGAGACATAAATTCAAAAAGAGAATATAAAACATTTTTTTCCTTCCTTTTCTCCTACTACCATAGATTCATTTCAAACTTCTGGCACCCACCAACCACCAAGATGCTGGGATTTCTTTCCTAGGTGGTAAACAGTGGAAGTTGTGAAATGTCCTGTGCTGTCCCAGAATAGGTCGAGGAGGTCAGCAGATGAGCTTAGTCCTCGGCGGTCTCTTAACCTCGCCACAGCTGTCCCGGGGCCATGAATGTGACCCTGAGTGAATAGTTTCCTCTTGTTGATAGTAGAGGACTGGAGGAAGAGAAATGCCTATCTGATTTCTTTCCACACTCTGGATTCTTCCCCAAAATGAAGGGCAAATTAAAAGTTAGACACCATTTACCAGCACATGAGAATTTAGGGTGAATTCCTATTAAATCTCAGCTGTTCACATACTCCTCCCTGAAAGCTGATTGGAAGGTTCCCTTCAAGTCTCTTTGTGTAGGATTGGTTTCCCTAGGCTGCTGGAACAAATTACGAATTTGATGTCTTAAAACAAGAAATTTATTCTCTCAGAACTCTAGAGTCAAGAAGTCCAAAATCAGTGTAAACAGGGCCAGACACTTACTTGGCAAAGACCCTGTGGACCACATCTGTCCCTTGCCTCTTTGGCTTTGGGGGCCAGGCTTGGCTTCTGACTGCAGAGCCCCACTTCTGCCTCCATGTTCACATTTCCCTGTCATCTGTGCATTGTGTCTCCACATCTCTCAATGTTAAGGACACTTGTGATCAGATTTAAGGCTCACCCAGATAACCCAGAATAATATGTCAGACTATTTAATTTAATTGCATCTGCAGAGACCCTTTTTCCTGATAAAGTAGCGTTTCCAGGTTCTAGTAGATAGGACCTGCTCAAACCATACGTACTCTATTTAGACACCTTCTAGGTCTGTCTTCCATCATCCTTTCTACAAGGCAGAGACCTAAATTTAAGACTTCAAAATATGCCCATCTAAATCTGCCTTCTTCTGTCTTTTATTTTTCTTTAAAAGTGTATTTGTATGTTTTTCTTGGTATACCATTAATATGTTTTCACTATTTAAAATTTTGTTTAAATAGAAAATTTTAGCAAAATAAAAATCACCTACAACCTATCCAAAGATAACCTATATTAACATTTCCACTGTTTTTGTCTCAGCATTTGGCATCATTGACATATAGTAACACACTAAATACACATTTGATGAGTAAATGAGTAAGTGAAGGAACCAATAAAGCGCATTTGAGCTTTCTAATATGTGGTTAAGGAAGTGGAACTTGGCTTCCTCAGGCCTAATTGAATCCTTGCACCTAAATGGCTGCCCGCTACTCACTGGGTGCTCAAAATCCTTCTATGACATGGGCATTCGAGCCACAGGAAGTCTCAGGAGATTTAGCTGTCATGATTCAGGTGAAAAGGGAATTTCACTCCAAATGGAACAACTTGGACTGGAAATTGTCAGGAAAGATTTTGTGTCGACATTTGGATTTTTCTTCTCAATTTTCCTTGAGAAATTACCTAGCGCAATTGAAGACAAGTAGTAAGATGTTCTTGGCAAATGCTGATGGCTGTGGAAGTACAAAATGATTCCTAGATTAGATAAACATTGAGAAAAGGGCTTTCCAGTTTTGAGGTGCAATTGGAAAATTTTGGTTTTAGAATCATAATATCATCCTTTTCCTTTATTTCTAATTTGTTCCCTCCCACCACCAACATAATCAAGGGCTTTCCTCATTCACTGATGAATCAAAATATATTAACAAATAGGAGGGACCCTGTGTGGCTAGAGTTTCGTGGTGTTGACTCTGTTGGAAGGAAACCCATGAGAGGGGTCCTCAGGGAAAGAGTGATCCTATGTCCAAAAGGAAACCATGAAGAGGTTTTAGGTGAGTGATATCAAAACACTGCCAACATTTTTCTCCATCACAATGGATACTGTCTTTCTATGTAAATGCTCTTTTAAAATTTAAATGAACCCAGAATGACAGTATTTCTCAAATGCTCAATCTACAGTTTATAATATAAAACAGCAAGATGAGATAATTGCATAAAGAATTTGTTTCTGTTGGCACTTATAGCCTCATCCTATTGTGTTTGTCAATGTCAATTTAAATAATACCGTAGTTTAAAATATGACATGAATTACTTGCTTTTGTGTGTTTTATTAGCTAAGGAAAACTGCATATTCTACATGATAGTGTGTACAGATTTATTAGTAGTTCGGTATTTTTCTATAAAGCAATTTATAACAACTCATAGATCAGTGTCCCCCAGAGGGTTTGCACATCAGAGTTACTTGTGCCAACAAAATAGCTCCAATTTGTAGATCTTCCTCCTCTCTCTCCTCTCCCTAGGAGTGCCCAAGAGAATCTGTGTGACTAATTTCACAAAGTAGCAAGAGGCTTGGTAACTATTTATACAGCTTCTACAAATTGCTTCAGTAGTAGCCTTGGTAAAAAATAGGACTATAAATTCAATTAATAGCTAAAAGTAAAATCCTTAAAGCATCTTGCATCTTTTTTTTGTTCACATATGTACTAGAAGTTCTGGTGGCAGAGTCTATCTGGCGCTCCTCGAGCTTATTTTCTTCATCTATAGAGTGAGACGTACGTCTGTCAGAGTCATTGTACAAATGATACCCACAGCAGAGTCATACTGAAGAAATGTTAGCAATCTTCATCGACATCTTACGCTATGCTCTTTATTGTTATGATTGCCAAATAGAGGTCTTACTTCTTTAGGTTGTCTAGCCTTGCAAAAGAGTGATGTAAAAACTGACTTCAAACTTTCTGGTTAATTCACCTGTCTTGACAATGAGACTGGGTAATAATGCTAGCAGATGTAAACTGAGCCTCGATGTCATCAATTCTTTATTTGATGATTAGCAAAAGATAGCTCCCAGATATCTTTGAGGCTTATGGGATATAAGAAAGATTTCTAAATATTAAAAAGAGCTAGTATCTACCAGGCATTTTTCTACAAACTTATCATATATTAGTTTACAGTGATGCCATGAAGTAAGTTTTTATTTTTATCCCAGTTTAGGATGGAGAAGATGAATAGGAAGCAGTCTGAAGTCACACAGCCAATAAGTAGTAAGAGTGGTACAAAGGGAATCTGAACCAAGACAGGCTGACTTCAGAAATATTTACTAAACCACAAACTTCCTTGTTATGGGCAGATTAATATATGGTGAGAGCACTTGTAGGCATAATTTTATCTCTCTCATAAGCATACAATACCCTGTTTCCTTTTCATATAAGGTCTTATATATAGTACTTGTTTCAATTTTTTTGCCTTCCCTGAGTAATTCATACATACAGGAACACAAAGATTTCATTGATCTTTTTCCCCTTATATTCTTTGTGCTTAGGATAGAGCCTGACATATACTAGGTGTTATTTGAGAAGTATTTATTGACTAAATTAATGAACTTATTTGCTACAAAGAAAAGATTGAACCAATTTATTTTACTCTAACAAAAATTGTTGAATTGTGTTTATTTCACCTTGAACTCACTTTCAATGTCTAGTGTCATGAAAATATACATACAAGTACATTGTCAAGATGGGACTTTGGCTAGTTCCTTGTGATCTCATGATCATTACTCATGCTGGGGAAAAATCTCATCACTGTGTTTATGAAATTAACAAAGTGTTCATTTATTTACTGCACAAACATGCCTTTTTCCAATTCAAATTCCAAAGAATAAGATCCCCCTGTCTATTTTCAGCAGCATCTAGCCTTATCCCAAAGTCTTGTGGTTTTGACTCAGTGATCAGATATTAACTGAAAATGAGATTTCTTTTTTAATAGCAATTTTAGCTTAAAGCAAACTACAAGTATAGTTCTGAATTATGTTACTTTTGCCAACTTTTAGCTCTCAAACTATAAAAGATTTTGTTTGCCATATTACCTCATTTTAAAGTTGTAAAAATATTTGTTAGAGGGATATCCCTATCAGGGATAAAAATAAGTAGGGTTCCAGTCTGAATCTGCTGATTGATTACTGTCATATAATTATTGCTATGTGTGCTGAACTACCAGAAAGGTTACACTCCTTTCTCATATTTGAACCTGTTTTCTCTGATCTCTCAAAATTTGCAGTGAGGTGTGTTGAACATTATGGGGTCAAATGCCTTACTCAGAAATCTCATAGCACTTGTACTGTGGCTATTTTGTAACTCAGGATCCCAGTGAGAAATCAGTGACTTAATCCCAAAAGGAAAATTTGAGTGTGTGATAAAGAAACCCATTTAGACTGTATGGGAAGGGTTAATGGAAATGAATGGCTAATGAAGACACCCCGGGGTGAAACACAAAGAGGAACCATTACTGCAAGCAGCTCTAGGGCAAGCAGAGAAGCTTGCAACTTTAAGAGATGTGGACTAAGCTGCCTCACCACAACTAGGGGCAAATTGCTCCCTAGCATGGAGGGAGACAGGGAAATGAGTATCCTGAACTGTCTCTCTTGCAGTTTTCTGAAGTCCTGATGTGGACTCTTAAGCCCAACCTGAAGCTAGAAGGTGAGAGAGCCTGATTTATGAAATTTATAGTAATTAATCTCCTGGGGTGTGTTAGGCAGGTTTCCATGACTTGGGATAATTCAGTTATAAAGAGAAAAGCCTTATATTTGCTCACATTTTTAGAGTTTCAGTCTACAGTCTATTGGCCCTCTTGCTTTGGTCCTGTGTCTTGGCAGGCATGCATGGCAGAGCAAAACTACTCAGGTCATGGCTGGGAGGCAAAAGAGGAAGAGAGGAAGAGACTGGCACTGGCCCCATAATGACCTTTACGGGCATGGCCCCAGTGACTGGAAGACCTCCCACGAGGCCCCCACATCTTGACATTTACACCATCTTCCAGTGTGCCAAGCCTTGAAGAATGAGCCTTTGGAGTGATTCCATATTCCAACTATAGTACGGGATAGAGAACAGAGTGATGAGTGGAGAGTGCTGGAGGACAGAGAATATCTAGCACAGTCATTAAAAAAGAATTTAAAAATATCACGTAGTTTTGGCTGAAGTTCATGGATGGACCTTTTGGAGTGTGAATCTTCCTAATTCCTCATTTCTAACAAGAAGCATTACCTTTCTTCTAGAGATATGAAAAGAAAAACTGAAGTCGTCTTTGATTCTTCCTTCTTCTTTTCTCTCTGGCTAAGCTAGGACCAGTTTCTCTACATGTTCTTAAAAGTGTATCTCTCATAGTGCATTTCTAGTGTACGTATGTTACTTCTACTGCTACCATTTTTGTGTAGGTTTTGGCTTTTCCACCTTATGTCAAACTAATTGCTTCTTGATAACAAACTGTCAAGAGCGTGGTATTCTTAAATCTCTATCTGCTTTCCCCAAAACCTGCACTGGTTCTCAGTTGCTGTGGACACCAACTGCAATATCATCTACCTAGGATCAGACTTTCTACAGCACATCCTCAACATTTGTAACTGATCATCGTTACTTCCTAATTATTCCTCCAACTGGTCTTTTACTTATTCTATCTGCTTATGGCTCTAATCCCTTTTTTTTGTTGATACTGTTTATCTCTCTTCAAAAGATTACCCTAAGTTCACTAAATCCTAAAATTCTATATTCTTTTAAAAACCTTCCATAATATCTAATCAGATTGTCCTGATACATTTATTATATGTATTTTTCCATATGCTTTGGCACCTGTTGGTTCTATAGTTATATACTGTTACTCTTGTGTTGAGAATAGAGTTTAGCCTTTATTTGTTTCACGAATTTTACATTACCTGGGATAAGTATAGAAATAATACTGACACATTGTTGTCTCACAATAAATTACTTTTGAATTAGATTAAATCCTTAAATTACATCTGTGTACTAGTTGGTTGTGTGTGTGGTTGGCTAATTTAGACCAACTCTGGGAGAATTAACCAAGCCCACACAAACATTGCATACTTTTGACTACTAACTTCTCTTTTAGGTATTTGCCATAGAGGAATAAATTAAGAATGAACTCAAATATTTAGCTTCATGGGCATCCTTAAAATGTTCTTTACAGTAGCACTTTCAAAAAACTATAAATGCTTTACAGTAATACAGGACCCAAGCAAGCTCTATACAATTTAACTTTTAAAATGAGGTTTATTATTACATTGACATAATAACAATAAATGACTTTATTTGAAGCAGATAATAAGGTCTTTATTTTTATTATGTTTTTGTAAAAACTAATGTACATTTATATACAAATGTGCATAAGTACATAAAATATACAAAAATGTATATGGTGTCAATATTGGCAATCTGTGGTGGTTAAGAATTTTGTTTGTTTCTGTTACCTGCATATTGTGATAATCTGGACATTGTCAAATACTTTAAATAACTAGAAGAGTTATGACACTTCTCTTAGTTATGGACTTTAACATGATGATGATCAAGGTAGCTGTTTCAATTAAATTACTTTGTTTTACTTGCTGAATGATTTAGTGAATTATCCATAGCAAATATTTGTAAATCACAGAGTATGCTACCTAAAACCCTGTATACTTTAAACTACCATTTTTACATCAGAATTTGCCTGTAAAACTGCCAAAATATAAAAGTTATATAGTATAAAATTTGAAAAGGGAAATAAAATTTTGAGCCAGAAGTAGCCATTTAAAATTAGCAGAAAAAAAAAAAAAAAAAGAAGCAAAAAAGGTTAGCATTACTTGGAGTCTTTTACTTGCCAAGTGAAGTAGTTTTGGGTTTCACAGAGCTGTTGTTTATGTAGGAAAGTGGCCTAAATTCCACTTACATGGCGGTACATGCATAATCTAAGACCTTAAGTACAGCCTGAAGGCATGGAATTAATAAAAGTGATGCAGACAAACACACATAGGCAGTATATCTGGAGGTTTAGATGCTATGTTCTAAAACTAAGATAAATCACAAATTGAATTACTTCACAAAATCATTTCAGTACGTAGAATAAACTCTTAACTGAAAGAATCAATGTTACCACCATTAACTACATAATTAAAGAGAGCTCTTAATTATGATGAGTATCTTCAAAGTAAGATTTTTACAAAGATACCAGTTTAAAAAGTGGGATCCGTGGGCCAGACAAAACAAATATAATAAGTGGGAAAATTTGCTTCCCAGAGGAAAAAAACAAAGAAATACAAATACTTCTAACCACACTTTGTGCTTTATCACACTAAGCCCAGAAGGAGGGAAATAGTTGATGACCATAATTTCCTGTGCCAAATTGGTTAGGATGAGGGCTGAGTAAAATACTACTTGGCTGCATATTGCTTCAAGCTGGGAAAAATGGACACCGTCGTCCAGTGGACAAGAGCATGTGTTCTTCAGTTCAGTATATGTGATTTTATTTATTTATTTATTTTCTTTACGTGGATACCAGGAACCGAACCCAGGACCTTGCGCTTGCCAGGCAGGTGCTTATGCTGCTGAGCTATATCACTGGCCCTATGTGGTTTTAAGTACTGGCTTTATTATGCCAATAGTACTCCTTCACTCCATTGTATATGTCTTCAGTGGTTACTGTGTGCCAGGTAAAATGCTTGGCATTCCTGGTAAATTAGGAAACAATGCCAGTATGTTTTAGATGCAGCTAGTCTGAAAGACAAGTATCAAATAACCAAACCAGAATGTCATCCTAAAGTAGGTGGGAGCAGGATACCATGTATGAAAAGCAATGGGCTGGATCGTAGAAAAACACAGACTACTACAAAAGTTTAGAGTAGCAAAATCACTTTAGAGATGTGGCTACATCCAGGTCACCAAGACATTTATCCTAGAACACATAAAAGCCACTGAAGATTTTTAAGCCAGAAAGTTGCAAGTTCAAATTTCAGTCTCTAAAGATTACTCTGACTACACTAAAAAAAAAAAAAAAAAATGGATTAAAAGATATTTGAGCAGTACTTGGAGAAGCCAAAGAAGTACAGTGGGGGGCTGGTGAGATGGCTCAGCGGCGTAAGCGCCTGCCTTGCAAGCGTGAGGGCCCGAGTTCGACTCCCGGATCCCACATACGAAAAAGGGGCCGGTGATATTGCTCAGCGGCCCGGGCGCCTGCTGGCGCGCGAGGTCCTGAGGTCGACCCCCGGTACCCACAAAAAAAAAAAGAAGTACAGTGGGGACATCCATGTAAGAAATAATTGTCACTGAAACAAAGAAGTGGTGGTAGTGAAGCTACACGAGCGTAGAGCTAATGAATTCTACATTTCTAGCTTTTACAAATGAATGAATGAGGGTGACAGTCACCAAACTAAGGAATTCATGTTGAGGACTAGACTTAATTGCATTTTAATTTGACTCACTTGAGTTCAAAATTCCTTTGAGAGATACAACTGTAAATGTCAAGCAAGATCTTGGATGTAAAGGCCTGGAGTTTGGATTAGAAACACTAATCCGATCCTCTGGTTGGTGGCTGGTTACTGAAGTCCTAGGCATGGATGGGGTACCTCGGAAGAAGAGAGTACACTCGGAAGAAAGGGAGTCATTGGATAAATCCTTAAAATACTCCAATGTCTTAAGGCTAAGTAGAGTCAGCAAAAGAGACTCTCCCAACAGCAAAGTAAGGGAATAATCTGAGAAAACCAAAAAGCCAAGAAAAGAAGGTGAATAACTGGATTGTTCTGGGAGCTCATGTTTGTTGAGGACTGATGACCATCGAGTTTGTAGCTTGTGAGTCACGTAAATGGAATTATGGGTCCACAGATCAGGTTGCCTTGGGTACCTATGAGGAAATAAATTCAAGTAGACAAGTCTTTGCTAGGCAAGGAAAAAAATAGGACGATCACTGGAGGAGGAGGTGGACTCCAAGTGCTTTTACATATGTTTCAGTACGGACAAGCATGATTCATTAAAAAGAGAGACGTCTAACAGAAAAGCAAAAGAGTAACCAAAATGCATTTGTCTGTTTGGTGCTACTACAACGGAATGCTGAATCTAGTAATTTATGATGAACAGAAATTTACTAACTCACAATTCTACAGGCTGCAAAGTCCAAGATCCAGGGGCTGTCATCCAACGAGGGCCTTTTTGTTGTGTTTCCCGTGACAGAAGGGCAAAGAGAGGGCTAGAGATAGGAGGAGATCAAATTCACAGCCTTTTATAACGGCCATTAACTCTTCGTGAAGGTGGAGTCCTCAAGATTTAATACCTCCCATTAGGCCCAACCTCCTGAGGTTGTTTCCTGGGATTTAATTTCCATCATGGGAGGAACACGACACCAACAGTAGCACAGAGAATGCTAATTGCAACTTCGGCTGAGTTACTTAACGTCTCTGCTTTGGTTTTTATAACTGTGAAATAGGGGAAGTAATGCCTACCTCGTAAGATTCTTCCGACAACTAAATAATGCGAGGTTAGAAGAATGCTCAGTGAAATTTTTGGCACACACAAAATGCATTTAATAAATTGATGCTTAACATAAATAGAGTTTTACATAGTGTCTTATACATATTAGATGCTCCAGAAATATTTATTAAATTTTGAATGAATATGATTCTGGTACATGATATCTGATTGTCCTGAATATACAGTGGTCTAATGCATATAACTGTATGTTGTGTTAAAGGCTCACCTCATATGCACAGCTGATGACGATGATATGTGTGATTCTTGCTATCATGTTCATGTTTGGGTCATTTTTGTTCACAGGGGACTATTTTTCTGCCTGGAAATAAAGTCCTAGAACATCCCTGCAATGAAGAGAATCCAGGAAAATTCCTTTTTGAAGTAGTTCCAGGTAAGATATTTTTCTGGTTTGGTTGAATTCTTGCTGATCCATGGTTGGTGAAAATGAAGACATGTCAACTAGGTTTTCTTCTTGAGTTATGGCTGAGAACATTCTTGAGAAGGCAAGTATCAAGTCTGGTTAGTGCTTACACAGATGATAACTTGAGGTTTGTTCACTGAATGTGCACACATGCGTGTACTCACAATCACATAACAGTTCCCTTTCCATTTGCCCACAAGACTCGAGTTGGCTGAAAGTCGTGATGAAGTATCTGTGAGGGGTATTGGAGAGAAATTTCATTTTACAGAGATCTTGTGAGAAAGTTGAGAATATGTTATAGTTAAAATACTCTGCTCAGCTGATTCACCGATGTATTTCCTTACAAAACTGCATCGTAAATGAGTCTTGGTATAAAAACAAAACATAAAACCTCTTTCAATGACTGACAAGCATTACAGTTCTATATTTCAATGTTGCTCCCAGCCAACCACTTCCGCAAATCTGGCTTATAGAGTGGAGAACGTCCCTGCCAGGTCATCAGATTTTGCAGTTACATTTTCTGCAACATCTGTTCATTTTTCCCCTACTCATCTGTACCCATCTCTCTTAGTGGACTCAATCCCCATTGAAATCTTTGACTAGCACAGCAACAATTTCTCTGAAATTTTCAGTTCTTCAGCCTTTCCTTACCCCTTCATGTAAGGAAAAAGGAGTTAAGAAAGTGGTTTTTAGAGTGTTGGCCCTGGCTGATCCAGATTATGTGATATTGATATTGAGTCAATCATAGTAAAGGGTGAGTGTGAATTTATTTGAGTGAGTAATATGGAATTCATGTCAATAATGCCAGCACAAAGACAGTCCATAAAACACATTTTCCCAAATGTTTAAGTACAAGGGATTTAAAATGTGAATGCATGTTTTTCCCCTCAATGAAAACAGCTGTAGCACTGAGTTCATCTGGCTCATGATGGAATCCATGACTAAATATTAATTGATGCAGCTGAAGTGGTACAGAAAGGTTCCTCAGATGCACTGTGTTGCTTCTCCCCAGAGAGAACATATTGCAAGAAACCTGAATCTTGTTTGCCTTATTAAAATCCTTTTATTCTTACTTCTTAGTGGAATACCCCTATGGAACTAGATTCCAGATGTTGCAAAGTCTTTGAAGTATCCGTAGAGGAAATTTCTTTCTTTATTTATTCCCAAACGTTAGTGCCTGTTGGAGTTTTCATCTCCAATAATACCGGAGCTCTACTTTCCCATTCTGTATGCTGCTGGCTGCACAGCTACCTCTGATGTAATATAGATGGATACATTCAAGACTGCTTGAGACGGCATTGTCTTCAAGCCCGGAAAGTCATGGATGAAACTTCCCTCCAACATTTTTGTTCTAGGATGTAAGTTTCACATGCAGAGCAAATGACCCAATGACTTTTGATGAGCAAGATTTAAAAAGTTTAAGGTTGTGTATGATGAATTCTGAAGGTTATCCTTTCAAAACATTTCTGGAGGAAGTTCAGGCTTGCTGCTGTAATTATGGTGGTAAATATCGTGTGCCCGTAGATCATTTGAAATAATGCTTTCTGAGTTATCAGTATGATGTAGTAGATAAATCTGGCACAAAGACAGTCAATAAAACACATTTTCCCAAATGTTATCCTACTTGGTATCCTCTACAATATGATGTAGTAGCTTCTAAGTTAGATTGTGAAATTCTGAATCATCTTAATGAAGTGTGAATAGAATTGCTTCACACTTCAAATGCTTCTTTGAAGGCGGAGCTGGAATACATATGGCTACACATTGAGAATCTAGAGTTTATGTTATTAATCTCAGTCATTGTGGCTTTATTTTAGCTGGACATGAGGATGGATTTTTCAGACAAATACTTCTGTACTTGTATAAGACTGTGAAGGGTCTATTTTGCATGGTCATCACCAGGTTTTATAAAATCAAGATTATTTAAGGGCAACAAGGCACTTATTTTATCTTTGTAAATGGGAATGACAATATGATATTCTCCAATTTTTCTGAATGTGTGATGGCTTGACATGAGAATCTGGGAAGTTCAAAAACAAGAGTCTGCCATTTGTCAGAATTTGTGGGAGGCAAGAAAGATTGCAGAACTGTGGTTGGTCTTATATAGAACCCACCTTTGTACACCCACTTATGTAACACATACTTATTCTACATTGACTTTCTCTGAAGAATTCTCTCAATCGCAACTTCTGAAAATCTATCCCAAAAATGATGCTACAGATCCAACTCACCTCTATCTTCATTGAAAAATATGTCAAGTCTAACCACCCAAGTTATATGAAGGAACATCAAAGGATAAAATACTTTCATCCCTCTGCCCATGATTCCCAACAAAACTGAAAGTCTCCAAAGCTCTTTGCTGTATATTCCAGCAGTATGTGTTCATGTACACAGGTGTGCATGTTTAAGAGTACTCTTTATTCCCATGTATACTCTCTGTCTTTACAAACTGTCCATGTAGGTAGGATATTTTTGTTGTTTTAGCTTTAGTCTGAAATATCCTATAATGTGCATGTAGGGAAAACCAAGAATTTTTAGTAGAATTGAGGGTCCTGGGTCTTTGGATATTACTTATTTATATTTGTCTACATATTATACATTTTTATTCAGGCTTTAGATGTTTATGAAAACCTATGTAGAAAAACAATCTACCACAATTCAGGATTAGTTTCAACTAGGTTCATTATTCCTTGAAAAGAATTATCTCTTTTTTTTTTTTTTTTTTTTTTGTGGGTACCGGGGGGTCGACCTCAGGACCTCGCGCACCAGCAGGCGCCCGTGCCTCTGAGCGATATCACCGGCCCCTTTTTCGTATGTGGGATCCGGGAGTCGAACTCGGGCCCTAGCGCTTGCAAGGCAGGCGCTTATGCCGCTGAGCCATCTCACCGGCCCCTGAAAAGAATTATCTCTTTGAATAATGCTGTAATTTGTAACATTTTACTCCAATTTTTTCCCATTTTCCCTACTTGTTATTCAAAAACATGTCAGACAAATTGGCAAATTTGAAGGCTTTGCTGTCAGAAATGCCAAATTTTAGACCAGAGTGAGCTTTTACAGCCAAATACTAAGCTATCGGGAAATGTGGTTGAGAAAGGAATGTTGGCAGCTCTTTAATGCATAGTCCGTCAAGAAAGAAAAACGCAGTTGTTCTCTTGGCTTCTTATAATGTGTTCTGGTTGCACATTTTTTTTTTGGTGATATTTGAAGAAATAAACAGAATAATTAAGGCAGCAATGATATCATAACTTTCCTTAAGAGAATAGTCTCTCAAGAGAAAAGATGAAAATGATGTGGGGGCGGGGCAAAATGCAGGAAGGACAACATGTGACCCCATCTTGACTACATCTTTCCTGCTCTTTGCCGTATCCCTAACTCCCAAGGCAGCACAGCACGACGTGCTGAGCAAACAGTTACTGAGGTGTGCGTGTCACCATACTTACGGAGGAATCTTGGTCATATGAAACTACATGCATGTTGCTATGTGGACCTCTTACTTCCTCCTGTGCAGGATCTTTCCTTCCCCTGGTGCAGCAAAGAATTTTCTTGTGACTGTAGTAATTGAAGTGGAGGGAGCTTCCTGATACATGTCCCTTTCGTACTCTGCTATCTTTCTGTCCGATGATGAGAGTAAGAGGAGGAGGAAGTTAGACCTCTTCCTACACAGATGCATTGTGGGAGCACCCCCCTCACTGCAGCCTTCTCCTAAGCTGACACTTCCGTGGGGTGTACTTGTGGTGTTCTCCGTGTCCCTGGGTTTGCCAATGCACTTCCCACAGTAGGGCTCGCCCAGCTTGGAGGTGGTTCTATTGATGCAACAGAACAAGTGAGCTTAAAATCTGCTGCTTTCTTTGTGCTTCTTCAGCAACCAAGAAACTCATGGTCCTTTCCTGCTAGGAAGGGGAGAGCAGGTTGTGTCACTGTTGCTCTCACCCTCATTCTGTCCTTTTCTCCAGGGGCATCAGCTGTGGGGCCCAGCTCCAGAAGCCACAGGGTCCCCACCTAGGAAAGGGGTGGTGACTGATCTGGCACATTTTACCATTTACAAGTGACACTCTTATGCTTTTCTGACCAGTTCTCCAAGTAGAGGAAATCTTTGTCCTCCCCTCCCACAAGAAGTAGTGTTTATTTACTTTTTACTTTTTATTTTTATTGGTACACGTTTATAGTACAAAATGTTCGCATTCCTCCTGGTGAAGTTGGCACGCATATATAACATGTCTTGATTCAGTTTTTTAATCCCCTTCCTTTCTGTCCTCCCAGTCCTTCATCTCTTGGTCTCCTTCACTTTTCCAAAAGATCTATCATTCTATTTCCTATTATTTGTCTTTTTTTGCTTTTTTAAAATTGTATTTCAGGTTTCTCACATAAGAGAAGAAAGTAATATTTAAGTTTCTGTGTGTAATTTATTTCACTTAACACTGTGGTCTTGAAAGGCATTCATTTTCCTACAGATGACACAATTTTGTCATTCTTTATGGCAGAGTAGTACTTCATTGTGTGTGAATACCACATTTTTCTTTATTCATTCATCTATTGATGGACAGATAGGCTGCTTCCAAGATTTAGCTATTATGAGTTGTGTTGCTATCGATGTGGGTGGTATGTATCACTGTAATATGATGACTTTAACTCTTTTGGGAAGATACCTGGAAGGGGAATAGCTGGGTCAAATGGAATTTCTAGTTTCTTTTTTTTTTTTTTTTTTTTTGTGGGTACCGGGGGGTCGACCTCAGGACCTCGCGCGCCAGCAGGCGCCCGTGCCGCTGAGCGATATCACCGGCCCCTTTTTCGTATGTGGGTTCCGGGAGTCGAACTCGGGCCCTCGCGCTTGCCGGGCAGGCGCTTAAGCCGCTGAGCCATCTCACCGGCCCTGTTTTTGTTTTTTTAAAGAACTTCTATACTGATTTCCATAGTTGCTATACTAGTTTACATTCCCACCAGCAGTGTAGGTTATCTTTAAACCTCTTTCCTCAAGTAGTTCTTGTTCTGTAGTCATGCCACCCCCCCCCACCAGTCAGGGGCTAATCCTTCTCTCCAGCTTTCTCTCAGCAAGCCTTGCAGGAAGGCGGCTCAGCACAATGTCCGTTGGGCTTCACAACTTAGAATGTGGGGTTTTAGCACCATTTCTTTAGGTTTGAGCCTTGGCAGAAATTTCAAATTAATGTGGAGGAAACTTTTGATGTGTATCTATCTGTGATTTTGAATGGAGAATGTTGGGGGCTCCCCGGGGCAAGTTCTCCAGGGAGACCATCTGCAGGACAGGCAGAAGCTACCTCACAGCGCCATTGCAGTCAAGGTTCCAGGTGATCTTGCGTGCAGCTCTGAGGCTGCGATGCTCTTCGGAGCATATATAAAAAGCATATTAGATCACCCTTCAAGTTTTCTTTCATTCTTTCTGTTTCCATAGTTCCTTTCTCGTTACTTATCCCCCCTTTCTTCTGCCTTCCCCTCTTTTCTTTTCCTGGGTAAAGGAAGAGGATAAGAAAACCTTGTGACTTAGTTATTATTGATTTGGGGGACTGAGCCAGTGTAGGGCTTACAGGGTCTGGAATATTATTGGGAATTGCCCTTGAAACCCATATGGGACCTAGCTTGGTTGGCGGATTGAATTCTAGCACATGGTTAACAGCAGGTGTGTTTGTGGGTGGGCACACAGTGAGCCATAGCTTGGCAGTGTGGAGAGTTTGGGGAAGAAGCTGAGAACAATTCCCGCAAGTTTATACCGCATGGAGAGAACTGGATCCCAGTAGTTTACTGTGGCAGAAACAACCACAGGTAATTCCTCCTCTTCTACATCCACACCCGGGAACACTGGCGAGTGTGTCTTCTCTCCACTTCATGCAGGCAGAATTTTGACCTTAGAAAGTGCTTCTTGAAGAACCATAAGCAGGCATCGTCATGCAGTACCTGCTCTGTGATGAGCTTAAACACAGAAATAGCTGCCAATGAGTGAAAAACCTACCCTCACGTCAAGAGCTGAAGCTCTCATCCTGAATGGATGAGCTGAGACGATACTAGTGTGTGCATTTAAGCTCAGAAAAATAGCTTCACGCGTTCATATTTCAGAAAATACACTCTGGCCTCTGACATACTGCAAGCTCATTTCAGAAAGAAAACTTGAAGGGTGATCTAATATGGTTTTTATTTGCCTGAAACAACGTAAAGCCCTCAAAAAAGGCAAGGCACCGTTTACCCTGCTTTTCACTATGACTCTGTTAAATATTTCCAATATCCTCAGTCAATCGCATATTGTTTCTGTAAATCTCAGTAAAAGTATTTCCATTCTGATTATTATCCATCAGGATTTCATAGAAGCCAAGTAAAAAGCTAGAGGTAATGGGTATTTAGAGAAACTAATAAAAACATTATGGATCTTTTGGCCAGAAAAAAAATGCATATATTAAGTAATAGTGTGCACACATTTGAAGGCTCAGAGGCTCCTTCCAACCTAGTCATGGAGTGTAGGGTAAGAGTAATAATTTAAATTTGGCACCAAAGACATGATAATTTTTATCTGTCTTTGTTTCTACCTCTATATTTAGCTATGTATTTCTATTTCCCTGTGCGTTTATCTATTTCATCTACGTACATGCATGAATAGACATGACACATTCTCCATTTGTAATTTCCCAGCATGCTGATCAATGTTAGGCCTTTACCTCTCTGATTCAGTTGCCCTCTTCTGCCCTGTGGCTCTGCGTCTCCACAGATCGGAGTCAGGCATTTATAGAAGCGTGTTTCCTGGGTGGAACAGTTCCTGGCCTACGAGCTGTAAAATTTTTTATTTACCAAAACTTGAATCTACTTAGATGGTCAGTGCTGCTGTGTTATATAATAAGCCCACTGAGTAATAATTGTCTGACAGATACTCATGGGTGTCTTGGGGAAAGAAAACCGCTTGGCCAGTTTTTGGGTTTTTGAGATAATTACATGCATCAGCAATGAAAGTTTACCATCTATGTCTGCATTTGCAGTGCCTTCTGACACTGAACAAATCATGCCTTTGGATATATTAACTTGCTGCTATTTAAAATGTAAGTCAGTATTTAGCATCTATTTTATATGAAAATGTAGGGATGTTTTGACCAAGGGTAAAACTTGGTCATTTTCTTAATCACTAGTTAAATATGCTGGTAAGGAATTTAATTTTACAACAGTCCCTTTGTCTTAACTTTTTCCTTTTCGCCTTAGTACCATAGGTTAAAAATCCATGTAATTATATTTGTTATCCACAAGCAACTGTGACTATTTCTTTTTCTGTCTGCCTAGGTCTGTGGGCAGCCCTGAAGTTTTTTGTTTTGTTTTGTGTTTTTGCTTAGTTTTAATGCGTGCGAATCATTTAGAGAATGTGCGTAGGAGATGTTTATGGTATGAAAACATCATTCTATAAACACTAGTAGTTCTGAACATGAAATAAATAAATGCACTGGTGAAAATCAGCATGTATTAGCTACTATGTATTCTTTCATTTAAAGTAAGTTTTTGAGATTTTTGTTTCCAAATTTCTTTCCTTTAAAATACCTTGGAATATACACTTGAAAGAGACTATTAACATGGTACAATGAGAGTTTTTCAATATTCTAATCCTTTGAAATTTTGACTAACAAGCATTTGCAGTATTTCTGAACCCGTTGACATGTATCACATGGTCACATATGAGAAGAGTCCGTGGGCGGAATGGTGTCTTGTGATGTCTATAGACAAGCTGATCTATTCCCCATCCCTACATGCTAGATCAGGGACCTGCAAATATTTTCGGGAAGGACCGAAGAGTAAATGCTATAGGCTCTTCAGGCCATAAGGTGCCTGTTACAATTGCTCGGCTCTGCTGTGGCAGCATAAACAAATGAGTGTGGCCATGTTCCAAAAACACTCGCGCCGGTGAGATGGCTCAGCGGCATAAGCACCTGCCTGGCAAGCGCGAGGGCCCGCGTTCGACTCCCAGATCCCACATACGAAAAAAGGGCCAGTGATATCGCTCAGTGGCACGGGCGCCTGCTGGCGCATGAGGTCCTGAGGTCGACCCCCGGTACCCACGGGGAAAAAAAAAAAAAAAACCACTTCATTCATGCTCACTGAAATATGAGTGATACGATTTTCAAACATCAAGAAATATTATTTCTCTTTTAATTTTTTTACAACCTCTTAAATTGTAAAATATAGGTATGGGCTAGATTTGGTCCACGCACTAGATTAAAAAAAGCAAATCTATGAAAAGCAGGCTGAAGATACCAATATAAGTCACTAATCCCCACTGGTGCCACCACAACCAGAATTAGAACTCTGAGACTGTCTGTCTCGCTGGCCGTGGCATCCCCACTTCCTCCAGATCAGGATTCAGAAACCATTTTCCAAAATTCTTACTTAGAACCACCTCCCAATAATATACTTTTTAAAAATCACGATGAACCTGAAAAGTATTAATGACCAAACTGAAAGTCTCCCTTAAGCCTGGTCTTATGTCATTTAGCATTCTAGATCCCAACCAAGGCTGAAATCTCATGTGTGACTTTAAAATAATGAATACCATTAATAGAAGACTGGGTGTGCCAGCATGAAAACCATCCCCATACTTAATTCAGTCCACATAGGTTCAGGGATTTGTTCATATTCCGAGCTGGAAGCATCCCTTGCAAGATCAAATGAGCTTGGATTACCTTCTAAACTTTCATTTCTACAAAGCACAGGAGCAGCCTATGCTGTGAAGCATCTCATAGAAAATGAAAATACTTTGTTTACAGAGAGAATAAGCCAAGGTAAAGTTATTCTCTCGGAGGGTGGTTTATGTCACCAACTACTCATCTATTAATATCTCCTGTCCCCCCAGCCACTTTTAGCACCAGTATGAGAAGAACTCCCATTATATATATATATATATATATATATATATATATATATATATATTATGTATGCAGAAAATGGTAATCTATACAAAGCCTGCCATATATAAGACCTATATATGTATACATGGCTCATATAACTTGTGATAGATTATCGTTTTCTGCATTGCTAATCAGGGGTACAAATTCATTGTTCTAATAAATGCTAAAACCAGGCTTCACAAAAGCACAGCATGCTACAGCCTTCTCACACAAGTGAGAATATAGATAGATTTAGTATTGAGATTTCTCGAGGCCAAATATCCAAAAGTTAAGAGAAATAAGAAAGACAAGGAGAAATGAGATGGCGAGTTGCCAGGGCAGCGAAAGCTGTGTTTCCTTTTCTCTCCTTGGTTCTGAGATTTCTCGTACTGTTCCTGGTCTCCTGCTCTTAGAAAATTGTAAGAATAGAGACGGCTTTGTTCCTGCCTTTCATGAAGATGAACATATTGAAGGATATAGCCACCAAAGTAGTAACGAAGAACATGTGAGCTAGCAATTGAAGCTGCCCAGAAAGAGAAAATGTATTTTATATTCGTTACATTTTTCCTGCAAATTGGCCTTGAATTTAAATTTTTTTCTTAATTTTGTTCATCAGGGTTTGTTTCATTTTGATTTTGATATTTACCTAAAGGAGCGAGACTGGACATCGAGCCTTCGGATTGTTGTTATTGTCTTTTCTCCCCTTTCTTTTATGCCAGGGCTAATTTCTTTTGGGAGCACACGTACTTCTGTGCTGCATCTAGGCGGGGGTGGAAACCCAACTGGAGCCCTGGTTTGTCTCCTCCAGTGGCCCGAGGCTTCTCTGTGGTGATCTACCAACTTATCACTCAGGGCACAGAGGAGCAAGTGGTGTCCAGATAGGAAAAGAAAGCTCTGGAAAACAGTGAGTGTGGGGGCAGGACGTGAGGTGGGGTCCATCTGCCCACCACAAATCACATTGCCCTCTCCTGACTCATGATTCCCAATGTGTCACTTGCTTATAGGAGTCATATGACAAAACTCTCCCTGGGGACTCTTTGGCCCTAATCCCTGGGCTGTGGTTTATCATAAAGGGTTCTTTGAGATGTGAAAGATACATAATTCATTTCACTGTGACCTAACTGATGAAAATCAATTATCATTTGAACGGGTGATTTATTTTGTATTTTATTTTTGATCTTCCTATTTTTCATGGATAATCTTACTGCCACCTTGCTTTTATGAAAACTCTAACTTCCTGATACAAAGTATACACAATTAGTCATATCTTCCGCTTGGTCCTCTTTCTTTCCTTCTGTTATCCAGAGAACAGTATCTTGTCACTTTCCTTCTAAACCCAGTTCTTTATCTATCTTTGAACTCCCTCCAATCCACTTCAAGAACCATAACTATTGATTGTGCTGTTTCCATTTTGTTATAGAGCTTTGACTTCCATTTCATATTATTTCCACAGGCTGAATGGTGTAGACTGGAAACTGGTCTTTATGTTGAAAAAGCAAATTAATCTCATACATCCTAAGTTAAAAATTATGAACATTCAATCACGATACTACTACTATCACTTTAAAACATCTCTTGATCACCTTCCCCATAATCATCTCGTATTTCTCATTTTTTTGCAGCAAAACTCCTCTGTGCTGTTCTACACACTTTCTATTCTTGCCTTCGCTACTATCTATTGTTATCCCCCTCTACCAGATTTTTTATTAGTCATCAACAAGCTTCAGTTCTCATAATCACTGCCCAGTTGGAATAATTTGACACAGCCGATCACTGTCTCCTCTGGACACACCTTCTCCACCCGGCCTCTCCAGCACCGCGCTTTCCTGGTGTTCTTCCTGCTTCATTGTCCGTGTCTCTCAGTTGCCATTGTTTGTTGAACCCTTTGCCTCGCTTCCACCTGATGCAGGGCCCTTTTTGTCCCAGAGAATTGCTATAAACTCCTCGCTTACTCTCAGGCTCTACTCTTCTCCCACTCTGTTCGAGCCAGAGAGAGATTTTTTAATACACTTTATTTCTAGAGCAGTTTTAGGTTTATAGAAAAGTTACACGAAGGTAGAGGGAGTTCCCATGTTTTACTATTCAAATCAGGTCAGGAAAACTCATTATTTCTTAAAGTCTTACTACCACCTGCAAAGACTGCGTAGACTATTCCTCAGTAAACTTTATTCTTCTTCCTTGGAACTCTAACCGCACTGGCCTGCTAGATTCTCACGTGTACCATCCTTCGCTCTGGCCACAAAACATTTATAAACGTGTTTTCATCTTTTTAGAATGCTTCCTTCTCATCATTCCCAAATTCTTAAAATAACTCCAAATCATCCCTCAAGTAGCACCTCAGTTTTTGCTTCCTCAGGGAAACTTGCACTTGATCTCCCTTCCCAGGACAGCTTAACCCATTCGAAGGCCCGTGATCTATGGCTTGTCTTGTTTCTTATACAAAGAATGTCTTTCTCCCCCATAAGAATGCTAGTTCTGTGAGAGCTGGAACACTGTTTTGCTCACTATCTTACCTTCTGTCACACTTATTGAATAAATATTTGTCAAAGCATAAAAGAGAAGAAGAAAGGAGGGAGAGAAGACACAGCAAGTCAATATAATGTAGAAGTGGGTAGCTCCTAGGGTTGAAAATCAGATGTCTTAAATGCTACACTAGTTCAGGTGCAAACGGAACATTTAGTAGGAATCAGCTGTAGGCCAGACATTATGTACCAAGTATCCTCGAGGAGCTATGGTTTATTATCCCTTTCAACATCATTTAGAGATAGCGTATAAGAATATTCTGGGAAACACCAATCAAGTCCATTTTTGAAGCCGTCTTCCACTTAAGGAACTAATAGCAGGGTGAGAGGGAGAGGACTTTGGCTCTTGCTGTCAGTTAGGCAGGTTCATCTCATTGTCCTAGCATCCGTGTTCTCATCGGTGAAATTAACACGACACCGTGGAAGTACCAGATGGGACCATGCATGTGGCTGCCTGTAATCTAGTGTCACCCAAACGAGGATGGTTATTTCTATAAAGTAGCTCTGCTGGTCTACCATTGCTATGAGTCAAATTTGGGCTCTCCTCACCTCTCTTTAAAGGGCCCCTCATTATGTCTAATGTGTTGGAATTCAATAATAAGTCTTAGTGACATCCTTCTCCATCATTCTTCCCCTAGTTGATGTGTGAAAATCAATTGGTGTGAAAGCACTCAAACGGACAGGACTGGGGGGATCTGTAGGCTGTTGTCAGAAAGGAAATGGAATTCATTCATGTGACTGTTCACTTCCTTCTCCGGGTCCTGAAATCCAGATCTGAGCAATGAATGAACCCTCTCTTCAGTTAATATGAACTGCCACTCCCATGTTAATCTATCTGTTCTGCCCAGCCCATTGCTACTTTTGGACCCTAGTGGATTTGGGTGCTGCCGCCTTTGAGATAAATGGCTCCTCTTGCTCTTCCTGGCAGCCAGCAGTGCCATTCCATCAGAGGTCTGGAAGATAAAGCCTCAAGGGCATCACTGTTGCTACAGATGAGGCCACTACTGATGGAACTAATGATGCATGGGAAATGGTAGGCAGCAAACTCGTTGTGTGCGCAACCTAATGGCCAGTGACTTAATTACACAGAAAAAGCCAGGCACAATGGCTTGGGATATTAATTGTGGCTGAAAATCCCATCCCCACCTCCCTCAAAAATAATTGGGAGCAGCAAGGAGATGATAACATCCCACCTTTTCAGCTGTCTGAGCACTGGAGTTTGACATGTTTCCCCTTCCATGGCATTTGCAAATTCATACTCACCTTCAGGTTACTTATTTGAAAATCTGAAAAAGCTTAGAATCTTGGCATCTGTCAACGAGGTAAAGAAATTGCACTGATAGGGTCAGTGGAAAGGGTCTGCAGCAAAGGGAAGAACGATGGCCCGCACTCAGCAGTGTGGCTTACGCAGCGCACAGGGTGGATCCCAAATGAGTAGCCTGTCTGCCAAGCTGAGCTGGACCTCTAGCAAGCACAGTATATCTCGGGGGAAACTGATAATTAGAGCCATGCCTTTCCAGCAAAATATGTCTCCAGGATTCCTAGCCAAATAAATACTGAGAATTACTTTCAAGTGGGCTCCTAAAATGCACCTGATAAAATCAGATCCTATCTTTATCTGCAAATAAAAACAAATGAGGGAATGTAGATCTTTTTTCTGCGTATCTCCATAAGAGTTAAAATAAATCTTTATAATGTGCTCCTTTTATAATTTCCTGCTTTTGAAAGGACTGCTTGAAGTTAAAATATGTTCCAAATTAGAGTTAATACATTGTTTCATTAGAAAACAATAAAGAAGTAGCTCTTTGGCATTTTCTGATACCTGTCATGTACATCATCGAGAACTAAAACACATAGCAGAAATTATAAAGCTCGGACTCCTCAGAGAGATGAGCGTCCATGTTTTTAGATGTGGCTAAAACTGCACTGAGGAGGGCTTGTGTACGCTTTCCATTTTAGACAGACTTGGAATCTGGATCAGATCTCTTGCTTTTCAAAGTTTTACAAGTTTTGTTCATTCATGTGAACTCCAGGCTGCATTAAAGTGTTTTTTGTAACTGAGGGAGTTGTTACTTCCTCTATTTTCCCTAGTTTACAGATTTAAATACACTAAAAGTTTGTTTCCTAGTGTTTGTGTGATTTCCTATTATTGTCTTTATCACTCTATTCCAGACATGAATGACCTTTGAAGGAATCAGAATAAGTCTGAAATTAAGGCGAAAAATTATATAAGGTATATGAAAATGAAAATTAATAGATCTGTCTCTCTCTTATTTTGTGAAAGTTGAAAGGAACCCCAAGGAGAGTTTTGTTCACTTTGCAGTTGAAGAATTGTGTCCCAGAGGGGTCATCATGGCCGACGTCAGAGAATTTCCTAAATTCCCAGTTGAAAAGTCCTCTCACTCTTCTATGTCCTCTTTCATTCTACTAGAATTAAATTTGCTTGAGTTTGTCAGTTTTAGTGGCAAAAGTACAGCCATCCTAGTCCACTTGAGTTTCTAAGTATAATAATGACAATTTGTTATAAATAGCAATACCTACTATTTGCTGTACTCTATGTGGTAAGTATTTTATTAGATTCCTTCTGTGCACTATTTTTAAAATTTTCACCACTATATGAGTTGAATATTTTTTTTCACATGATGAAGGTAGGTTCACAAAGTTCAAGCAACATTCCAAAATGACAAAATTACTGATGGAGAGGCATGGGTCTCAGATCCAAGTTATCTTTTTTAAGTTACTTACGTTGAAAGGTAGAAAATGATTAGAGAAATTAAAATTCTGTTCTTCAGTAAAAATGTTTTTGAGTTCTTATTAGACTTCTGGAACATGGTATCTAAGGTTAGCTATCGATATAGTTTAATGATGAAAATTTCTTGTTATTTTTACATATTGTGTTAACAGGGAACTTCTCCTGTTGGACATCAGAAATTTCTCGTTGACAAATTATTATTCAATGTGACCCCCATCCAAATGGTCCCCAGCTAACAATGGTTTGACTTTACCATGATGCCAAAGCCATATGCATTTGGTAGAAGCTGTGCTTGGAATTCAAGTTTGGGTTTCTTCTGGGCTATGCTCATGTCACGTATGCTATTTTGAATTTATGATGTGCTTATCAGGGTGGAGTCCCACTGTAAGTTGAAGAGTATCTGAAATAGATTTTTGAACAGATTCTTACTCTTGATGCCAGTATTTAATCTGGTTTATCTGGGGTTGCAGATATAGTTCAGTGGTAGAGTACTTGTCTAGCATGTGTGAGGCCCTGGGTTCAATTCCCCAGTACCACATAAAAATACATGAAATGTAAAATCAACAATTTTTACTACAGTTAAGAATTGTGCAACCATCACCACTGCAATTTTAGAATACACTCTTCACCCCAAAAAGAAACCTCATACCCCCTGGTAGTCACTTCCTGTTTAACCCAGGTGTTAGATAACCATTAATTTAACTCCTATCTATATAGATTTGCCCATTCTGGACATTTTGCATATATGCAGTCATACAATATATGGTCTCTATGACTGGCTTTATTCACTTAGCATGAAGTTTTCAAGGCTTAACCATGTTGTAGTATTATCTATAATCTGTTTTATTAACATACCATTTTTATTTATTTATTCATTAATTGGTAGAGATTTCACTTTTTTCACTTTGAGGCTATTTTGAATTATACTGAGATGGCAGGTCACTTTTAAGCTTTGGTGTGGGCAGATGTTTTCAAGTCTTTTGGGTATATATTCTAGGAATGGTATTGCTAGGTTGTATTATGACTCTCTGTTTAACATTTCGAAGGGCTAAGATGGGGTATTTTCCAAAGAGGCCATAGTTGAATACTTCAATTTCTGCATATACTCACCAACTTTTATTATCTCTGTTTTATATTATAATCCCCTTTGTGGGTGTAATGTAATATGTCATAGTGGTTTATTTGCATTTCCTTAATGCTAATTGATAATGAGTAAGTTTCTGTATGCTTTTGGCAATTTGTATATATTCTTAGGAAAACTGTCTTTTCAAATCTTTGAACTATTTTTAAAAGCAATTTTTTATTGCTGTGTAATAAGAATTTTTATGTATTAGGAATATAAAACTTGCAAATATTTTCTCTTATTGCATGGGTTCCCCTTTTATTTTAAGGATGTCCTTAAAGCTCAAACATTTTTCATTTTGATGAAATCCAAGTTATCTACTTTATTCTTTGTTCATTTTATGTTGTATCTAAAGACATGAAGGTTTATTTCCATGTTTTCTTCTATAAATTTCACAGTTTAGCTCTTACATTTATGCCTATGATTTATATTGAGTTAATTTTTGTGTCAGTATGAGGAAAGAATCCAACTTCATTTTTTTTTCATGTGACTATCTAGTTATTCCAGCACCATGTGTTAAAATAGTCTTTGTTCCCGCTGGATTGTCTTAGCACTGTTTTCATAAATTATGAGGGTATTCCCTCTGGTTGATGGTCAGCTGCAGATAGCACAAGACCAGGCATGTTTCCAAGGATGCTTCATTCTTTAATTTTCAATAATTCTCTTGTTTGCCTCTTGCTATTTCAGCCTTGGGGAGGATGCCCAAGCTCTAGGCTGGGAACACCCTGCATTTGCTTTTGATGTTATTAAAGCCTTGAAAATAAAAGGAGCATTTAGAGGCTATGCCTCACCTGCCTGGCTCTGATGAGTGATTTTCTTGTTGTGGCCCCCTGCCCCTTTCCTAGCTTTGGATCAGGACTATTTGGGCTGTCCACATGGTAATCCTCTTGCGTCCCTCCCCTTCTCCTGCCTCCCTGCTACGCTGGCCTTAATATTTCAGCCTTTCCAGACCTCTTCTATGTATTTCCTTCTCTAGGGAGTTCATATACTTTTAAATGAATGAAAAGCTCAGCCCTTACCGGAACGCAAGGCACCATCTTTGAATCCTGTACCTCCTCCAAGCGGACATCCAGTCCTACACCGAGCGGTGCTGACCCTGCTTCCAAAATGCATCCCCACTCTGTCTTCGCTCCATCTCCCGTGTCTCTGTTTTCACTTAGGTCCTGTCATCTTCTTGGATTTCTGCCTTTAGCTTTCTGGAATCCATGTTTTCACTGAAATTCCAGAAAGATCATTTTAAAATGATCATTTTTAAAACCAAGTCACTGGCTGTGTGAAGCCCCCAAAAGCTTCTGCTCACACTTAGCAACCAAGCTCCAAATCCACACCACAGGCCTGCAGCGCCCCTGCCATGACCTTGGTGCACACAGAGTTCCAGCCACGCTGGCTTGCCGGGGAGTCCATGAATGTCCCGGGATTCTCCATGTGGGAGGCCTTCTGCGCACGCTGGATCCCTTCTGTGAATGCTCTCGCCCTGTTTTATTTTTTACCCTTTCTGGCTGTTTTTTTTTCATCCACGTCTTAATTTAAGTATCTTCTCTCAGAGGAGACCCCCTATTGAGAGTAACCACCTCCAATCTGATACTCTTTGTGAGTCATCTTGTTCAAGCTATCACAAAACTCTATTCTAAATCTAATAACTTTTTAATTGCTTCTTACCTGTTTTATTCATCATATTCTGTGTGCAACTCAAAAGTTGACGCTCAATAAAAGAATAATCGAGTATGAAGATTTTCTTATCTTCATCTTTCATTTTCTCTATTCATCCTTCTTTCCTTCATGTGAGTGGAAGAAAATGTTATTATTTGTATATTTTTTTATCCCTGGATTAGTCTGTCTCAACCTCATCCACTGTCATCCTTGGTTCAGAGAATTTTTGAAATACATTTCTACCTTTAAAATGTGTCTCATTAGTGCTACACTATCCCAGAAAGATGATGTAACAGATTCTCTGTGCCCAAAAGAGTAATGGTAACAGCCAACTTTTCTGAGGTTTATTCTATTTACTATGCTCAGATTCTTTAACCATGACACAAGAGAGGGCCATTGTTATCTTCATTTCACAAAAATCCCAGAAGCTTCAAGATTCAGTAAATACCCTAGGTAACCAGCTAATAAAATGGCACAGGCAGGCCGTCTTTCACAGCACTATTTTGCTTTTCTTTCAAAAACAGCTGGGGCCGGTGAGATAGCTCAGCGGCATAAGCACTTGCTGGCGCGGGAGGTCCTGAGGTCAACTCCCAGTACCCACGTTAAAAAAAAAAAAGAAAAACAGGTGAAAAGCCAAGATACCAACAGGAGGTTTACCTCTCTTCAGCACCAGAGAGGTGGATATTTGTTCCCCAAGAGCAGCAAAAGAACAGAACAAAGCTACAGAAAGCAGCCTCAGACTGAAGATACTGCTGGCGTGGCTTTTGTTGTAAGGAAAAAAGATGGGAGAATCTTGAAGAATATCTTTGGTGATATTTTATTAAATGACTCAAATACAAAGAGAGATTTTAAAAGTAAATGGCGGTTTTGTTTCCATTTTCAATAATGTCTGAAAGAAACTGAGTGATGTCAATACATGACTAAAACTCTGGCCATCTGCGGATGACTTCTTACTCTCATTATTTAGATTCAGTTTGGTACACTGGGCGTGCATGTGGCTTGGAGACAGGGACAGATGCCGAACGGCCAGCTGATGGCTGCAAGCTTCATGGGCAGAAGAAATACCCTGGAACAAGATGTGGGTCACTGTCTTTCCCTAGAATCAGAGGGAGGCCAGCAATGGCAAACCTGATGAAACTGAGAGGGAGGCTGAATTTGTTCCCATGTCCAGTGACATTTTGGGGCATCATTTAACAAAATCACAGTTACATTCCATGAGCACAGGAGAGGAAAGAAGTTTCCTGAGGAATCATTTGTTTTTCAGGCGCTGCTGTTTTCCTTCAGGTTTGATGTGGTGGTCACATGTTAGCAAGGCAGCTGCACAAATCCATGGGGTCTGATTATGCTGTTCAAAGACCAAAACCGAACCCAAAGATCTCTGTAAAATCTCTCTTTTCAGATAAGGGAATTATGGAATGAATGGCAGTGATTAAAAGTCTACATTCTGTTGGCCCACTTGGGGGAAAGTGGAGAAGTTGAGTGGGGAGCTGGGGGTTCACCCAGGCCAGTTGCCACGTGACTCTTGGAGTCCGTGGGGAGGACACCAGCTGCCACCATTTGGCAGGGCTTGGTCACCGGGCACAGAGTGTGTTGTCCTCAACTTTGGTTGCAGAAGCTGGCAGCTGACTCCAAAGCCGGCTTTCTCCTAGACGAGATCTGCAGTCATCAAGCAGAGCCATTGGCGATGTCTCTCTTGTCAGGCAGCAAGAAAGCGAAGAGAAAAGGAGGGAGGGCAGAGGAAAGTGGAAAGAAGAGGAAAAGGAAGAAAGAAATACTGATGAACTCAGCTTGTCTACTGGGCTGAGCTTGAGACCAACTATACTGTGTGGTTGCATGGAACAGGCACTTTGCGTTCCGGAATCGAGTAATTGAAAAATCACTGTGAGTGTAGGAGAAGAGAGTGAAAAGTGTATTTGTGTGTATCTGTGCAGATATATAGAGGACACAGACAGAATAATGGATGCACATGTATATAAGGTTAACTTACTGAATATCTACACCAGGCAAAGAGGTGTTCCGTGTTTACCTAATGCCATCAGGGTCTGCAAGTTCCAGGCCAGATTCAACTACACAGTGAAAGCCTGCCTCAAAAAACAAAAATTGAAAAAAAAAATTTTTTTAAATGCCATTAGGGTAATGCTTTGAATTGATTCAATTTCTGGATATGGTTTATGACAAGATTCAGTCCCTGATTTGTGTGACTCCAAAGCGTGTGCTTTTGTTCAATGTTTATATATTTTCCATTGTTCGTTATTTTCTACTTAATTTTACATTGCTGGCTAGCTTGTACCTTTCTGATACTGTGTGTTTGCTTTTTTGGTACTAAGTATCTAACCCAGGGCCTTGTGCATGCTAGGCAAGCACTCTACCACTAAGCTATATTTCTTAGGGAGCAAAACCAATGTTTTCACTTTTGTTATATCATATTAGAATTTTGCATATCATGTACAAAGAAGGAATAATCACTTTTTTGACCTTTAGCATATTGTTTAAGTTTGTTAAAAGGTAAATATTTTGTGGTAAAGTACACTTGAAGTTTCACAGAAGACATCTAAGTTATTTAAAATTTTATAAACTGTAGGATGTACATGAGGCCAGGGGGTTAAAATCCTGAGTATATAAAGTGTGCACGATCAGACACCCTGGATTTCAGTTAAAACGAGAGATTCTGACTCTCTAAGCAATGCTGGATGTTTCTGAAATTTGGATTCATTGAGAGGCAAAGGAAGACAAAACAAAACAGCTTTGTGAATCACAGTATATGACTACCTAGCTGAAAAAATGCATCGAGCTACTTAAATGGACATCACTGCCTTTAAGAAGATATTTAGGAAAATAAAAGGAATCTGGCATCTTGGAGGTAAACTTTATGCAAGTCCAGGGTTTGAAAGGGTCAGAGAAAGCAGACACACATAGGCGAGAAGCCTTACTGCAGCCCCAGATCTTTATTCCCTCCGTCACAGAGGCGCACAGCCAGCCAGGACTGAGGGCAGGTGGCACGAGGGTGCTGTGGCTGTACGTCCACCACGCTCCACATTCAAGTAAACACCCCAAAACTTGATGGAAAGGAACCTTAAATCTACTTTAATTATATAGTAGCCAAATCTCTTAGAGATACCACTACTTGATTATCATTAATTAGCAACTACTAGGTAGTAGCATAGCTCCTAACACAGCAATATGATGTGGAGGATGAGAACTAATTGATTGCTTAACTTCTAGGGTCCTTTCCAGCACTTACATCCCAAGACTGACCTATCCTCGGTCCTAGGAGCTATTCATTTGTTGTTCTGTGGGTGATTTTCTTCCTTGATGTTTAAAAAGAAACCTCTCCCTTAAGGAGCCCATTCTTGGTGGTCCTGTTGTACTGTTTTGATTATTGTATATGAATTCAGCATGGTCCAAATAGTCACAGAGCAATGGAAGCCATTTTTCACTTGAAAAATGCTTTTCATTTTCTTGAGACCCCAGGGTCCTTTCCTTGTACACCACAATTCAAGCACATTGGCGTTGAGCGTCAATCCTGGAGTGGCAGGGAACCTGGCTTACATTCCTTGCAATGGTTATTCATTTGTCTTTGAATCCCATGGCCCCTGAATCTATGGATTGTTAGATTTCTGTTTTTAATCTGTCACATCCTTACTCTGTATGTGTGAGCGAGATAGGGCCAAATCACAAGATAAATGAATAGGATTTTCTGAAAGCAAAAACAATCAGTGCTCTCAGAGCAGAAATTCAATGAGAGTGTATCTTTAGCTTATTGGTTATTGAATGTATGCTAATATTGAGAGAGAGAAGAGAGAGAGAGAGAGGAGAGAGAAGTCCCCAGGAGAGATTGCTAGGGGCTGAAAGATTGCCTGAGTGTTAACGTTGAGGTTCCTGCCTCATAGGACTCCAGAACAACCTGCAGCAAAGGAGTACGCATGTTTTGAATCATATTTCATATTAGTTCAGGGATATTTTCCATTCTATAGTACTGTTTTGCTACATAGTGATTCTTGAATCTCTTTTAAAAAATGCCTTTCCCCATGCATGCCATACATAACCTTTTATTTTAGAGAATTCTTAATAGAAATTCCAGTCATTAGAGGGAGTTAGCTACGTGGTAAACAGTGTCACATCCGAGGTTCCATAACCCAGCTAAACAAGTCGAAACAGGCCCCCCATTTTCAGAAGCTTCCCGGTGCTTCAATGAAGCTCGATACTCCCCATTATTAATTCTAAACAATGTTTAAATTTAGAAGCGAGATTAAAGCAAGGTGCATGTATCCTTAAATGCTTGTAACTTTCAGATACAGGTAAATTGGTGCCTAGGAAAAGGAGGAAGGGGCTTATGAATTCCATAGCACTTCTCATGTGCCTGCCAGCTACTGCACAGTACGGAAAACACAGAAGTGAATCACAAATGGTCCTCACGTGGCTACGCCAATGTGAGAGTTGGCTACGCCGATGTGAGAGTGAAACACGGAGAATAGCCTCCGTGCAAAACAATGCCCTGCAGGGGCCTTGCAAGGAGAGACCTGGGGAACTGGCTGGAGGCTCCAGCCTCACGGGATGTGTGACCTCACATCCCGCAGGCTTTTCTAAGCTGCCCAGGTCCCCAGTCTGATGCCAGGCACTGCCACTGCAAATGTTGCCTTCCCTTGGGGACTGAAAGTCCTGTAGACTGAGAAAACTCCATGCTAACGGCCCTTTGATGTAAGTTAAAGTAAAAGTAATTTCTTTACTCATGTGTTTGTTCTCCTGTAGCTTTGGAAATTTCCTAGGGGCAGGGAAAGGGAGGTAGTGACAGAATACTGCAGGTATCTGACTTTTCTACTCAATGTTTTTCTCAAGTGACAAACTGGGTATAACCTAGGGGACTGGGGCTAAATCCCTCCCTGTGACGTGGTGGTGCCCAGTTTCTCAGAACGGACAGGCTAAGCTGGACGTCCGCTCCTCTGTGAAGAACTGGCACTTAGTGCTGTGTGCATGACATGGCGTGTGCTGTCCTCCCACATTTATGGACTGGGTCGGCTCCCATTTCCTGCCTCTCTGCATCCTGCCCCATCCTTTAGGCCCAGTTACCCATTGGGAAAACTCACAGTAATCCACTCCTGAAGCACCCAATTTCGAGATAGGCATTTTTTTCTTATTTTTCTTTTATTTGATTTTAATTTTTTTCTGTATATAATTTCTTTTTCTTTCTTTCCTTATTTATTTATTTTTAAAAATTCTACATCCACTTCATGTGCTAACCTCTTAAACAGATCCTGAGGCCCTAGGAGGAGGGGCTATGTGTTGCATCTGGTGTACAAGCGTGGACGGGGAGGCTCTGGGTTTCTGTGATTTTCTTGTTTTAATGAGAAACCGGCAGTCGAGGCCTCAGGGGCGCGCTGTGTGTGCGAGCAAGGCTGCCGCCGTGCAAATGCAGGTGAGAGTAGCTGCTTCTTTGTCATGTAAAACCATTATGAACAGCACTAGAAACATTTTTTCCCATTTTTAAGAAAATGCCTAGAGCAAATCACTTTTTAAATATAAGCTTTTTCATTTTCTGCTTTTCTTATCTCTTATCGTCAGTTTGTGTTTCAGTTATATTTTAAAATATGACAATATTAAAATATTTCCAGAAGAGAAAAGATCTAGTGCCACTTTTCAAACAAATCTTGTTTGCTAAATAATCTTGGCAGATATTTTTTGTGCTTATGTTGAGCAGCAGGAAAAAAAAAAAAAAAAAGCACAAAACAAAACCAAAAACAAACCATAAAAACCCAAGTACAAACCAAAAAACGCAACATTAAAAAGACCCCAAATGGAACATCTGTTGTTTAAATTTGGACTCTAAAATAGAATCATTTTTTTTATTTGTTTTTAAAAATTTTTATTTCTTCCCACTTTTTGAAGTATGGCTACTAGAAGGCTATAAAAATGGTACCGTGAATAAAAAGGAAGAGAATTTTTTCAAGGGAGGGGTAATGTTATAGAATCTTAAGAGTAATTGAAAAATGAGAGTCTAAATGAGGTATCCTTTTTAAAACACTGGACTCCATGTAGAAGACCTGTTTGTCTTCGTGCCTGGGCTGCTTGGCTGAGTTTGTTTCTTCCTCAGACGTTCGGAGCACACAGCAATACTGCCCTCCTCAGCTTCCTGGAGGCAGGCGCTGGCTTCAAGTGTGTAAATGCGTGGCTGGTGAGTTTTAAATAAACCCTGGCTTAGATGGAAGACTTGGAGTTGTCTGGCTTTGCCAGCTCTGATATCACATACAACCTGGGCCACCTCTCCATGGTGACCACCTACATAAACCAAATACTCCAAAAGAGGTAGACAAGCCTTGCTGTCTCTGTGAATATATACTAGTAAGAGTTCTTAGAAGATCTTTATTCTATGTCCAATAGAAACATATGACTCCTTTTCTCATCCATACCATGTTGGAATTAAGAAACCATTAAGAAACCAGAGAGGGAGTTGAATATATAAGGTCAGGGGACTTAATATATAAAGGTGGAAAGCAAGAATATGGCTTTAAAGTCATATCTTTTATTTGTCAGAGAGAAAACAGATTAAATCAGTTGTCCCTGAACATGAATATTAAAAAGTAGAATGAATATACGATCCAGACTAGATGAATGGCTATTTTGATGGCTACATGAAATATGGGTGTCTTTTAAATTGTAAATACATTCGAGAGACAGTAATGTAATGTAATGTAATAGCATAATGTAATATAAGAAAGTTTTGGAAAAACAGCCTCCATAAAGATGTCTAGAGAAAGAAATATGGCAGTGGCCATACAGAGCACCTTCAGAACGGCTTCCGTGTCAGTGCTGGGGTGCGCTGAGAGGTGGCAGGTACTAAACCTTTGTGCCCGGGTTGTGAAAATCAAACGGTAAGGGGTCAGCCCTGCATGAGTGAGTGCTGCTATCGTACTCCTACTTTAGGAGTTAGCCGTTTGTATAAATATGCTTTTGTGCATATGTGGTTGGTGGGCCATGGAGATCTCAACTATTACCTTCATTAGGATATGGATTCCAAGCAGCGGAATGCAAGTCTAATTAGTTCAAATGAAAGGGAAGGGTAACACTGGATTATTTCCCAGTCCTCAAGGAAAAATTGCCACTGAGCCTCAGGATGAGAAACAGCATCCTTTGGCTGTCCCTCTGTCTCCTTAGCTCCTGTTCTTAGCTGCCTGGCATGTGTGCCTCATTCCTCGCTCCTCCCAGCCTGACTGGCGGTCCTTCAACATGGCAGGACCTGGACTCCCAGTGGCTCTCAAGACATCATTACGCCTGTAGTCACACAGAGCCATAGAAGATCTTTCTCTTATAATTTCAGGAACAGGACTCCAGCCCAGTGGGAATGAAATGCTCACTGTGTCAACCACCTGTGGCATAAGGACAGGGACTTGCAGCAGAGAAATGGACCTACTTTGTGTCCTCAGTCATGTTCTACTTACGGTGGTTGCTTTCTAAGCAGTCTCCAGTCAGCAAGCCTCACATCCGAACACTTGCAGCTTAGTCACTGCTCGGAATTCAGGAAACAGTTCCCGTGCCAACTCTACCCACATACCACCTTGTTAATTTGTAGGAGAGCCCAACGCTATCCATGTCCAAAAGGCAGAAAAATTGCAAACATAAAGTTAACTGGCCACTGCATGTCTGAAAATTATTACTAACTGCTACAGAGGTCATGGGAACGTTCAGGCCTGCTGTACCTTCAGATAACCTTGTCATATTGTCAAAATACGCATTCCTTTTTTTATTGTTGCTTGAAAATTGAGGTCCTCACGAATACAGTTTCAGCAGTACTGTGTAGTAGTGTTCGTTTGAAGGATGAGTGCATCCTCCCCGCGGTCTCAGCACCAGTGGCAACAAGAACGCTTTTTGTCCATGCCTGTGAGCTGACATGTTTGCATCCATCATCCCCCGGGATCAGAGCCTGGCCCTGTGCGAGGCTCTAGGGAGTCAACACGAAACAAGACAAAATGTGGACTCTTCTGGAATTTGCTTTTTGATAAGGGAAAACAAACAAAAAAGCAAGTATGGTCACACATCCCCTGATGGTGTTTGTATCGAAGATGGAATCTGAGCACATCGGTCGTCTCGCGAGATTATCCTTGAGCTGAAGAAATCCTATGGCCTGGAGATGTCCAAGCTGTCACTACATCACAGTGCGTGCACTGTATTCCTGTCTGTGGTGCTCTGTTCTGCACAAGCGTACCGTGCTGTCCTATGGACATGTGGTACATGCAGCTATGCGCAGTTCATAGTACTTGATGATGACAATGACAATGAAACTGTCATTGGCTTATTTACTACCCTATATTTTAATTGTTACTTTTAGACTATACTCTTCAGCTTGTTAAAGAATATTCAGTGTAGAGCACTTGTACCCCAGCATGAGACCCAGCTAGCCCATGTTTACCGGGTCACATCCATCTAGGTTTGTAGAAGATGCTCTATGATTTTCACACAGTGAAGAAATTGCCTAATGGCAGTGCTCAGAAATTGTCCCCGTGGTTAAGTGACACATAATGGTATTTAAACAATAAAATATTAGTTGACATGTAAAGATCAGGTAAAAATGCCAACTTTTTTTAAAGCCAAATCAAGGGTGAGGTACAGCGCGCCTGGGTGTGTCTTTAGCTGCGCAGAGAGGTCAGGGATTCCTTAATTGAATCCAGCAGTTGTGGCTGCACAGCCAGCTCAGGCCTCCTGTGGGGAGCAGTGGGGCCAGGAGGTGGAGAGGTGGAGAGCCCCGGCCAGCCTGACCCCAGAGGCTCTGTGTCCTGCTCTGGCTGCTGGTCACCCGCTCTCTGGAGCCCAGGGGGTTAACTTGGCTCCTTTGCTCCTTCCTGTCTGCAGTCCCTGTTTCTTGCACTCAGAAGGGTTCCCCTGCCCTGGTTCGCTACAGGGCACAAGTTTGAGGCCCTCCCCCTCACTGTTTGCTTATGGCTTCCAAAGGGTGTTTCTTCACCTTTTGTAATCATTTTTAAAGTACTGCACAAACAGTAAAGAAAAGTCAAGTGCTCTAAGAGAACACACAGAAAAGTTTTTACAGTTATTGACTTCAAATTATCAATCTCCCCAGCTACATGTATATGCATATGTGTAATATGAATTCCAACAATAGATTTATTCATTTATAAAATAAGTATACACACATTCCTTTGTGAATGTGTGGATATGTTTTTCTTGTTCTGTGTCTTATTTTTCATTTATTTTAGATATATTTTTGTATTAGCACATATAGATTTGCTTTATTCTTTGTAACAGCTGCATAGTATTTCTCTGTATGGCTACAAAATAAATACCTGGTTTATCCAGACTTTAATAGATATTTGGGTTGTTTACAGTTTTTGCTGTTGGAAAGAAAACTACAATCTCATAAATATGTTTTGGCACACAGCTGCCTTAAATGTTGTGTGTGGATGTGTGCATGTGTGCGGGTGTGTGTGTGTGTGTGTCCATGTTAAATTTACATATAAGGACAGTAATAAAGCACTCTAGGATTTATATGCTGAAACTCATCAAACATTGGCAGTTCCACATGGTTAACATAGATATTTTCAGATTCCTTTCAGCCCCACTTTGTTTGTTTGTTGTTAATTTCTAACTGCTGTTGAAACAGACAGGCAATATCTCGGATGCTAAGTTCTGCTGGATAAAATGAGAAAACTGTGGATTTTTATCACTACAAAATTATAGTTTCCTATTAACTAGACCCGTGTTTCACTCAGGAATGTTCCCAGCAAAATGTCCTCCTGTCCCTTCTAGCACCAAAGTACCATCGAAGGAATTAGGTGTGGAATGGGGAAGAGGAGAAAATGTGGGTTTGGATTCCAGGTTGGCTCCAGAATGATATCAGGGAAATTATTTAAGCTCTATAGTTTTGTTCAAATAATGAATACAGATAATATCTATCTTTAAAATGGGTGAGACGATGCCTGTGGCACTGCCTAGCACAATATTTAGCACTGCGATCGATCTTGCACAAGTGGGTCAAACCCACCTGCCTCCCTCTCTCCCCTCCTTTCTTTGGGCCAGATCTCCAGCCTCGGGGCGCGGTGCGGAAGAGCTTGCTTGTCTGGCCACACAACCACCCTAGTGTTAACTGGCATCTAGTGATCACTTTTGCCCCAGAGATAGGCCCTGAGCAGCTCCACTTATCCACAGTTGCTCTTTCTACCCTAGGAGAGGAGGGCAAAGGGTACGACCTCAGGTCCTGGCTGGGCCCTGTCTGGATTCAGGCCCCATGTGTGCTGTGACTGGGGACCCCGTGGCTAAAGACAGCTTCTCCCAATATTTCCAATAATGCTGTCCACCACCTGAAACATTCCATGCCCAAGAGCAACCCTCCCGCCCAGCGCGTGTTACTGTAGAGAAGCCCCAAGTCCACGAAGCACGCATTTTACCCTCAGTGCCCTTTGTACACCTTGACCTTCCTTTGTGGTTATTCCCTTGTTAAATCAAAAACTCAAATACTGTGTCCAGTTCTGACATAGCTCTCATGAAATATTAATTGGCATTAAATACGAAAGCAAATCGTTTTTTCAGACGAGAAAGAGAGAGATTGTGCTTGTGCATTTTGGAATAGGGAGGGAGCATGGCGGGGGCTGGAGGAGACCGGCCTGCATTTAGAGCCCCGCGCGGCGCTCTGTGCCTGGTGCCTTCATCCCTGGGAGCTAACTGCCTCTCGCCGGATACTGCTTTCCTTCTCAGAGAAACACAGTTCACAGTGCTCAGCCAAACCGGGGCTAGAGAAGTGCATGTGCACCGCGCCTGGCCCGTGTCCCGGCACTAAGGTGGCCCCGTAAAAGTGATGAGTTCCATTTAGGATCCTCCCTTCCGGTGGGCCCTGGGCGTACTTGCTCCTGAACACTGCCGAGTTTCCGGATTGTAGAGCATTTGTATGACCACAGAGAAGCCAATAAAAATTTTCACAGCAGTTATGATTAAAATATTCTTTTTAAGAATGGGAACTGAGCTTTCTTTACCTATCTGATTGATGTTTAATTTGGGAAAAGTCTTGATATGGATGCAAGAGGATGAGAGAATGAAAAGACAAGGCATCCTCTAACACCCTCTTGTCCTTGGTATAGAAGAAAAAAAAAGGTGTCCTTTTGAAGTTATTCTTACCCTGCTTAGAAATCCCATTACAGAATGAGAAGCACAGAGTGAAATGTACACAGCTGCTCCAGTTGTAGGAACTTGTCCCAGTAATTGCAGGTTTACTTTCCTTCTAGTTTTCACCTAATTCTGGGTCATGGGCAAAGTAGATTTGGTATCATTAGAAATGTCACTGCTTTTGGAAGGACTTAACCCTACCACGGGGAGGAGCCTCAACCATGCATTTGTAGTTCTTAGTAGTAGAGTAGACATTTTTGGGGGCTTCCATTTCAAAGCCTCACACACATTGTGCTAATAAGGCCAACCTTTGCTTCAATCGCTAAGAAATCTTTTTTGTAATGCCAGGGTATCGTGCTGGCCTTTGAATTGGCAGATGTTTCAGTCTAATGCTTGGAAGCCAGCATTTCAGCAGAGTAATTTGTGAGCTTTTATGCACTGGCTGATAGTTCCTCAAGTACTTGTCTGTTAAATTGGTTTTGAAAAGAAGAATGTTCCTTTTTCTGCCTTATTTTTAGATCAGAAATCATTATATGAGCAATAGTTTTTTCTCAAAATATGCTTATAAAGCAATATCTGCCTTATTAAGCAATATATTTCACTGAATTTTAACCTTCAGATTATAACAATACACAGTAGATGTTTCTCATGCAGTATCCTTATTAGAAAAACTTTAGTCATATTTAGGTTCTCTCCATCTTTGCCCAAAAGGGACCAGCTGAAATAATCCACAGAGGCAGGTAATATAAAATCTTAAATTTGTGTTAATTCTCACTTAAAAGTTTGGATCGGAAGAACTGAATTTAGTCCTGGCTGAAACATTGTCAATCATGCGACCCTGAGTAAGCTACTAAATTCTTTAGTTCCTCTGTATACAAGTCTATAAAATTGGGATGATTATTTCTGTCCAGTCTCAGGGTTGTTAAAAGAATCAGAGTCAACGATGCAACGGAAAAGCAGTGTAGCCCTGCAGTACTGTTCCGGCGCGAGGCCCTGCTGCACGGATCGCCTCTATTTTCAGTTCCTGAAGCTTTTCTAAGGCAGAGATTGTGTCTTTGTGTCTACAAACACTTCGTAGGTCCTGCGCAAATGAATGAAGAAACACATTGCATAAATACGGACAGAAAACACAGGGGGCAGTTGTCCCAGTTCTCTGTGAGGTTATTTTGCATTTTTCCTAGAATCATAAAATATAATTCTCTTTTCTTATTTACCATCTCAACATACTTGTGCGGTCAGTTCTTCCTGTATGCTAACTTGTTTACCTGGTAAGGGATTTTAAAAGTAGTGGGAGCTGGCCTGTTATCTCAGCAAAATGCGTTTCTAAGTGAGTCTGAAGCTGGACCTCAGGACAGAGAGTTGTAACAGCAGGGATGGCACTGGTGTCACTGGATAGAACATAACAGCAGCACATGGGTTTCACAGCCTGCAGCTCTTCAGAGAAAATAGCATATATTTACTTCCTAACTTTACTGGGAAGTAAAAATATTCCTTCTCGTGTCACCATGGCTTCAGCTACTGACCTATTGGGGAAATTTTAGTTCTATGATTTCCATTATTTTGTATCAGTTGCTCTAGGTAACACTGGGTTGAGGACTGTTTAAAGCCCTATTCCAGCAAAAGATAAGACTTCAGAAATGAGATGATGTTCAAGATTATGATGGCCAACAGATGAAACAATGTATCCGTACCCACTGATTTGTTTCTTTTTAGGATACTAAAGTTGGAACCCAGGGCCAGCCCCCTCTTCAATCTCATTTTGAGATAGGCTCTCCCTAAGTGGCCCAAACTGGCTTCAAACTTGTGATCTTCCTGCCTCAGCCTCCTGAGTACCTGAGATTTCAGGGGTGTACCACCACACCTGGTAAATTGTTTTTTAATAGTTAATAAATGAATTGAGTAAACTAAAACTCCTATATATGTATAAAATAACCACAAGCAATGCAAGTTGATCTATACGTTTAATCAAGGATGATACATTTTTTTGAACTGTCTATACGAATTACACGTAACTTACCTTCTAAAAATTAGATTTTAAAATTTTACACCTTTTAATATTCTATACATAATCTCAAAACATTATCATTATAATTTTGGATCATTAAATATTCACTTATATTCAGTGGAAAAGAACTTTCAGATGCTAGTTCCTCATTTTCAAAAATTACAAAAACCAGAAATTTATTGTAAAATATGAGGGAGCTTGAACAAACATCTCAGGGTGCTGAATAAGTTCTTTTAGTGTCTTTTTTTTTTCAGTGACTTCAATCCTTTTTGAGTTCAGAAAGTTTTCATTCTGTTCGTGGAGAAAAATTCTCATAAACAACACCTCGGACAGCAGCAGGCCCTTTGGCACCTTTCGTGCCTTTGTGTTTCTGCCTGGCAAGGGCTTTTAGCTCCTGCTGTCTGCTGGTTTTAGCTGTCACCAGAACCCCAGAGCTGACTCCTGACCGGCAGTGAAATTCCACCTCCAACCCCGGCACCAAGGGAAAGCCTCGCTGGCTGAACTGGGTGTGATTCACTAGTAAGGGGGAGAGAATAAATCCACTTCAGAGCTGGAGTCCTGGGTAGTCTTGACTTTGCTTCACAGCTAACTGTTGTTCAATTTCTTTTTATTGTGCCTGTGTGTGGCACACATGTGATAAAATCAATACAGGTGTACAACGTGTCATGATAAAGTCAGACTCTTTTAGCTCCTTAAAACATGCACGAAGTTGTTGTAAACTGGAGCACCTGAACCCCTTCCTCCCGCCCAGCTGTACTTGGGTACCACTGTCCCACCTCCTCCTACCCCCTGCCTTCCCTGCCTGGCCTCCAGGGACCGCCATTCCCTGTGCCTGTGAGATCAGCCACTTCCGCTCTCACAGCTGAGGGACAGCATGTAGCATTTGTCCTGCACGGTTGCTTTTTTGTTTTTATCTGACTAGTGCAGCACAGTTGCCTAAGGGTCTCAGTAGCCGCCCCCCCCCTCCGCCCCCCCCGTTTCTCTTGAGGCCAACAGCCTTTCTCAGCCTGCATTGGCACCAGCTGGCTCCCATTGGAGCCTGGGGATGTGGAATTCGCCAGACACTCACTAGAGGGCAGCAAGGAGTCAGGGGAACCAAGTCTAGGAACTTCCTGGACTTTTATTAACGTGGGTTGGAAAAAAAAAAAAAAAAAAACAAAAAACCTACCGGCTTTTAAAAAGCTTATTCACTGCTATTTCTGGTAAAATATTATGGTGCCCATAGTCTATGGATGTGATTATGTGCATTTTACAAAAACTTCAATAAAACATCAAGTGTGACTAAAACATCACTACCACAATGCAGGAAGTCTACCAATGCCAATGACACCCTCATTCTACTTCCTGGAGACAGCTGTGGGCTGAGGAAGCTAGAGTCCTCCAGGGGTCTGTGCTGTGTGTGCCTGCCAGGACCCCAGCCTCCTCTGCAGGTGCTGGGGAGGAGCCCCAGGGCCAGCAAGGAGGGGGTGACAAAGACAGTCTGTCGAGTCAGCTGTGGTGACGCAGGGTGTTCATCTGCAGCAGGTAAACAGCTGTACAGTTAGACGTTTGCAGGACAGAAAGTCACTTGCTATTTCAACACAGTCGCCTGAGGAACCGGGCAAAGGGTATGTGTTTTCAGCTTTATGCTGCCATGGGGGAGCCCAGCACCTCACCATGCTCAGAGGAAGGAAGGGGAGCAGTTGGCAGAGGAGTTTCAGGGATATGAGAGGAAATAACTACGTGGATGGTGACAAGGGTAAGGTGTGACCAAGGGAAGTATGGTTTTAATCATCATGCACCACACAGTGACCATCATTGGCCCAGACCAGAGTCCTAGGAAGAGAAGAGCATTAAGAGCCCCCCAAGACCCTACTAAGGAAAAGGGAGGCTCGGGCTACAGGAGTGGCAATAGTTTTCCTGGTGAAGCCTGAATATGAACATTGGTTATTAGCCATTTCATTGCTGCTACAGCTCTTTGAGTATATCCCACAGGAGGCATGGGCTTTATAACCCAGCTCATGACTAAAATAAACAATTGCATGAGTCCCCAGATTTCACTCTCCAATGTTCAATGAGGATAGATACAACAGACCATGGTAGGAATTTTGTTTTTAACCCAAATACTGCTGGAAAAATATTTGTTTAGTATCAGATTTTATCCATATCATTGGATGACCTTTTGAGCTAGAATCATACAGGGTAAATTATATACTCCTAACTTCAGGAAGAAATTAATAAGGACTATAGGAGAAAGATATAACAAAGGGTTAAGGGAAATTAAAGAAAAGTAAAATTATTTCCTGCCAAAAGATCGAGAGAAGATTTAATGGAGAAAATGGTCCTCAAAATATAGGTAGGAGTTTTACAAGCAAAGGTGTGGGGATAACATTTTGGAAAAGAGGAACAGAATAATGGATAGTACCTAGCCTATCAAAGAGCAGTGATCTAAGTCATATCAAAAGGGAGGTTATTATGGTTTGTTGTGGTTTACGTGAAGGTCCCCAAGGGCCCATGTGTTCCAGGTGTGTTCTGTCCTTAGGCTGTGGTACTATTAGGTGGTGGTGGAACCGGTAAGACGTAGGTCCTGGTCAGAGGTCTTAGCTCACTGGGGTCATGCGATCAAAGGTGAGGGTAGGAATCTGCCCCCTTCCTATCTGGTTTTGTTTCCTGGCCACGTGAGATGAGCAGCTCACTCTGCCACACGGTCCTCGTTGATGTGCTGCCTCGCGAAGTCCCAAGCAACAAGGCCAACTGACCCCTGGCAGACACCTTCAAAATTCTGAGTTAGAATAAACTTTTCTTCTAAGTTGTTTGTCCTAGGGGTTTTGTTACAGTAACGGAAAGCTAACACAGAGGTGGAACCTAGGCTGTAAAAGTCTCTATGCAAACTGTTAAGGAGTTTGAAATTTATTCCGTGGTCACTTTGGAAGGTATTTGCTGAGGGAATGACTCTGTGCAATGGGACGGGGCAGTGGGAGTGGAAGGAAGGGGGCTATGTGAGACCGACCTCAAAGAGGGAAGAAGTCAAGTGTTTACCTGACAATCTTTAAACACACGTTATCAATTCCCGGGATGAGGGAAAGTTTGTTTTTCAAAACTTGCATGTTATAACCTTGGATCACTTCGGGCAGGGCCAAAGACAGTCCATTTCCATTTTTAAAGTTTGATAATGACTCCTCAGAGATAGAGTTAAAGACAAGATGAAAAGGTGTCTTGTTAGCTTGGAGCTTTTAGGGGCTACAAAGCTGTGGGGTTTTGGCTTGATTTGGTAAAATTAAAATAAACTTTTTCTTATTTCTTCTGAAAAAATAAGATTTACTGGATTACATGTCAATATATTTAATTCAATGTAATTTTTAAATTAAATGCTACAATACTATTTCAATGAAAAGACATCTGATTTTAATCCTAAATGACAAAAAACAAAACTTAAACATTGGACGAACTGAAAACAAGTTGAATTTAACTAGCTGAGTATTGTATGATTTTAATATTTTTTAATACTGCTAAAATGCTATTCAAGCTCACTAGGTGTGCGATTGACCTGAGATCTGTATGTCATTACCTATCAAAGTATAGAAAATATTTTATGACTCATCAGATTATAGATTTTGGTTTTATATTCCCTATTGCTAAATGTTCCAACCACATGAAATGCCATTCTTTTTTACTGCAATGGAATTTTACATTCCATGTTCAAGAAACTTGGAATTTCTACGTGAGTGTTTTTCCTTTAACTGTGGCAATAAGCTTCCCATGTGGCAACAGAAATAGCAAATTATTTCTGCTATTTGAGTAATCTGCTTCTGAACAGGGAAGTGATTAACAGGACCAAAAACTCTGTGACACCTTTGGAGCAAGAATTGAGGCCAATTAAATCATTGTCATATGATGTTCTTTGGATGTTAACTGCTATCATAATGAGATGCAGGAAAAACAGAAGGCCCCAGAGCCAAGGTCAGAGCTTGGAAGGCATCAAGTCCCCTCACTTTAGCTAGTCTCACCAATTGGATTCAGACGAGATCTGACTTGGCCCAGGTAGTTCGCAAGCTGAACAGCCCAACTGTGTCTCATGTACATTTTCCGCTTACCATTTTTGACAGATGCAGACCCCTTATGTGCTAATTGCTCTCTGGGAAATATTTCTTAGCTACCTGCCTGCGCCTGTTTTCAGTTACAGCTCAGGCTTACTAGAGCTTATCAATTATTTAAAACAAAACTGCGGAGAACAACAATAAGGATATGTCCACAGGCATTGCACTGTCAAAAGGAAAAATGAAGATATGGTAATGAGGAAAACATTGGTTTGATTATTATCGGAGGGATGCATTCTTGCTAATTTGTATGAGCAAACCAGCCACAGTTATATCCCCAAGTAGTTCCTCCTAATTTGATTATTTCTTGTTATTCCAGATTATATCAAAATTAAAACAATATGCACCCAAAATTTATGACTCCAGTCAAAATATTCCTAGAGATAGTTCTCCAAGCCATGTAATGACGGTACTGACGCCTCCTTAGCCCTTCCTGTGCTGACCTCTTCGAATAGTTGCAAATGCTGTCATCCCCCTTTTCACCACCAATCGCTTGCATCCACCTAAAACAGCCCTGCTGGCAGCCTCTGCCTCTTTACCAGCCCTCCGTGTGAGCGAATCCTCTTGTTCCTGCAAGCTGGAAGCTGCAATCAAGAGGAAGGGAAATTTAAACTGAGAGGAAATGGGTTTACAGGAAACAAGTGGAAAACATCCTTGGAAATCTGAATATACTGACAGAATATTCGTTTTGTTTTATTTTTGATTGACATAATAATTGGACATATGTATGGCCCACAGTGTGATATTTCCAACCATGTGTACATTGGGTAATGATCAAATCAAGGTAATTAGTCTACCCATTGCCTGGAACATTCAAAATCTTCTCTTACAGTTACTTTTCAAATGTAGAATACATTACTGTTCATCGTAGTTTTCCTCAGCATTACCAATGTTTTAACCTTCTGGAGCTGGCTGTCGGTTTCCTCGGGAGAACAAACTCATTAAAATGACAATTGATTGTAAGGTGTCTACAGAAAGAAGCAAGGTGGGATCCATAGAAACGCCTGTATTATGATCAACAAATGCTGTTTTGTTTCTTCCCTGAAGTTCCTATTTATGTCTCATAGCCTTCATTTTGTCTTTTCAAGAACCAAGCCAGTTGGCCAACGGCCACAGTGAAAGTACGCTGCTAGTGAGTATAAATACCTCACACATCTTTCCATGCTCTGCCTAAGCTCAGCTTTCCATTGAAATGTCATATGGTGACGGGGTGAACAGAGAACGTTATTTAAGAAAAGAGGGTTTGCTCAAAAGTCTATCCAAATCCTTAGCTGCAATACAGAATAATTGTTGGTATCATTAAGAACTTTTATTCTACCTCATTGAAAAAAATCTGTAATTATGCTCTCTTTCTGCCAACTCATATCTCACCAATCACTTGCATAGATCCAAGAGAGCTCTGCTGGGAGTGAGATAGGAGAGAACAAATAAAGATAGGTGGAATGGAGACAAGGAAATCATAATTTTAAAACTGTACTTGTAAGAAAACCTGCAGCTTTGGGACACAATGAAACTTATACAAGGTTACAATGCCTTTTTCTGGTTCCTTGAAACACACACACACACACACACACACACACACACGTTTCCTAAGCCTGTACATTGGGCCCATGCTTTTTGCCTGCAAATTAAGCCCAACCTTCCGTCCTCAGGGAAGCAGGACTACTAAGTACACGGCACATATTTTAACTTCAAACACATGCAAATGCTTTACATTCTAATGTAGCCCACTGAAAAGGTAACCTGATGGGCACTAGGAATACACAGCCTAGATGTCTTGGAGATACCCCAAAACCACGTAAACCCCCTCAGACCAAGACTATAACGTGCCTGTCTCTTGAGGGCCCATACTCTACTCTCTCTCAGTGTGTACTTCTTAACGCTAACACACCTTTCTGTACCTCTCACCGACACATCCTGCAGTTCTTTTCTGCAGCACAAGTCTGTGAACCAACAACCCATTGTGTATGTGGGTCAGCTGAGGTCACCATCTCCTTTTTGGCGAACCTCATCGGACCGCATAGTGTGACGGGAATATTTGGATCTTCACTGGTCCTTTGTCCCTGTAGTGTAAAAGACAGATTATGCTGTGTCACTTACACATTAATATTTGTTACTGTATTACAGCATTTGCTTCATGTCCAGAAAAATCATATAGTACTTTTTCTTCGAGACTGAGAAAGAAAGAAGATGGTCAAAAGAAGGAGCTAAGAGAGAAAAAAATACGTGACCTCCTGCTAGTTTTCCAAATTTCTCAGTCTACTCCATTCCAAACTTCAGATAAATGAACAAATATTATTATTAGCAAAACTATGACACATTCAAGTTCACTCTGCCAAGCAATTTGCTCATTTTAGCCAACCTCTTTTGAAAATCTCTGTGATGTAGACATTATCTTACTGTCTTTATTTTGAGGGACGTCAAAAGGTATAAACAAATTTGCTGAAGGTCGTGTAGCCCATGGGAGAAGATCTGGGGTTCCCCTGGGTCAGTCACTACAAAGCCCAGGCTTTGCCATCCGGGCTGTACACCCTCCTTTCTGATCACAGTGCCTCCATAGCCGGCTGCCAGAGAGGCGTAGGCGATTTCCTAAAACACTGGTGTAAAGAATTCTTTTCTGCCTAAAATAGATTTACTCAATACCATTGGCTTAACTAGTAGAACCATGAAGACTAACAAGTTCAGTGATATGCTTTTTTTAGGAAAAAAAAATCCAAGCTGACAGGGTACAAACTTGAAGTATCTCTATTTTTTAAGTACACATTTAAAATTTAATAATTGCTTGAGTCTTCTTTAGTCCACTGATTTTGCTATTCTTGTCTAAAGTAAAACATTTTAAAATACCATTTTTGCAGCTTCTAAAAGTTGTATCAGTATTTTGAGTACATATCCACTGCCAGACTCATGCATTTTATAGATAATATTGCAGGAAGTTAATATGGCAAATGGAATGATTTGCCATGGTTAGTTAACTCTGAAAAAGCATACATTATAGCATATATTTGTCATAAATCACAGAGTTTTTGCTATGGTAGCCAGGCCATTATTTTCTTGTATTAGGCAAAATACAGAATGCAGCAAACCAGAGTTGTATCCCACTTAATATTTGCAAGAATGATTAACTAGAGCGCCTTGGGCCCTTTCTCAAATTTTTGAGCAGGTGTTTCTCGAATTTTCCAGGAGAAAAAACCTGTTAGTTTGGCAACTTACAGAGAAGGCATTAGCTCCACTCCAGTGTGGCTAGAGTAGCTGCAGCCCCTTGGGCAGGGTACCCCTTCCGGTAGGCAGGGAGGGGTGCATTCTGGAGGAGACCTAGACCAGATGCTCAGAATCTAACCACCCCCAGGAAAATGTAGGGGAGCCCAGGGCCTCCAAGAGGCAAAGGAAGTGTCCCGAAATACTTATTTACCCATCTCTTCCTTTGCCTGTCTTTTTGTTTCTCTATTTTGACTAATCAACGGGTTTTAAATAATTCTCTTCTACCCTCTTAATATAGTACTAGTGGTGGAGGGACAGAAGTCTGACGTATTTAATAAAGTGCCATCTGGGCAATCTCAAGTTTATGCTTTCTTTCCAAGTGTAAGAGATCAACCTTTCAGATGAAAAATGATTTTTTTTCTAAGTCAGCCATAGACACTTTTTTTTTTAAAACATGGAATCTCAATGCTGTAAGTTCTTTGGTAATGAAAAACCAAGAGAATAGATTTGCACTCAGTGGTATAACGTTGTGGGGTTTTTTATAAGCGTGGATGTATTTTATTTCCACCTTTACAAATTACTGTGTGCAAACACTAAAAATGTTTACCCACTGCGCTTTACCTTTGAGTCAAAGTTCTCATACTTCACAATTTGTTTTCAGCTTCCAGTTATATCAGCAAGGTAATGCAAAATCAAAATACTTAAAGTCCCAGGGAGAATAGTCATCAAGATGATGTCCCGTTTCCCCGTCCTGAATATTATGATTTAACCGTGCTTTATAATGAGAAGAAGGAAGTGGAGCAGGGATATGGGCACCGAGAATGAGAAAATGGACACAAAAGATAAAGATATAGTACTAAAAATATTTGAAGATTTTGGAATTCTCTGCATCAAGGTGTGAGTTGCTGGTAACTCACTAAAAGAACTCCTTGCTCCTCAGTGTCCACAGCAATTCTAGATCCTCGAAACTGAGCTGTTTCTTTAGGTCAGTTGTGTCAGACTTTTGCTACTCAGACTCGTAGCCCCTTAGCAGCAACAGCGCTCGGGAACACATTAGAAGTTCAGATTCAGATTCTCAGACCTCTGCTCCAGTGCCGTAACCGAGTCTGCGTTTTACGCAGATCTCCAGATGTCTGCACGTGTGAGACACCGGTGCGGTCCCTTATCTATCTGCAGAATGTGCCCCTGCTCCTCGGAGATGGAAGACAGTGGACACAGTGCCACGTGGCGAGTGACACTCGAGGAAAATCTCCCAGAGTGAGAGCACAGAGGGGAGGAAATGCAGAATTCCCCGTGCGACAAGTGCTGGAGCCTGCGTCACCATGTCATATAGGACACGGGTCCACCCGCTTGTCTCTGCTTTTCAAAGTCCAACGAAAGCTTTCTCACCATCTTAATATTTAACAAAATGTAATCAGTGTAGTTTACTAGCTCAAGTCTTCAGGCAGCCTTTTAATGTAGTGCGTTCTGTCTTGTTTCTGGTGGTTTGTTTTGTTTTGTTTTGTTGTCGTTCTGGGGTTGTTTGTTTATTGGCAGCTTAGGCATTGAAACTGGAGAATTATTCAGGGTAGGCGAGCACTAGAGCACTGAGCTATGTGCTCAACACTTCTTATATTTTTAATTTGTAGGTAAGTCCTAAATTGCCCAGGCTGCACTCAAACTTAGGATCTTCCTGCCTCAGCCTCCCAAGTAGCTTCTGCTTTGGTTTTTAATGGACCTAAATACTTCTCCAGATTGTACTATTTCCAACTGATCATCTTATGAATATATCCTTTTTATACGCACAGTTTCTTATGGATGTGTTATGTGATCACACACACATGCACACGCACACACACACACACACATATACACACACGCTCCTCCTCACACATTCACACATGGAGGCTTCATCACTGAGACTCCAGTATTGCTTTTGGAATTCCTGAGGAAGGGAAGCAGGCCTGTTGATTCGTACACCAAAAGCACTTGTCGCTTGAACAGAGGTTCCCGGAAATAAGAACAAAACATCAAAAGTAAGCTCAGTACCTAGGAGGTGAGAAGAATGTTACCTGTTCTTTGTTACCTAGATTGCCACAGAAAAGGCAAGTTACTGACAAAAAGGAGTGTTTTAACCTTTCAGTAGCGTATTTTAGTTAGAGTGGCTGTTGATATTTCTAGCTGATATTAACATGTGTCAAATGTGATGGTCGTGAGAGAGACAGGCTCTTACCAAACTATGACACTTTTGGTCTTAAACTCTGCTATCTGTGTTTTGGTCTGATTCTCTGATGTGTGAACTGGGGCATATAGTGCACATTCGTGTATATAAAACTATGATGCTTACTTCATTAAATCTTGTTTATAACTTGGTTCTTGGAAATAGCCATTGAGGAAAAAACTGCTCTAGATTTGAAGCTACGGAGATACTCTGAGCGTACAGACAAAGACATGTCCCCATCCCCTGAGGAATCATCTTGGTGCTGAGTTAAAGATGAACAGTGTTCTTGCAAGGTGGGAAGAAGGGTACCAAGGTGGCACCGATACCAGCACCTCAGAGAAAATGGGCTGTGTTGGTGCAGCTGCCGCACTCACCAGGAGCAAGGAGAAGTGAAATGATAAGACAGTCTGAAAACACTCTGTTCAGTATAGCACCAACGAGTATAATAATTAAAAAAAAAGATGAACACCAAGGAGAATGACACGGAAAATAGAGGCTGAGAGAAATCTAGAGTTTGATAAAACCAGTGCAGAAACCCAAAGTCCTCCGCACTGTATAAGAATTTGAGGACATCATCAACTCAGTAGACAGAAATACAGTGGCGGAGAAATGCTTCTGAGTTGAGAAGGCAGACTGAAAAAGACTTTATAAATGTAACAGATAAGTTAAAATCAAGACAACTAGAAAGACCCAACTAAAAGTGAGGTTCCAGGTGTAGGAAAGGAAATGCTTCTCCACCCCGCATGGAATCCTGCCGAGCCTGAGCATTGAACCAACATAAAACAGATGAACATTTCTTAATCGCAGTTGCTGTAAACTCAATAATTACACTAGGATTAAAAGGCCCTATAAAGTATTGATTAAAATGATGAGGAAGGCATGGCAGGACCCGATTTATGATGAAGGAGGGGAGACCTACTCCAGTCAGACTTGTGCTGCTTAGTGGCCATTTAGTTATGATAAAAAATATAATATTTAAGTGTGTCAACCTGGATGTATTCTTACCAAAAGAAACAATGATTCAGAAACATTCAAAAACATTCAAGGGAGTCATTGTTGAACACTTGATAAAAAGAGTAATGGATATGAGGGGAGTCGATTCACTTGGAAGCTTCTCCCTCAGTGATGATATTAGGGTCACTGATGTGATCATCTGCTACTCATATCAGTAAACAATCATTCTCTGCTCATCTTGTGGGGTATCTTGTCTCCCAGGGGGATAGCCTTGCCCCAATTGTGCTTAGCCATCTGATAAACCGCACAGAGAGTTTCCGTGAGTTAAGGATAGAGGAGAGATTTTACGATGGAAAACACATTGAGTATTTTCCTTGCTTGTTTGCCATAAAAGGTCAACAAATTAATAATCGTGCTGAAAATTGGGGTAAAGAAAGATACTGCTTTCCTTTTTAAAAACACATTTCTTGGGCCGGTGAGATGGCTCAGCGGCTTAAGCGCCTGCCCGGCAAGCGCGAGGGCCCGAGTTCGACTCCCGGAACCCACATACGAAAAAGGGGCCGGTGACATCGCTCAGTGGCACGGGTGCCTGCTGGCACGCGAGGTCCTGAGGTCGACCCCCTGGTACCCACAAAAAAAAAAAAAAAAAACACATTTCTTGGTACACCTGTGTATGTGTGTGTGTTGCATATGCAGATAGAGATACATAGAGATTAGACAGCTAGGTTAGGTAGAAATAATATAGGCAGTCACACAGGGCTATGCCCTGGAGAGAGTCAGTACAAAAGATGAAAACACATTACAACTGTGGCTGGAGGTGCATCTGTTGGAGACCAGGCCTCAAGGTAAACATGGAATGGCCAGGCGTGTAAGATAAGTGGCAAAACCTGGTCCAATAAAGTCTAGATAGGTCAGTGGGTGACCAAGACCCTCAGACTTATCCCTTCCTGAAAAGTACTTTGTTCTATGTTCATTTGCTATGTGACTTGCTTCCCCATTAGATCAACATTACCTAAGCAGCTATATTTATAATCTTTTTGGCTGATCATAGTTTTGTCCCACATTGTGCCCACTTTGTGATTTTTGCTCTATAAAAGTTCCTCTGTGAAGTGGGCTCATTGGCAATCTACTGAGGACCCCTCCTGTCTCTCAGGAGCTGTATCTCTCCCCTTCAATAAATATTTCCTACTTTTAACCTCTGTTGTTCCTTAGAATTCATTCTTTAATTTTGGAGAACACAAACTCAGCATATCTGACATCTAACAGGTTGGGAGTTATAATATTTCCTCTATATCATTTGGAGGTTTTGTATCAGAGTAGATGGATACATAAAGAGAGATATCTGGATGGGTACACAGCAAACTTGATAGTGGTTAATCCTTAGGAATAGTAAACCTAGTGTGGTGGCACACACATAAATATAAGCACTTTGGGAAGATGAGGTGGAAGGGTTGCTAGTTTAAGTCCGTCCTGGGCAATTTAGCAACTTAGTGAGACCAAGTTTCAAATTAAATAAATTTTAAAAGACTGGAGATGTAACTCAGTGTGAAAGTCCTGGGCTCAATCCCCAGTACCCTAAAAAGTTAAAAATTAAAAAAAAAATAGTATTGGCAACTATTGATCAAGAGAGTAGTAGCATCTTTAAATTTTTATATTATACACTTATTTACTTCTAGCTATCGTTTCTGTATTGAAAAGGAATCGAAACAATATGAGGAGAAAGCCTACGTCTTTCTGTCTGGTTGCGCTGCAGCCTAGGGCTGGTCTTCCAGTCCAGCTGTGGCGGCAGCCTGCTTCTGTGACTTTCTGAGACACAACTGTGTGTCCAGGAAGGTGCCAAAGATCACAGACTGGGAGATGCCCCTTTTATCCATCCCAGCATTCTGTCCTATAAATGTACATTCAGGCAGTGTAGGGAAGCACTTCTGAGAGAAATCTTTTTGCTTTCTTATAGATTTGGGAAAGCCCGATCCTCAGTGAGTCCGGGGAGCCCATGCAAACTTAGTACTAAGCACAATGTTCCTTGGATTTTATAACTGATACTTTTTCCCCTAAGAAAATTCTAATAGCCCTATTTTATACTAAAAAGATGAGTCGTCTCCTTATGTCCCATGGTATGTATTCTTGCGAGTCTTAAATATCACTGTTATTATTAATGTTGGAGATGTTTTGCAATACATATGTTTTAATTTCTTTCTGATACAATAGCTATCCTCTCAATCTTCAACCATAAATAAACCTTAAGCAAATTTAAAACATATGGGACATAAGTATCTCAAAAAATAGTCTAATTCCACGTTGGAACCAACCTTCAGGTAATCGTACTAAATCCCTTTATTTTATAAAGGACAAAACTTAGCCCCAGTAGAGCACCGTGCTTTGTCCAAGGTCACACAGCCCGTTGTTGACTGAACCAAGGCTGGAAGCCTAATTACGTTATGCTGATGCCTCGTCTGTACCTGGGAGTGTTTGTTCTCCAGGCCTGCCCCTCCTCCTCCCTCTGGCCCAGGCAGGAGCCTCACTGTAAGGAAGAACGCCCTCCCCTCAGAAAACAACTCCGATCTGGGGCAGGAGAGGTTTGATTCAGTCGGAGCTTATTAATGTTGACTCACTGATGATTAATACACTGGAGGAATGAGGTCTGTGCTTATTTTTCATAAAATAGTTTTTGGCTACCCACTTACTTCCAATATCTTTATATTTTATAGCCAAGATGTTTATGCAAATACATTACTTATAGGCAAGAGCAGACCCTGTATATCCATAACTCTGTTAGTCAGGATTTTCCCAAGAAACAGAATCAGTAAGAGATATATAGACATACAAAGGGGATTTCTCATGAAGGATTGGTTCCACGATTAGAGAGCCTGAGAAATCCTGTGATCTGCTATCTGCCAGCTGGAGACCCTGGAAAACCAGTGGTGTGGTTCCGGTCCAAGCCTGAAGGCTGGAAGACCAGGCAGCCCGTAGTACAAGTCCCGAAAGCACCAAGGGGACTTGTGAGGATGGGGAGGATGGGGCAGGAGAGCTCAGCAGAGAGGGGAAGTTCACCCTGCCTTTACCACTGACCTCTTCCCGGCCTCAGGAGCTTCATGTTGTCCACTGCACTGGGAAGGCTGTCTTTATCTCCAGTCCACCAAGACAAAGCTAATGTCTTCTGGAACACGTCACAGACACACTCCGAAGCAATATTCTGCCAGCTATCAGAGCATCCCCAAGCCCAGTCATAGTGACACATAAAATTCACCATCTCCACCTGTTATCAGTGCCATTCATATAATGAAGAAGCATCATGACTTTTAAATGAAACAAACCATGGGACTAAGATAATTAATGTAATAATAGAAACAGTTCAGTTGCTCTGGGCTTCGTGTCTGAATTTTGAACACCTTGTTCAAATTATGTAAGAATGCTTGAATTTTGTGTTCCTTCACTATAGGAGCTAATTTTTCTGAACCCTATGACCTCATTCTTGATACGGTCACCATCTGAAAGTCAGCGCTGAAGTCTACCTCCTAAATAGAGTGACGTACATCCAACTTTGCCGTAAGAGTCCCATTTTATCTACAGTCCCATTGTAACTAACAATAGTGCTTCCTTTTACTCTCAAAGATTGATGGTAAAGTACAACGTTATCCCAGTCACTGTGAGTGAAAAATATGCTAGAGAAGGAATTTTCCTACTCCAGCTGTAAGGCAGATCTCAGCATTTTCTGCTGTTTGTGCTGTCTGCCCCTTTCTATTTTCCATGTCTTAGTGTTTTCTCTCTTGCTTTCCTAGATTCATTGAAACTGAATTATCCTTCAAACTCCATGCACCTGGAAACTCAGTGTCTGACTTGATTGAACGAGGCTGTCTGCCAGGTCCACTTTCATTCCGGTCTCCATTGGCTGTCCTAGCCTTGTGTGCGAGTAAATCTTCCAGGCTTAAAAATAATTAGATTACCGAGAGGAATTTGATGAAGGATTTGTGCTTTGCAGGGTAGCTCCACATGGAATTCTATAGAAACTATGCAGATGCGGTTGTTGGTGTGTCGAACTCAAGTCCGAGTGTGCTAACGCCTGGGAAACTGAACAGTTCTGCTCCTGGAATCTCTGAAAATTTTGCCGAATTAAATTCCAAACAATACCTTCGAGTGTTGTCACCCAGCATCCGAGTTTTTAAAAGTGTCCAAAACTTCGTTATGACAGGCAATTTACTGTAAAGAGACAGGCAATTTACTGTAAAGAAAAGAATATAAGCTTGTTAGTCAGATGAACATCAGGTCAAATTCTGTTATTCCTCTTGCAATAAGTGTGCTTAGTTCATGTAAGTAGAGAGAATTCATGAAAAATGGCTTAGCTACTGGTAATGAGGACTCATAAATATTAGTACCACCCAATTCTCATACTTCATTCATTCATTCATTATTCATGTACAGAGATTTTGGAAGCAAGTTCACCTTTCCCACATCTTTCTACTTATGGGGTGTCTCTCTGTCTCTATCTCTCTCTTTCTTTCTCCCTCTCTCTCTCCCTCCTCACTCTCCCTCCCCCCTCTCTTCATCTCTCCCTCATCTCCCTCTCCCTCCTTCCCTCGCTCCTGCTTAATTTTATACTATCACAACGCCTTAGTTGGATGGAGAAACTAGAGCCTTAGACCATCTCTCCCTGAATTGCTTCTGCAGTTTAAGATCCTTCGGTAGCTACCCATTGCCTTCAGGATAAAAAAACAAACTCCCAAGCATGTCTTTTTGCCCATATTCCCTTCTGTATATTTTATCTTTCTGTCTTGTCTTTCATTCTACATTCTATCTCTACGAAGCCGCTTAAAGTGATCTAAGTGTGGCCGGTGGTCCCCCTGGATTGTTAATCTAGTCTTCCCTCTGTATCCAAATTGCATTTTGGCTTCAGCTCCTTCTTTGGTTACTTACAATCTCGATTCCATGCCACTTTGATGCTTCCCTGGAGCCCCATGGTTACATGATTACCTCCCCAGTAAACTGTGGACTTTCCCAATCTCTAGAAGGTAAGATTTTGAGGCACAGTTTCATTTCTTTTTTTCCCTTTTTCTTTTATTCTTTTTCTTTTTTTTTCCTCACACACTGGTACATTATATAGGCTAAATAAAATATGAACTTTATTAAATTCAAGGAAAGAACTCTTATTTTGTCCTGGATAAAGAAATATTATTAACTAAGATATAATAAAGAATAACTACATAAAGTTTATGACCTAGCACAAGCTTTTGTCCATAAGAGATAATTGTTAAATATGTGTAGCTTTGATTCATTAATCAAATGAATGGCATTTGTGTACTTAGATTGATGGATACTCAATAACATAGGAAAAGTGTTCTTTCACGTTTCAATGACTTTAAGAAGTTATTTTCCTCTCAGTGGCACTAGGCAAGACTCAGGGGGAAAAAATCTTCCTCGGATCCCTGGAAGGAGGGCCTCTGTGCTGCTTTGAAGGAAAATCATTTTCCTCCTAACAAAACTCACCCGCTCCCTGTGTTGCCATCACCCAGCCACCTTTCTGACCTGATTGCACTTGGAGCACTTTTAACCGACCCCATTATCCCGCAGTGTGACCGCGACCCTGGACACAGAGAGCCGACTCACTGGAACAGGTAATTAGGAAGCAGTGGGATATGGGGCAGGAGAGGAAATCTAATTCACAGCTCACTGGAGAGCTCCGCATCAGTGTGGAGCAAAGCTGAGACAGGAGATTAAATGATGTGTGAGTGCACCTCTGTAATTATCTGGTCTCCCCCTTTCCATTTAGAAAACATGTGTTGCAAGTGTAAGGATTTAGCTTTTGCTCCTGAAGAGCTGGCAGGTGAAGGCAGCATCTTGAAACCACCCGGACAGAATAGAATTAGCTCTAAGACATCTGCTGTTTCAATAAGAAAAAGTTCTGTGGACCACAGGAAATGAAGGAGATGTTGGAAGCTCACAAGAGCTTCTAGCAAAGGTAAGCTTGTGTCTACCTAGGTGCACACTGTATATCCGTGGTGGATAGATTATCTGGCCTTTGTGTTAATAAAATTTGAGAGCTTAGCAGTCTCCTGTAGATAGGACTACCCCAAGCCCAGCTGGGGCTCTTTCTTCCTCTCCTATGGCTGCTAGCTGCTGATCCCCCAGGGAAAATGCAATGTCAATTGTAGAAATAGGTAAGTTTTTGCTTCCATGTTTAAAGAGCTATGATAGGTATCTGTTGACTGTACAGGAAATATGATTAATTTGTTAAAGAAATATTTATCAAAAGCCTGTTTTATACTAGCTCCTGTTCTGAAGAGGAGACTGATGTGATCTTTAAAATCTAAATTGTATATTTTTGATAATGTATCTTTTGGTATATATTTGTGAATGTATTTCAGAAGAGAGCGAGAGTGAACATATTTCACCCAACTACTCAAATGAGTACGTACAGAAAATAATTTCAGAGAGCTGTCATGCTATGAAGAAAATATTGAGATAGGCAATGGGATAGAAAGTGTGTGTGGGTAGGAGGATAGTTGCCTTGCATGTCAGGGAATCTTTTTTCTGAGGAGGTGGCACTTGGCACGATGAGAAGGAGATATTTGTGTGAAATTATGATCGAGGAGCATGCTGGACACACGAAGCAGCTGGTTTGGAAACGCATAGGAAAATTAAATAGTTCGAGGCCATGCAGGACCTTGGAGAACATGGATGGCTGTGTGGATTTACACTGAGGGCAATGGGACACCCCTGGAAGGAATGAAGGGATAATTGGAAACCGTTGGCTGGTGTAAGGCACAAGAGTGATGGGAAAGATGCAAATAGCTGGGGGGTGGGAGGGTGAGGATCACTCAGGCTGCTGTGAGAACAGGCTGTGCCCAGAGGGGCAACAAAGCAAGTTTGTGCCTGGACTGGTTTAGGGGAGTTGATGCTTGCGGTGGGAACCGTTACATGAATTACTTTGGAGCTGCTCAACACGCCCGTGCCTGGCATCTTCTCCTGAGCATAGAGGTTTATATTGCAATCCACGAGCTGTTCGTGCAGTCACTACCTTTCACTGCTGTCGCCAAAGAGCTCCCACGGCCTCCTTGGTACGTGCCTTCTTCTAGTGTTACTGTAATCCCGAAAGCTGAGAGGGGCAGATGAGGAGCTGGACAGTCCCAGCCGTTTGCCTCTATTAATATAGCCCGCCCTGAAGTTCACCTCAGCTGAGTATCTCACCCATCCCCGAGAGGACACAACGCCACATGTCCCTCCAAACGACTCTAGGATTCTGAAATACAGAGCATTCCCAGAGTAGGGCAACCTGGAGCATGGCCAGGGGACCTAAATATAGAGGGACGAAAAATTTTTAAAATGATTGTGAAACATGGTGCTATTTTAGACTGTGCCGAATTCACATATTGACAGCATATGTTCCTCTTCCAATGGTTAGGGACGAACCATGCCATAAATTACAAAGTAGCTTTGAAGGCCAGTTTCCTGTTGCTTGCAATGGTCACCAAAATTGCTAGTTCACTCCTTGCTTTCCCTATTTTGAGAGACTTTGGTTCTTGAACGCCATACATATGCTCTATTTACTGTCTTTGGTGAGCCCACTCCTGCTCTCAGGGCCTTCCCTGAGTGTGACTTCTCCTCACACCTCGCCTCCTTCCGTCCCTGACTCACCTTGACTCCCCGTGCTGCTTTCTTGCTCTCTTCGCAGCCTACTTATCTCTCAATATTTTACTCCTGTTTCCTTCCTGCTCCTTCTAACAGACCAAAGGGGAAATGGTCAACATCCAAGTAAAGTTTACAAAATAAAAAGATGTGGAATATCAGTGAGTCCAAGTGATACATGTGTCAGACTCGCTGTATTTAATGTGTAGTCAGTGCTATCTCCCAATCCACATTTAACATCTTTGGGATTTACCTTTGCACAAAGCTCAGGGAGACATAATTAACTGACGGTGAAAGCAGAAGAGCACCCCGCCATTGTTTCTAAGAGCATAAAGTACAGTTTTCCAAGATTTCTTTCTCAACATTTATGTTTTGGATCTCAGTGGCTTATTTTTCAGGATTGGACAATTCATATGATTCCCTTTTATTCCTCAGTGTTTTGGAAAATACATACCAAGAAATTTAATCGTCATTTGAAGTTTTATGCTTTCATAAATTTTTGGTCATAAGACCATTATTTTCTGCCAACGATCTGCACAAGAGCATAGTTCTTATGGGGAGATGAGAATTACCAAAACCAGACTGGGCGGAAGAATGAGAACAGCTGAAGAGGGTCTCCCGTGGTCTGAGCGATCACTTGCTATGTCTGTGAATTTCAGGCTGTGAAGTTCATTGTGCTTTAATATTTAAGGAGCCAGACCAATGAAAGATGAATGTGATCGGAGTGATTTCAGTCTGGGCTACTTCATATTCGACCTCTCTAACCTGGGCAGAGGTGTGAGATGGGGCAGCTCAGCAACTGGTATGGGAGACACTTTAAGGGCCACGTTTGAAGTATGAGAAGAACACAAAAATACTCATAGAAAAACTGACCATACTTCCAATCCAGATTCTTCAATTTTCTCTGAAAATTATACACTTTTCTAAAGAAGGTATGGCGCATTATTTATTCTATCCTACATGGGAAGGATGAGATAGTTTTTATAAATATTCTAAAAGCATCTACTAAGTTAATTAATTGATGAATACATTTCAGGAAGAGAAAAAATAAAATTTATTATTATAAGGACATCACTCCTTCAGTTAGAGGAAAATACTTTCTTTGCATGTAAGAATGTTATATAACAGACACCAAATAAAAATGATGTTGCTGATAAAATATTTAATCAATAATAGTAAAAACAGGATCTGAGGATGTAGCTCAGTGGTAGAGGGCTTGCCTAGCATTCTTAAGGCCCTGGGTTTGATCTCCAGCAGCACAAATAATAACAGTAAGGAGTCCAGGAGAAGTTGGGTGAGGGGAGAGGGGGGAGGAAAGGAAAGATAAGTAGAATAACAATGGTACTGTACAGGAACCCAATAACCTCAGTGAATGTAAATATTATATGTCATAAATATGAGATAAGATTCGTAATATCAACAAGAATGGAAAATGAGGAAAGGGAATTTAGAGGAGGAGGGAAAGAGATGGGAGGGAAGTGGAAGGGCCTTAAAAAAAAAGGTACCCACTCCCCAAGATGATTATAAACTGCATGTACTGCCAACATGTACTACTAACAAGATAAAATAAATAATAATAAAAATAAATTTGTATGCATGGTAAAACATAAATCTTGACAAGTTGAAAGATGGAATCTGTGGTGAGATCAGTGTGTTTCTAGTTCAAGAGCTGTGTGACAGTTTGCTGACATGGGGTAAAACTGCCGAAGACTTAATCTAACCCCTGCCCCATCACCATTCGTGTTGAAGTTCTCCTCTGTGAAGACTAATGGATGGCCACATCCCTGGAAAATGGTAACTTCCAAATCATAAAAAATATTCTGAGCAACCACCAAAGGAAAAGATTATTTCCTAAGCATGCCAAAGAGTAGCCATGAAATCTGTAATGTTAAGGATTTTAAACCTGGGGTAGAGATAGCTCTTACATGCTAATTGTATTACTTTTCTCTCTGCCAAGGCCTTTAAGTGCTATCCATGGATACAGAGGAAAGACAAACCATTTCCTCTCGGGTTCCATAGTGTGGTAGAAAGAATACTGGCTTGGGAGTTGTGGAAAGTGCGACTAATGAGCTACGTGAATCACCCTATGCAGACCATATTTTCTCTGGGCTTCAATTTCTTTACCTACAAGCAGAGTATTGGGCTAGATCGTGTTCAAGATCCTGATGAAATTTCTATGGTTTTTACTTCCTCTTTGTATGTGTCTGGAGTTTTTTCTAAATGCTCAAATACTACATTATTTAAGGTATATTTCATTGTAAGTTTTTTTCCCCTTTCTGTTTTTCTTCAGTATATGGGATAGGAGGATACTGACCAAGTCTGAAGGGAAGGAGGAGGAAGAAAATTAGCTACAGGAAGAGTTTATATTCCCATCTACAAGAAGACTTAAATATAGCTACCACTGCTTTGAAAGGAATGGTTTATATCCAAACAGTTTTTTCCAGACAAGCTCTGTACTTTTTTTGCCAGCTTTAAACTGAAGGCAGTAGACAGTTAAACAAGAGTCGGCACTGGAAACAGCTGTGCGTAGTCAGGAGCAATTACTTATAAGGTACTGTTTTTTACTCATTGAAATCTTCAGGGTTCATTCGTTTTGGGGACCAACTGTCCATTGTCATTTGATCCCCCCACCTGACCTCTATTCAGAAGGAAAACACTCTTTAAAATACTTCAGCTATTTGTATTGTTTTATAACTGTTGATAATTGAAACTATTAGAGTTGTTTCACTTTGTTTTCAGGAAGCAAGGGGTTGTTATTTGATTTTGAAGCTTAGCTTAGCTTTGATTTTTATTGTTGTTGTATCGTGTGTGTGTGTGTGTGTGTGTGTGTGTGTGTGTGTGTTTTCTCGTTTGTATTGGCTAGCAGGGCTACGCTTCGACATTAGAGCTGTGCAGAAATGCTTAGCTGGGGTGTGGGGATACATCTTCCTATTGGAGAACAGGGTCAGTGCAGGCCCGGTCGGGTGAGAGGACCCGAGAGGACTGGCATCCGCACTTCCGCTGATTCTGTCCAAGCTCAGTGGCCTCTTCAGGACTCGGTAGGTCTGACCTGGAAAACGTACTTTCTTGAATTGTGCTTTTGCTTCCAGTTTGCTTCTATATTTAAATAGCAATCTGAACCCTCCCTTCTCTTCACTTTCACTTATTTTTTTTAAAAATTCTAGTAGCCCGCTCTTTCTTCTAAAGTAAAGTTTTGGTTTAAGCTTATGCACCTTAAAGGAGGTGGGTGACATTTGCAAGCTGAGGTCAAGTCCCTGGGCTGAGCGATGAAGGGCTTCCAGCGCTGAAGCAGACAGATGGTCCAGAGTGGCCGTGTGGTGGACAGGAAGGATCCTGGGAACCGGTGTCACTCTTTTTCCCAGGGACCTCTCTAGCTAATCTGTAATATCTGCTGCTGGTCCACAAACCAGAGAAAGAGCTAATTAAGGGCTTCCAAGAAGTGAAGTTTACAAGTTTCCCACTGAAAATTCCAGAATTTTTTTTTTCTTTTTTTAAGAGTTTAGTTTTGTCTTGATAGTTATCTTTTCAAGATCCATTCTCTGCACTGCTCTCTCTGAAAGGCATTAAATACAATTTGAGTTTTGGGAATTACTCAGCGCTGTCATCATGGTTCTGCTTTCTGTGATGCAGTGGTGTCTCTGGTCCATCCGGTGGTGTGTGAAGCTGTCACTTCTTACAGCAAACGGTCACAGAGTCACTTTACCTTGTGAATTCTGCCGATATTTTCACAGGGCACTTTTTCCTTTATTTCCACCTTCCGTATCAAAGAAGAGTGGATTCTGTACTTCCTGGCATAGACAGTTTATATACTTTTAGTGACTCCCCTCTTCCTCAACCACTTTTTTGCAACTATTATTTGGTGTAATGACCATGAAAACCAGAAAAAAATGTTTTGGAAACTATGGGTGGAGCTGGGTATATTCACACATTCCAGTAATCCCAGTGCTCAGCAAGGCTGAGGCAGGAGGATCACAATTCAAGCCCAGCTCAGGCAGCTTAGTAACTCAGAGAGATTCTATCTTAAAATATAAAAATTAAAAAGGGCTAGGGCTGTAGCTCAGTGCAAAAGTCCTGGGTTCAATCCCCAGAGCAACAAATAAGGGGAAAAAAAAAAAAAAGATTCTGGATGGAATAAAAGGCAGTGAGTTTATATGAGATCTCGAGAGGTCCTGTTTGAGGAAAGGGCAGAGACACAGTGACATCTATTTTGGGTGCTCAGGAGTGGCTGGGCCCATGCCCAGGTTCTTAGTTGTGCTCTGTAGTAGAGGTTGCCATGGAAATGGCTCTGGACTATGTAATGCGTTTCTGAGTCCATCACAGAAAGCGCTGCTTGTTCTCCTTGCTATAAAGTCACTGGAGGCGTGTGGCAAGGAATCAGTGACTCACGAGTGTGCAGGTCACACCTACTGCCGACGAAGGGCGGGGCGTCTCACTGCTGTCCCATTCACGTGCATGCTGCTCCTGCACTTGCAGAGCTGGGAAATGACATAAGATGCCTGGTAGGAGAGAGACAAAGCGGAAAATTACCCTTCCAGGTTATGCAGTTCTAATATGTGGAGATCATAGTTTAAGAAAAAATGAATAAGGCAAGGCATTATTTTCTCAATGACATTTCGATTTCTTCAACTGAATCGTAATTTACTTGCATGCTATTTTAACATCCTGAAAAATACTAGAAAGCAATTTCATAAACTGCAGGTGTTGAATTTAATACATGATATACAACGATATGGGTTTTATCTTCCCAACTGTGTGTGCTGTGCTTTTCAGAGTAAAAAGAAATCACTGATTTCTCTATGACCTGGATAATTATGGTAATTACTTTTATTAACCTCACTCTGTGCAAGAAAAAAGAACAAAATATTGGGAGAGATACATGAAACTATAAACCGATCCAGGGCAATTCTAAATTCCAACTTTAATTACACTCCTTTGCTAATTGCTCAATCATACAACAATATTGAAAATTGTGAGACTTGTGTTACGGGCCTTTTTAAATTTTTTTGTTTAAATACAAGTTTTACGTATTCACTGTAGAAATCTTTCCTGAGTGTTGAAACATCTTGTGGCCTTCAGTTTGAGTTAGGGTCTCCCCTTGGTGCAATAGTGAATTTGGGGTCTGCGTATATTTGGAATCTTTTTCCAGTAAATTATTTAGAATTTTGCATGTTTTCGCTCCCTCTTTTTGGTTAAACAGTATGACTTCTTTTAAAATAATATGCTATTTCTTTTGAAGCACAGAGCTTTTTAATTGAAAATCACTATTTTCTGTCAGTGCAATCAAGTTTTGTTCACTTGATTGAGTCTTTCATTTTTATCCAAATTTAATTTTCACGTTCATACCTAACCAGGAAATCTGACACATCAAAAATGCATCTTTTTTTTTGTGTGTGTGTGTGTGGGTACCGGGGGGTGCACCAGCAGGCGCCCATGCCACTGAGCGATATCACCGGCCCCTTTTTCGTATGTGGGTTCCGGGAGTCGAACTCGGGCCCTTGCACTTGCCAGGCAGGCACTTAAGCCGCTGAGCCATCTCACCGGCCCCTCAAAAATGCATCTTTTACAAAGGGAACTTTATACCACAAAACCTGAACTTAAAATTCCTGAAAAGTCAAATACACACTTAGGGAGACTTTAATTTAGAAAGATATTTCTTTTAAATCAGAAAGGGAAGAAACCACTTAAATAAATTAAAGCATGTTCGGATCTACTTATAAGCATCCTTGTCAGCACAACTTTATAAAAATTCCCCAGAGGCCTCAGAATCCAACCCCTTCTAAACTAGGACTTGATGAGCCAGATTTTTGTTTTCTAAGGAGCTATCAAGCTTAACGCTACAGGTTGTGGCCAGGCAAGAGAAGCAGTGGAGATTTCTGAAGCTGTTAATCAGAGAAAGATCATTGCTTTGTTGTCACACAAATTCACATTTAGTTAATTTTCAGTTACAATCTTGCAGAGAAGAAAAGATGCTCAGATTAATTCAAGTCTGTCTTCTATGTTGGCCTCATAATGTGCTAAACTGGTGCTGCTGGACAATTTAAGAGATAATGTGGTCAAAGAGAGGTTCTTCTTACAGTGCCACAGTTAAGTGTTGCGTGAATATGAGCTTTAAACCTTACATTAAAAGGGCATTAACAAATAAAAAGACGCTGAAACTGCTATGCTTTATTTTGCATCTTATTATGGAAACTACTTACCTTACTGTTGGGTTTTGCTAAAACATGAACATTTCACTAAGCAATATCATTTAATAAATTGTGAAATTGCTAGTAGCAAACAGTAATTTGGAACTATAAAATGCTATGAGGAAAAAACATCAGGTATCCATGGGCCATCATTCACATTCGAAAAGTAGAGCTGGAGGACAGGAAAGTATGAAATTTTTCTGTACAATTCAGAATACTTTGGAGAAAATAAAACAGCATACAGTTGTGCACTATTTCATTCTATGTATACATAAAAGGAAGTGTTCCCGCTGTTGGGACCTAGAAGGTTCCACCAGGTTCTGTTGGAAATAAAAACAGGACAAGCCCTCTTTTACATGGAAAATTTGCTCATTTGATTATTTGAAAGGGGTGATAATTTAGAAATGAACTCTTGATTCATTTTTTATACAGTTGGGTAACAAAGTCCAGAAATATTACTCATTTAGAACCTAGAATTCAAAGCTTTTCTTCTGATTTCTATCTTTAGCCCAAAGAAGTAATGACTGGGCGTGGATTCATTCGGAGCAGGAAGGGAAATCAGTTTCCTCCTGTCTGAGTAAGAGGCCTGCCATGTCCCCTGCGCTCTGAAAATCCCCAGAGCATAGAAGCGTTCTTAGGCTGGAGGGAGGTCAAGATTCCAGGCCAGCAATGCTCATTACACAAGGAGTGACAAACAGTGAATGGCCATGGGAACATTTTAAAATAGCTGTCATTTTGTTAATGAATATCAGCTAAAGCATTTCCTGGGCTACTGGTGTTTATGGAACTTTAAAACAAAATGTTTACGAAGACAGAACAAGGGCTTGCTTCATGAATCAAGTTCTTCGACTCGCACCTTTGCTTTTCTTCTGCTCATAGGCGATTGATGTCCAGACCTCTGCTACACTAAACAAACAAGCAAGCACTCAATTCTTACAGCCACACGCTCTCATCCCGGTGCCAGGAACAGCTCCTTGCCTGCCCCTGACTCCAGAGCCCTTCACACAACTGAAATCACCTCCCAGAGCCTCTAATAGAGATGGAATCATGAGTTCAATCCAAAGTACTTCATCCGCATCCTCACCTTCTGCTCTTTCTGCCATTCGTAACATCCGCTACCCTGTTCCTCCTGAGCCCACTCTGTCTTCTGATGCTAGGGACCTGGTACTGGCCCCTGGTTCCCTCCTCTCCGCCCTCCTCCCAACACCCACACTGAGGGTTCATCTCCCACCTCTGCACCGAGCTGTATCCTCACCCCCATCTCCACCCCACCAACCCCCATTTTTTAGGCAGGATCTTGCTACGTTGGTCAAGCGGGCCTCAAATGAAAGATCCTCTAGTCTCTCAGAGTAGTAAGATTACAGTCTTTTGCCACCACCCCCAGCTTCCAGGCATTTTTCCCCTTCTCTTCTTTTACAGAGCTTCTATCTTCTTCCCCTGTCCTTGATCTGAGTGTCGGTATTTGTTTTATTTTCCTCCTTAGTCTGTTTTCCTCTGAAAACTTCATCTAGTCCGATGGGTAGATGTAAAGCCCAAGCTAGATGTATGGTCAGCAAAGGCTCTTCTGAGGGTCATCGGGTTATAATGGTGAGGCGAGGTGGCAGTGCACTTTCTCTATCAAGATCTCCATCATGTCAGGGACTGGGCCGGGGTTGGCTGCCTGAGGTTGCCTGGGGCGCCCTGGGCCACCATCCTGCTCCACACTGTCTCTGGCATTTTAGGGCTTCCTCCTCCATAATTTCCCTTCACTCAAGCCAGCCCACCATCTTGTGTCTCCTTCCTCACTGCCTCAAGAACCAGAAGCCAATTATAAAACTTTAAAAAATGTATTTTGGCATGTTTTCCTTTTGATTTCCAGGGCTGCCATCTTGCTCGGAACTTAATTATGCCTTGTTAGCTTCTATCTCCCCACTTTGTTCTCTCAAGTGGTTTGCAACGTTCACACCATTCCTTGGTGCTGTGCACGGTGTATGGTGGTCAGAGAGTGACATCTAGGCAGACGTCTCCAGCGCAGCCTCATGGGTGTCCCCAGGCCTTATGTGCGGCCTAGAGGGGCAAAGAGGAGCAGGGAGAGGCAAACCTGGAGAAGCGCAGATGGCAGGACACGGGGGACCTAGGCCAGGCTCTATGGGTTTGTGTCTAGTATCACACAGAGATTCCCATGTGTTTGGAGATGATGACCATGAACTAGGTCCCCCACCCCCCACCCAGGACTGGACCCTGGACATCTCTGACATCAGAGGGTGCCCAGGCAAGTGGCCTTAGACTAAGCTACAGTCACCTGCAGTGTGAAAGAATAAGGAAGTTCTATTTTATACACCAGATGTTAAGTATACTCCTTCAACAACAAATCATACTTTAACTTAAACCAATTAGTTTTAGCAACCTATTTTATTATAGAAAGTCCAGCTGTCAAAATGGTTTATAGTGTTATCAAAAGTCTAAAGTGTACTTGTTTTCCTTTGGCATTTACGGGATTTCAAGCCTAGAAAGACAAAGGATTCGCCCTAAAGCATACAGATGAGAAAATCAGGGAATGAAAAGATTAATTTTGTAGAAGAATTTTCACTTTAGACTGCTTAATAGAGCCTTAGAATTTCATTTTCATTTCACTCAAAGTCAGATTTCTCAGGACATTAAATATCTATTATCTTTCTACTTCTTACCTATCTTAAGCTGCACAAGTTAAGGCTGAAATTCTGTATATTGCTCAAAAGATTGTCACTTGGCTAGAAGGGCCTTAGAAAGCCAATTCGCACTGGGATGAGTGATCTTTACCTGATTTCTTAGAGCACAGGTCAGCTGCCCAAAACATCTACTTTAAGCTATTGGCACTGTGGAGACTAAGAACAAAAAGAAAAATTTGCTTCTGGTTTTCTCAGGATGTGGCATAACAAGAAGTATACATTTGAGTTCTGCTCCTGGTTCCTGGCATCTAGCTTTTAATGAATTACTTAATTAGCTGTGGTACAAGGAATTGAACCCAGGGCCTCATGCATGCTAGGCTCTACATTATTAAGCCACATACCAACCCTTTCATTATTTTATTTTAAGGCAGTATCTCACTAAATTGCCCAAGCTGGCAGAGATCTTACTGCCTCAGCCTCCGGTGTAGCTAGAATAAAGGCATGCACCACTATGTTGTCCTTTGTGTGCTGGGAAGATGGTGGTGTCTCGGTCCCTTACGTAGTTTCAGGAGTGGAGCTGGTCTCCAGAAAGATCAAGGCATTCGAGAGGGTGGAGCTTTTAGCCCTTTCCCATGGCCTCCTGGGAAGTGAGAAGGGCTGGTCCGTAATCTAATCAGCCACGCCCATGGCATGGAACCTCCACATAGACACAAAGAACTAGGGGTCTGGAGAGCTTCTGGGTTGGTACACACAGTGAGGTATTGCAAGGTGCATTCCCAGAGGTGGGATGGAAGCTCCACAGGGGCCCAAAGACTGGGAGCACTAAGTAGATAAAGCCCCCTAGAGAAATCAGGCAGGAGTTCAAGAATGGGACTGTTGTTCAGAAAGAGATGGTGAGCAAGAAGGGCTCACCAACAACTGGGCACTGGATGCGAGATAATCGGAACTAAGACTGCAAAAAAGCAAAAACTCAACTAACAAAAGGACAGGCCCAAAGCTGATGCTGCAGAGCAGAATGAAAGCTGAATTAGCAGTGAAAGCCAAATGATAGTGGAAAGAAGCGGACTCTGGACATCGATAATCCGAGAGGGCCAGGTGTTCGGCCAGGCCAGGACTGTTCCAGGCTTTGGATATTCGTGGTACCCGGCCAGAAAACCTCAGGGGAACAGGAAGTCAGCAGCAGCCTTTCCTCTGCCTGCCCCATGGCGAGGATGATCGCGCCCCGCTTGGAAGCAGTCAGGGTTCCCTGGAGAAGCTTCACTCAACCATCCGAATGGTATTTCTTCTTCTAATACTACTGGATTCTCACACAGCCTTTCTTTAGGATCTAAGAAAGAATGTTTTAATTTTCATTGCCTGGCTTTCTGGCTTGTTTTCCAGTTCTCTGATTTTGCATATCTTTTTCTGTTGTCCTCTGTTAATATAAATCTCTATGTATTAGAATTTTTTAGTAGGTACAGATGCAACGTGAAGAACTTTAAATGCAGGTTTCTGGGCCCCTGCTGAGAGCATCTGACTCAGTTACTGCGATACAGGGGCCCCGGGATATGCATTTGGGCAACGACTCCAGGTGATTCTGTGGTCTGTGGACCACCCTTGGAGAAGCACTGCTTTAAGTCATCTAAATGCCTTGGAAAATGAGACAATTTACCAATCGTATCACATCTACTGCCTCTGCCTGGGAGAAATTACAGCTCTCAGACCTCCTCTTTCTCCACATGTAAGAGTGGCAGAACATCATTCGTTTTCAAACTCTACTGGATTTGGGTTGAAAATGGTTTCCATAACTATATCCTGGGCCAACACTTTGAGAGTTTTAGAAGGCAATTCAGAATTCAAGGCTGATTGTGTTTGGACTGGCTTTAGTTTTATCGTATCCACAATTTTAAGGGCAATTTATTTTTATTGAAATTTAGGCCTCTTCTGAGATAGGAAGATGGTATCAATTTATACCTGAAATGTAACATTTTATCTTTTTGCTCTTCTCAGAGTGAAATATTTCTCTTTCCAGTCTATTAGAAAACTATTTCAGCTGCCAGCATAAAGTCAGCTGCAGACTTTGGTAGAAATTACAAAGGAGAACTTGAGATATTTGCAGTGTCTCTTTTAGCATTGGAAGCTGGGCAGCGAGCAGTCATCGCATATGGGAAAGATTTACATTGGGCTCATGTTTGATGTCGGATAAATGGTATTTTCAAGCACTCTAGTCCTCCAGATTTTCCATGGCTACAGTGTATGCTCTTGTCTCCACTGAGAAATATGTTCGTCTAGGGAATACTGAGTAAGCATTCTTCCAGGCCCCAGTTTTTTGTTTTCAGCCAAGTTTAGTGTGACTGTTTCACATATGATTTTGCTCTTCATGAACTAATTGGAAAAAATGAAAACCTGGCCTAAAAATAAAGATGGCAGGCATTTATCCATTAATCGGTAAACATTTGCTGTTACTAAAGACTGTAAGAACCAAATAGCAGGTTCCTACAGCACAGCGAGGTCAAAATGCTGGTCAAGGCTCTGCTGTGTGTTTACAATTCTCAGCCCTCAGAGGGAGGAGAAGTCACCGAAAGGAAGGAACTGCATGAAATAATGTGTAAGACCAGTTGTCTGAAAATGTAGGTGGGATTAGAACTGAAGGTCCACATTTTGGGAATCCTTGCAAGCTTTTAAAATATTTTTTCATAATGACCTTACCATCCCTGCATTCAGTGTTTTCAATTCTGCTGGTGTGACATGTTCTAATATAGAAGGAAGACATATTTAAAGGTCAAGGTTGGAGGCACTAATGTAAAATATTGTTCTCTAGTTAATGGATAGGCTTTGAGAAATGACCCCAGGAGGGACCTTGTATGTGTGAAAATACAGGGATTGTCATGAATTGTGTTCCTCAAATATTTCTAGCCCTCCGCACTCCAGGCACATGAGAGCATGATACTTTCCCTCCTTTGAAGTTACTCTGGGCCATGTAACTTTTTTTGGCCACTAACTGGACAGTGAAGTGATGTGTTTGAGTACTCGGTAGAAGTTTCAGGTGTCTCAGGTTGTCTCATCCTATACCCTTGCCCCTGTTTTGAAATTGTAGAAGCACATACAGTGGTCACAGAATTTGTTCTGGGAGGATATTAGGGTGCAACCAGGATCGTGGAAAGAATTAAGTTTGTGAACCAAGGCACTACCGTATTTGGATCTTGAGTGACTGGTGAGCTGAGGCCTTTGGTGAGCCACACTGGACAAGTGACATAATTCAGAAATAAAGGACCGGTTTATTGAAGAGAATTGCTCATGTTCATAGGGTCAGGCTGTAGCTAAAGGGAACTACCAAGGATATTGAAAAGATCATTTCATATCTATTTAAAGAACAATCATAATACAACACAGCAAATAATAATGACATTTGAAAATCGAGAACAGGAATGAATGATATGGTGATTGTACTTTGCTTGTCAATGACCCAAAATTTTTAAATAAACTTGAAATAACTATACGGAAAAATTCAGCATCATGCTCCAATAAAAATCTAAAGCTTTTGATAGCTTTTAAAACTGTATTCTGATAAAACATGGTTATCAGATTAAAAGAATTCAGATTATTCGGGTCCTGAAGGAACATTCTAAAACCAAGGGTTGGAAGGAAACAGAGTATTATGTGTTACCTGTGCACAAGCCAAGCCACACAGTCTACTCACAGCATAGATTGTTGTAAAGAAACATGGTCTGGTGACTACATTTAAAAACCCAATGAAGTTCCTCAAAATATGTGGAACTGTGTCCCAGCTCTTAATTTATTGCTTTACCTCTCAAAATTATTTTAATCCTTCTCCCACATTCCAATCATCTCTCATTCCAATTGGCCCTGAACCCTATCTGAACCCTTGAAAAAATGTGGGGTTTTCCCCCTGAAATCCAACCCAGGTCTGCTCCTTTACCTTTTCTTCCTCTCCTTTATTCTCCATGTTCTTCTACTCTTTGTCCAGATTTCTGTAAAACCACGATGGGGTGGACAGACTCTGAGTATTCTTTCAGGTGAAAAAAGCCAAGAATCAAGGACATGATGATGGATAGCCCTCACGAAGAAGGAATAAGATGTTGGAAAAGTATTTTCTTTTTTGTTGGACACAGTTAAGGGACCAGTCTTTCTCATCTGCAGTAGCACACCACTTCATCTTCTGTACAGAGGGGACTTGCTTTTTAAAAGTTTTATTTTATTTTTAATGGAAACATAATTATAATAGTTATGGGGTACAGTGCGGTATTTTAATGTGCACCTGTATTAAGCATATCTATCATATCGAACATTTATAATTTCTTCGTAGTGAGAATATTCACAATCTTTTCTTCAGCTCCCTTGAATTATACAGTATTGCTGACAGCTGTGCAAAAGATGCCTCTTTAAAAAAAATAAATATTATTTTTCCACGAATGTATGGAGACTAAATTAAAGGGTTAGCCATATATTCTGAAGTAGCCCTCTACAGACCACGCACCTTACTGGTATTTTGAGAGCTCTCATGACCATTTATGGATAATATTCCAGAATGCTGTTCATTCAGGAAATACTTCTGTCTTTCCTCCCCAGACTATCACAACTTAGTTTTATTTTTTTAGGAAATGCCTGATCCCAAAGAGCTGCTATAGTTTCTGTTTTAGAAACCCAAGATCATCGAGTCGATTTATTGTAGTACAGTTTGAAGCTCCGTCAGTCCTCACTGTCGTGCCTCACTAAAGTACATCAACAAATCTTACCCATCAGCTAAGAGTTGGACTTGTTTTAACTGTCATTATTTAATTAGGCTCAAAAATGTCATTGTGTGCAGGGAGCCCGTTGTTTTTCAGTATCCAAGAAATTCTTACTGAAGTGGAGGAATATTTTCCTGATGTCATAAATTAAAGACAATAAGATAAATAGACAGTTGACAGATTTTTTTAAAAAAGCAATATTAATTCCCATTTATAGAACACCAATACATTTTTAAAGGAAGTTTTTGTGTTAGCAGGAGTTCATAAATGTTACTGCATACACTATCCACTAGCCTCTTCTTGTAAGAGCAGGAAATAATATAGAATTTATTTGCTCTAACTTTGCTTAAGTAGTAAGCGTAATGCACATACTTGAGCCTGAAATATCTCTAAACTGTATATTTCAAGAAACTGCCAGCAATAATTTAAATTGCTCATTTACAATAAGCTTTTGTAATGAGGAATTGTCAAGGAAACAGATCTAGCATGTCTTATGTCTCTAGATCTTAAGAGATATTTTCTTAGGGAAAATATCTTTGTGCTTTGATTTCTGGCCATGTTGTTAAAATATTGGGCCTAGGAGGTTACTAAGCTCCCAAAACATAGCCCAGAAAAATAAAAATGGAGTTACTGACAATTTCAAACCCTATTTTCTACAGAAGAGTCAAAGGATAGGATAACCCTTCCTCTTTTACTTCTATTTATGGCACTTGTCAAACTCTTCCATCATATTTTATTTTTAAACGAAGGTTTAAAATGATCACCCTCAATTTGTATGTACAGTATTCTTCTTTTATACCAAGTAAGCTACGTGAGGGAATGAGAATAGGGTATTGCTGCTCACAAAAATAGAATGCTGTGGCTGCATATTGCAAAGACAGTATGGATAGGTCCAACTGCACTTTCTTCAAACCCACCATTCCTGGTACGCTAGGTGTTGCCCAGAACACACACACAAGACCAAGTGCCTTCTTGTTTTTTAGAAACCATAATTCATTCTAAACATGCATAGTGTAAAAAACAAAAAGGAATACGTAATAGGGGAATAAGTAAGATGATTTCCAAGAGAATTTATTGAGGCTTCATCCAAGAAGACAATTTCAGATTATTTAATATTATGAAATAGTGACTAAGAAAAGTTGCCTTCTGTCTTGGGCCATTTCCTTTTGGGAACAGTGTTCTTCAAGCTCAGGGGGGAAGGAAGCTCCACTAGCTTAACCAGACAATCTAAATATATATCATAGAGAGGGTTAAAACCGTACAATCTGAAACTCTGAAGGGAAAAATCTTTGTATCTTTGTTTTCAGTAGAAGTCTATCTTCTGTTAGCATTTCTGCTGCTTTTAAGAGTTATTTGAGACTACTGAGGGTAGCTGTGAAAGCCTTTATATTGTAATTTACATTTATCAAAAGAATATCTGCATTTCATTGAAATAATAAATCTGTGGAAGAAGAAGACGCCATACCCCACTGAAGATTATTTTGCTCAAGTTCTCACTGTCTTTTTTGTAACATTATAAAGGCAATGGTGTAATCAATAAACTATCTGTATTTTATATTGACTCAGTCGTCACCTATTCACACACATTCATCCTGGTAGCCTCTGTATCAACAGAAATACATTAACTGTTTCATGTTAACTTGATTACAGCAAGCGATTAGTGTCAATTCCCCGGAAGAAGGATTTTCCCTAGATTTTCTTGGTATCCTTCCACCTTCAAAATAGCAATGCAGATTCTTTAGAAAGTTTCAGTTATGTGATCTTTTGTATGAAGAACACCGAGCCTGTATTCATGACCACACCTGTTTCCTCTCACTTATTTCCTGTGATGTTATTCGGCAAGTGATAAAACAAAGATCCCCTCTCATGCATCTCAGGTTATCCCCTAAGCAGCAACTGAGGAACGATGTTTAACCAAAGGTCTTTTCCAGGGAGGTAGATAATATCCAGTTGCGAGGAATCCCCATCAGGTAAACACCAGGAAGTAACTCCTCACCACAATTTTTCCATTCCATTTCAGATTTTCATTCTTTAACATTTTTAAAATCGTCATCTGTCTCAGGATTGATGTATGCATTAATACAGAATTCATGCAAGGTTCACATGAGGGAATCAGTGTTACCCCAGAAACAAGAACATACAGTAATAACCTTTTCTTTTTCAGTCTCTCTGTCTTCCTTTGTCTCTGACTGAAAGGTAACATAATTTACTGGGAAAACCATAGGTGGTAGATTCCAACAAATTTAGGGTTTGAAATAGATTCATAATTGTGGAGTATTTTGGTCCTCGGGTCTTTTTGCCACAGAAAAGCAATAATCCCTCTGTTACAAGGCTGTTGTGCCATCTAATGAAATTGCACATGCAGTGATTCTAGTAAAAGGCTTGAGTGTAGTTGATGATAACTAGGTTCGTTTTCAGTTGCTCTCAATGCCCACAAGGCCTGGATGATATTCTTACTAGACCTCTTTATTTTATTTCCCCACCCCATGTAACCCTCATTTCATTGTTGTTATATTAAATGGGCCTAAGTGAACAAATGGTTACAGAAAAAGAAAAAAGCTCCTTCTTCCATGTTTAGTGAGGAGATGAATTTAATATATTCTCAGCTGAAAGGAGAGGAAAACTATATCCAATCCCTCTGTTTCAGACTAACAAAGATCAAATTTGAAGCATCCAAAGCTTTAGCTTAAATATCAATTTAATCTTTTGTTAAAAACATCATAAATAACTTATAAGATAAGACTGTATGCATTCCTTCTAAACATAGATAAAATTTAGAGACGCTAATGGCAAAACTCATGTCACTTCTCATGTCACTTCTTTAAAATAACACTATGGCCAGAAAAGTCATCAAATCTCTATGTCAACCTCCTACATGACCCCAAACTTCAGTGGAAAGACTTATAAATTAGAATTTCTTGGACCCTTATCCATTTTTGAAAATGAAAAGTTGAGAAAAGGAAGTGAAGTGTTACTAACTCTTGACCATCTGATGGTCTTTGTCTTTTCTGTAGCAATTCTAGAAGCATAGAGTTTGCACTAAGACCCTTCAGTATGGCGACTCCTTCCCCCACCCACCACACATGGATGGTAGAGGAAAGAGAATGCTTGCCACCAAGGGGCAAGGAGATTTATTGCAAAGACAACAGGTTGCAAATTTTAACAAATCCAAGTTGACACTCCACTCTTTGGGGATTTTAGTCAATAAGCAACTCTTTACTTTTTGAAATACATATCAATCTAAATTTATTGCTAGATTCAATGCCAAATATCAGTGCTTATGACCCTAATTGGAAATGTATATGTATGTAATTATTATTAAATACTCATATCCAAGTTACTGGGGTCTTTCCTATTTTTTGACAGTCAAAATCTGAGATAAGGCTGTTTATTTGTATGTTATTTTCTCAGTCTAAGAACATTTTTTAGAAATCTTCAAGATTTTGTTATTTTGCATTTTAGTGTAACTACACAATTTAATCCCAGTGCTAAAATAAGAGATATTTTCAGTTAACATTATGGGGGGAAAGCAGCTAAGAATCAACCTGTGTACACACCTAAAATAGTGGTAAAAACATAAAACCCAAACTAAAATTAACTATTAACTAACTTAAGAGAACTCGACTCACTTGGCTATTTTACTTGGCTATCTATATTTTATATTAACTCTTTCCTCGCCTATTCACACGAGTTCGTCTTGGTAATATCTGGATCAATATAAGCATGTTAACTGTTTCATGTTAACTTGTTTACATTGACTCACCAACAGCAAGGGATTAGTGTAAATTCACTGGGAGAAGGAATTTTCCTGGATGTGGTAAGATGTGTTGTGTAAAATGTTACCACTGTCATACACTTCCCGTGTAGCTGAGAAAGTTTGCTACATTTTGAATTTGTGTTAACAGAATCTGAATTTTAAGTTTACTTAAAATCCATATTTATAGGACTCTCTAATTTTTTCTCTTTAGTACCCCCCTATTAATTTTATGAATCTTAGCTGTATCAGAACTTTTCAGGTTCCAGCTACAAAAGCCTAACTCTAGCCAACATCAGCGAAAAATGGAATTTATTAGATCATAAAACTGAGCCTTCCAAGGGAAGCTCAGCCCTCAGGCATGGTGTGTCAATCTGGGTCTAATCAGGAGAAAGAAACCACATAGTAATTGGAACAGAGAAAGTTAAAGATAAAGAATTATGAACTATAACAACGGATTAGAGTATCAGAGGATTGGCTGGTAGGAAGTGAAAAAAATATAGGAAGAGCAGATACCAGGCGCGGTCCCGGCTGCTACAAGCACAGAGCACCAAGGACGATCCCATCGCCATGCTGAAAGCCCTCCCATCGCTGGGGAAGGCGAGGCCTTGGCTTACTGGATAGCCTAGAAGTCACAGTCTGGTTAGGCCATAGAAATTTCTGGAAGCCCCCTCCCTGGAACTTCCAGGAAATGAGCCCTCTAGGTTACCATAGATAGTCTTGGGGTGGTGTCTCCAGTGGATACTGGGCTACAAAGCTCCTTAGATGGCAGAGGAGGGGGTAGGGTAGTTTGTTGAATGCTTTGGTCATTGTGCACTGCAGATGCCAAATGCTAAACACGCGTGAGTGCTGCCAGAGCTGGGCATGGAGGAAGCCCTGTGACTGCAGGAGGGCGGGGACTGGAGGAGAAGCCACCAGCGCAGAACCAGTGCAGAGGATCCCAGCTCTGAAATCCCATCCCCTTCGTCAGTGTCTCTTACGCCCTCTACCGACTCTGATTAGCCTGGTGCCAGCTGGAAAAGGAAATTTGTTAAAGGCACCATATGCATTTTTGTAATCAAACATAAAGAGGCGGCCAGATCTGAAGATGCAAATGGTGGCAGCAGGATTTGCTTTTTCTCTGCTTCTCAGGACTATTTTCTTTTAGGCTGGCACGTTCTATGTCGTGAGTGAATGAATTGAGCAGCAGCAGAACAGAATTTCTCTTATTGGCAGTTGTGATGCAAATCCCAGAACTGGGTCTTGTTGATGCTGAGGAGCCTGGCTTGTGTCACATACCATCCCCAAATCACCAGTACGCCTGAGGGATGTGATATTATGTGGCACCTCCTGTGATATAACGCATCCATCCTCAGCCTCCTCACTTTGACATTGCCAGAGTAAGGGGGACGCTTCAGAGTAATCAGCAACACTGCAGAATTTATTACGTGCCTTGAAAATGTGTCTTCAAACCATCTGAGAGCTTTATTTTTTTCTCTCATTTTTACAAGGTCGTAGATCTTGGAGTGAAATTAAAAACTATCTAGTTTAGCCAAAAACCTTGAGTTTATTACTAAAACAAACAGACAATAACAAGAAACATTGTTAGAATTTCTTTTGAACACTGGATTTCTGTATCAAAATTTTGGAGATGTAAGTTTTTTCAATGAGAGAACCTATTAATTAACCATTTTATCTTCGCAACAATGGTACACCTGTGTCATTTCATACAGCTCAACAGTACAAAGGAAGAGACTACTGACAAGTGGGTAAAGAAATTTTGGACGGAGTCCAAAGCATGATGCTGAATGAAAAGCATATCTCCGACTGCAACCTAGAGCAAGGTTCCATTTTAGGTAACATCCTCGGAATGGTAGAATTGGACAGCTGAGCTATGATGGCCAGGAGCTGGGGCAGGGGAGAGGGAGTGGTTATACGGGAGTAGCATGAGGGAGTTTGTTGGGAGGGATTGGAATAGTTCTGCACCTTGATTGTTGTAGTGGTTGCACAAATTAGTACATGTGATGAAATTTCACAGAACTGTTCACTTTCCCTCTCACCCACCCCCATGATTGCATGCAACAGCTGGCCACGCCCGAAATAGGCTTGTGGTTTAGTTAGTGGTATTTATAAATATTTGATAATTTTACCATGATTTTGATCATTCTACTGTGGTTCTCAAAGATGCTGTCTTTAGGGGAATCTGAATAAAGACTATAGAACAATTTGTGTCTGTACTTGTGCTGTCTTTAGTTGTGCTGACTGCCTGAACGTCCTCAACAGATTCAAAACATTTCCCTTTCATGATCATTTTGACTTTGAGGAAGAGCCAGAAGTCACACAGTGCCAAATCTAGTGAATAAGGGGGATGAGGACACAGCATCATGTTTTCATGAGCTCGCCTTTCCATTGGATGGCATTCACAGCAGCATTCATTGTAGTTTTGATGACACCTCATGGACACTCAGGAAAGAGGTCTTCCAGAACTGCTGCAGTGAGTGGCAAGAACAATGGGATAAATGCATTCAAAGTAAAGTGCAACAGTTTTGAGGGGGATCGTGGCAATGCGTTTTTTTACTGTAATGTTCTTTTTAAATTTAAGCACACATCATATTTTTAATCTGTCCTTGCATATTTGAAACCTCCATTCCAGGATTAAGTTATTTCAAAATAAAGTTGGCAAAATTAATAGTTAAAAATGCAAATTGAGAGAGATTCCTGAAAATGAATTAGGAAACTAAAAGTCACTTCCTGTTCAATTTTTTATATCTTCATAGTGAGCAAAAAATAATTATCAATAATTAGTGTATATAAGAAACAGAAAGCAAATGAGTGTTTATATTATTACAGTGGTACTTCAGTTCATGAACTTGATTCTTTCCACAATTCTGGTCGCAAACAGAGTTGGATGAGAACCAAATCAAATTCAATGGTTAGATTCAATGTTGACCTTATGGGGAAATTTTATTCTAAAAGTCAAAAATGTTTTAATAATTTTAGGCTTAAAAAGAACCCATTTGAAACTAAATAAAAACACTTAGTAAAATAATACCAATAAAGTTCGTAACAATGACAAAAGAAACAAACAAATGCAATAAAAATAATTATTAAAATCACATGTAAATAATGAGAAAAGAAAGTTAGAATATTGCGGTACCAAAATCATGAAAGACAAGGAAAGAGAGGAATTGCTGCAGATTGGAGAAGGCTAAAGAGATATAAAGACTAAATGTAGAATGGAATCTTGCGTTGGACCCTGGAATATGAAGAAGTAAAAATTTGGTGAAAATTGAATAATTTCTGTGATGTAGTTTGTAATATTGCATCGAGATTGATTCTTTAGTTTGATAATTAACCTCAAGGCCGTGTGAGGTATTAACTCAGAGGAACGTTGGTGAAGTTGCATATAGGGACTCTGTCATACTAACTACCTTTACAACTCTTCCACAAGTTTCAAATTCTCCCAAAATTTAAAATGCTTAAAAAGAGTAAAGCTATCCATGTTATTTTGACATGAATCCAGTTTGAGAATCAGAGAACTGGTGACAGATAATTCCATTCCTACCAGATGTTTGCTCTTATAGAAGAGTAGAATTCTCCGATGGAGCCAATAGGGAAGCAGGTCCTGGCCTGAATGAACTAGGACCCAAACAATGAATAATTACACTGCAAACCACAGCAGGACCTTGGTAGGAAAAAGGAAGAGGAGGCAGAGAAAGGAATGGGAATGGAGAAGGGAGAGGAGGCAAAAAAAGGAGGAGGAGAAAGAGCTTAAACGGAAAGTGTTTTGAATGTTAAAATTCAACTATTAGATTATAAATCTTATTTATTTTATAAAGAAACATCAAAGAGATGGAATAACTGCTGCATACAACTTAAACAAGCGACATTGAAACAAGCTTCTAACCATGTAGTTCTCTTAATTCCTTTCAATGTTAGAAATTAAAAGAATTTTAATATTTTCCTTATACAATATTTAAGAACATTATGGCACAGGAAGATTTTTTTCTAGATATTTACAAGATGAATATATAAAGTTCACTTCATATTCTCAGTTGAAAACTCTCCAAGAGAGAAAATAACAATTCACATTAAGAAATCATTCAAATTAAACAATCTGTAGTTGTATAGATTTTCATTTTTCTTTTTTATGCAAATACCTCAATTTTAAATGCATCAGAATAGTCTAATTGTGTGATAAACTTGCCAAAATTATATTCTACTCTCTAGTTATATCTTCCTATTTGTGATGTCCTTTTGGTTAGTAGGAGCATGTCTTCTCCACACATATTGTTTTATTTGGTGTTATTAGGAAATACTAATGAAATTAAAAAAATTAATAACTATACATTGGATGTTGTCTAACTTTAAATGAAGTAAATCCTGGGAAAATGAAACATTATAAAGATTTTGCATATAGTTTTCATAAGATGCAAGGCTTCTCTTCCATATGACAGATAATTTACTCTGTTATAGAAATTTCCTTTCCAGGTAAAAATGTAAATATCTTTACAGTAGCTTTCTTGGAGTGTACAAAAAATGGCCTCTTATAAGATGGCATTTAATAAGATTAAATGGGCATAACCTAAGAGAATCTTTAAAGCCATTGTATTTCTCTATATTAATTGTTCTCTGTAGACCAAGTGACATCCTTGTATAGGCAACAGCAGTTCATTCAAATAGGTGTCCCCCTGGGAAAGGAGTCCAATCTCCAGGACGCTTCCTTACCTTAGTACATCATTCATGATGCCTATGCTCATATCACCCAAGTCAGGGGAGTGGAGAAGACCAGAGCCGCAATACCATTTTACTTGGCCGGATTACTCTCATCATTAAAGTCATTGTCTTTGCTCCATGAAACTAAGATATATGAAAGTCAGAATATACTTGGAAGATGGCTTCCTGAGCCCACAAGCTGAACCATGTGCATTTCGTGTAACAAGTGTTTAATAATTGGACTAAGCCACATAACTGTTTTGTAAATGCAATTCTTTAAGTAGCGCTCTTTCATGGAAAATGTTTAAATGAAGACTGATGGTATTGGCTTCTTGGTCTCCAAATGTGTCTATTAATTTCTATGTAGCTCTAACCAAATTACATAACCTTGTAACACTAAAGTTTGAAAACATTTAAGATAATACTCATATGTACTCTTTATGTAAAACATTCTTAGCAAAGACAATACTCTCCCCATCCCCTGCCCACTGTTGTTTTAAACAGGAAGAGTTTTGAGTTAAGAAATGACCTTTTAGGTACTCATCTCCACCAAACTGTGATACACTGGAAGCAGCAAAACACTTAGGAGTTAAACAAACACATGTCCAGAGAAGGAGCTTGCTTCTAAGTAATGAGTAAATAATGACGGTGCTTTAGTTTTAAATGGAAGCAGTCAGATGCAAAGCGATTAAATGTGTAGTTTGAAGAATGTTTTGGTGAGCGTTGCTTTGGAATGGAAGGATCAAGGGGTCCGCGTTGGATGGGTTATTGCATTCCCAACACTAGCCATTCTCGAGGAAGCTCTTACCACCCATGAATTTCTGTTTTCACATTTGCAAAGCATTAACAATTATTGAAAAATTAGCAAAGCTAGCAACAAATTACATATTAAGGTATGTAAACTGCCTCGCACCCCATTCAAGCTCAATGTGTAGGTCTTTTTTTGTGTGTGTGGGTACCGGGGGTCGAACTCAGGACCTCGCGCGCCAGCAGGCACCCATGCTGCTGAGCAATATCACTGGCCCTTTTTTCTGGTATGTGGGTACCGGAAGTTGAACTCAGGACCTCGCGCTTGCCAGGCAGGTGCTTATGCCGCTGAGCTATCTCAGCGGCCCATGTAGTTCTTAACTTTGTACTTTTTTTTTTTTTTTTTTTTTTTTTTTGTGGGTACCGGGGGGTCGACCTCAGGACCTCGCGCGCCAGCAGGTGCCCGTGCCGCTGAGCGATATCACCGGCCCCTTTTTTGTATGTGGGTTCCAGGAGTTGAACTCGGGCCCTCGCGCTTGCAAGGCAGGCGCTTAAACCGCTGAGCCATCTCACCGGCCCTTAACTTTGTACTTTGTAGATATATTCATGCAAACTTCAGAATACCAAGCTAACACATGTGGGTTTGGCTTCTGTGTTTGAGGCCAATGTGTGAGGACACAGCTGCGGTCTCCTCCTATATCAGTTGAGGTTTCAATGTATTACAACTTTCTATGTACGAGAAAATACTGTTGCTTAGAAAAGTGTGCTTAGTGCTTGTAACATTTTCCTTAAGTAAAATGGAGCTTATTTTGTTTGCTTTCTAAGATAGATTCCTTCAAGGGGCTCTTGTCCCTTGTTGGGATGCAGAGTAGACAGGCAGAATCACAAGTTCATAGCTGCGTCTTGAGAACAACTTTTATATCTCTATTCTGATGCTTATTTTGCTATTCTTTCTTTACAAACTCTGCATCTATTTCCTTACGCTTCATGGGCTTGAGGCTTAATTTTCCACCAAATCATTTTAAACATTGAGATCTTTCTGTTGCTAGAACTTATAGCCACTATATATCATAAAATGAATTGATTTCCAAGAGACCTCAGTTAATTTATTTTAAAAATGTTGCATCCACACAGGGCTTTATATTTTTCAAAACTTTATTTTATTTTATTCTAATAAAAGCTTTCTACTCTAATCCTTTCTTGGTTTTTTCTCTCACAGGCATTAGCTCTATCCAGAGTTGTGAAATTACCAAAGATCAGATAATCTTCCCATGCACACAAAACTCCCCCTTTGCAATTTTTAGTTCAAAGACCCATGGAGCTTTGGAGGTGGGACAAGGTACTACATAGTTGGGGTTGTTTTTTTTGTTAATCAGTGACTTCTTGCCATTTCTCTTTCCTTTAATCTCTGGTTCTAATAGGCTGCTATCTTCGTTGCAGATATATGCTGACAAAACAGGAACAAAGGTATGAGATAAAAGTTTATTTGAGCTGCAAATTTATAGCAAATGTGAATGCAAGTTGATTAGAGAGCCTGTGGTGAGACTTAGAGGGAAAGTCTCATAAAAATATATCATATTGATACTTTTGCATTTGGAAATGTCTGCTGGAAGGCCTTTGTTACTGATTATTCCTTTCCAAAGAGACAAATTTGATCAAGAAACTTGCTGCCCCATCTCCTTTTTAAAAGCAGTAAAGGTAAAGGTGACATTTAGATCCTGTAAGGGTATATACAGGTGGAAATGAAACAGTTCTTCAGAGCACAGTCAGAATGATGGTGCAGCCCCTTTGATAAATTTACCGACATCTGTTCCAGAGTCATTTTGCTACACAAATCTGCCGTTAACAAACACTAAGGACTTTAATTAACTGAACATACCAAGGAGCGAAGCTCTGATCAAATGGCACCATCTGGAGTAGGAAGACATAAAATTTTCTCCTCCGCTGTGCTGATGAAGGACTGTATTAAAATTTGTCTTGATCACAAATGATTCCCCTGCTGCTGTAGAGTTCTTTATTAGTAGCAAATGCTTCATGATTTGGAATACTTTGCTCCAGAGGGCCACAGCATTAAAATGCAAATTTCCTGAGCTTTGGGTTTTTTACTTTGGCCTTTTGTTAATGCTCCATTAGTGCTCATTAACTCTTCGTGCTCTACAAAGGGTTGTGTTCATCAGTTTTGAGTTTAAAGAAAAAGAGGTCAACCAGAAACTAGCTGTATCCAAGCCCTTGGCAATTATTCTTAAAAAACCTATTTGGAAATTCAATATGAAGTCAGGATGGTCTCCCTAGAAAAACCCACTTGTACACGTTATCACAGGATGTAGAGCATGAGCTCGTGCCTTCTTAGGCTCTCAGAGGGCCTTTATGCTGAGGCATGGATCATAGATTAAGGCACTCTTTTCCAGACCTGCGCTTACTTATCTCCCATGGCCCCGCCAGTCTCATTCAAATGCCTCATCTGACCAGAATTTCAAAGTCCCTCAGTAAATATGAACATTGGACATAGAAAACTAAACTCTTTCCAGTTCAGTTCAGTCTAATAGTTTCCAACTGTGTTTACACTCTTGACCCGAAGGAATGATAAATGAAATCGGTTGGAAGTCATCCATGCTGGCGTCCACTGATCTATCCAAGGCTCGGGTGCGAGGGGCTTGAGGTAGATTCTGAGGGAAGATACAGCTAGAAGACTCTCTCCAGGCCTCTTGGCAGTGAAGTGATGCTTTCTACCAGTGAGGTTAAAGTTCACTGCAGCTTAGTTTCCAAAGCACAGGCATTACTGAAAATATGTTGTTTGCAAAAGTGTTTGACAATCATGAAATACATGGTCTAAGGCTCTGCAGTCTCCTTTAAAGAGACTGTAGAATTTGGGGGGAAAGTTTAAGGAAACAATCTTAATATCCCAGGGGAACAGGACATACACGCATAGCAGTTGTTCCTCATGACAGGGACTTTTGTAAGGGTTGTATTGAGAATTCAAGAGGAGAATGTTGCCACATTGTCCTCCGTGATCTGATAAAAACAAGCACAAAATGGTAGTTAAGAAATAAACAATTTTCATCAGCTTTTTCATTATATTACCACATTATTTTCAGAAATTCACTTGAGTAATCTCTAGCTTTAATTTCCCACTTATGAAATGAGAATGGTAATGTAGTTCAGAAATTATGTAATTAAGAGAAAGCTCATGACTGTATCAGTATTTGTAGCTTTTGTTAGACATGCATTTTCCTAAGTCTAATTATATTTACAGCAGTCCAAATAAAGCTTGACGATTTTAAGCGGTAGAGAAAAACAATATATGGGATCCATTTTTTAACTTATCACAGGACCTTTATTACACCTTTCTAGCAAAATCAAAGGCATCCAATGTCAAAAATGTATTTTCATCTAGCATTAACATCTTCAAGTTAGAGGGCTTTTGGTATTTGTGAAAGTATGTAGTTACAATAGCAAGTTTTACTCCACCACTGACCCAGGGTCAACCAGTCCCATTGTTTTTCTAGTTATCTTCACTCAAACCCTGAAATTCAAGTCATCAGGATAGCGCATAAACAAAAATCCAACCGAAGCCGTTATTATTCAACCTTAGCTCCTCTCATCCACCCTTCCTGAAAGCTGGGGTTGTGTTAAAGTTTCATATTCACAGTTCTTCAACTCACACCAGGCTGAAATCGAGTTAGTCTAAAAAAAAATTAAGATAGGTAGAAAACAGCAAGGAAAAATGTAATTCTAAAATTATACCTCAAAGAAAACCTGCGACCTGAGGTTTACATCTTACTCTCTCTGGTGCTCAAATCTGGCCCAGAGGTGTATCATGCAAACAGTCTCCTCCAGGCCCTGCAGTCTCCCTTCAAGTGCCCTGTCCCAAGGACCTGCCGAAGCCCCCACGTCTTCTCAGTCATGGAGTCTTACCCCAGGTCACCAACATCCATCTCTCCCCTCTAAGACCTTCTCCTTATCTCTATTCCCTCCTTCCCCTAAAATAACTCCCCCACCCACCACACACCAAGAGCCTTTAGGAGCACAATGCTGACCTGTCTTCCTTGGAAGTGGGACAGACTTTCCTTAGCAACTGACCCTAATAAATATTTTTATTTACTTGCAGTGACAGTCCTACATTGTTGTTTGTTGCTTCTTATCTGAAAGTGACCAGATGTTCTTGCATTTTTCTCCCAGTTCCAAAAATATGCTTTTAATTTCATTGTGATCCTTTTGAGAAAACTATGCAGCAGGCATCTGTATAAGGCAAGCAAAATCCTCAAGGTTAGGTCCTCGGGGTTACAAATAGGCATCTTCAGCCCTCTCAGTTGTAACTCAGTGACTCAGCAGATGTTTGCCTTTCAGCTCCCAGCAGCAAGGCTTTGTATATTTCCTTCCTTCCCTCGCTCTGACCACTCCACTGCTTTAACTTTTTTCACATCTCTTTCTCTCCAGTGCTCCTCCAGTTGCCTCATGCAAAATCATTTTGTTTGAGTTTCTTCAAAAAATAGTTTCTGGTGGGGCCCGGGCGGCCGCGCCTTCCGGTCGGCCCGCCGAGGACCTCGTGCGCAGTGGTGCCGGGGCTCGGCGCTCGGGCCCCAGCCCCGCCGTGCAGGTCTTCCCTTGGGCCGGATTGTGTTCAGAGACCTACGGTGACATAGGGGAGGAGTCAGCATCTTCAAATTCAGCCAAGTGATCTGGCGGGATGGGCATTTGCCTGGCAGATTTTATAGAGGAATCGGACGACGTGATGAGACAAACCATGCTTCTGCCACATCTACACAGGACTTTTGGATCAGGTGACTTCTCAGGAGAAAGCTGAGGCTCAGCCTGTCCACCAAGCTTGCCAGATGAGCTCGTTGGAACAGCCATTCCATGCTCCATATCATGGATCTAGAGCTGGAATAGCTACTCAGTTTAGCACTGCCAATGGACAGGTGAACCTTCGGGGACCAGGGACAAGTGCTGAATTTTCAGAATTTCCCTTAGTGAATGTAAATGATAACAGAGCTGGGATGACATCTTCACCAGATGCCACAACTGCCCAGACTTTTGGCTAAAAAACAAAAGTGTAAATAATACTGGCACTTTAGAACAGATTAATCAACAGTGGGGTTACTCTGTGTAAAATGGAGTGCTGTACAGATTTAAGAGCAATGCGTTATAAGAAGTTAAGCTGGTAAGAATAGCAAGATAATCCAATAACTGCATTTCGTTTGGTTAGTCAGCATTCTTTGAACTGCCTTACATGTTGTCACCTTTCTAGAAGCAATGCGTTACTTGTTTTAGATCAGAAACTTGCTATTCCACCTACACCAAGTTAAAAAGGAAAAAAAAAAAAAAAAAAAAAAGACTTTCGCACAATTGTTTCCTAACTGATAACATTGTACATTCTTAGGAGATTAGTAATTGTGTGAAATTTACTCATACTGTTTCTAAGTTTTTCAGCATAGTCATTGCACTTCAGCAGGGAATCTGATTATACTTTACAGAGTGAACTTAAAAGTTTAAATGTCAAGAGATTATGGCTTAAATTAGTTTGTCCTATGGGGGAAAAAGAAACCACCTTTTATAAAGAATGATATGCCATATACCCTTGATTTTCATTTTGCATTATATTGACCTGTGTTTTTTTGAAGAAAAAAAAGTAATAAAAATCTGATAGTCTAAGACTCCACTATTTAAAAGCCTAATTACTTTTAAAATATGCATACTTTAAAACTTTTACCAAAATACACAACTGTCGAAGCAGTCTCTTCTCTGTGGAAGTATGCATATAGGTGTCAGTTTCTTTGTACAGTTGTACCTAGATATTTTTTATGATTTTTCATGTGCATGTAACAAGATTTTGAAGTTTTAGTAAAAAATATTCTGTAGATTACATTCCCAAGAACATAATGCTTACACAAAATGTATATTCCACGTTTTAAAGCTTAATTGTATTTTACTTTTACATATACACTTCAGTTAACATAGAGCACTTAGAATCTATTTGGTATTTTTGATTTCTCAAAGTTAAAAAAATTTAGATTTTTAGGTTTGATGTGGTTGTGTCATAATCATCTCATAATTGACAATTTTAATTTTTGGCAATAAAAAGAAATTGGGGTATCTTTGAAACTGTAAAACCTGGTTTAATCCTCTTTCTAGACTCTTGATAGATTGGATAATTAGTGTCCAGAGAAACTAAAGAAATGGGCATTTTAATTGCTTATTTTATCTTGAGTTACTCTTTAAATGAACATTTGCTCATCACAATTTTACAAACCAAAAGTGTTTACTAATTCCAGTAACTACAATTTCTTTTCAGCTAGATAAGTAATTGGAAAAATTTTGTTGCATTTCAAATTCTAAATAAACTACAGACTTTATCCTTCAAAAAAAAAAAAAAATAGTTTCTTAGCCTGTCTGGAAAGGGGTGTTCTGAGGGATGGATGTACAGGCACTGTAAGGAAGTAACTAACTCCATCCCATCTCCTTCTGTCTGTCTTTGTAGTATTGGATTCCCAGAAACCTTCAGACAGAAGGGAGGTCAGGAGAAATCCTCTCGCAGGTGTCTCTAGCCTGCACCTGCAGGTTAGATACACCTGTATGAGCTGAGTCTAGAAGTTAAAAAAGTTGTTCCTTATCTAGCACCTCTCTCGCTGTCCTATTTTGAGATTTTGAATGATAGTTTTTATTCTTGTTCTGCAATCTAAATGTCCATAAGGCAGTAATTTTCTGCTTTAAGAAACAAAAAGACCCAAAACAAATAGCAACTAAGAGAAAAAAAACAAAACAAAACATTCTTCTTTGATGAGAGAAGGTAGGTGATTAGGAAAATTAATCCATGCACATAAGCTCTTTGTGGAGTATGAACTGGCAGACTGTGTCATATATAGGGTATTACAGTTTAGATCTAAAATGCCCCCCAAAGGCCTTGTGCACTCAGAGGCAGAGCTTTTGGGGAGTAATTGGATCGTGGGTGTGAGGTACCTCCGTGGGTTAATTCCTGGATGCATTCATGCTGTTGGGAGGTAGGGCCTGGTCTGTAGAGGCCAGGTATCTGAGGATGTAACCTGGAAAGCTACCTGTCTCCCGGGCTCCTCCCTTCTCTGCCTGTTTCCTGGCTGCCCATGACGTGAGCACCTTTCTTCTGCTGTGCTCTGCCATGTGGTTCTGGCTTGGAGTCCACTGACCATGGACTGTACTCATGTCGTTCTTTAACTTGTGGGTGCTGGATGGAGGAAACTGACTAAGACACAAGATCATTGCAGAATCATTCACACCACCCCTTCATTAGGTTCAAGGTAAGTAGCTAACAGTGTTGGGGAGAAAAAGCATTACCCATACCTTGCTAAAGATTTTAGTAAACACAGGGAGATGGACCTCAGAGTCTGAAGTTTTAGAGTAGAAGGACATTCTATTAATAAAAATACAAAACAGAATCAAAGATAGTTTCTCTAGTCATCACTTAAAATATTTATTGACATATATCTAGCCACCATTTTCAACAGTATTAGCAGTTTTGGGATTTCTATATCAGGAGCTGAAAGGGGTTGAAATTAAAAGGCAAGTGAACATTTCCACTTGAGCAGTGGTAAAAATGACAATATTATTCTATAAAGTTAAGAAACATAGCCAACTGTTTATATAGAGATTCATAAGTCAAGGTGTTTATAACAGAGTGAGAAAATGAATCTTTCATGTGATTAATTAATAAGAATTCTAAGTAAGATAAACTGTCACTTTCTATGAAGGCCTAGTCACTTCTAAAACATAAGGCAACTAAATATATTTACATGGTAAAGCTTATTTAACATTTTCAGCACCCATTTGGCTTTTTCAGGTATGCAAAGTATTACCAAAAATATAATGAATGTTTAAATTTTAAAAAAATCATTACAGTAAAAGATACATAACCATTAATCCCTTCACTTTGAACACACTTATCCCATCATTCTTGCCGCTTTGTGTAGCAGTTCTGAAGTCCTCTTTTGCGAGTGTTTTTAGTTGTGCTATTGTGGTTGCCTTGGTGTCCTTCATCAATTGAAAACATTTAGCTTCCATGGTCATTTTGACTTTGGAGAAGCAACAGAAGTCACACGGTACTAGACGCAGTGAATAGGTGACTGAGGACACACTTTAGTGCTTTCATTTGACAGAAATTTTGGAAACAGAGGGATGTGTGACATGGAACATTGTCATGACGGTGGATGAGAAACCGTTTGCTCATTTCTTAGTTTGTGTTTTCTTGTTTGTTTGTTTGTATTTTGTGGGTACCAGGGGTCGACCTCAGGACCTTGCGTGCCAGCAGGTGCCCGTGCCATTGAGTGATATCACCGGCCTCTTTTTCATATGTGGGTTCCAGGAGTCGAACTCAGGACCTCGCGCTTGCCAGGCAGGCGCTTAGGCCGCTGAGCCATCTCACCGGCCCTCTTAGTTTTTTTTTATGCACATTGTCTCTTAAATACTCTAATATGCCCTGTTGATATTCAAAATTCACCTTAGTGCTCCTGAGGACAGACTCAGCTGGCACAACTCTACAAGGTCAAAAAACAATCAATATCACCTTGCTGTTGGGTATTGATTGGCATGCTTTTTTCTCATGAGGATGTCTGTGTGATTTCCATGAAAACTCTGAACCTTGGTCTCACGATCATCGCCACAGACCCAAGTTTCACGTCCCGTGAGGACATTTCTTAAAAGGGTGGAATCTGCAACTCCATTGAAATTGGCAAACGCTATGGCTTCTGTTAGTCAAAATGATTGGAACAAATCTCACACTCGCTCGTGTTCTCTGTTGTTAAAATGGTTTGAAGGGAACCTTGGGTGAAACTTGTCACTCACGGTTACTGACATTTAACCCTGTTTCTTATTGAAGTTCCCTGCTTTTCTGTTGGATTCACGTCAGCGGCGTTTTCCTTATGTTTTTATCGCAACTCATAGAACCTTCTTCTGGGCCTTCTGTGTTTAGTTCTAAACCTGCTTGTTGTTTTGTAAAGTTTCTAGCTCCCAGGACATTCTTGTGGGGCAAGGAAGATAAAAGCTTAGAGGACTGGATGGGATGGAGCTTTCCAGACTACAAGAGCTGTGAGTAGTGATAGGGTGCTGCAGTGTTAGGCATGTGTGTGTGTGCGGAGGGGGCAACCAGATGTCAAAGACAGACTCTAAGGGCAGGAAATGTGTGTGCCTAATTAAGGGATTTCTCTTCCTGACATTTCCCTACATTCTATCTAGCATGGAAATAAAACTAGGATCCCCTAAAATATTTAAAACCACATGGTCTTTAGAGTCAAATCCTGATCCATCACTTGCCTCACCTGAAATCTGAGGAAGTCACTTAAAATTTTGAGGCTCAATTTTTGCCATCCGTAGCATTATCTCATAAAATCATACAATGAGATAAACACAAGAGTCTTTCAAGGATGTTGCAAGGATAATAAAAATGTATTTAAAACCCTGGAACATAACCAAAACCAAGAAATGATAAATGTTAGTAAAGTTGTCTTTTAACAAATTTCAACCTTGCCCTGCATACAAATAAATTATCAATTGTGTTAGACAATATCTTCTTCATCTTTAATTTTCAGCACAAAATAGCTATATGACTTTGAGAAATACCCTTAACCTTATATGATTCCATTTCTTCACATGTGAAATAACAGCAGCAATATTTTTAGAAATGCTGTGGCTGGGCAAGGCTGTGATTGTAGTAGCATGAGGTCCATTTTTTTCTTGATAATAATTAAAGCAAAATACAGCAAGCACATCAGTGGGCTTCAGAGCGTAGACTCTCAAGCCAGACACCCTGGGTAACTACTTGCCTTTCCTCCATTTAAGCTGGCCAAGTGATCAGCTGTTCTATGCCTCAGTTTCTTCGTTTTCTGGACTTCCACTGTGCCATGTTAACTTTCCAGCGTGTGCACAGAAAAGATCTTTTATACTCAAACTTCTATTGCTTCATCTATTCTGGTGGTGATCTACTTTCCAAATGTAATAAATAGTTTTAAGGAAAATATTAAACAGCTTTACCCTAAGCTGACTAAACATCAATACCTCATTCTCTCACCCCAAGCAAAAAATATGCTTCTACAGTGCCATTTCTCTTTTATTTGTAGAACTATAAAATCATCACAACAAATGTTTCTAGAAAATTGGGGCACTGTCACAAGTAATTAAAAGTTATTAAATTATTGATAGAGAAGACAGTATGTGTCCACAACACCCCCACCTTTACATGGTAGTTTTATTTTTAATGAGTGATCCTGAAGGTTCATGCCATATAGTACCTATGCAAACTTTTCAATATTCATGGGAGGTTTGGGAGATTTCTCTTCCAGTGTGAAGGGTCTGTGGTAGCTAACTCAGTAATTAGAGATTCGAGCTGCATGGCCACTGGCATCTTACCTAATATGGAGAGTTTATGATTTTATTATTCAAGAAGTTTATTCATTACTAAGTACTACTTGAAATGATCACTAGGGTGGAACTATTGTGGGTTAAAAAGGCTTGGTCTCAGAGGTTGAAGTGTATGAGATGCTATGATTTTAACACAAATTTCTTGCGTTACGGAAATTTTAAGTCTCCCCACCTCTTTAGCAAATTTCCCCCCATTCTTCCTGACCCTGGATATGAGTTCAACCAGGAAGCTCAGGTGTAGGACAGAGGACAGGGTGGACATGGAATCCTAGTTAAGGGCAGTGGAGCCACCCAGCCCAGGGGAGACTTGGCATGCAAGTGGGGGTTCCCATCACCTGCCATCCTCACTGCCTTCCCCTTCATGCTCCTGGATCTTCACAACATTTCTGGGTAGATTTTACCCTAAAAGCACATTTTTTTTCAGCATGTGGCTCTCTAGTATTCTGTGTTCATCAGTATCCTTGAGGAGAAAATGCTAGATTGAGATTAGAAAAGGATATTATAAAGTGTGTGAAAATTATTGATTTCTTTATTTGGTAAATAATAGAAGAAAAGTGACAGATTTCTAGAATAATTCATTTTATCAGGATTAGTAGTTTCACATCTGATAAAATTAATTAAAAACAAATATAAACAATACACTGAAGGTAATCATTCCAATGTAATGACTGTTTCTGAGATATTTACTATAAAATTTTGGAACTTTTTCTGAATCCTGGGTGTATGGTACGATATGTCCCAGTTGGCTACTGCCTTGTTTTAACAAATTCTTAAAGTATTCCTGACATGCTGGCTGTTAAAATCAACTTCCTCTGCCTCTTTTAGATGGTACTTCATACTATGGGATGATGCTGATATTGAAATAGAGTGCTACTGGATTTCCTTAAGCCTTGTTTTCTTTATCTGTGGAATGAAAACAATTATATACCTCTAAGTCATTGCTCCATAATTAGGGATTTTTTTTTTAAAAGAAAAGAGACAAAGAAAAGCAAAGCATAAATTTTTGATGGCACATAGATTGCTCCCATTCTCTTGTCCATTTCAGCCTAATTTGGGACTGTGTGAGTCAGGAAGGAAATGTTGAAGATCGCAGCAGGAGGGATTGGTTCCTATCACCAGAAGGGCCCAAGTCGGCGTCAGGGTCCATTTGAATGCATCCCTCTCTTTCTGCTGTCACTGACCATGGTGCTCAGAGCGCCAGTGAGAAGAGGAAAACTAATTTTAGATGATATATCTTCGCATTGGACAGAAACAGAGCTCCACTTTTAGCTGTTTTCCCTGCTGCTGGTCATCTTCGTCCCAGGTGAAATCTTCTGGTTTCTTCTTTATAGCCCGTCACCGACACTGATTAATTGCCTGCTGTCAGTAGCGATGTTTATTGCCTTCATTCTTGCCCGCGTCCACTTGTTCATTCCTAGTTTTCTTTTCTCTCACAAGAAGTCACAACAGCCCTCTTCACAACAGATGTCTTGCCATTCACCCCACCGCCCCCCAGAAATGTCTTGTGGAGGAAGGTAGTTATCAGAAGTTATGTTTTGTGAGCTATTATTTAGTCGGTTTGAAAAGTAAGCTGCAAAAGCTGTATAAAATGCTTATATTACATATCTAATTTTATGCATTGGTCTTTTATCATTCATTTTACAAACAAACACTGGTGTGAGTCAGTGGTCATATGCCTTATTTTGCATTTATTGCTTAAATTTGCCCGGTAGTTAAGTCATGGCGTTCATTATAAAATCCGTGCAATACTAAATTCATACAATTTAGTGCCAATTACCACACAGTGACACATGCTTACATTGCCAGTGGACATGTCATCTCCACACCTGCTCTTTGGTTAGATGTCATCTTACAGTTAAGGAAACAAACAGAGAAGGAAGGGGTTTGTCCCAGGTTGCTCAGCTGGGAGGTAGAGGGTCCCCCTGATTTCCATTCTAGTGCCTTTTCTTCCATTGCCTGCTGATTCTTGGTGATATTTAGGTTTTCCGTATTTTTTCAATTCCTCTTACCAACATTTGCAATGGTGGAGAAGAAAAATGTAAGAAAATGTGTATTAGAGCAAATTTCTACTGTATTAAGAATGTTCTCCATGTGCACATTTATATCCAAATTCACCTAGTATTTTTATTTTTGTGCTATATGTTTTATAATAGATTTTCAGAACTGAAATTTGCCCTGTTTTTAAACATAATTCCTCCAAAGTGCTCAGCTGACTTGGTTGAGATCAGCTCACTTTAAGAATTCAACTTACATGTGACTACAAACTTGTTTTCACTGTTAAAATATACTCTGTGTTTTCTACTTTAAATAATGTGGAAAATATGTGAACATTGAGCAACACATATCAAAATAACAATTTAAAAATAGCTGTGAAATCTCCGAAATGTAAAACTGAATAATCACAAACATGTCTTCAGAGTGAATAGGTGAATTAGAGCATATACTTAAAGCATGTAAATAATGACTCTTCTCTTTTATTATTAACTTTTTATGGGATTTATCGAATAGACTACAGTGGGTTCTTTCCAGAGGGGAACATGTATGTGTTGGTAAACAATTAGAATGTATGAGCAGTCATTTAGAATTTATCACCAGGGAGAAATGAAATGGCATTTATGAGAGCATCAGCACCAAATTTCATTTAAATGCTTTGTTGGGATAAAGGCTAATCCCTGTTCTAGGGATAAAAATGAGCATAAGTCCAAAATTTGCACATACTTGGGCCAATAGCACCAAGAAATTTGGTATACAGATTAAACTGTTCAACAGAATGTATAGCAATTAATTGTAAAACTTCATGTTTTTATGCTCACCCTTCATCCCATAGATAGATACTTTAAAACTAATTTTTTCCACCTAAAGACAATGTTCTCAGTAAGAACAGATTTTTGACCCAGTGATCTGTTTCTCTATGAATTTGTTCTAAAGAGATACTTTGAAAAAGAAATCCACTGGGCCGGGCGTGGTGGCGTAAGCCTGTAATCCCAGCACTCGGGAGGCTGAGGCAGGAGGATTATTGCAAGTTCAAGGCCAGCCTGAGCTACGAAGTGAGTTCAAAGCCACCCTGAACTGCACAGTGAAATCCTGTCTCAAAAAGACCAAAAAAAAAAAAAAAAAAAAAAAAAAAAGAAATCCACCGAAAAGTAGAAAAGTTCTTAGCAAATAAGATAATTTTACCAAAACAACTAGAAATGATCAAAGTTGTGTCTCAAATAAGGAAATGCATCAGTACGTTGTATCATATTAATTCAAAAATTATATTGCAAATATAACAATTTCATCTATTTTACAACTTATAAAATGTTCTATATTATTTTGTTTGAAGATTGTGGATATAAGAAAAATGTGTATGAGATACTCTAAGCAAAGTGGTAAATAAAAAGCTTCTATGTGATATATGATTATAACCACATGAAACTCTACATGTGTGTAAAGACTGGAATAATATACATACACAGACACACACAAGAGTGTATATATAGGGAAAATACACATACTATTCAGGCGATGAGGTGATTTTTTAAAAACATTGAAATCTTTAAATGCAAATAGAAAATTGTCCCCATGATAAACTAACTTTCAAACAGGTGGCCCAATGTGACTTTTCCATTGAGTAGATTAAACTGAAAAACAGTATTATCTTTTTTGCTTGGTAGAAATAATGAATAATCTTTAAGACACGTTTTTGCTGTTATATTTATATGAATGCATAAGTCACAAGTTTTCTAATATTTTATCAACCTAGATGAAATTTAGTAAAAAATACATTAGCTCATTCTATAAAAATAAAATTTAAGTGTATTCCAACTTTATTCTGCTTCTAGAAATAACTAGAATTATAACTATGTGAATTAAAGACTACAAATAATGCAAACACATACATTTGTTTAGCTGTATGCCTAATAAAATGCTTCCTGCTTTTCTTAAGATAGTTTGTCTTTATTAGATATTGTTTTTACGGTATCATTTGGTTTTATTTTGAACCTGAAGCTCAATAATATCAGAAGCACGTACTGAATCCCCAATTTCATTTGTGCTGGCCCTGTTTAAAATGCTAATCTCATTCTTTTGAAATATGGCTCAGCTGATGAAGTTCTCCACATCAACGTGATAGCAAAATTTATTTCCTTTTGAAAAGGAAATCTATGGCTATCACTTAACTATTGAACTCAGTTTATGCTCAGTTTATGTGGATTTGGTCTGGCTACTTTTCCAGTCTTTGAAATGTTATTTCAATAAACGAACTTACTGTAGCAGGTGGGTGAATGTTAGGCTTGGGTCCAAATATTCTGACTGGTTTCAAGACTTTTGTGTTCAAGACTTCTGTTTCCAAGATAGATGCAGATGCAGATGCCTATGGTTCTTGTATTTAATTAACAGGCTGATGTTCATTCGTTTTGGTAATCTTAAGTCCTCTGCTGGCTTCTGGTTAGGTCAGGAAGATATATGGAGTACAAACCAAAGCGCAGGTAAGGTCCCCAAAGTATCCGCAGTGTAATCTCTCTGTATGTGCCCTGCTCAGCCCCCAGCAAATTTATGTTGCTATTGTAAGGAGGTCTCTCTGAAATATGTGCTAAAGCAACATCATTTCTTTGAAGACAATAGGCTGAATTGGTCATATATATTCTGTTGCTGTACCATTCCTCATTTAGACTGTGATTATGTTTTTATAAATGTATATCCTGCCATTCATATTTGTGCTGTATCATTCTCTGTATATTGGAATTTAGATACACACATCCCCGTCATTTTCCCTAGATCACTTTTTTGTTTCAAGATTCTGAAGCCAAAAAAGGGGAGAAGCAACGTGTAATTATTTTCTGCTGTGGTAATTACACCAGGCAGTTACTAGCTGTAGTGTACGAAAACAGAATACACCACGGGGCAGCCAAGTAATTTGAAGAAAGTGCCCAAATCTGTGTCCATTTTTATCATTTTTGAATTATGAAATTATTGAAAGCTTTGAAGGTAGATGTTATTTTGTTAAAATAGTTTCTACTTTTTAAAATTATCCCAACTATGATTGTTTTCTTATCCTTTATTCTAAATAAAATGGATTCAGAATGAGAAGTTAACTTTTTCATTTTGCCATATGTTACTAGGTCACCATAGGCTTATTAATGTATTACATTTTCCAAAACTTTTTTTTAAATATGAGGCCACTGTAATAACTAGGTTGTAGTGAGATTCAAGTAAACATATTCTAAGCTAAAGTAGCAAAGCAATAAACACCAAATAGCTGACCTTGATTCCTCACCTTCTTTTATGCAGAATAACTGGTTATGTAGGTTGCTGGTTAGTGGGGTGTGTGTGTGTGTTTTAACTCAGAATTTGGCTTGAAAATTTTTGAGATTAAAAGTACCTGCAAGTACTCTTTTTTTTTTTTTTTTTTTTTGTGGGTAGCGGGGGTCTAACTCAGGACCTCACGCTTGCCAGGCAGGCACTTACACCGCTGAGCCATCTCACCGGCCCTCTACTATTTATTTTGATTTATTACCTTAGGCTGTGGCCCAGGTAGTACAAGGTATAACTTCTTTCTAGTAAAAATATCCAAACCAAAAATGTAATTTTAAAATAACACTTCAAATTTACAGTTTTTTATGCCTCTACTGGGGGTGAATGAGAAATCCAGTTTATGATAGCTTTTGGATGTGCATTTCCCAGATGGAAGTTTTAAAAGCAGCGACAAGGTGAAGTTAGACAGGGGCATTCTCAGCGAAGGCTGCACCCATCTGGACAGGGGCTGCAGGGCAAAAGCAGCCTGCCCTGCCTTGAGAAGTTGGTACAAATGGTGCTGCTGACTTGAGATACAACTTCCGCATTTCTCTTGCAGGAATGACACTTAAAGCATAGAACAGAAACAAACCCTATGGTGGGTTGCAATTCAAACTCTACCTCCAGTTGTCAAATAAAATTGGTAGAAAGAACCTTCTGCTTTGTTAGTGTCCCCAGACCTAGGGGACTGAAACAGTGTGATTCCTGTACTGTACTCCAAACTGCAGTTGAAAAAAGTCTTCTGCTTACATTTAAGGTCACAAGATTGCCTTGTTTTCTTTTGGAGTATTCCTCAAGGTCTGGTCATTTAAGCAAATTAAAATGAAATAATGCATTGGTTTTATTTCAAAAAGCAGAGTAGCATTCTACCATGAAGACCTCTGAACTTGCTTCTTTGAAGGCAGGCAAGACCCAATTTTTTAAAAGAAATATTGGCACAGAATAAGAAAAATTGTTTTCTGCCCCACAATTTCCAACATGTTCATTGTTTAAAAAAACTAAAATATATTCTAATAATCTCTAAACTCTTCTTATAAAAGTTAACTTGCCTGGTAAATACTTATAAGAAGTTTTCTTAGTAATTTGCATTCTTGGCTTCCCTATTCCCACTACATAAAATACAAACATGGCTTCCTTTCTCTTTCTGAGAAAGTTGTAAATTAACTGGTTTACCCAGAATGTAGGACTCTAAGCCACGCAGACCTTGGTTATAACAGAGTCCCCCACTCCCTAGTTAGCAATGTACAGGCTAATTATTGCCATCTCTAAAATGAGAATAACGACAGCTACCTCACAGGGTAATGATGAGAATTAACCGAGATGATATTCCTAAAGTTGTCAGCTCTGTGTGTCTCCTAAGGCACACCCGTGTGGTCACACTGTTAGTTCTCTTCCTGTTCGCCACCTGTCCCCCTTCCCTGTTCTTCCCTCTCCCACTGCCTAACCTCTAAATAATGCATCACTAATTAGGAACATTAGCCTGAGTGCCCGGATGCATTTGTTACTGAGTTAACTCAGCAGTGAACTTGGCATTCCATCTCCAACCTTTCCCCTTCATTAATCCTCTCCCCGCACCCCCTGAAACACAGGCATTCACCAGGACACCAAGCTAACTGTGAAGCCGGTCATGCACCTGAGTGTTTTCCGTCAGAATCTCAACTGTCTGGTTCTGCCTGCAAGCCAGACGGAGCTCGTGTTGCTCCGAATTAACTGACTCCGGCCATGTGGCGGCTGCCATCAGCCTACCACAAGGAGGACAGCAGCTCAATAAAATCTGAAACTATTTATAGCCCACTTGACACAAACACGCTCCAGTGCGGCCCACAGAGGCCTACCTGAGAATACAGAAGGGATTCAAGGGTCCCTCCACCGACCGACCAGGGTGGTCAAAGCGAGGAAAGAACATTTTCTCCAGCCTCTCCAGTGGACAAAGCATTCCGTCCTGCACATTGTTCATTGCACCCTCACAACGCCCAGCCCAGGAAACAGACAAAGCAGATGCTGCCACCAAATCCCTGCTATAGATTACAAGGCCGATGCGTAGGAGGTTAAATAAGTTGCTGGTGACCACTGGTGGTTGGAGAAGGCGGTGAAGAGAAAGAGGTTACCAGTCAGTAAATACTTATTTGCCCATAAGAAAACATATACAACTAAGAAAAAATAATATTTCATAAACAGAAATATTTCATATTTCTTCACTTCTGTTAAGAACATCAGCATCTGAGAAAAGAACAGCGAGAGACACTCTTGAAGGACACACTTAGACACATGTTCATATCTGTGTCTCGTGTGTATGGACAGTGTGACTGCGTGCCGTGCAAGTCGTACCTTCTGGAAGACCCCAAATTAAAATGTGCACAGTCAAGACTAATCTTGAAAAAGGTGGTAGGAATTTTTACAAGAAATTTTAATTGATTCAGTCAGCTCTGAAACGACTGCATCTCCACTTTTTTTTTTTTTAATGTGGGAGTTTTTTGCATAATTCTTGTATGTACACCAAGCCCAAGACTTAATTAATGTGAGAATTATGAACCAGGAAATGTTTCACCCTTTAAAGAATTATTTCGATTTCGTCAGTACTTCTTTAATTCTTTTAACCTGAAAAATGTAAACAAAAACTTTTTCCGCGGGAGAAAATGTCTGGTCACATAGTTTAGAAACGCTGAAGTGTGTGTGTGTGTGTGTGTGTGTGTGTGTGTGTGTAGAAGAGAGGAAAGAGATAGATAAAGAGGGGAAAGGGGCAGAAACGAGAGAGAGACGGACAGACAGACAGAGACAGAGAGACAGACACAGAGACAGACAGAGATGATTGCTTCAAAAATGCCGCGGGTTAGCTGATTGGCTCTTTGCCATTTGAGATTCTGGGATTTACTGCCTCTCTGACCTCCTATTGTTCTAGCTCTGATTTATGGAGCTCAGATTCTCTTGAAATGCAAGGTGTCCAGAGTTTAGGGTCTTTTCTTGGCAGTCCCTCCTCCTCCCCACACATTCCTCTTGCTGGTGTTCACCTTGTGGCGACCTTGCAGGGCTCAGTGTGTGCACCTGGGCCGGGGAGCTGGACGCCACCGTGCTGGGGAGAGCGGTGGTTTCCATTCCTGGGTGATGGAGTCATGGGAGAAACTGCAGAGCAAACCCAGAGTGGGACCGGAGCCGGCTCGAATGTGCTCTGAGCTGCTCGGCTCAGAGCAGCTGCTCGGTCTCCCAGCCGGCATTTGTCTCTGACCACTGAAGTGTGTGTTTGTGCAAGGTGAGAGTCAGCTGGGGCTTCTTCCTTAACCTGGAGATGGGTTGCCAGGTACTGCTGTTGTGTTGGATGTGTGGGGATCTGTGTGTCACTGTAGATTCAGGACGGAGGTGATGTGTGGTTTCCTGCGTGCCCTAGTTTTCTGTCACCATCCCTTCAGCGCTCCATGGAGTCCAAACGGTGACAGCAGATTGGGCTTACAGCTGTCCGTCTGCATTGAAACTCGATCGTGACCGTGCGGTCTCTGGGATTCTTTCATGAACGCTGCTGCCAGCCGATATAGCTGTTCACACACAGAATTCCAGACTGGTTGGAGGGCGTGTGAAAACTGCCTCAGTTATGGTCCGGATCGCTACTTGTTTTGAATACTTGCTGGGGTGTATTCTTTGCTTCAACCACGTGTGACCTGTGGAAACTTTTGAGAGAGACAAGTACCTTGGGGTCTGATCAGAGAAGGGAAGTGATTTGGGGTTTTCCGAGTATTTGCTTGTCAAGATGAAAGCCTCTACTTGGTCGTGTGTGTGTGTGTGTGTGTGTGTGATTTTAAAACAACTGTTTGAGAAGTGAAAGAACACTAAATCCTTGCTGTCTTGTGATGTACTCATACTTAGTGTAATCAACCTATAGAGCTTTTGTTCGGCATATTTGAGTTAGGTAATGTCACACTGTGTGTGTGTAAGACAAAAGAACCACTTTGTGAGCCTGTGACCCTGGCTGTGACATGTGAGCACATACAGTACGGATCAGAACCAGGCTCAGGATAAGCAAAGGGGCCACAATCCCCACCCCGTGTTTTATGTCAGCTATGCAGGCAAACCCAAAAAATACGTACGGGATGTGCATTATTTTATAACTAAATCTACAGAAGATTTCTATTTCTCAAAACATGTATTCTAAGAGGCAGAAGCATAGGAATTTGATTTGCACAGAGAGGATAAGAAAAAAAAAAGCTTATAAGTTTTAAAATGAGCAAAAAGAGGACATGGAAATGCAGAATAATTATGAGGGAACATTGAAAAGTGCTCTGAAGCTCCAAATTTTTATATCTAATGAAAGAACAATAGCACACTTAAGAAAATTCAGAGTCAGCAAAAATGAAGCCAAGGGCAAAAATTCTTAATAAAACATGCTGTTAACTTGTGGAACGTACTTGTCGGTCTTAATTAAATTGAATTCTGTTGCTGAGATTAATGAAAGTTAAAGAAAACCATTACCTTTTAATTGCTCCCCATTTTGGTAGATGCTGAATATTTATAGAGTAAATTTGATTAAAATGCAGTGAACATTAAAATTACTTAAAATTAACAATTGGCAAACAAGATCAATATCAGCTATCCTACTTTTGAATCATGTCAATTTGGAACAAAAATTCTGCTACTCTAAACTAGATTGTCATCTGTTTCTACGAATGTGTAGACAGCTAAGGTCCTGGGGTGCCCTCCTCCTGGCCTCTAGCTCTTGGACTGTGTGAGAACGCTGTGGACTGCCGAGCAGAAAACACCTGACTGACGTTGCCATGCTTTCTGTGTGAGTTTCGAATGACACAAGTTTCATGTCACAGCAGTCACCAAGGACTGCTGATTGCCACTTCCATGTTGGAACCTGGACTACTTTGGCTTTTCGGCTGTCACAATCTGAAATTTGGTCACTATTTTAAAAATATTTAGCGTGACTTTATTACCATGATGAAGATGTGCATGAAGACTGCTTGTCACTGTTTTATAAACACAAGAGTAGCCATGTCTTTGTGGTGATTTCAGTCCACAGTCCATTCAGATGTGGTCCCTGTGTACCCATGGTCATGTCCCATGCAAAAAGATAAGAAAGTTAGTCACCTATTGGATGAATCATGCCCCGTGTAAACAGCCATGAAAAACTTTAAGTGGTAACCTGTGTTTATTCTTTCGATAGCTAGCTTACTTCGACCTGCCGAGAGGTTTAGGAGATTCAGAGATAATCAATAGTACCTAAAAGCCCGGGCAGTCTCTTCAAACACATTTATTCTCTGCAATTAAGCGTCCCTAGTTAAGGGAAAAGATTAACCTTTATTTGTATGTTAGATAAGTATCTCTAATTTTCTAAAATGTTTAAACTTCCTAACACATTGTGTCTTTGCTCCTTTGCTTCCTTCTTTCAGCTTTATAATTTTATTCCAGACTTTAAACTTAGTAAGACCTTAATTTATTGCACCTTCTTTGCTTTGACCTATACTGTGTTTCTACACGTCAGGCACGAAAGTAGTTATGTTTTATGCCCCAACATGGAGGAGAGTCTTACCTGGTCAAGCGATCACCGCCCACTGTCTGCTTAGAAAATGGGACAGTTGGTGGGGAAAAGGAGGAACCTGGCTTCCATGCAAACAAGGACTGTTTCCTAGGCTTGGAAAATTTACATTAATTTTTTCCACCTACTGATTTAGTTTTACTTTCACAGATTTTTGGTTATCTGAGATGGAATATGATTGGTAGTCTATGAGGGTGCCTTAAAATACTGTCACCATTTCTATCACTTTAGCCACTAAGTTCTAGTCTATCTGCTAACTCTTTCCAAAGAAATGTGAATTCAGACAATGTGATGAGACCTCACAACTTTTAAGTGTGACTTTTAGATTTCTCAAAGTAGACCTTTCTTGGAGAGAAGAAACGTGGAAGGCAGGCTGTATGGTATTTCTGTTCCTTGGTTAGGTGTCCCTCCGAAGCCACAGTGTCCTAACAGTCATGGGGCAGGAGTAGGAGCGGATGGTGAAAGGTGACTCTCCATTCTAGGCCAGTCTATAAACTCTGTTAATGTGGTCTGCTTCGTTTATCTGGAACTCATTGTGTCTGCTAAGAAAATAAAATGGCAGCGTCTGGTTGCTAGAAGATGTACCTAGATAGTGATCCCTGTCGTCCTTGTCCAGCACAGGAGGAATCAACCGAAGTGATTTTCTCAAATGCAATATCAGGCAGTCACATTCAAAATCCTTGGGACTAGATGTATGGAAAACTTTGATCTTTATTTTTTTTTTTTTTGGATTTTGGAATGTTTGCTTTTATATAATGAGATATTTTGGGTATGGGATCCAGGTCTAAACGTGAAGTTCTTTTATGTTTTTTGTTTTATGTTTTATGTTTTATGTTTCCCAGGCACTGTGTACAGGTAGCCTGAAGGTACTGTTTTGTGATACTCTTAGTGTACCTGCATTTTGACTGCGACCTGTCACATGAGGTCAGATGTGGAATTTTCCACTTGTGGTGTCAGGTCAGCACTCAAAACGTTCAGATTTTCTAGTATTTCAGAGTTTTGATTTGGGGACTAGGAATGCTTATCCCGTGTCATAATCAATACAGTTCCCATTAAAAACAAACAAAAAAAACCTCTTAAGTTGTTTCTACTATGGAAGTCTTCAAAAATAGCCACCTCTTGCCCTAAGCAATTTTTAAAAATGCAAATAATTAAATGTAAACTCTTTACAGCTTAATAGCCAACAAGTTCTGATTAATGTGTAATTCAAATTATCACTAAGACAATGTAATTTCAACTTCCAAATATATCTAATAGGCAAGGCGCCATCCATAGGAAATCATCACAATGTTTCCTGCAGTAGGCATATTGAACCTGAAGGGAATTTCCAAGAATTTACTCTAATATTTTAAAATCAATAAAAGAGTCCTTAGCTTTCTCCCAATGACAGATTTTAAATAGCAGCATGCTCTGAGTATTTGGATGATAAAGTATAAAAGAAATTGTAGTGAAATGAGGTTTCATTTAAAGTAATTCATCAGAAGGTGTCAATGGCTTAGGTGGGATTATTTTGTAGTTATAAGAAAATCTCTCTCTTTCATTCCAAACTAATGTAGAAACTATGTTTGCAAATGTAGGTGTTGTTATTATTCAGCTGTGGTAAGGGCAACCTATCAGATAATTACCATTGAAAAGTAGTTTGTCATTCTGAAGTTCCTGAGAGGAAGGGGCTACCCCACCACAAGGGACCGTGAAGACACACCAGGGTCTGTCGTGGGCAGGGAGCTGGGGGGAACATGGGCAAGAGCCTTTTGTGTCTTCCACAGGAAGGAACAAAGAAGGAAGGGTTCTGGATTTCAGCTCAGTTTGTATAAATTCGATGGACTCTGGGGTTTGCGGTGTACTGAATTAACTGGTATCTGGTCCTGAGGTGAATGGGGCGGATGGACAGTGATGTGGAATGTGACCGCCTGGTAGCCGGAATATGTGCTCTGCACAGGTTGGTCTGTGTTTGAAGGGCACGGCTGCAGCTGGTTTCACAACCTGTAGATACAGCGTACCCCTTGGTGGGAGCAGTCGCTCTAGAGTCACAAAGTCCCAGATGCCATAGCATTAGAAGGAAAGAATAGAGAAAGACGTGAATAGTACAGACTAACACACGGAAACGGGACTAGATTACTTAGTTCCAGTTTGCTGAGTCTGGTGTTGCCCTGGGTAGGCGAGCAGGGACAGCAGCCTCATGAGAACAGCTGTGCCCACCACCCATGCATCTCTCCTAGTAAAGCTCAGAGAGGGTTTTCATTTGGTTTTGAGTCTTAAATCCAATACTGTAAAGCAGCAAAAGCCTTGAAAAGAAGTGATTCCTATTTACTGAATGAACTTGATGTATTTACTTGCCTTGCACAGCTACTTAACTATTTCACTTAGAGTCAAACAACAAACGCTTCCACGTTAAGGTTCTTTTAAGCACACTGACTAGGCGAAAATTGTTAAAGGAATTATCTCTTTGTAGGTCCACCATTCAGCTTTGATTGGAATCATCTTTGGCCGTGTTACTCAATAAACAGCTGTTAAGTGCATTAGTCAACCAAACCTATGGACACGATTTTCCACAGATTCCCTGACAGACATCTGCATTGTTTTCAGTCTCATTTTCATAAAAAGACATTTAAAAAGAAGAGTAAAATAATGCTGATTATATTGCTCATACAAGAGCTGAATCTCATATTACTTAAAAATATCCATGATGAGTCATGCTTTATTAGCGAACATAAAATGTGTCAAGGGACATACCTAAACTGAGTAGCAACTCAGTTTTCAGTTGAACTGGCGAAACTGCCAGTAGTAATTTCTCTACTTTTCAAATAAGCAACAATGCACACAGGTGTCAAAGAACTTTTAAACAATAGAATAGGATAATTGACTTAGAATTTAGAATAGAAGAACATCTGCTAAAATAATATATAATCAAAGAAGGAGAGCTCTCATAAAGTATGAGTTTTCCCCTTGTATTTCTCCATTTTATTGTCAAATATTTAAGAAAGGAAAAAGCATACATATGGTGTTTCCACTGAAATGGAATTTTTTACTTTATTTAGTTTTTCCATCCCACCTATTGGAATTTCCCACTGGAATTTAGTGTGTAAAATGTGAAACTTCCATACCATACAGGCAGGATGAATGAGCCAGTAAGATACTGGATATTGGGACAATTAGATACTCACATTTAAAAGGGAAAAAAAAATTCACAAAAAAATTTTAAACATAATTGAAAACAAATTATAACCAAAGATGTGCAAAAAAGATTTTAATGTGCCTGTTTGCATACGGTACATGCTACCCCATGTCCCTAAACAGCCAGGAGAGAGATGGAAAGGCATCCTGCTACTTGACAGGGACCTTGGCTTGGTGACAGTCGTAGCAGACCCCACAGCAGGTAGGAGATGTCAAAAGTGGCTCTTTCTGTGCACCATCAACTCCAGCGTCCACTGTACCTTTCAGTATCATGTTCCCAAGAAACAACATAAGTCCTGAATATCCTTCTTACTTTCAAAACTGATGCTTGTGTCTTGTACTGGGACCAGACAAGTGTTAGATTAAAAAAAAATGTAGACTGATTTCTTGCTCTTACCAGATTCCTAAACCTGACATTTGATTGAGGCCTCAACAAAATGGCGCCCTTCTTTCTGGGATCCAGTGGTCTGATCTGTGATTTCTATTGGTGTGAAGATGGGATGAGGCGTTTTCAGCTGCGAGGGCCCTTCAGAGCTATCACAGGAGCCTGAATGGATCCCAGGAGTGACTGAGAAAGTGCGATTGGTGGGGAACGGGAGGGCTTCAGTTGGAAAGGTGTTTTGTTTTGCACCTGAAAACGCTTCTTTTCCACTTCCTGTTCCTCTTAATTAACTGCTCTACCCTGGAATTACCTCCTGTTCCCTCTGCTGACCTCCCATACTCTCTTACACCATCCTCCAACCTGGATAAAGAAACACTTACATGTCATTCTCGCCAAGATCCCCAGGCTGACAGGCTGTGTAAAGCAATGTACAGTGCTCCTAGTAAAGAAGCCCACAGGCACTGGGAAATCTCAGAGGGCTGTCTAGTTATAGCTGAAATTTCTGCCTTGAGATTTTGTATTAGCTAAGAAACCCAGAAAAGTTCTTTAACATTTTAAAATTTATTTTTAATAGAAACTTGGAAGGTACAACCAGCGTTCTAAAACAGTCATGATGAATTCCATCAAAGTGCTGGGCATAAAAGCCAAATGCGCCCATGGTAAAATTTTGTAAGTAGAATGTTTAAAGTTCACTGGCAGTTACAGGAGGGTGATTTTAACCATCAGGAATATTTGTATTAGTTAAGAAAACAGGCACCAGACTCAGCTTAACCTGATTTGAAATTCTTAAATGAGTTGGCAATGGGAAAGTTATTTAACATTTCATGACTCAGTTTCACATCTGTAAAATTAGATGATACAATTTGTATACAGATTTGTCTCTAGTTGAAGAAATAGCCAAAAGAGTTAAGTTGTCAATGGTAATATTTTAAGAAATAAGATGAGTATGCTTTTGTGTAGGGATGAGTGTTTTCTAGAGTAGATGGAAGGATAAAGTTTAGAGAAACTCACCAGAGAGAACGAGACAATAAGTAGTGGGAGATAAAGCATGGTAAATCTGATAATCACAGAATGGAGATTTTACTGTCGTTGTATGCACCCCTTTCCACAGGGCCCAACACAGTATCCTGCTCATAACAGGTGCTTATTTATATTTGATGAATGAATATGTAAGTGTAAGAATGACACAGTAACAGTAATGAGTAGCATGGAAGATTACATAAAATATTTTTAAAAATCCTCCAAGATGTCACACCTGAAGTTTACCAAGTATATGAGATATATCTGCAATACTCAACTCTCCCTTCTGCCTTCCAAAATGAAACAACAAATCATGAAGTTCAGGTGTGTTGATTATCCTGTTTTTCCTTTGTCATGGTCCATAAAAAGAAGAAAGTGGGAAACTAGTATCCTTTGACCATGCAAAGGAAGGGCGCACTGTGAAGTCAGAGGGCAGGGGAGCTGTGAACTCAGCGTGTTTCTGGTAGAAGTCAAAGAGTAAACACAGAGCTGGGGAGATGGCTCAGTGGCATAAGTGCCTGCCTGGCAAGCGCGAGATCCTGAGTTTGACTCCCGGTACCCACATAAAAAGGAAAAAAGGGCCGGTGATATCGCTCAGCGGCACAAGCGCCTGCCTGGCAAGCATGAGGTCCTGAGTTCGACCCCTGGTACCCACATAACAACAACAAAAAAAAGAGTAAACACAAAGCCCAAATGGGAAATGCCATGAATCTCAGAAAAATGTCAAGATGGGATGTGGGTGTCAACATAGAGGAGCTTTTGCTACTTGGTGAGGGACACATATTTATCATCCTTTGAGGGACACTTTGTTTCCCTATCCTTACTCATTTAATGCAGTAACTCCTCCATTTATGTGAAAACTCAAATACTCTTACACTTTCTCCCCCAAGGGAGTGGGAGCAAATCACTGAGAGAATTAAAAATTGGCTGAACCATCTCAAGAAGTGGTAAGGGCCAAATATCAGAACAAAGAACTTTGCCTGTGGATTTTCATGGATTCCATAAGCATGTTTTTATTCTTTTTAAAGCAAATGTCTCTAATGCTTGATAAGTAATGTGTCATTTTCTTCCTGAGTGTGTTAGTCATGTTTGCTGTGTTATTTGTAGAGACCAATCCCTTAGTTAGCAAGTGAGATGAACTTACCCCATTCTTGCCTATATCCTCACAATTAAATCTAAGTAGGTTTAGTTTTCATTACCTGTATTTACTGAAAATTTAGGGTTATATGATTTAAAAAATGTTTTGCTTCATTGTAGAAAATGACCCTGAAAAAGAAAACCAATTGGTAAGTCTGGTAATAATTTACAGGGATACAAAGGATGTGAAGACATAGAATTAAGTGGCAGCAGTGTACACAGAGCAGTTCAGATAACATGTGGAATTCCAATTTGGCAGTGTTGGCAATCTGTCCTTGGTAACACCTTCAGCGATGGCAGGATCAGCTCTAGCTTTAGCTTTGAACAAACCTAAGACCCATAATTAGTACCATTGTGCTGTTATCCACAGCTGGGCATTGTCTTTGTATTTTCACATTGTTCCAAGTTAGCAGTGCACCAAACATCTGTGTTTGTGTCAGAGATCAGGAGAAAGAAAAGGTGTCGTGGAAAAGACCTTAGCACGTTGTCTTCCTAAGGTTGCTGTGTCGAGGTTCCAAGAGTCGATTTAAACAGAAACTCACTGCGTCATGGTTGTAGAGGACAAGAGTCTAAAACCAAGCTGCTGGCACACGGATGCCCGCTCTGATGGCAGTAGGAAAGATCTGCTTGAGTTTCCTCTTTCAGCTACTGGAAGACGCAGGAGTGTCTTAGCTTGTAGAGTGCCCTCTTTTTCCTGCTTCTCTAACATCATATTCCCTCTGTGCACGTCTGTCTCTGTGTCCAATTTTCCCTTTGGAGAAGGACACCAGTCTTCTTAGGTCAGGGACCACCCTGTTGTCCTCAATTTAGTTTGATGATCTCTGAAAAGACCCTATTCCTAACAAGGCACCTTCTGAGGTAATATTAGGACTTCAGCATGTCTTTAAGAGGAGGGGAAACTCAATTTAACCCATAGAACTGGCTCAGGGGAAGTGATAATAATGAGAGGACCCAGATAAATTTAGGGACAGGAGCTCCTCGTTATTCAAGTGTGGCCAGTGGACCACGAGGGGTTAGGACAGTAGAACATCAAGCTCCACTGTACATCTACTGAGTCAGGGTCACATTTTCACCGAGATCGCCAGGTCTTTGTCTCTGAAAGTTTTGAGAACAGCTGTTCCAGCTCATTCACTGAACAAAACCCCAGTATCATAGGCCAAGAAGGAGGACAAAATGAACCATATTTAGAGTCAGGGACTCCATAAATACGTGCGTGTACCAAGTATGGGCCATTGTCCTAGCTCAGCTATCAATCCATTTATTTGAAAAGGCAATATTGATGTCTGGAGGTAGCGACAGGAGTTACGTTTCAGTGACCTTTGATTTCCTGTGCTGTGGATTATCACAGAGTGTAGATTATCCCAGAGTGTGGAGTGAACCCAGCATATCATCATATGGAGAGAGAGCTCATATTCTTTGCCCTAAACTTACTTTGCTTGTACAAGTTGTTTTGTTTAGTCCAAACTGGTCTACAATTTTCGTCAACCTAGCTAGCTGACTCCTACAATTGAATGCCTAAAATGTGGCCCGTCAAGGCAAAAATATTCCCTCAGCCATGGGGAGAGGGCGTTTGAGTTCCTGCTATTGCCTTCTCAGTGATGAAAACACGTGGCGAAGCCTTGCTTCAACTCTGCCTCCCCTGTCCCACAATCCTGTGCTTTCCTGAAAATGTAATTCTGCCAGCAGTTGTGGTCAGTGAGTTCATGTTACATGAAGACAATGGGGAGAAAAAAAGTTTAAAACAAAAAAGGCTGAATTAAACTTTGTCCTGGAGCCCACTGGGCAGTGCTTATAGTAGCAGGGAACAAATGCATCTTCCAAACAGGAACGCAGAGGTCACGGTCTCCTGGGGAGAACAGCAAGTGACATGGGATTAGCCACAAAAGTCAGCTATGCTCAGGGCCCTGCTCCCCTAAAATGCAGGCAATCAGCAAGTATATAGCACGGGCCAGGCTCTGATCGCCTTCAAACTGCCATTCTGTGATAATAGTGTAGATACCATTTCCCACATGACAGTGAAGCTAACTGAAAATTAGAAAAACTTTGATGGGTTTCATCTTCTGTCAAAACTATATTTAGTTTGGTTTCCTAAATAAGCATTTATTTCTGACCTGTTGGCTTAGTCTATATATTACATAGTAAAAAGTGACTTAGAAAATCCTGATCATCCTTCTGCGAGCATTCTTTATTGGGTGCATAAAATGGATAGAAAGAATAATGGACACGTGTCGCTACTTTGTGCTGGCCGCTGTCTTAAGTGTTTCCCTTCTTAAACCCTTAATGCTTACGGTAGTGCTCTCAACAACAGATAAGGAAATTATACAGCTGAGAAAGCTGAGACAGAGGCACAATAGCTGCCAAAGTCAACTCTTGGCAGACACAGAACTCAAATCTGATTCCAGGGTCTCTGTCCTTGACCTCTGGGGATACTGGCTCTCAGAAGGGACATGAAGTCATTCTGAATGTATCTTCGAAAGCCCCAGATAGCTGCTTTAACATGTGTTGTGAAATCTGGTGTTGCACAGACGATGGTCACTGTGAATCTGCTGCATCCCCATCCCTTTTATTCTGGAACCGTGTCCTTCCTTAAATGACTGTATCAGGAACATTTCCTTTTAGATATAAACCGAGCACACTGCTCCCCATTCCCTTTCTCTCACCAGCTGCCCTTGCCTTCCAGCCTGGCCATGCACCTGCTCTTCCGCATTCAGGCAGAAACCCGTCTGGGATGGTTCTGCTCTTTCTCTCTTCGCTTTCATCTCCACTGAGGTCGTCAATTGTGTTCGTTGCTGATATTCCAGTCTAAATCGGGTATCACAACCTGAGCATGGTCCATGGCATTTTCAGGAACAATTCCTTACCTGCAATGACATCTACTACATGTCTAACACCTACTTAATTCCAGAGAGAAGGAGAAGCCGAACAACGGCAATGGACTAAATGTGGTAGCTGCTCCCACTGCGTTTGCAAATTATAATGAAACTGAAAAGACTCAATAAAAATAATTGCAAAAGTCATCTTAAACATTAAAATTAGCAATTTGTAAATACTTTTTGCTAAACATAGTCCTTGGTTCAAGGTATCTTTCTCAAATAATAACTACAAGGTGGGATATGGTGATCCACACCTGTAATCCTAGCATTCAGGAGGCTGAGGCAAGAGGATTGCTGTGAATTTGAGCCAACCCTGGGCTACAAAACAAAACAAAAGAAAGAAGAAAGAAACAAAGAAAGAAAGAAAGAAAGAAAGCAAGAAAGAAAGAAAGAAAGAAAGAAAGAAAGAAAGAAAGAAAGAAAGAAAGAATAGTTAGCTTCTAATTTGTATAACAAGAGAGAATTTCTAGCTTACCTAGTTTCATCTTTTATCAATACTATTTACCTAAAGCGAAATCTCTAATAACATTGTTTATGTTCTTGCATAATTTCTTTATCACCAAAGATAAAAATTTAGGCTGCATGTGTGTGGTCATCATTCTATCAATTTTCAGATTAAAATAATTTCACCCTGTTGGCCAAGCAGATGCCACACAAATGCTTCCAACTGCAGTTCATTTAGAAGCTACCAAGTGCTCCTGCAAAAAAACTATGTTTGGCTGGAGAGAACAGAGCATAAAAACAAAAACAAAAGCAAAAACAAAAAACAAAATACAAACAACAAAAAACACCTACTAGAATAAACTTAAGTGAACTTCGATAAGAAAATGGATGCTAAGTTCATGTTTCCCCAGAAAACGTAAGAAATCATTTTATTCATTTATGTATTTTTTTCTTGAGCTGCATTTTAAAGTCTGCCTTGAAGCTCTGAGCTGTGTAAATAAAGCCATAGAGAAGAGATGAGCTTCAGGAGGAGACTGGGGCGAAGCCTCAGCTTCTGATGAGCCCCGTGGCTGCATGCTCAGCCTCGCCACACCCCACAAGCCCGCGTCCCGTCCTGCATTATTTGTGAGGTTTGGTTTGTTTCTCGCCCACGACTTCTGTGCATCCAAGATGATCCGAGGTTAGAATATTTAGCAGAATGAGGTCTGATGGTGTTGGCTTTGAGTATTGAAAGGAAGCTCATGACATGTAAATGTTTTTAGCGATAAGGACTCTACCTATGATGAAACTGAAATATAGCTTCTGCAGATGAAAATGAAGCCAGTCTTACTTCGTGTGGTGGCACAGTTTGTTGGTAGCAGCCTTTACATTGTTCCAAAACCATTGCTCCTGCCACCTACTCAGCAGATCCTCCACGTTACAAAATCCCATGGACGAAGGGCGCAGCAGATGGAAAGATGCGTCAGCTATGTAACTAGACGGCATCTATGAATTTATCAAACAAAACTGCTGGTCATTTTAGGTACTGTGTCTCATTTAATTTTCATCTTTTCTTTGTGGCTTTGGTCACTAAAGTGTTAAAGTTGGAGCCCCTAAAATAGCTACTGTAGTATTTAGCCAGAGAAACTATCAGTCGGTTTAAAAAAAAAAACTCAGTCCCATTTTATACCTAATATTAACCGTTTTTTTTTAATGAAATCCATTTCAGGAGACGATTTCTACTCGATAGAACCTGGTTCTGTGAGTCCTGTGTGGTTTATATATTAAAAACAGTATCTCATGGTGAAAAACAGCAGGAAACTGCAGTTATAGAAGTGAAAATAGGGAAAGTGTTGCCTATTCCTTGGAAAGTCTGTGTATTTTAACATTTTTTGGCAAATTTTCTATGGTCAAAGACCAGATAAAAGAGAAATGTTTTCCCCTTACTGCCGTTTCTAGTAATTCACTGGAGGAAAACCAAGTGTGTGGCTTATCTTGCAATTCAGCCCTCCTTACACTTGGAATGGGCTGGGCTGTGTCCCCCTTGCCACGGCTCCTAGGAGAGCAGGTCAATCCTTCGCTGTTGTTTTAAAGCATGCAGAGCACTCGCTGGACTGAATTAGAATTGAGCTATATAATGCGGCAAGGTTCCTTGCATTCATTCAGCATTTAGACTTTTTTTGAGTCCCTTTCTATATTTATATTTCGTTTACTTATGGAAACATATAAGCATATGGCTTTCAAGGCATATTTTTAGGTGAGCATACTCTAGTTCATTATTCTGGTTCAAGTTGAGACCTCAAATGGTCACAACGTAGAGAATTTATTAAAAGGAAATTTCTTTACTATCAGAAACTACACAATGTTAGTGTTGTTTCCAGTTCTAGATCCATTTGTTACTGAGACCTTGCATAAATCAATTATCTCCTCAGTTCTCTCATCTACAAAATGGAATAATAGAATTTATCTTATAGGGTAATAGTCAGAATTATTTAGAATAACTCTTGGCTTATAGTCATCCCATATATGTATTTGAAATTATTGTCATTGTCTTTGGCTAATAGCAGTAGTTTGTTTATTTTTGTTAGGTTTTGCCAGAATGTTTCCTTCAAACAAAATTGGAAAAAGTTGTCCAATACATCTTTAGGCACATGAAGTAGATAAAATTCAATTTTTGCCTGGTCGAAAGGTGGTGAGAAACCATTTTTGCCTCATCCGAGTGTACCTGGGCACAAAAGCCTTCAGAGGACACATTCCTCTTGACAGTGTGGTAGAGGCCTAGGCATCCTCAGAATCTATAACACTGAGAAATTCTCCTGTAAAAACTGATACAGCACAAGTTTTGAAAGTTAAACAATATCAATAATAAATAATACAGTTCCTGCCATGTAGTAAGCACTATTCTAAGCATCACACATAAGCCATTTACCCTTAGGTAAAAAATAAAAAGAGAAGACTAAATTAAGCAGGAATATGTCTTGAATTATGTGAGAAACTCAAACCCTAAATAATTTAAAGAGCAAATAAAGAATGGATAATAGGCATCAGAGAGGTAGTTCATTTGCAAATTGGAAAGGGACCTAGTGATAGGAGGAAAAGGGAAGGAGAAGGAAAAAGAATTGAGATCTGTTATGTGTGTGTACCAGTTCCCCACCTTGAATGACACCACTAGGCACTGCAAACATCTACTAATAAAAAAGAATATTTACATGTCGAGTAATAAAAAGATTTTGCCTGCTGAACTTCTACGTACTATATGTGATATGGGAAGGGTGCATACGTTCCCCTCTAGAGGAAATTTCAGAAATTTTCCTTGGAGACAAGTGCTGTACATGAATGTGCAGTCAGTATTCTGTCCCCCACCCAGCCCTTCCATCGAATGTTGTGGAAAGTAGGTGGGAATTTAAGGACCAAGTTCCCTGTATCTGCAGATCTAGCTCTCTTTCATTTCTACACAGTTTTGAAAGTTCTGGAGTCAGAATATTTGAGTTCAAATCCTGATTCTTCCACTTTCTGCTCAAGCAATCCAGGCAAGTTCCTGAGCCTGTGTTTCTCAGCGGCTTCATCTACAGATCAGAAGTGGTATCGTGCACATCACACTCCTGTGGTGAGCACTAAACTATGTAAAACATTTTTATTATTGTTATTATAAGACAATAAATGAAGTCCTCCTGGTCCATGAAATGGAATGAACCATTGCAAAACTGCCATTTTCCCTCAATCTGGTCTCATAAAATGAGGGGCAATAAAGAAAATAACTCAATTATTCCATGGTCGTGAATTCAGCCCATGAGGAAAACTGGCCGGGGACATTGTATACACATCAGCTGTGGTAAGAATCAGTCAACATTGTTTGTACAGTGCCTGTGCCGTCTGGATTACCAGCTGTCTGGAAAAAGAACATAGCTTCCTTTTTTTTGTTAAATGTGGTCTGCCAGCCAGCTGGCATGAGGGAAGAGGCAGGGAGCTTGTGTGAACCGAATGGAACTCTCTGCCAGTTGTGCCCTGGGCACTGCTTCCTTCAACCCTCCCGACCTGATGGTGTGTGGTAGCATTCCCTTGATGTCCGCACAGGGGACCCAGGCTGAGTCGCCAGGGCCATAGCATTGACTGCCGTCGATCATGCCATAGGTACGCGCACTGACCAGCTGGAGCTAGCAGTAAAAATCAAAAGTTTTACATCAAGATGTTAAAAATTGTATAGTCAACAAATCTTTATTGTAAATGACTTCTGGCCTTTCCCCACCAATAATTTAGCCAAAAGCTTTTTGTGATTCTCTTTTCCATTTTTTCTTCTATCCCTTTATAATTTGTCATATGTCTTCCTTATTACTAAGGCAGTGATGGAGAAGGAAATTGTGGAAGGGGGAGATATTATATAACTAAGCAAGAAAATTCAGATGCATGGAAAAAATAGAAGGTGCATAGCAGTGGATGTATACTAGATTTGTTTCTTCTAAGAATCTAAGAATTAAACTCATGCTAAGTGATGCATTTCCCATTGTTTACATATTTGTAGAACATGCAAGTTGCTATTTGAATTTTTATGGTTGTCTTTAAGCTTTTAAAAAATTAGATTGATGGTGCAGTACTATTTTGTATTTAGGTTAATACTGCCATTAAAATCCCACAATATTAGAGAGTTCTTTTATTGTCGTTATGTATCTAATAACATAAAAACAAATTAACAGAATTAAAAAGTGGATCAAGGAGTGGGAAAACTGCATCCTAGTTCTAAGTTCTTTCATTAAATGGGAATTACAAGTAATGAACTCAAGATGCAAGTAATAGGACAGGCAAGGAACACACGAGAAGGAAAACTTGATAATAAATTCATCGTTCTGTACTTTAAGCTTTTGGATTCATTCACTGCAGATCAGAAGGCAGATTTGGGATTTTAATAATTCATATAAATGAGGTTCCACTCCCAAGTAATGCCTGCAGAAGTACATTGTACAAAGTTAGAAGGATTACAATGTTAATAAAATCAATTTAAGAAAAACTGTGTTCTACCACAGGGAAAATATGATTTTGTGAAAATAAAGTGTGCTGTGAAATATCTGAGGCATACATTTATTTATAGAAAAGCAAACAAAAATTTTAAAATGTGGAAGTTTACAGGTAAATGTATAAAATGTTATCACTGGGACCTACTTTTATTAAGTAAAGAATAATGAAATAGAATAAATGCTGCAAACAGCCCAAAACGTAACTTGATCAAATGTTTTAAATGTGTCATTATTTATCAAATGTAACCATGGATCTTAATGGTTTAGTTTCATCATGAAAAGATTAAATGAGGTCCGGGGTGGAGCTTAGGAGTAGGACATGAGTCGACCTCACTGCCACAAAAAGGAGAAAAGATTACATGAGATAACAAGTGTTTTATATAACCTCCATTCTAGAATGCATGATCCATCCTTACCAACATCATCATATTAGTAGGATTATTATGTTAACAAATTATTATATCTCTTGATGTAACAGGTAAATTTTATAGAACAGATTTCGGGGTTTAGAAGAATAAAACTTAACAAGCAGACATTGATGCAGAACAGTAAAGAGGTGCAGATTTTCCACTAGAATCGGCTAGCGGAGGGACAGCTCTGGACTCGGCACAGGGTCAGTCAGTTATAAGCTCCTGCGTGAATACATCAGACTTCTTCACTTAGTTACACAGTGATGCTCTGAGTTTATAGAATTCAACACATGTCATATCTTTCTTCTGTTCGACAGTGTTGGTAGTTGTTAGTAACAAGACACACACACACACACAGGCACATAGGTGCATACACACACCATACACTGTTTAGTATTTTTAGAAGTTGTTGAATTCTGTGTTTAAAGGAGAGCATAGGGCCGGTGAGATGGCTCAGCGGCGTAAGCGTCTGCCTGGCAAGCGCGAGGGCCCGAGTTCGACTCCCAGTACCCACATACGAAAAAGGGGCCGGTGATATCGCTCAGCGGCACGGGCGCCTGCTGGCGCGCGAGGTCCTGAGGTCGACCCCCGGTACCCACCAAAAAAAAAAAAAAAAAAAAAAAGGAGAGCTTAGATAAAAGAATTTTAATTCACCTTTCTTAAATAATGGTTAGAATGTGTCCTATATTAGCTGCAGAAGCAGAGGTACTTTCTTTTTAAGATGATGGATACACAAAACATGCAAATACAGATACGTGAAGGATGGGGGATTAGAAGCTGGAGAGACACTAGTGGGACCAGTGACCACTAACCCTTTTAATTGTCCTGTTGCTTGGCGACATTTACACAGGGGTGTCATTTAGAAGCCGGAATTCATGTGTGTGGATATCAGTTCTACCTGTATTGTTTCATACTTTATAAGATTTAGGACTCCAACTTTAATCTTACAGCATGACAAAAGTACATGGTACTGTGAGCATTAAATTTTTGCTACATTTTGCAAATCAAAATTACTAAACAGTATATGGACAGAAAGGAAACACTATTCCACCTTTCTCAGGGTATTTATCACTCATGTTAATTTTCAGCTATAACTATGATTTTACCCAACCTACATAAAATGCTGTTATCAATGCAAGAACTATATGGTAACCATAAAGTTGAAAGCCAACTTTATGATATGTTTAGAGTTTAAGGTTTTTATTCACAACAAGCCTCGTAGTTGCTATTGTCCTGTTTTAAAGACCAGAAAACCAAGGCCAGTGAGATTAAGTGGCTTGCTCACCTCACACAGCCAGGAAGTAGCTCCGCCCCTTTCCACTCCTGCCCTTCCCCAAGCATAGACGCACCCATCACTAATCCGTGCATTGAAACAGCAATTTTGGCAATTAAATACAGTGCATGCATTTTCTCTGCCTTTTATATTCCCTCTCCCTTCGATACAAGTTTTGCTTACCCTTGTTCAAGACACAGTTTTGTTCCAAATAAGTGCCCACCTCACTCAGGAAAAAGCAATCAACACACCGTGTATGTTAAATTCGTAATTAGTAATGGTAAATTATGGATTGGTTTATGTGAATAGAGGTAAAGAAAATGAGGCAAAAGAGTAAGAGCTACTACTGCTGAGTATTTGCAGGGTTATTCTAGGACTCAATTTTTTCCCTAAATAGCAAAAATTTCAAGTCAACAGTAAAACTAGAGAAAAGCTTATTTGACTACTAAGAAGATGTAAAAAATTATTAGTGATTGTACTTTTTAAATAAAAACACTACTTTTAATTTATTTAGTAGTACATTTATTATGAGGTTGTTACTGATGTGACCAGCAGGAAAGCACAACCTTGCCTGCAGGCTCTGCTGTGCTTCCTGTGAGGGAAGAGTAGGGAAACTCAGCATTCACCTGGTTAAGTTAGGATTTTTCATTAGGGATGCTTTTTGCTGAGAGACAGTAGTTGGATTTCTTACCTAGTGCTCCTGCTATAAAATAAGGCCAGCAATACAACAACAGATCACCTATTATGGGTCATGAAGATTAAGGAAGTGTTTTTCTGGATTCAACACTTCCAATTTCCTATTGCAATAATTATAAAGCAATCAATGACTTGCCATTAATGATAATGATAAGACATCAAATTGTGGTTATTCATCAGCTTTTACTCTGCCCTGTTTGCACTGAATAAAGATAATTATCAGGATTATAGTATTCCTGTTACCACCATGCCATGGATAGCTCAGAAAAATTGATTTTTAGGCTTTTAATTAAGAAAAGCAACAAAGAAACAGTTTCGAACAGTTTTCTGAAATGTTGTTAAATAGTATTCCTCTTTCAGTCATGGGATCATCTTTAAAACCATTTATTATTTTTGTTTGAGGATGAGATATCAAAGCAAGATTCACAATAATTTGTGATTTCTTATTTTTAAATTTTAATGTAATGCAAGCAGATATTAATAAAATATTAAAATCACTCTTCTTCTATGAAAAAATAAATCAAAATTTCATAACAAAATAATTAGAGAATAACAATGGTATGTATAGAGAGAGACAGACAGACAGAAAGACAGAGAAATAGAAGATAGATAACTAAGAAATAGGGAGAAGTTCAAATAAATCCCCAAATTACCTATTCTGTTGGCTCAAAATTATTTTAAGATAAATGCTAATCTGTTTCATTTATACTACTAATTCGTTCATTGAAAAGAAAGTTTGTGTCCTTTCATTTCTTCTTCTTAGGAGAGAACCTTTTTTTGTCTATGACTTGTACTCTGAGTAACGTTTTGGTTATTCTTTTAAGGTCATGATACACAATAATTTTAAGCCTGTTTATAGTTCAACCCCTAGGAAGGCTAAAATACATTTCAACCAGTGCAGTCTAACTTTATACATCCAGGGAGGCCTGGGTTGCTAGCTGGGTCTGGAAACAAAAGGGAGAGATTTTAAGGGCCCGGAGCATTATGGATTACTTTTGGAATTTCTGGACATCAGATTCGTACTGAAGCTTTCTCAGGTACATTCAAAAATAATCGAATAAGTTGATTTTTATAATAATACTTCAGTATCTATGTTTCACTATGCAGTTGACAATCTGCAATAAAATTCACCTTTCTAAGTCTTCATCTTCGTAAGATCTTTTAATCATTTTGATTCATTTTGACTCCATTTAACAGATGTTCATTGATTTGTGTTATGTGATAGGACTATTATGGGTACCAAGAGTATACCAGTGAAGAGAGCCGATAGGGCAGTTTTCCTCGATAGCACTACATGGTAGCCACCATGGACAGTTAATAAGTAACAGTGTATCATATGCATAAATGATGCTAAATAAAATAAATGCAAATTATGTCCAAAGCGAGGAGCCATATAGACAGAGCTAGCAGAGTACAGAGAGAGAAAAAAATGGGTGGAGTGGGCCGTGTTTTATGCAGATGGTGAGGCAGGCTCTTCTAAGGTGAATTTTGAGCAAAGGCCTAAGAGAGCCAGTGTGTGATAAGCTTTCCAAGCACAGGAAATTGGAAAGGCAAAGGTCAAGGAGGAAATAAACCTAGAGCCTTTGAGGAATTGCAAGGACACCCGTTTGGCTAGAACAGTGTGAGTGGGAACAGAAGAGGCCAGGCCAGGAGGGCGCACATGTAGTGCTCATGGTGAGACACAGGGTCGTCTGTCAAAGCCTTAGAGATGAGAGCATGGGCGTGGTGGTGTTTGGAAGATAGCACTGCCAAAGACACATTCAACCCCCTCCAGCTCGGCAGTGTAATAGTGCTGAAGAATAATGTTAGCTTTCCAGAGGGAGAAATCCACACCCGAGGAAGTCCAGGCACGCATTATGCAGGATCACACTCGGGAAAGGGGGGCACTCGTTGTCTAATCTGTGCTCTGTACCTTTCCTCCCACTTCTCCAGGCTTTCTGCACATGAGGCAACTCTGCCGCCCACTTCTGAGCCCACATTCGGGAACATGTGGGCTGACAGCGGAAGTCTGGCATTTGTTCTTATGAGATGCAAAATAGTCAACTGTATATGTACATTTACATTTTTAAATTATCTGAAAAACAAGTATATGAAACCATGACCGATACAGAAATCCTATCCCTATGGACAGATATCTCAGGGCGGTTTATAATAAGCAGCATTTTAAATATCTTGGACAAATAGCATTGTGAATTTATGGAATTCAAAAATTAGAAAATTAATTTCCCCTAGTGGACAATATTTACATTCAACAGACTTTTTAGATGGTGGTGCTGTTGCATCATTAGCTACTGTAAATTCACCGAAAGGAAGCAAGGAGGACAATTCTACATGTAGCAAACCTTGTTTTGTGAAAATTGCTATTTTCCCCCTTTTCACGATTTTGCCTTTCCTTTCGCACTTCATTCACAATTGGAAGGTGTTAGCAAGCCTAGCCCTAAATTTTAAAGACCTTTTGAGAGAAAGTTCCAATATTTTACTAATTCACCCCCCATTTGCTAGTTCCATTTCCCTGCTTTCCTGTTGCCTGGGAAGCTCATCTGTGCTCCTGACCCTGGGCGCTGTCGCTTGGAGTGGTGTTTTCAGGGATGACTTCGCAGTACAGGACTTGGATACTCAACCATCCTTGTCATTAGTTCAGAGCCCAGCTGGCAGCATTTGCAAGAAAAGGCCAAAATATGTAGTAAGTTTAAAGTTCTGAAATTGTCCAAAGAACAAAGAACTTTACAGGACTTGTACGCTTTCCATGGTCCTAGCTCTGTGTTAACTTGCTGTTGTTCTTACAGAAGTAGTGCCCTGGCCAGGGTACTGTGGGTCAGACCCAGCCCATCGCTCCTGAGGACTGCAGCCACTACTCAGTGCAGAGCTTTGCACGCTGAAGAACAGTCTCCTATGTACTGCCTTCCTTGACAGTCCAGTGGCCCTGTGAGCCAGTCAGTGAAGAGTGACCAGCCTGATTCGGTGTTACGTGTGTGTGTGCATCTTAGTGAGGGAGAAAGTGAGACTCTAAGCAAGAAGGCAAACACAGCTCTGCAGGCTGTCAGTCCGAGGTCTCTCCCCTAACCACATAAAACCTAGGTGTGAAATGTTGGAACTGAAGAGAAGTGGGTTAGACAGGAAAAAGAGGAGAGCGAGCGTGATCAAATGCAGGGCCAGCGTGTCCAGGCTGCGCTTCGTAGAGAATTTCAGTCTGTCCATGAAGGGTCTCAGACTCCCGTGGGGTTTCCTTATGGTTAGGCGAGAAGAGCACTGGAAACTTCTCACCTTTAACCTGGCTTTTCACAGTTAGCTTCTGTGTGTGATACATCATCCCCCGTATGAGATCAAGTGCTCAGCTGACTTTTTATCATTTAATTGATGGAGTTTGGGCTACTGTAGCTATTTGAGCTGCTGTGAATATTTCTGTACAGGCTGCATAATTTGCTCAGTGTATGTTTACCTTTATGAGCGCTCTCTTCCAAATTATCTGTAATACTTAAATTTCCTCTAGCGTGTGAAAGAGTTCCAGGTGCTTCAAAACCTTGCTGCCACTTATTATTGTCTGTCTTTTTTTTTCTTTGTTAATTTCTGCTATTTTAGTGGGTGCTTAGTGATATTTAACTATGGTTTTAATTTGCATTTCTCTGATGACAAATGACGTGTATCTGTTTATGGGTCTTGAGTCTTTTACATACCTTCTTTGGTCATGTATTTAAATATTTGCCCATTTACTTAAAGGACATGTTATCTTTGTCTTGTTGTAAAAGTACTTTATATACAATATAATACTGTATCAGATAAATATATGCATTGTGACTATTTGCCCCCAATCTGGAGTTTATTTTAGTTTCTAAAAGTAAATGTTTAATTTTGGTGAATTCTAGTTTACCAATGTATGTATGTATTTAATGCAATGATCAGTTACTGAAAAGAAACTATGGGTATTATTAATAGAAAATGTATATGTACACAATGATTTCATTGGGGTAAAAATACCTTTATGTAGAGATACATAGAGATAAAGGATGAAGATTGAGGATATTTTAATTTTTTTAGTTTGTTTCCACTTTCTTAGTTTTTACAATGTACATGTTATAGTTTTATGATAAAAATGTTAAGGAAATTATTTAAAATATGAAGTGAAAAAACTGTACTACTATTTCCAAACTTTCGGTAACAAGCTCTCTTTTTTCAGTTTTTTATTAGTACCCGTTTGCAGTACATAATGATTACATTTTAGTATATATTTCTATGACTATTTTCAGGTATGCATATGCCTTTTCACAAAAACATGATTATACTATTTTTGAAAACTTTTTGTTTTTACTTAACATCATACACAACTCATGGATGTAGATACATCAGAATGTATTTAAGATTTCTCCATCCAAAGAGTCACAGGTTGACCCATCTTTGTTGTTACTGCCCTAAGCAATGGCTCACTATATATGCCTTAAAGAAAGCAATATTTGGCAAGTGCTTGTTGAGCATTTGTGCCTGGCTGTGTTCTGGGTGTTGAGGACACAGGAATTAACAACTTATGAACTTATGAATACCCAGGTAATGAGCCAAACTGTTAATAAGAACAAGCTTCCTTGAGGTTTCCAGACTGTGAGGAAGGCAGAACAAAGATGTCATAAGTATACATTTATACTTTACAAAGTGCAATAAAAATTGTCATGCATACAAAAGAAAATATACACTACAGAAAATGAGATTCAAAGAAGAGTGTCGAAATCAGCTGCTCTCTGAAAATGTAGAAAGGCATCACGCATGCACCATTTCTTACTGCTAGTTTATTTAAGAAGGTAGAGGTTGTGAACTTATACTAATCCAGATGAATTATACATAATGTATATACATTATATATATATATATATATATATATATATATATATATATATATGTATATTCTGCCAAAAATGCATACACACTTCAGCAGTTCACCATACTAATAAATGTCTGGAAGCTCGTGGCCACCACTTTGAGCACCTCTTGTAATTGTAGAAACCAAAAGTAATTGTGGAGGCCAAATGATGTCTCAGTAAATTTAGTATTAAAATATTTATAAAAGGTTTTCTTTTCCTGATGTATACATTTTTTGTTTGGATCTCCTGTACATGTATTCAGCTTTCCAGAAGCCATTGACTCTAACTCATAATGCTTTGATTTCCTGTTCAGAAATGGCCTCTGTGATTTTGGTGGTATTTATATTTCTGCGATTTGGTGGCATTACCATTCTAGGTAACATCTATTCTTAAAGAGGCAAAGGACACTGGGTCCTTACTGTCTCATGCTAGGAGAGGCAAAAACAAGCACGTGGATGTGTTTGGACCCGCGCAGTGTTTGTTCTTTATGTTGCAAGATACACAAGAATCAGGAGAACTGTCCGGAAGCTCTACAGTACACTAAGGGTTGCAGAAAAATCAGGGGAGGCAGGCTGGGGATTGTTCCTGTAGGCTGCTTTTTATTTTTTTTTTAATTTTATATTTCTGGCCCTCTGAAGCTCTGAAGCCTGGCCCCTACACCTTCATCTTTATTCTAACAATTTCTAATAATTCTGTTTGCTTAAGGTGCTCACTTTTTATCCCTTTTGCATGCAATTAAGAACTTTAAGTGGAGTAAATGTATATATGTACATGGACACACACATAAAAATATATATACATATACACGTAGGCACACACATGTGTGTATGTACACATACACCTGCACACATGCATACACACATGCACACAAACATGCATACTTGCATATACATGTGCACACACAATTACACAAGCACACACACTTGTAAATTGTGTCTGGGCTTTTTATCCTTCCCCAGAACATCTTGATATTACTACAGAATCAGTTCCTCAGGCACAAGCTATGCAGGGATTAGACATTCCTTTGGACATCCTTTATGAGTAATTTTATAAACTTTTAACTCAGAAAGGTATAGATTTAGTTAAATAATATTCACATAACAAGCAAAAATAGAAAGTGGTGCTAGGGTAACTCTGGCAGATAAAAACAAAGTCATCGATGAGTGCCAACATATTTCAGTAAGAAGCTTTCATTGTTTAAGTACACACGAAGTGTAGTGACAACTGCTGAAATATTCTCTCTTACAAATAAGCCGCATGGATTTTTCACATGAGATTTAGGTCTGAGGATAGCAGCCAGGCATGTAGTGGCACGAAAAGTTTCAAGGACATCACCTCCGGCATCCATTTAGGTGTGTGGACTGTTTTTATTCTCAGATTCTTCCATCTGACTGTAGTGTAGAGTTTTAAATCGCAATCTCTTCTAGGGGCCTTAGCCTACTAATGAAGCAGCTCTGCAGTAGGCAGGAAAAGAGAGAAGCAGAGTACAGCCTTTCCTTTTGAACTCCCCCAGTCCTCTTGTAAATCTTCCGTGTAGTCTTGTTCTCCACCGCCAAAGTGGCAAACCCAACTGTTTCAGAGCTTGCAATTTTACAAAAAAGTACAGATTTTCCCTGGCTGGAGGATATCATTTTCCCTGATACGAGCAGGACAAAGCTTTCTGATCAAGATCATGCCCTTGGCAGCCATTAATATTTAATACCAGTATCATAGAGGTATTGACCTGAGAGGAAACAATAAATTATAAAAACAGCCAGAAGCTCATGTCAAGAGAATCAGAGCAATTGATTTTCTTTTTAAACATGAGCTTGCCATAGGAAGTGTTTTAATATGGCCAAGAAGCTTAGATTTAGAATGAATGAGGTGTGGAAGATGAATTACAGGGCAAGGCACTATTTGGAGATTATAAAAAGCAAGTTACAGAGAGGTGGGAGAAGCAGGGTGACTTGTTGAAATACAGTGCCCCACGAGGGAACAATGATGTACATGCCAGCGAAAACACAGAGGATGCCAAGAAGGAACTGTGATTTACAGAGATGGTCTCTCCGAAGACCAGATATTAAGTACACATCATATATTTGTGACATCTCTTCATTACGGTTTAATATTAAGTCTGTCAGCCCTCTTAGCAAGGGATTATGCTTCAACAGATTACTGCAGGATCCATCCCGGTGGAATCAGCAGCCTCGCAGCGCAGAAGGACTGGAGGCTTTGCTGCATGTATCTAGGGAAGCCAAGGCTAGTGTGGAATAGACGGCTTCGCGCCGAGGGACACCAATTACTACAGGAAAGTAGGCATTAAAAATAACTGAAGTTCCTGAGGACAGGACCACCACAAAGTGATGAATGCACAGGGGGGGATTTAATATGGTACCCTAGGTGCAATACAGAATCATTTGTCAGCCACCAGTAGGATGAAGGTGGGCATTATGGAAAGCAATTGCTGACATCCATCTTACCCTTTCATTAGTTATGAAAATAAATAACGACAGTCACTTTTCTTGTTCGTCATTATTTTGTTTATTAATATCATTAAATCTATCCTTGCCGATATTTGGAGTGAAACTGTTTTGGGAGGGATGCTTCCTGTTTAATACTGGTTTTCTCAGATCCATTTTATCAGTATTTAATATCCATGATCCTGCCCTATCTTCTTAGTTCCTTTTCAGCGTGTGTATTATTACTCTGTGCACACACGTACATGCACACACACACACACATGCACACACACAAACACACGTCAATCTCCTACTTCACTAGGTGAGCTGATTTCCTTTCAGAGAGAGTAAAACCAGAACACAAAAGGGAAAGACTTGCTTAAGGCCACATACTATTTTAACAATATAAACAAGAACATAAATGCCAAAATTAAATACAAAGCCTCCACCGATCAGCCCTGTTATTCATCTGGCTCTTTCTGGTAATTATGTTTTTCCCTTTTATGTTTCATAAAGTTTAGATGTTGATGATTATCTCTTATAAAGGAAGGCCTCGCCGAGGTAGAACCATAAAAGGTTGCACGCTAAGCCATGGGCTGTGCAACACATTGTGTGGCGCACGTGCTCGGGTCACAGCACGGACCTTAAAGATGTTAATCTTCTCCTCCACATTCCTCATTTCTGCGCTGGAACTGCCTGAGCTCACCTCGGCCCTTACTGCGATGTAGATTGCTGCCTACCATTCCGAGGAAAGCAGCACGAAGCGAGGTGTACCTGGTGTGCCTGCTTACAGTGCCAGTGTAGACTCACGGTTAAGAATGAGAGGAGGGGGCTGGTGAGATCACTCAGCGGTGTACGCGCCTGCCCGGCAAGCGCGAGGGCCCGAGTTCGACTCCCGGAACCCACATACGAAAAAAGGGCCGGTGACATCGCTCAGCGGCACGGGCGCCTACTGGCGCCCGAGGTCCTGAGGTCGACCCCCGGTACCCACAAAAAAAAAAAAAAAAAAAAAAGAATGAGAGGAGGCATGGATGGCATTTAGCAAATTATTTCCTTTAATTTCCCCCTGGTTACCATCGCAGCACCAAATATTCTTCATGCTTTCTCTTTATAACATTACTTTACTCTTCATCGCCTTTTCATTTCTATGACCACCATCTTCGCGCAAACTTTGTCCATTCACGCCACCATTCCTAACAGTGTCCTGAAAGATTCTCATGTCAGCCTAAGGTTTTCCTTACCTAAAAACACTGGACATGTACTATCTTAGCTGTTAAAAATACACTTCTCTCACCCCGCAACTCTGCTTAGTTACCCTTGACAGCTCCCTAACTGTGAACACCCTGAAGGATAAACTTCAATTTAAAAGTTCTGTCAAGGTGGTCCTTACTTAATTCTCCAAGATGTTTTCTCTCCACCCACCCCATGGGAATTCGCTAGTACAGCTAAGCATGTCCTGTATTATTCATAGTGAGGCTAGCCTCTTGCGCTGAGTGCCCCAGGTGACATCCCTTCTCCTCTTCTCTAATTCTCTCCATCCTGCTGTTTCTTGCACAGCCGGTTTGAGCTGATGCTTTTCTTCCAGGGCTCAGCACTCGTCTTGAATTCTGGCCCCTCTTCTCCTTTGATGTACAGACTCGGCTCACCCAGACTTAGCCATCCAGAACGCAGCTCTGTGACGCCCTTACTGCCATCAGTTCCACCTGCTGCTTTTCCTGTCTCAGGAAGCGGCAACACCATCTAACATTCGATGGGATCCTATATTTTCCTCATTCAGTTCATTCACAGGCACTATAAACTTTACTTCCAAAATACATCCCTTGCCTTTCAGTTTTTCCCAGTGTTTATTGCTATCACCATGGTGCAAGCCGCCATCACTTGGAATACTGCAATCGTCTATTCTCCACTCAGGACATGAGCCAGCGTTAATCAGCTCTGCCCCTCTCTGCTTGGAATTGTCCAGATTCACCATGATATACAGACACAACATGACAAGTCTGACACTGACCTCATCTTGGGCCGCTCTCCGCGTGACAGGTCACATTCTGAGCTCACTGATGACTCCCAGCCCCCTGGGTTTTTGAAGCTCAGGTCTGTGCACTCACAGTGCCTCACTCCCCCACAGCCCTATTTTTCTTGGCTAGCTGATGCCTTCCCTTTCAGATCTCAGCTTAAACCTCAGAGAGGCCTTTATCAACCACTCTAAAAAATTATTTTCAGTGCCTGGGCCCTATTTATTTTCCTCATTACACTTGTCACACTGTCATTATTTGGTCATTTACTTATCTGTATCGATATCGTAGCCTCTTGAAAACATCATCAGTTACCAACACTGGAATGGAAGCTCGATGAAGTCGCAGATGAGGCTGCTTGATTGTCCTTCCCGTGGGCATTTAGCATCATGCCTGGCCATAATGGTTGCTCGGTGAGTGTTCACTAGATGAATAAAGACTAATTGTGGACACTGACTGTCGACTGTCTAGGACTACGGTTTGTCACTGTTGAGAGTTCATTCTGTAATGTTTTTCTTTCCCAATGCTTAGGAAAGTACCCTACTTCTGCTTGAACCTCAAGGTTGTTTTTGATTGTAGTGCTAATGAAAAAGAACATTGTATCGTCCAGTTGGGTGCATGAGGTGCAGCGAGGAAAGGGAATACCCTTCTTAGGAAATAGTTTATTACTCCTTAAACAAAAGTCTGAACCGTGATCAGGAACTTTGCATGAGACTTTCATAAATTCTTGCCAGAGAAAACAATACAGCCATGTAAGAGGATTGAATTCGCGGTGTAAAATTTGTTGCAGATTTATTTTGTATTCAGGATAGCCTAAGAAGTTCAGAATTACTCTCCCCTGATCGGGCAAGGACATCTGTACACAGACCTCGAGGGGAAATGCACGGTGGACAGGGAGTTATCTGACACTGAAGAAATGAGATCTTTTATTCTGATGGACTGATACAGAATATGCCCTTGGGATGGGAGTGGGGTGGGGGAAGTGGTGAGGGGTAAATGACAGGGTGAGGTGGAAGGACAAGCCCTTAAGAGGTGTCTCCATGAGCCAGGTTCTCCGGCCACGAATAAGGGCATCAAGAAGCATCCAGAAATGTAGATCAGTTAGGGAGGGGATTTACCTCATTTTCTTCTTTGTTTGATTTTCCTTTTTATGTGTTAGAGGAATAGAGGAGCTCTGCCTGGGGGGTTCCAATGTAATGTCTTAAAATTAAATAACTTGTAGTAACATCCTGAGAATGTCAATACATTTGAAATGAGAAAACTCTGTCATTTTGAGAGAATGAATTCCATATGCGGCGCCCATCTCCCTCCTTCATTCCATGAGTGGCCCCATAAGCGTGGCCGTAATTCCCACCCAGCTCTCCCCAGGAGGCCCTCCTGGAAGTCCTGTGGCCTTAGATGGAGAGATCACTTGACGGGGTTCCCCGGCTCCCCCAGTCTTCTCTCGTTGGCCTTCTTACTGAGGTGTGCTTTTTCATTGTATCTCTGCAATAATATTTGACTTCCCTTGATGAAAACAAGGCTTTTTCAGCTAATCCTTCATTTTCTAGCTTAATCATTATCATGGCCAAATTAAATCCTGAGCTTTCATAAATTGGTAGATGAGGTAAAATCAATTGTTCATTCTTAAGAAATCACAAATTTTCTGATTAGGAAAAATATATTTCATTATGTTTTTGAATTAATTATTCGTTTTACTTTAGAAGTAGTAGCCTGGAATATGGAGACCAAGGTATATAAACTAGGAAGGATCACTCATTTAAATTAAGGATTATTTATATTGAGAAATCTTTCCATTTGGATTATTTTGCAGAAAGCATACGGAACACATTCAAAATATGGCCAAATTTTAAAATTCAGCTTAAACATTTATATAATATATAGTAACTTAAGACTTACTACCTTTATATTTCTAAAGATGTTAGACAATTTACACTGGAACACAAGACAATTAAAAGAAAAGCAGGCCAAAAATCAGATGAAATAAATTTGTGCCTTAGAAAAATGTCTATTTTCCAATGGGTTTAATATTTTCTGAGTATAAAGCAGTTTCTCATTCACTGTATCTGTGATCCTCACAACAACTCCTTTTTAGCCCTGTTTTTTGGCTCATTCCACATTAATCAGATTCAATATTAATTTGATAAATAGTGCATGTATAAGGTATTGTAGTAAAAACAGAAAAAGTAACTGAGGTAGGAAGCTGTTAGCACATGTCTAAACATAATCGGCTCCTCAGTGACAGAGCCTCAGCCAATTTTTCGGAATCGTGGAACAAGTCCTCGTGATTCAGAAATGCTTGGCCAACCAGCAGCAAGTAATGCTTCTGACTTGGACCTTGAGACCATATTACTCAGTGAAATAAGTCAGACCCAGAGGTTAGATATCACATGATTCCCCTAACTGGAGAGACCCAAAATAGAAGTCATTTCAGGAACAAAATAAAAGAGCTGTGTTAAGAAATGGAGAAGTAGAATCAGTAGAGATGGGAAAAGGATCTGAGGAAAGATGGAGAGAGGAAGTACAGGACAGGGGAGTAAAAATGATCAAGATGGGATCATAGATATAATCATGTATTGCAAACATATACTAATGAAAAAATTTTTAAATGCTACAGGCATTACTTTGACTTAACTGTCAAGTCCTCCTCTATCAAGGAGGAAAGGTTCTGGTTTTGACTTTTTTATATGTATGTTGTTTTCTGCATGAACGAGCTCACCTTTGATTCTCACATATTTGGAAAGATTCGGTGCAAGGTTTTTTGCTTCCGGTTTTCAAGTCTATTTTCAAGGGAAGAAAGGATTATCTTGTCTACTCATTGTTTCCATGCACAGAGAGCATTCGGAGCTTGTCGAACCACGCTGTTGCCTTTCTTGTGCGCTGCCCACCACTCACCCTCTGCCCTCTGCTCCGCAGCCAATCAAGGACCACGCAGCCTCCTGGCTCCACACCTTCCGATGGAGGTGGCCTTCAGGGACCTCCCTGAGGCACCAGCCTGCGAGAAAGTGTAAGGCCAGGTCCTACCCTGCCCCTTACTGCGGGTAGAGGGAGGATGGATCACCGTGGCTGGCTGGCTGCCGGGAAAGGAGAAGCAGGACCTTGCAGTGTGGAGCCGGGGTAGTGCCCTTGTGGTGACCTGGCTGCCTGCCCGTGCCTTTGGAAGCAGTTTTTTTTTTTTTTAAGCCCTCCATGGATGATCCTGGATTAGTCTACATACCTTGTTTCCTATTCTGACACTCATGTCTGCACAGCATAGTAGCGGTTCTGTATTACACTTGAATTTCAGTAGGGAAAACATCTTCACATTTGTATTTTTCTTTGTTATTCATGCATTTCTGAATAGATCACTTAACCCTTACTTTTGAAATGGAGTTCAAAAGTCCTTGATTCAGCAGGACTAACTTGGAGTATTAAATAAAATAATTTATATTGACATAAAGCACCTGGCACCTAGCAGTAATTTTCCTTAAAACATTTAATGCTGATTGAAGAGCACTGTTTTCTTCTGAAGTGTGATTGCTATTTAAATCCTGTGTGCTCTAACGCGTGTGTGACTTCAGCCTCATTGTCATGGACTCTGTTCCCTTTAGCTTGATGTCAGAATTAAGGGAGTATCAGGCTTGTGTTATCATTAGCCAAATAACTAATGCTGAAAATATTTAGCTTTTCAGCCAGCCAGGGGCGGGAGATGAGGAAAGAACTATAGTTGGTCTGGGAATAAGCAATAATAAACCTATGATTTTTCCTCTTTCCTTTTTAATTTTTTATGGGACATCCTCTTGTCCTCTGAATAGCACAGATCACTTAGATTGCTCAGTAGATTAGTCAGTGGGCTTTTTTAATGAAAGGAAAAAAGTGGAAACATAATCATGCTTATAAGTTGCATCTCCTGTTTTAGAATCCTATTTTTCTACTCAATGTAATCCTCAGTGCTATTATCAGGTAATAACGATCTAGATGATCTAAGAGCCTTATATTTAGTTCCTTTAAAGTGTGTGTTGTGATATAATTTGATATTTTGATATGTACCAAAGAGCCTTCCCCAGGGGTCGTCCAGAACATGGAAGTGTACAGCCTGGTGTGGGCATGGGAATAGAGATATAAAACTTGCAATGCGTAGGATGAAGTTGTTTTGTTTTATTTATCTATCGTGATTTTTAGAAAACTCTTGCTTTCCTTGTAATTGGAAAACCTGAACGGTAGGACATTTAAATTTCCTCCACTGATTATGAAGAGAAAAAAAAAAATGCAGTGGTCATTTAGCGCTCTCGGGACGTAGACATTCAGGGAGAAGGAACGGGTGTCGGCTGTGTGGGAAGGATGCACGCTGCGCAGGGCTGAAATAGTACTTAAAGAAAGAGAACGGAAAAGAACTTTCTAAAGCCAACCATACACCAAGCACCCAGACATTCTTCAGTGAAAAGAAGCAGGACACCTTGGAGAGAGGTCTGATTCTAGGATTGGAGCAGGAAATACACAAACAATGAGTCTGGAGCGCTTTGTAAATCCCAGAAGACAAGGAAATGCTATTAGGAAAAAAAGTGTTAGAGGAGCCAAATGGAAGAGCCCGTGGTAGATGAAATAGTACTGAATTATATTCTAACTTATATAATAAACACCCATGATTATTACTGATAAAAATATGTAACTGGGGAGGATAGACATATCTGTGAAGAACTGCTGATAAGCTATGTAGACACTGTGGAACGCACTGCTTCAGTGTGGAGCGTTGGAGCAGTGTCTTTCTTACAAGGAGTACAGAGGAGAGGCAGAAAAAGTAACCTGGAAGAACCTGACTCATGCACCTCAATCACGCAATAGAAATTAGTATCAACAGTGAGTGAGCATGTTAGAGATGTATAATGCAAATGGTCCTAAAACCCATAATTCCAGCCTAATCAGGACATGAATGGGATTCATATCCTTATTGGGAGGCAGTCTACAACATACTTGCCCCAGTGCACCTCAAAACTATCATCAAAAACGGGGGAAGTCTGCGAAACTCACAGTAATTAAATGTAATGTACCAGCCTAGGTGAGCACAGGAACACAAGACGACTAGGCAAAAACTAAGGACATCTGAAAAATGTGTGAATTTTAGCTAATAATAAAGTGCTCTTACTGGTTCATTGGTCATAGCAAAAGCACTGTTTTCCTGTAGTTCCCAGGAAGATGTAAGATGTCAATAATGGGGGAAGCAACTTACAGTGATATGAGATAATAACTCCATACTGGTTTTGTAACTTTTCTATAAATTTATTTTTTTTTGTAAATTTAGAGCTATTCTAAAATAAGTTTCCTTTCACGGTCAACCATAATCTTGTCATTTCAAAAAGGGATGGTGCCTTCTTATTTTTAGGTTCTTCTAAATATTCCCAGTGCCTTTTCTAGTGCAAATATGGTGGAAAGTGCCCTTGTTGCAGTTGGTCCCTGCAGTCTGTGGATGACTTCCGAATGGCCCCTCCCAACCTCTTATTTCCCTCCCGCCTATCAGGATTGCAGTTATCAACAAATAAGGGAACACTTTACTACCAAGCTCAAAATAATAAGGCTTCCTCTTTCAGCCATACCAAGAAGCCTAGAGGTGGCTTGACAGTGCTGCAGGTGCTCCTGATGGTCTGACTGATGCCTATAAGGTATTCTGAGTTTTTCCCAAAAAATTAAGGCACAAAGGGACTGCTGCAGCTTCAAAGCAAGGGAAGAGGACAAAAGGTAGTGATAGCCACCTGTCTCCGCCTTTTACTACCCTGCCTTCCTGCATGTAGCTGTCTGCCCCTGTCCCATTGCCCAGAGCCCTGTCACCTGGCAGTGAGGAGGCCCTGCCTTTTCAGCCTTTAGAAAAGCCGAGCCAGGAATTGGAGGTTGGGATGGCTGTCACTCCAAGAATGTCACGTTACTCTGTCCTCTACCGTTCTGTGCAGGAATTGGACTTTTTTAGGACTTGCATTAATGATGTCTAACTCCTGAGCTCTAAGCACTGTCTCAAGAGGATGCTTCCTGCTGCAGATGACCATGTCCTCTGTGATTATCTAATGCTCTCTAAATTACTGCAGCCCCAGAGTGGAGAGACCATGAAGCTGCAAAACTTTCAGGGAAAAGCTCGCAAATTTGACATTCACCTATGAACAGAACAAGAAGCACTTTTTTTTTACACTAACTGAGAGGAAACAAAAAATTGTTATTTCCCCATGAGTTTCCAAAATCATTTTGCTTCCCTTTTAGAGATTAATAGCCACGTACATTACATTGGATCTTTGAGAATTCTCTTTTGGGGAGCTGAAGGTGAGGTATAGGGAGGGGGTAGCCCCTTACATGTGGCTTAAAGGTGAGGGAAGAGCTGGGGCTGTGTATAGTACTCCCCTGGATTGAATTCTCACTCTACCGAAATGCGCTTCGTGCCTCTGACTATGGTCTTGACCTTTCTGTGCCTTAATTTCATCCTCTGTAGAATGGGATGCGATAATAGCAGCTATGTAAGATATGCGGATTGAGTGAGTGCCTATACAGATCTGAAATCTCAAAGTAAAAAGTAAAAAGGGCCGGGGGTGTAGATCAGAGCAAAGGTCCTGTATTCAATCCTTAGTACCAAAAATAAAGTTCCCGACACACAAAATTAGTTTAATAAATGTTAGCTACCATTATCATTGGCAGGAATGCCAGTTGTACTTGCAAGCACTACAAATGCCGTCACCACGCAAAGTGTCACGCACGGTATGTGATTATTTTTCCTATTTTCCTAAACCTAAATGTTGCTACCCACTTGTGTCCAAAAATATGAAGCTTCCTCCTGCCTGTATGGCTAATGCTTTTTATATAGTGTATCTATCTATATTTTCTTTCAAAGATGAAATTTAGGTAGGACTCATTCATTGGGTGAGTGGATCGGCCTCAGTTGTGGATTTTGCTTTCCAGGAAGAAATGGAAACTCAGAGTACTCGACATACTTTCCTAGCCTTTCTGTGAAAGCCCCGATTGGGGCACCTGGCCTTGTAAGATAGCTTATCGTTCATACTGCCTCACACTCGTGGGCCAACCTTTCCAAAATTAAATTCTGCTAATTGGTGGAAACTTATTCCCCATTAATTCAACCAATTCTGAATGATAGGAACCTACGAGCGCTTGGGTATTTCAGATGTTTCATGGGTGTGGGCAGAGGTCTGTAGGTCTTAGTTTCTAAGCACATTAAAAACCCACTTATGCTATATAATAATATTTAATTATTTAATGAGGGCCTGAAGTCCCCTTCCTTTGATATTAGATGTGTACAGAGGAAAAGTTTTCAGACATACGAGGCAGAGGAGTTTGGGGTAGGAGGGAAGGAATAATACCTCCTCTGTTTTGAAGGTGGCAGTGTTCTCCCCTTTATTGTTTACTGTTTCGCGAGCTTATTTCCAGCTTCCTTGTACTGCGGAGAACCTTCTAAATGGTGCAATTGTATTTCTGTTTGTTGACCATGGTAATGTTGAAATAAGAGGAGGAATTATCAAGCAAATATGAGATTAGTCTTGTTATTTCCATTTATTCTCTCCTTTAAATAAAGAATTGTTTGACCCTTCCCAGTTCCAAAGGTATTGATTTCCCATCTGTTCCAAGGAATGTGTATAAATCTCACACACAGTCTCGAGAGGTTTCCTCTTCACCAGGGGTATCACATGACTTCCTAGAGCTGGGAGAGCTTCACATTTTGAGGGGTCCAAAGCTTATGTAATCTTAGTGTCTTATTTAAAAGTACGAAATTATGAGTAAAAATCATCTACTGCTTCAGAATTAAAAATAATTTCACAAAAACAAATTTATGAAAGTTGGCAAATACAAACATCAAAACTGCAGAAATATTATAGATTGCTTTTGTTTTTGTTTTTGTTTTTGTTTTTGTAGTTTTAGTTTTCGTTTCGAGACAGAGGCTCGCTCTGTAGCTCAGCCTGGCCTTGAACTCATGGCGATCCTCCTGCCTCAACCTCCTGAGTTCTAGGATTACAGGCATGTGCTACCACACCCTGCCAGATTGCTTTTTATAAAATGCCCACAATACCTTTTCTTTTCATGAGTGACTACATACTCTTTGATCACCTCCTTATTGGATAATTTATTTATTTATTTATTTATTTATTTATTTATTGGTACTGAGAATCGAACTCAGGTCCTTGCACTTGGCAGACAAGCACTGCACCACTGAGATGTCCCTGGCCCTGGATAACTATTTTGTGATGTCACTTCCTACAGAAAAGAATAAAAAGATAATTCAGCCTTTCCTTAAACCATATACATACATTCCAGTAAATCTAGGCTAAATGTATTCCTAGTACAATTTCCTCTTACTTGGTACTAAAATGCCAGTGGCCCACTTCAGCCTACTTTTGCCAAGGGAAAGTATGATGGGTGGAAAATAAGGTGGATGAGAAAAGGATATGCATTAGACAGTGGCTAAAACATGTGACCATGTGAGCACAGTAATTCAGCCCCATAGGACCTTGGAAGAAGGCGTGCAATTGAAAGACCTGGAGGCTTCACTTCATTTGTTTAATGATTACTTCCCCTCTGAGGAACAGAACAAAGATGGTACCCTGACCCTTCCTCCCCCAAGGAAGAGACAATCCCCATGTGGTTGCCTCTCTTGAAAACTAATTATTGGGTGACATTAATATGCTAAAATAAGATAAGAAATTGTTTTCATTTAAAGTTACTGTAGCCAATATTTTAAAAAGTGTATGGGCTGGTGAGATGGCTCAGCAGCATAAGCGCCTGCCTGGCAAGCGTGAGGGCCCGAGTTCAACCCCCGGTACTCACAAAAAAAAAAAAAGTTTATTTTCTCTTTAAATAAGACATTTAACCTAAGCGTAGTGTGTACCACACAGAGTCTAAATTACTAATATATGACAGGAAGAACTGAGAAAACATGTACGAATTATTTAGTTGAACAACAAGCATGCTGAATGTGTGTTTTTAGATAACAGGTTATGTTTGATTATAGACTAGTGACCTGGAACTTAAAAAACTTTTTATCTGTCATAAGTGGATTTGAATTTCATAAGTTTCATGTTTTACATCAGAGAGAGGGAACCACTCAACATATTCATCCCTCTCAGTCTTATAGCGTATCCTAAAGAATCAGAATTGAATCCATTGGAATTGAAATAAAGAAATAATTAATTATTAGTGGCTGACTTTTCTTTCCTGATTGGGAAGTCATGGTCATACTACTGCATTCCTGACACTCTGGACTTCAGTGAATTCTGTGGCCAACATCAGGGTTGTGCCCCAAAACGTCTATAAAGGTAGCTTCCTGCAACAGAAATCCTACACGGCACAGGCAATGTGAGGGAGCCCCTAAGGCGGACTCCTAAATCACAGCAGGCGTCAAATTCTGGCCCCGCTGGTTGCTCAATTTTGGGTGAGCAGCTCCACTTCTGAACTTGAGTGTCCTCTCTGAAAATGGAAAGCGAGCACCTCACAGGATGCCTGTAAGAATAATTTAGACTCATACTGTACCCAACTCTCCTTCTGACACACTGTGGACACCCGAAAAACATGAATTCTTTCCTTGCTTTTCTTGATAGTCTCCTTATTTCCTTTCCACGTGAGAACACCTCAGAGTCTTAAATCACTCTGTACATTCAGCAAATACCTGGGGTCATCTACCCTGTGCCTGGGTTTTTATGGAGTGGGGAGGGCAGCAAAGCTGAGGGCTGGTGCCCACTCCAAGGCTTGGACGAGAGTGGAGGCCAGAAAAAACCAACTGGAGTGCAATGTTATAAGTGCTGCTGGGATGGCCAGAATGTTCAGAAAGAGCCACCCATTCCAGTCCGCCTCATGACCCAGGGCTGTCTTGCTTTTATTTCCAAGGCCCCACTTCAAGACACATTAATTCTTGCAGTGCTATTTCAATACATTCATCTTGCGTTTCCATTACCTGACCCGTGGAGAGCTTCCTGCCTCACTCCACACTGAGGTCCCGTCTGCATCTATCCCTCCTCCCCCGCTGGGTGACCCAGGGCAGCTCAGCAGCCTCCTGACATTGGGCGTGTTTCTCTCAATGCGAAAATGACGAATCAACCCAGCAGCCCAACATAAATGGAATTATTTGTTTATTTGTTTTACTTTGCTGTTATAAAACACAAAATTTACTTTTTATGACTGGGTAATTAAATCAGGCACTTTTGCTGTTAAGCTACATCCGAGTGGCTAAAAAACATTGTATTTTGCAAAAACTGCTTACTAAAAATATTAATGCTTATATTTTCCCAGAGTATTGAGATCAACGAAAAAGCGAGACCAAATTGAAAATAGAGCATGAATAAGAATGATAACAACTTACACAAATATTCACACAGGTAAATCCCAGTGGGCTTCGGCAGCCTTCTGATGGCACGTCCACTACAGAGGTGTTTCCGTGTGGTCAGGCGCAATGACAGTGATGCTGTCCATCAAGCCGTGGGCGGGGCAGCCAGTTAGTGTCCTGATTACCACTTCATAGTAGCATGGCTTATAGACCTTTTTCTCACACTACTTCAGAAAATAGTCATGTGTCTGCAGTTGATGTAACCCTACCATTTTTCACTTGATCTTTCTTTTTATAAAGAAAAGGAAAACAGATTCAGGCTAATCTGTTTTGAAATTTATAGACTTTCTCACTTACTATATTACTAAAGATTATGTTTTCTTGTAAATCTTCAGTTGTATATGTTAGCGCTCTACTCTAGCTGTATCTACCTTACTTCTGTGTCTATATGGCTATCTATCATCTACCTTTTTGTTTTGTTTTCATTGTGTTGCAAAATGCAGAAGCTCTTTAAAAATGTTTTTAGTATTCTGTAGTCTTTTAGCTAGAGGTAGTTTTTGTTATTTTGGTTTTTTTTTTTAGATATAACATTAACTTTTATTCCTATTGTGTATTTGGAAGGAAAAAGCAAAAATGAATAAGGAAATATTTTTTGAAGCACAGTATTAAAATTTAAAAATTTAAGAAAATTGCCACATTTCAGCCTGTCTAAAATATAATGAATTTAAGCAGTGATAAACTATTCCAAAGTTTTGTGTTTAATAAAGACCTATTGTACTATTTTTAAAGCTGTTTAGGAAAATTTGCTAAACTGGCCCAATCAGTATAGTCTAATTTATTTATGTTTGCTAATGAAAGACAAGTTTGCTTCATGATTGTGAATATACAGAAATACACAGTGCCTGTAATGGATAATTACATTATTAAATGTCAACTTAATGCATGCATTGGGGTTTTTAAAAAAGAAATAATCTTTTTTGTAGCTACTAGAATGGAAAATGGAATACTTTCACAATGAAATAAAAAAAAATGTATCTTCATAATATGTGGTAGAACCATCCTGGTATCTAAAAGACAGTGGTAACAGGTGATTGTGGTTCTCAGAAAAGCTCATTTTATTCTTTTTTCAGTTTTGCACATAGATGAATAAATAGGCGTATGTTGTTAAATGTGTCTTTATGTTTTTAAGAGACAAATTTGAATCACTTTGAATTGAGAGTAGAGTCCAGTGCGCAGTACAATGGGGTGAATATTCCTATCCAATCATGTTTTAAATGTAAACACAACATTTGTACATCACACATCGCAGGCGCAGCTTGTCGGCCAATTTTTCTGAGTTGGCATTAGTATCAGTTGCTATTGGTCCCATCATCTCTTAAGACGGAGAATAAAATTCCTTATCAAGAGAGACAATTAGTGTTCATTAGTGGATGCACATCTGTCCAGGCTCAGGAAACATTTTTAGCCAATCTAAGTGGCCTTAAAGTCTCAACATTTCAAAGCCCCTACACTCAGGCTGTGCATCTGATCTTGGAGAAAAATATGCAGGACTTGCTATTTCTGATCTTCCATAGTCCATTTGTGTCATTGTGAAAGTCTCAGGTATTTGCCGTCACAGAGCATTTCCAATCCTGGAAGCTTTTACAATTATGTCCCTTAAGAGGTTAATAAAAGCAACAATGTTAAAGTGTTTTCATCTGTCTCCAATATAACATTTCTCTCACATTATGGCTGTTTTCTCCACAACCTCGCATCTTCCTCCTTTGGCCAAGCTGTGTGATTTAAGATTGTCACAACTGTGAGATCATTGAAGGAGCTGTGTAAAAATGTGGAATGAAAAATTGACTTGGCAGTCAATCTCCACAGAGCAGTTCAGCCAGGCACACTCCCAAGTGTTTCGATGCTTGTTGAACTATCACAAAGGATACCTGCAGGAGAAAGGATTTGGGATTTTCTTTTGAGAAAAAAATTAAGAAATAGAACATTGGTATATGTTTTAAAAAGACATCCTATGTCTATCAATGAGGGAAGTATTTTATTTGCTTTTTTTTTTTTTTTTGTGGGTACCGGGGGTCAAACTCAGGACCTTGTGTGCCAGCAGGCACCCATGCCGCTGAGCAATATCACCGGCCCTTTTTTCGTATGTGGGTACTGGGAGTCGAACTCAGGACCTTGCGCTTGCCAGGCAGGCGCTTATGCCGCTGAGCTATCTCACCGGCCCTTGCTTTTTTATTTACATGAAATTTCAACATCAAGGCTTTGTTCTGTGCATTTTTTTCAAGACAACATAATCAGCAAAACTGTGTTCCAAGAGCACATCAGCTATATACAGTGGTGCCTCGGTTCACGAACTTAAATTGTTCCATGAATCTGGTTGCAACTGAATTGCAAGTGTATGTATACATATTTATGGAACAAATTCTGCGACCAGAATTGTGAAACGAATTAAGTTTGTGAATCGAGTTTCCACTATATGTAAATTGTGAAAATTACCCTTTGGGATTTTTTTGGCTTGAAATAGAATGAGATGCAGTTTATTTCTATACAGCAGATTATCTACCTGTACAGGTGCTGCAGATTTGCTATGCTCCCCACGTAGCTGGTGCTTAGCTGTATAGATACAAGTGACACTATCCTGGAAAAAATGTAAGGGGACTAATATCTACTTCCAATATTAAAAGTAAAATATAAACTTCAAGTGCAACAATTCTTTTGATTCTCTTCTTTGCTCTTAAAGTGGCACTACTTAAGTGGAATTGTGCTTTCTATCTTGTATGAATCATACAAATAAATATTATGTTTTCAAATATAAATAATAATTGTACTCATAGTGACAATTTTAAAAATAGCATTAAATAGTATTTGTGCTAGGATATTAACCAAAATCATAAAAGAACATGAATAATTAATTTGTTGGAGTACTGGGTTTTATCTTTCATTTATTTTATGATCATTAACCTTGTCGTGATGTTGACTCGTTACCAAAAAAAAAGGCACAATAGAGGAAGAATAGGTTATCCGTTTTTTAAAAGTTATTTAAACTAATCTATGGGATAACTTTTCTTTTATCTTGCCAAGTGTACATTACTTCCCAGGCAGATGGTGAATTCAAAGGCTTGTTAATTTGGTCGGATCTATGTATCCAAATCAGGGATACTTGTCGTGGTTTCACCAGGCATGCGCTATGCACCTGAGAAGAGAAGCCTGCAGAGGCCAGGTCCTAAGCATGCTGGGATTCTCCGCAGCTCAGAGTCCAGCTCTGCAGTGGAAGCCCCAGCTTCTGCCTTGTGACGTGGATCATACAAACAGGAGCCTACATTGCACTCTACCCCCTTTAGTCCCTGCTGTCGTGGGTTTTATATTCTAGTGAGAAAAAAAGAAAATTAATTAATTGATGCTGGAGAACAAATTAGTGGCAGTGCTACGAATAAAATGAGGCGGATGTTATTCACAGGGAATGGCGAGCGTGGGCAATCCCGTAAGGTTATGGATGTTTGTCCCATTTTTACATCCCTCAGTCATATTGATCTTTTAGTAAAGGAAAATGCCCTATAAAATATACATGCAAAATTTATTTATTTATTTATTTGTTTATTTATATTAGAATATGGAGTTTGACAGGGAAATTAAAACTCAGCCTATTTCAGGGATTGTATTCGATGAAGTTCCTAGTTAAGTCGCAAGTTCTTACTAGATTGTCTTTCCAGCCTCCTGACCGAGTTAGCAGTGGGAGATCCGCAGGCTGTGGGGCCTGGACAGCTTGCGGATACAATTCTGTGTCTACTATTTGATAGGCATGTGAGTTCTGGAAATATTTAAGTTTGTTGATTCTGCTTCCTTTTCTTTCAAAAATGCGAGAGTTATAGAATGTAGCTCAGCATGCCCAAGGCCCTCGGTTTTATCCTGAACACCCCAGTGAACAAACAACCAAACAAATAATCAAGCACAACGTCCAAATATTATCATTATCGTAGGGTTATTGCGAGATTAGGTGAGAGAACGTATGTTACATTTTAGTCTCCAGCAGATGCTTAATCAATAGTAGTTTCCTCCCCGTTTTTAACCCCACAGATCTGTGTCCACAGTGAGACCCTCCCAATGAGTAAGTGGAACTCATTAGGAGTCCGGAGAGCTAAGTTCCTGCTCTGCCTCTAAACCTGCTGCAGGACCTTCTTCCATTCACGAAGCTTCGTGTTCTCTCATGCCTTATCTGGGAAGTGAAAACGCGAACACAGTCACGTTTGTGGTTCCTCTGCATCCTAGTTTTGACTTTTTTTTTTTTTTTTTTTTGTGGGTACCAGTAGTCGAACTCAGGGACCTCGCACTTGCCAGGCAGGCGCTTATGCCGCTGAGCTATCTCACCAGCCCTAAAATTCTTATTATTGAAAAATTTAGGTGAAATGAGCCAGAAGACAGAAGAGAAACATTAAATAATTTAAAGTTAATATTTTAATTTAATTTGTAAAATGTCGTGCTTGCTCATTTTAGACTTTTAAAAAATGTTCATCACATTGTTTGGGCACTATAAGTGAGATACTCTGAGATCTGTTACAGCAAAGGTAACTAAGAGGCAATTTTTATCTGCTTTAGTGGTAAAGTGTAATGCCTGACACTTTCTCGCAGCCAAGACACATCAGGGAAGTGAGGCAGATCTGAGAGCTGGCATAATTTGTGGTGCCTGGAGATAGGCCTGGCTGACCCCAAGCTTATAGAGTCTGTCTAGGTGCAGTGTCTACATGGCCAGAAGATTTTGAGAGCATCTAGTAAAGGTCTTATAAGAGTTCCACACGTGTCTAGAATGTAGCAGCAAAGACTATCAAGGGGCAATGCTGCTTCAGTGTCTGACCACCTAAGTCACCATGATTGGACCAAGGTTCTAGTGTAAAACCAGCATCTCTATCAAAAGCCAAACACCAACTAAAGCACAGTTTGCCCAGAGCAGATTGGAGACCAGTGTTGGCTAAGACCCAATTCAGGACCGCCCTGTACACAACTGACTGTCCTTGAGCTGCTGACCAGGAAAAGGGAGAAAGAAATCTCCCAGCCTAGTGAGGGAAGACTAAGGATATTTAAACACTCTGTGTCCTTTGTTAGGATAGTCTAGATCAATCAAATCAGCAGGGGTGGTTCCAGGGAACAAAGAAACTGAAAGATAGGGCAGTGCAGGGTCCTTATCCAAGTTTACCACTGAATAGTAGAAAGCCTGGGAGAAATCCACATGCAAAGAATTTGAGAAGGCTCCTTAGAGAGTTGCAAGCAAAAGATCTTCAAAAGATGTGAAGGACATATCTGCTGAAAGGGTTTATGGAGAAGATGTGAAGAGATGAGGAGCATTTTGATAGGTTTAAGTGACTTATTTTAACCCCTACTGAAGGTTAGAATCAACTGGTTCACCTGGGTTGCTTGTGAAACATGTTCTGGAATGGTTCTTCTAATTTCTTGGGGATTCTGATATGCAATTGAGGCTGAAAGGGAACTGTGGAAGGAGACTCTTCTAACTGTCAGGACTGCCAGGAGCAAAGACCCAAAGACAAGGAGGACACTCAGGGGCCAAAGAGTCATCTGGTTTTGCTGGTGCAGGTGCTAGAGTCCCTTTACCAAGGTGTTGTGCATGGGGAAGGAAAATAATACATCATTATACAAAGAACGCCAATGACACAGCCATGACAAAGCAGGTAAACTAACAGGAATGGAGCAACTAAGATGGTATTGGATCTGAGAACCAAGGGTGCTGAGGATTTCTGGAGAAATAGTGTGGTCACATAGTGAAAAATCCAAGTAGAAATTAGCAAAATATAACCCAAATGGAGAAGCCAGACAGCCTGTATTTTTCTTACATTTTGATCTTATATGATTATTCTAAGGCTGCTTGTTTTGTCTTAATTTGCTTGCACATTGATCTATAGGTTTTCATATGTGTTTAGTGAAAAACAACTTATGCCTCAATTTATTTATTTGTAAAGTTGAGACTTAAACTAAAAACACTGCATGTCCTCTAAAACTCCCCTAGCATTCGGAGGAAAATATGCAAAAACTCTACTTGTAGCATCCGTTCTTACAAAAAGTAGCAAGTGTTTAATTTTGTTTCAGAACACGTAGATTAAATTGTAATTGATAATAACATAAAATGGTATCATTTCATTGGCACTCTTAACTGTCCGTCATTACTTAATGAAGTGGCAATTCCAATTTATTGTGCATAACCCATTTTTTCAAAGAATTTTGCTCAAACTTTCTCAAACAAACTCATTTGAGGCACCATCTGACCTTAGAAGATCGCAGGCCATTTACAAGAAGATGCTGAAAGGTTAATGAGGGGAAGAAAAACTGGTTGTGTACTTTGATTTTAAAGACCACTGGGACAGTAAACCACTTCAAAGCCTGTCTTTTAATCTTCTCATTGTTGTGAAGGGACAAGGGGGTGTGATTTTTATCCCTGGCAATGAGTTTCTGTCAAGCCTAGCTTTCTAAACATTTGTTAAGGGGGAGTTACTGAAGTATTACGTGTGGTCACTTGTCTCTCACCCTCAGAGAGAGATGAGGTGAAGGCAGAAAGCCCCAGTCCACCTAACTCTCCTCTCGGTGTGCTCTATGTGTCCTCCACACATTCGTCCCCGCTTTCCACCAGTTGGACTTTCTTCTAGAAAATACAGAAGGTAAAAATCATCAATATTTTTTTCTTATTTCTAGAACTATTTCAAACCTTTGAGGAAGAAATGTTGGGGTAGGAGTTGGGGGTTTTGAGTGTAGAGTGAAACTGTTGTAGCAGTTAAATTTGTTAAAATCTTGTTACTGCAACTTACTGTCTGCTGTATCCACAAAATATGTCTATAAATATAGTCTTTAGAATTTGCCACTTTCCATTCAATTGTATTTGCTGAAAATGGGTTCAGATATTTTTTAAATTGTGTAAGTTCTGTATATCTGTCAGGAAACAAAGAAACTCCAAAAGTGACCGGAAGTTGTTGTGTAGAAGCAAGTAAGGAAAAAAGTGAGGCTTAAGGGTACTTTTGCTGTTTAATGCAAATAGTCTTTCTGAGTGTTCAGATTTATTCCTAATTATCCAGCACACAATAGGATTTAGTTTCCTTGTATTATACATGAGATTCATTATTATTTCTTTATATACAGTTTACTATGTGTATGTGGTCTTGAATCCAGTGGTTTACAGTTAAATGCTGTATAACTTCACCAGCCATTTAGCTTTGTAATCTACACAGACAACCTAATTTAGGTTTATATTTATTTGCATCCAGAATCTGGGTGTCTATTTATAGGTTTTTATTACTATATATCCTTATTTGTGCTCTTTTAAACTGTGCTTTTCTAGCACGGACCATTTTTACAAATTCTAATTTATAATACATTTCTGTAGAAATATATAAGTACCTACTAGCTCCTTTCCAATTTTAGAGGCTTTATTTATTTTCTCAGAAAATACAATAATGTATTTTTAGTGTCTTCAAGGTCACCTTTTTAGAAGTTTATTCAGTGTCTGAAATTCAGTAATTTGAAATATAACAAAAACATTGTTTATCACATACTGTGTGGCTCACATGATAAAATAATTGACAATATAATCTATACCTTTCATATCTTTTTGAGTTATCTTTAGTAAGTTGAGGAAACAGTAGCTCTTCTCATGTTCCCATATGCTTCCAAATAGTTGATGATGTCTCATATGTGAAACCACGCAGAACACCAAAATTGTGTGCAACTGTAACTAGTAGAGTGGTCATTTAACATCTGAGCTTTAAAATTTAATAGTTGAAAACTAGAGTTTGAAGAGCTAGGTTATGTTGATTGTTATTGTATCGACTATCTTTTTTGACTAAGAGAACCAAGTTCCGGGGTAGCTATATGTTGCTATATAGTATAAGAATCTTACACAGAGAAAATTGAAACTCAGGGTATCATCAATTTTATTGTCGCACTTGTCAAATAAATTAAAGATAAATATCAACCAGCGTCACAACATCACTATTCTAGTACTGTGGAGAATTTTTAGTTATCTCATGCTGTTTCAAACCACCTTTACAACCTACATTTATCTTTAATGTAGCAATGACTAAACTCAGAATTAATTCATTGTCCAAGGGCCCAAGATAGTTTTTGGCAAACCATGTGTTTAGCAAAAGTTTAATGATTGTCAATGTGCATTATCTAGCGACACGATTTATTTGTTGTAATATGATAAACCTCACAGAAGCATCTTATCATATTTTGACCAAACAGAACTTACAACTTGACTTGCTTAACTGGTTCATGTACAGTAGTGAACTACCACGTGGAAGAACTTACTTTTCATTTTCAATTTTCATCCTGACTCCAGATTAACATTCTCATGTCATAAAAAATTGAGTGTGCTGCAGATGAACAGTCAGTGTACCCCTAAATAGTCTTGAAAGTACTAAGCCTTATCTTCAAAGACCAAAGTTCTGTGCCACTCTGGACTCACTGCTGAAATAGACTTGGGTTCGTGCTACCCAAAGTGATTCACAGAGAGGGAATGATAGACATCTGATGTCTATTTTCTGACAGGCACTGTAAAATTAAAACATATTCTTAGAGCTCTGAATTTATTAGTTAAATATTTTCTTTGCTATCACATAAGCAAACACATTATACATTGAAATCGTGTCATAAGACGGGTAGAATATTGAGGCTAGAACACATCTATTTTTCCCCTAAGGTTATTGTTATAAAGAATAAACACTTTACATCAAGCCCTGCATTCACACAGACATGAGAAAAACGGCCCCTACGTGCTTTTCCATACGATAATGTCTGAACAAGGGGACTTCTATGGGCAGCATGTTTGTGCTTTCATACAGTATATTGTAGGTCATTACAGAGGAAATAATCTGGTTTCGCCACATACAAGCTGTTGGCCTTTTCTCTTACCTCGATCTCACCATCAACTAGATAATATTGAACTGACTAGTTTGGTATTATTACTAATAACAGATACAGCTAAATAAGTACACGTTGTGTGGCAAGTTCAATTTTTGAAGTTACAAAAGCAAATTCTATAACTAATATACCAGAAATTCTTTGTATCCTGTATTTATATGTAAAGGTCTAGAAGAGAGCAAGACAAGGAAAACTTATTTGTTATGTGATGGTATTTGGATTGTTTTTCATTCATATTATTAAATATTAATGTTATACATCATAATTTTTAAAGGAAGTCTTTAATAATTAGCTAAAGGATTAAAATATTAAGACTCTTTAATCCAAGTATACATAAATTTCCCCCTATCCAGAATTCATTAATCGTACCTAAAATGTCCATTAAGAAGTAGTCATCGGAGCTGGGTGTGGCGGCAGGAGAATTGCTGTGAGTTCGAGGCCAGCCTGGGCTACATAGTGAGTTCAAGGCCAGCCTGGACTACATAAAGAGACCCTGTCTCAAAAACAACAACAACAACAAAAAATTAGTCATTGGAAGACAGGTAGGCCCGATTTTAAGAAGCCTTAGTAACATCAAATGAAAATCTTTCCTTAAACAATAGGAGGGAAAGGGAGAATCTGAGGAAATGCAAGTAGTATTTTAATATGGTGTAAGCTGGCGAATATCTCCATCAGCACCGGCTTTCTCAAAGTAACATGTGCCCAGATGCTTGCAGGTGTGAAAACGCAGCACTATGTTAAGTGCCCTGTGGGAAAAGATGCTAAATTTCCATAGCATGAAAATCTCTTCGTTGAAGTTATTCCCTTTTCCCCTGCCGTGCGTGCTTTCTAGTTCCCAAAACTGATGCGTAGGTGAATTTTGATCTAAAATATTAGAGAAATGTTCTGAAGACGGTCTGTTCTTTCAAAAGCAAGGCCATATGTTTAATACCTTTTTCAAAATGTGCTGTAATTGTTTACAGTTATTTTTTCTAATCGGTTACATTTTTCCTCAAAGTGGCAGAGAAGGGACTGTGTCCTACCTTGCTAAGTCATTGATAGATGCGCAGGCTGATATTTTGCAATCAGAATATCCTGGGTCACATATAAGTCATCATTTTCCCAGGGTTACATAGTACGTGTTGACAAGTCCAAATGGTGCGTTATTTATAGATATTTTCATTTTCTGCAGTCTCTTAGTATTCAATTTTATCTGGCACTTAGAGGAAAGCACCCTCATCCCTCTATACCCAAACTTTCTTTACGTAAACCAGCCACTTTCTCTGTGTTCTTTACTACTTTCCCAATGTCTTTTACTTCCCCTTTTTTTGCATGCACAAAGTAGGCTATGTTATACATACTGTTCTTATCTTACAAATTGGTGTATGGGATATTTCTTAAATTATTCCCTAAAAATAATATAATCAAGTAAACCTCACTTTTTGTGGTCTTGGTATAAGGACAGTGTTTATAGATTCAGATGTGTTTTTATTGTGTTAAGATAATTACTGTGAGGAGTAATTGTTATATCAGTCAAAAAGATCAAAGTGCTGCCTCTAAACTTATTAACTGTTTCAAGAGGATGGATATCCCATATCATTCGTTTAGGAAAAGGGCAGAATTTTTAATTAAACAGTGTAAATTCCAGATGTACCTATAGTAATACTGTAATAGGAGCCTAGTTTCACATTTCCATTGAGCAGTAATGTGCAAAATGTAAAGAGAGGTGTTTACTGAATATGATGCCTGATCATTAAACACAGATAAACTCTAGCTTTACAAGCCTTCTTAATCAGTGAAAATGTAACTAATGTTGAAAAGTATAAAGGAAACACTGTGCTTAGGGAAGTCTCAAAAAACACGAGGTATCATTATTTGCTTTTAATGTAAGGCCCCAGGAACTTGTAAAACACCTCCCATTCCATGCTCCGAGAGGCTCAGCTGCAAATAACAGTACACAAGGAGGGTCTGTGTTTGAAGGGTCAGCAAACGTTGAAAACCACGCATCCACTTTCCAAGACTATTTAGCTGCTTATCTGCTGCTGTTTACAGAGCAAAATGGATGGGATGGCAGGGGACAACTCAAAGTATCTCACTGGTTACAGCATTGCACATTAATTCTCCTGAAATTTACACAGCAATTGAAATAGCCGCTTCCATAAATAATGCCGTGCTTGCTGGGACTTCTATCATTTACGGCCGAGAATAGCAAGAGAAGCCACAGCGCGGTATTTCTTGACACCACTCCCTAAATGCCTTATCGGTACGTAAATCATCTGAGTCCTGCCAGAATCTTTTATTGACCCTGTAAGACTTTTATTGCCGTGTTGTTCCTTTTTATTGCCTCTTCTTTCTTCTTTTTTTTATTCCCAAACCCATGAGCTGAAAAAGAGGTCACAGTTTTCTAGTAAATGATGTATATATAGTTTCTTCCCCATCTCACTGTCAAGGGTATAGGAAAGCAAAGCCTCACTGTTACAGAAAGCCAACCTAGGAAAATGAATCACCAGGCTGATGAAAGCTCTGTCGGGCCCAGTCAGCGCCTTTCCTCTTAGCTGTCAGTTAACAATGATACCTAATCTTTAGCATTCACCGAATGCAGAGCAAATATCACTTACTATTTTATTACCAGTACTTTCATCCCTACAGACATCCCTATCCCCGGCTTTCTCTTCTCTTCTCTTCCCTTCTTTTCCTCTATCTTCTTTGTTTTTCTTGGTAATTACACAAACCTTTTTTTCTAGGGGCTCAGGACACAAAGATGTCTACATTTTTTCCACAATTAAGGAACTGACAGTCTGCTAGGGAGATACAGCGAAGAATGGTAATAATATGTGAATATGAAACATGATAGAGGCATGAAGATGGATAGCTACCCAAAAAGGAACCATTTACCCAGTCTAGCACAGTAAAGACTTTAGAGAAGGTGGAAAATTTAAACTAGGTCTTAGACCTTGAATAGAAATTTTGCAAGGAAATAGATGCCAGAGAGTGCAAAGAGATGAAAACTGTTCAGGCAACGGGAGATAGAACACTCAGTCTAGAAAATCAGAGAAGGTGAGATTAGGATTGACAGGGAACCAGAAATAGGTTTAAAGCCAGATTGCTAAGGGCTTCTGTGGCTCTAGGACTGGTGACCTTACTGCCCCAGTGATGGATTGCTATTAAAGACTTTAAGCAGAGGAATTATCAAGTTTAATATATAGCAGTAGAGTATAAAATTCACTAGGATTGGCACTTTATTTTATTAACTTCTAAATCCCTGGAACAGAGTAAGTACCACTAAATATTTGTATAACATGTGAATATTCTAAAACTGAATGAAGTCAACGGAGCAATGGTGGAATTGTTGATGGAAGACACAAAGACAGGAGGCCCCAAAAGAACACAGTTATAGTCATCCAAGTGAGTGATAACGATAACTTGAACTGAGGCAATGGACATCAGTTTGTTCAGAGGTATGAGCTGGAGAGAGATTTTGGATAGCAAACTAATAGGGCTAAGTGACTAATTAAGTCTGGGACTGAAGGGAGAAATTAAAAATTTCCACACTGGGATTCCAATAATTTTCAAACAAGATATGAAAATACCAGAGGAAATGAAGATTGGGGTGGGGAATGACCATCTTTATTTGGGGATAGTCTATGCTTGAAATTAATATATGAGATGTGATCAAAATATGTGATGTTTAAATTTTTAATAATTTATTACAGTAAAAGATACACGAGTCCCCATGAAGGTACTCCCCCCCTTTTCTTCTAACACACATAACCCGTCATTCTGGCCACTTTCTGAAGCAGTTCTGGAAGTCCTTTGTCATGAATGTCTTTACAAGGTGTGATAAAAAATATGGTGAATGTTGCTGCAAAGTGACATCCAATGGAAAAGCAGGCTCATAAAGACATCAGAGTGTGTCCTCATCTACTGTATCCACCGGGGATCTAGCACTATGTGACTTTTGACTCTTTCCTGAAGTCAACATGACCGTGAAAGGTAGATGGTATTAATCAACTCAGGCCATCAAGGTAGTTATGACAGTGGAACTAATGACACTGAGCAAAGAGGACTTCCAGAACTGCTTCAGACTGTGGCAATAATGTTGGGATAAGTGCGTTCGAAGTTAGGTGGAGTTTTCTGAGGGGAATTAATGGCCATGTATCTTTCACTGTAATAGTTTTCTAATTTATACATTCACCAAGTTTTGTGATCACACCACCTAATCTTGTGTGATGGTAAGAATGCTGAGATGGAAATGGAGGTGCCAAAGTAGAAGCCAAGATTCCAGGGTCTGTAGCCATGCTTACGGAAGCTCACCCAGGCAAAAGGTCACTGTTTCCGGGGATAAGGAAGATGGCCAAAGAGAGGATAAGGACAAGTCACAGAAGGAAGGAGGGACCCAGAAGACAGTGTATGTGTCCCTTCTCTTCTCCATCTCTGTGACCTACATTCTTCTGTGAAGCTACACCAGGCTCATCCAGAAGAGAAAAGATCAGCAGTGGAACTTTTGTTCATTTATTTATTTTTCATCACCTCTAGGTAAAATGGACTCACTTAGGAATGTAGTTAATGCTGATTGACCAAATGCCATTATTCATTAAAATATTGAACAAGCAAGAAATAAAACAGGAAATTAGCAAAGGAGCCAAGATATAGGACATGATTTACTTATTGCCTGCTTCCAGTTTCTGCAGCTCTCTGTGGGGAACGTCACACTGAGGTGCTGAGAGCCAGGTCTGGCACAGCCTGGGGAACATACTATGCTCTGGCCAGTTTCCCATGTTGGAAGAGTGAGTTCCAAGTGGATCACCTGGGCTTCCACCAGCAGGACATGAACAAGACACACATACAAATGACCATGGCATTTGTCCCATGCAGTGTGAGCAGCTGGGATTTTTATCTTTTGTGTTTGTTTTCTTGAGGGAGGAAAATCCCCCCTTTTGGGGAGAGAGCTCTGTTTTGTTTTGCTTTGTCTTCTTTTGTTTTGTTTTGTTTTATTTTGTTTCCTTCCTCACAGCTATTGTTTTGGGATCGTTTACACCAATAATTTTTAGTGCAGAATTTGTAATTTTGATTTCAAATAGCCTGAGGTATATCTGGTCTGATTTCTATCTATACCACTTTTGAAATCAGCAATGACAGAAATGATAAAGTATGTAGTCAAAGGCTATTTTTTGAGCAATTTTACTTAACTAGCAAATGAAAGGAAGACAAATAATCAAGAAACTAACTTCCATAATATTAGTATTAGACCATTTCCCTGTTATTTCTTTTTATTTTGATGTTTCTAGGTTACCTAACTAAAAATATGGAAATTTAATGCCAGTTCCCAAAATGTCCCTGAAAGGCCATTAGACATTTCAGAAATTGTTTTTTATATCTCACAATCCTTAGTGATCAATTATATTAATTCCCTGGCAAAGAGTACTTAAATATAAAGTTCTCAGTTTCCAGAACTTAAATATAAGAATCATTGCTTTATTGAAACAAAAAAGCAATAGAAAGAGCTGCTACTCCTTGGAAAACACCTATTTCTCTATATCAGGTATACTAAACAAATAGAATATTTGACGGTTTCCGTGAGCTATTTAAACCACATTTCAAAGTCTTAATGAAATGATGCAATTGTGACAGTAGTATCTGCTCTAGTTCATTTATTTCACTGATTTTAGGGAGCCAACTTCATTTTGTAATCTGTCAAGTTAATAGTACCTTATGATGTTTACAATTAGTTCTTATCTAACTTCCTAGTTTCTTTTAAAAAAAAAATTCTATCTGAATCTATCTTAAAGAAATTGCCATCAATTTCTCTTGTAGCCACTTCCTACCAGGAAAGCAGCATTTCTCTGTTCTGATTCCTTCTCTCAACCCATGCGGGGAATTCTAGCCTCTCAGGGCTCCTCTTAACAGTGTTAGCGAATTTCTTTGTAGAAGTGCTCACAGGTAGAATCCATTTAAGACGCTGCCACGTCCCCCTTCTCCACATTCGACTTGCATACTGAACACTGAATGCCCACTGAATTGTTTGTTTCTTTGAGACAAAGGGATAAGCTCCTATCCTTTGAGACAGTTTGCGCCCTCTTCCGCCTCTCTCTTCTGATGCTCGGGTTGCGCGGTACTTCCTCCTTGTCTTTCACCTGTCCTCTCAGATCTTTATGTTGCCATTGTCATTGTCTATTTCTGCTCACGGGAGCTCCGTCGAATGCCACGTAAGCGTGACCTCTCATCTCATGCCTCTGCACACACACGTTGGTGTGGATTGCTGCATGAGACATGGCGTCCTCTCTGGGAACCATCCTGCTTCAGGAGCACAGCAAACACTTTTCATCCCCTGAGCACGGGCTGTAAAGCGCAGGTGTTGGGACTCTCAGAAGCTTACCAGGGGCTTTGTGTAAAAATCACTGTCTCTATTCCCCTGTTACCTCAGACATTGCATATCTACCATCTGAGGACAGGATGAGTTAAAGGCATCCTCTCCTCGTTCCCAGTTCCCGATTCCCAGTAGACTTGAGCATCTCAGTCCCCGTTCCCACAGGAGGAGTTCCTGCCTGAAAGGCCATAGATGACGCACAAAGTCCAGCCTGCCCCTCGTGTTCTCCAGCCGAAGCTCCACCCGCCTCAAGTAACTGTTGACTCCAAAGGCCAGCGAGAGGGAAATCACTCCCCACACTGCGCATGAATGCACAGCACTTCCTTTATTTAAAAAGAACATACTTCTTAAAAGATCATGGATGTACTGAATTTCCTTCACTTGTAGATTGTTACATGTCATATTAAATATGACCCCAATAAATGATTTGGCCCAGTCCTATGTTGATAGATCAACGTTAAGCAATTATTGTTCATTATTATTCCTTTTATAAAGGAAGAAACTGACAGTCTGATACAAGTCAGACAGGTGTAAGTATTCAAATCTCTAAAGAAATGGGGACCAAAAAGAGAACCGCAGAAAATCAGAAGACCGCATTAACTCATCTTCATTCTGAAGCTGGCAGCTTTCCATCTGTGCCCTCTTCCTCGGGGGTCACTTCTTTCAGGCTTTCTTACTCTTTCATTCTTTCTCCCCATCCTGGTTTTATCTGTCCTTTCTCATTTGTCTTCCTTCTTCTCTATTTATGGCACTTTACCATTGCTTATAGCTTCTCTCTATATTTTTCCAGTTTTCCTCTTTCATTTTTCAATATGATGAGCAGTTAAATTGACAGCAGAGACAAGTGATGGAAAAAAGAAAAGAAGATGAGTGTGTGTGTGTGTGTGTGTGTGTGTGTGTGTGTAGTTTTATCCATTGTGGTCTGAGTGGAACGTGAGGATGGAGCAGAGACACATTTCCTGTATTGCCAATTTATGTCTGACATTGATTATTACTCTTTTTTTAATTTTATGGAAAATCTCTAAAGGAAGTTGTGACAAAAATATTAAATTGCTACTATTTCCCTTGAAATGCCTTCTTATTACTTTTTGTTTTCATTGCCTTTTTTATTAGTAAGCCAATGTTTTTACTCTTATTTGAAGAATAACCAATAGGAGAAAAGAGCTGCCTCCTCACATGCCGGTCAGCTCGAGGGTGTTTCAGCAACTCCCCTGTGTTAGAGACAGGACTATCTGGTAAAACTTCAACATGGTTTGCTTAACTTGCCCACAGCATTTTCTTCCTGTGCCCTTTGCACCAATCACTAACAGCTCTGTGCACAAACATGTGTGTACACATCTCTCAGGGAACTGTTTATACCCACATGGGCTGACACTCTTCCTTAATTAAAGAACAAGATGACTGCAGATGGGACTCAGGAAATGCCCATTTTGAATTGAGTTACATTTCTTTTAAGATCAAAAAATGCATTTGGTAAATGGACCCAAATAAAACTGACACATTAAAAGAAACTGAGCCAGAATAGCTGGATAGCTGGCAAAGCTGGAACCTGGGTGACTGGCCACTTCCCTTATGCAAAGACAAACACCCAGAGATAAATTAAACAGTTATTCTGATCCGAGTTGGAGCGATTTAATACATGTATAAACTTTTAAATGGCTAAAGGTATAACTGCGTTGAATTCTGCAGTTAAAAATGATTAACCAGGTAGATTTTTTTTCTGGGAATTTTAGCACAAGCGTATTAGTAACCCACCGAAGAGTCAAACTTCTCTTTGCTTTTTTTTTTTTATCCTTAATTTTTAAAGAAAAAAAAATCTGAGGACATGGGGTTTACACTAAATAGAATGGAAGGCATTTTTACAAAGCAAATAGAAAGCAAACAAAATCCTATTGGTGACTAAAATACAATTTCACCTCCCATGCACTTGGGACAAGGTCAGTTAATCAGTAAATAACTTTGGCTGGGCCATAAGCAGTGTTCAGCTATCCCTTTCAGGTTCTATCATCGCTTTAGCCACTCAGCTCCAGGGGTCACCAGTTTTTCTTTGCTGTTTATGTGAATATTTCCATTATGTAGAAAAAGAAAAGATGGATAAATTATTTTTAGCAGATAAAGGGTATTAAATAGTATCCAGGATAAAAAAGACTATTTTTATGCAGCAAAAATAATAAGCTCTACGAACAAAATATACTTTGAGATATTATCTGGTCAACCCCCAGGTAAAATTAAATCCAAACCAAACACTAAATTTATAAAGCTAGCTTCTTTCCAATCCTGTCCAAGATCCCAGAATATTCTTAAAATTCAGTATTTTTACTTGTAATATACAATTTAAATTTATTTCCTATCGAGCAAGGTAGTAGAAAAATGTGATACACCTCAGATAGTAAAGATATTCACAGAATAATTAAGATGATAACGATATTAGTGAAAATATCTATTAAGTTATGCAGCATTAAAATGACTAACATAACAAAGAAACCAGATGACTAAAATAATATGCATATTAAAATGTTTATGATGCCAACCTATGGTGCAAAGTAAAATTGGAGTAGTCAGAGAAAATTATTGAATAGAAAATATGTTCTATAATGATGTTTAAACAATGTCCAACTGTTTGTATTTATACTTACATATTCTTTATTTATTTATTTATTTTTTATATGAGGGTATCAGGAGTCGAACTCAGGACCTCACGCACCAGCAGGCGCCCGTGCCGCTGAGCGATATCACCGGCCCTTTTTTCGTATGTGGGTACCAGGAGTCAAACTCAGGACCTCGCACTTGCCAGGCAGGCGCTTATGCCGCTGAGCTATATCACCGGCCCTACTTACATATTCTTAATATCGGATGTTTCCTTACTTTCTCAAAAGAAATATTTGATATGAAGAGGACCGGGCAGCAATGGTTACTCCTTTCATCTGACACTTTGGGAAAGAATAGTGTCCAGCAATCGGAAGCAGCATACATTTACATGAAAATCTAAGTGATGTGTAGAATTTAAAGTTGCCATGTCCTGCAGATCACTTCTTGAGACAGCAGTGTCCCTAGCACCGTGAGGATAAGGAGTCTCCTAGAGATCAGAATGGCTGAGAATGGGATTCCAGGGCTGGTGTCTTTGTAAGAATGAAGTCAGTCTCGGGCCGGTGAGATGGCTCAGTGGCGTAAGCGCCTGCCTTGCAAGCGCGAGGGCCTGAGTTCGACTCCCGGAACCCACATACGGAAAAGGGGCCGGTGATATCGCTCAGCGGCACGGGCGCCTGTTGGTGCGCGAGGTCCTGAGGTCGACCCCCCGGTACCCACAAAAAAAAATAAATAAAAAAAAAATAAAGAATGAAGTCAGTCTCTCAAATTCTACTCAGGTTTGAGCACCATACTAGTAACTATTTTTTTTTTTTTTGCAATAGTACAAAAGGCCACTTTACTTAAAAATGATAACCTCCTATAACTTCATACCAACACCGCTGAAGGCATTAATCACCACTTCTAGATATTTTTTAATTGCCCCACTTAAAAAATTGGTTAAATCTGGAGAAGTATAAAATTATATGTACACAATATAGATGATTTTATATTAGTTTAAAACATTTAAGTGAGGGCCGGTGAGATGGCTCAGCGGCGTAAGTGCCTGCCTGGCAAGCGCGAGGTCCTGAGTTCGACTCCCGGAACCCACATACGAGAAAAGGGCCGGTGATATAGCTCAGCAGCAGGGGCGCCTGCTGGCGTGTGAGGTCCTGAGGTCGATCCCCGGTACTCACAAAAAAAAAAAAATTTAAGTGAATATGCACTTGGCAATTTTGATGCGAGACCAAGTTCTTTTAAGTAGAGGCCAAATGATTGGTTTTCTCCTTGTCTTTTTTTGCATACATTTATCACATAATTCATTACCTATAATTTCCAGATTCAGCTTATATACTGAATGTGTAAAGTAATGTGAGCTCAAAACCCTCCTAGTTAGCTTGTTTTTAAGTCATTTTTATTGAGGTATTATTTTTAAACCAATATTTACTGTTGTCTTGCCCACAACTTATTCAATAATAATTTTAGGTAGCTCTTTTTTTGATTAGTACATGATTGCAGTGCCAAGTGATCACATTTATCATGGGGAGTTTGTACATGCACATAACACATCTTTATTCTTTTTTTCATCCCCTACCCTTCCCATTCCTGCTCCTTCTAACTCTTGGTCCCTTTCCCACTTGCAAAAACTCTATTTCCATCTTTTCTTCAATTCTTTTCTTTTTCTATCCCTTTTCCATCCCCTCCCTCCCCTTCTCCCCCTCTCCCCCTCCTTCCATCTCTTTTTAAACTATTTTTTCACAGAAACATCTTTGTTTTGCTGCCATATTTAAATGCTTTCTATTGTATATACTACAAAATGTTAGTATTTATGGAACTGAGTGTCTCACATCATTTTTCTGATGGTATTAAAGGGGAGTAACTGCCACAGATAAAATAAATTTAGGAAATGCTAGTGTATACCAAGTTATGCATATTTTTTGACTGAATAACCTTTCAGTGTTTTAAATGTGCTGATATATTTTGTGTACTTCTCCAAGGGAATAGATAGAATGTTATGCATTCCCAGTTTACTTCCTTTGATGTTTTCTTTTTTCCTGAATTGCCTATTCACATTTTTAGAAACAAGAAAAACTCGAGGCATACAAAGAATTGACTAAGTAGAAAGGAGGGATGGGTGGAAGTAGGGTAGTTGGCAGCAAGCTATGCTTTCATGTTTGAGAAAGAAGAAGTAAGCACGAAAGGGCGAGTCCTAAAGAGCAACTCTATGGTATTCAAAATGAGTTGGAGAACCAAAAAAATGGCCTGAATAAAAGTAAGTTGCTGCAACTTTTCTTGAAACACATTGTTTTTAATTATTACCACCAGCACAAAGAGCCCTGTGATTTATCAGCACTTCTTCATAGATCTTACCACTTACTTAAAACAATGCAAGACTGAAAAATATCACAGTAATCCCCAGTCCTGGAGAAATGGACCACAATGTGCCAATAAATTACTCAATATTTCTGTACTTCAGTTATCTCATGTGTAGGAAGATTATGAAACCTACATTCCAGGATTATTGCCAAGAACTGGGGGTTGGATATGACCAAACTATGTTATATGTATGTATGAAAATGTCACAGTAAAACTCATTATTCTGTGTAAGTAATATGTGCTAACACAATTTTAAAAAATAAATTTCAAAAAGGGGGAAACAAAATAAAATACGTGGTATACCAACCACAATGCTTGGCATATAGTAAGCATACAATAAATACTTTTCACCCACTTATATTCTCAGTACATCTTCTCAGTCGCAAACATGTCATGCACCCTGGAAGGCATGGTAAACCCTTTGCCAGCTGAGTACACCTTAACTTGCTAAGGGCAGCCACTTGGTTTTCTTTCAAGGCCAATTATCTTCATTTCTTCTAGGGAGCACATACCTCCTAGTTTTTAGTTCTAGAAACATATGGTAAAAATTAAAGAAATAAATGACTTACCAATCTGAGTTGCAAACTAATCAAAGGCAACTATTTATATTGCAAGAGACCAGCCTTGAGATTAATTTGCTGTTAAACCATTATGGTGGAGAACAAAAAGCAGGAAGATAGTTTTGGTGATTTGTGCCAAGTTCCATTACGGAAACCCAGTGAGCAAAAAAATAAATAAATAAATAAAATAAATAACTGACAAGAACCTTAAACCCATAATAAATTTCCTTCATCGCATCCCAGTTGTCTATCATATAGTACACTAGCAAGACATTTGATGGATGGCCAGATTTTCACGTGATATTTTTGGATCTCAGATACAACAACATACTGAAAACTTGAGTAGGATCAGTAACATTATTAGGCTGTAGTTTGCCTTTTGAGTGGTGCATTTTACTTATTTACCAAAGAATTTGAGGTCACATATAGGAAAGTTATTGCTCCAAATAACTTACCAATTGCTTTAAAGAATTTATTGCAATACTGCTCCTCCAGGAATGTTCAGCTTGCAGCCAGTCAGTAATTTATTTGCCAAAAAGAAAGTAAATATTTACTGTAGCTGGACTAATCAGAAGAGATGGTTCACTTTGTTGGTAATCCGTCAATAGGACGTATTGACTGAATCCCAATTTTCAGACCACATTTAATATGTGACACTTGCCTTGCGGCAGAGATCCCTGAACATCTTCAAAATCTCTGAAAGGCTTAGGTGGTGAGAACACCAGGTTAACAACTGCAGCCTACTGGTCTGTCTGATTAGAGATTATGTTATTTTCCTACCCAGGAAGTTTTGTTTCCAAATGGTCACATGGAGCAGAGCCAAGCCCTTCACACTTCTACAGTCCAGTGTAGGTTGATACAACACCATGGCTGTCCTTCTCAAATAACCTTTCAACTTTTAGCTGGCCACTCAGTTTTAAGGTTGGCTGGGAGAAGAAAACAAAACCTCCCTGGTCTGGTAATCATGGTTTGTCCTTATTTGCAATGCATTCCCCTTGGGCTAGATCACAAATCTGTCTTCAAAGACACTGTCAGTGCTGCCTGAAATGGGATGTGAGCAAAGCCAATAAGATGTGACCAAAGTTCTGAAATGTGATGAAAACTTAAAACTTTCTAGTTGAAACTAATCTGAGGTTTGGTGACAGTTTTAATTGTTCTGCCCCATATCCCAGTTTCCTTTTTGTGTTTCTTTCTAACAGACACGTTACCTTCATATGTGCTTTAAGAATGTGTGTAATGTAATGTGTGTGTGTAAATGTTTTTCCTTCCGAATTATTGATCAGATTAAAAACATTGTATTTAATGTTTTTCTTCAATGAGAAATTTTATACACTTTTGCATTCCATATTCAGGGAAAAGCTAGGTCAAATAATTTTTCTCATTAACCGATCATTTTGATATTTGGTCAAAAGCATCTAAAAATCTAAAAGTCTCTGATACATGCTGGACTATGTTAGAGTTGGTTTTACTGTAGCTTGGCTATTACAGTGTAAAACTAAACTCTTATTTTTGTTTTTGTTTTTTTAAAAATCTTATAGTTTTTTCACCCCAGGGCTCTTATACTGTATAGCAGTTATCTTTTGCTATTTTCCTCCCAGAAAATAGTGACACTGATGGTTTAGCTCAATAGGAATACAGTTATACTGAATTAACCATGTAAAGTGATATGCTTTAAATTTTCCACTGCTAGTAATATGAAGCTGCTGTAATATGCAATTTTAAAGTCTTGAAACTGTTTATACTTTGAAGCATTTCTTAAAATAAAGAAAAAAACACAGGATATTTAAAACACTAAAATTACCTTAACAACTTTTTGAAAACACGAATCTCTGCACCTTTAGACATTCTGACTCACTTGATCCTAGGTGGATCCAAGCATCTCTCCAGAAAAATTATATGTGCACTTTGATGTCAATAGAATACAGTGACTGGCATAAAAATACATACTTTTCAAAGAATCTTCCATAAAATACAAGTCTTTTGAGATGATCTGCAAAGTTTCCCTAACCCAGTATGTAAGAGAGCTAGCATATACTATCCTTTCTTGGAGTGACTAATCATGATATCAATTTAATTGTATTACGAATCACCTAGTAAATGAGTGAAGCACAATTGTGGATGTGTCTGGGTCGGTGCTGCAGGCATGACCTTGGTTACTACATCCGGTCCCTGGGTCCTTTCTCTCTGGGTTGCTCCCCTTTCCGCTTCCCAGTCGCCGTGAACTAAGCAGCTTTGCTCCACCACACCTTTCCGCCATGATGTTTCTGCCTTGGAGCTAGTTGACCTTGGACTGAATCCCTTGAAACCATGGCCCAAATTAAAGCTCTCCATTTTTATGTTCTGGGTGTTCATTATTGGGTCCCAGTAATTGAAAAGCTGACTGATACACTTAGAACTTTACAGAACACTTTTAAATAAGACTTGGAAAAACTATGGAATACAACACAAAACCTGTTAATTTGTAACCTGTATTTCTCAGATGTACTTGATTATGGATAACTTTTTCCCATATGGAATCTCTAATAAATCATAAAGACTATTTGAGAAATGCTACTAAATGAAATTTGACAAGATTTAAATTGTTATTTACACCAATACTGATCTTTAGTGCAATATAACGCCTTTAATAATGTGCAGATTTCAAAACTGAGAAATATTTTCCTTTGCTTAGACCATTGAATGAAATCTAGCTATTGTTTAATTTGGCATCTAAAATTAAACATTAAAGCTTTATACTATTTTATGTAGTTTATTTTCTCAGTGCATGAAATAATCAAGAAGAAACCAAAGCTAATCAAAATAAGTGATTTGTTTCAGTATCTTAAGTGGCTGTTCTCTGACATGAATTATAGTCCTGTGAAAATAAACTACCAAAAATGCTTTTGTCGCAATATTAATTAATAGCTGCTGACTTAAAATTTGCATGTAATTGCATTTTATTGATGAGTGATCTTTTACATCACAAGAGACAAAATCAGACCAGTGGGAAAAAAATCAAATTACAGGTGCTTAACTGTTGGCCCTAATTATAGAAGCAAACCCAAAATTATTCTCTGGTGGCAGAAGACCTTCCAAAACTAGCTGCTTGATTTTTATTCAACTTAATATACCCAAATCTCTTTAAATTATAGCTAATTTGCTTTTGGCTTCCATTAGGAAAAATTTTAAACATGTTCTGGGTGCTGTAGTAGAGATAAGGGCCACAATTCTTAAAAGGCATTTTCATAGAATTATGAAATACCAAGAAAAGAAGCTGAAGGATTTAGTTTTACCTTAATGAAAAAAGGAAAAAGGAAGGTGGGGGTGATTTGGATCTTCTTATGGTCATATGGGCCAGTCGCCATTTTGGGTACATTGTACAAGTTGTACCATTTAAGTGAGTTTTTTTCAAATCCTCGTATACCTACAGAAAAAAAGTATATATTGTTCAGAGTATTTAAAAAATACTGTACATCTACCTTCACACCCATACCTCTTTTCCCTCTTCTTCCTTCTTTTCCCCTTCCTCTCTTGTTCCAAATTTTTCTTCCCTTTTAGAAACAACCACTGTGCAATTCACTTAGTAAGTCTGGTGGAAAAGGGAAGCGAAGAGCCACCTACCTGTGTGTTCCCTGTGGGAAGAGGATTCCCTGGCAGCTGGCCGCCTTTGCACCTCAGTCTACTCCCTGAGCTCTCATTGCACATTAGTTTGTTTTTGCACTTTATTTCTAAAGACAGACAAAGAGCTTCTTACCTTAACCTGTAATAAATCATGATAACAGGACGGTCGGAATCAGTCTCCCCCATCCCCACATTTCGTGAAGCAAAGACTTCATATGCTTGGTTTCAAGTATGCAGATGATGTGACATTGTGTATGTGCACAGGTCACTTTGCACATTTGATTCACCTCGGTGGTTTCGTGGCACTGTCACCTGTGTGCCAATTAGAACACTGGACATCTGCCAAAAAGGAGCTGAAATTAGGTCATTGGCTTATTTCGTCTTGGCACCAAGGTTATTGCTAAGCTGTATTTACCCCCGTGCTAGAAGTCAACCACATCACGTAGTTAAGGAACTGAATTGCATACAGGAGCTGTGGGATAAAGAGAGAATATGTAAGTTGTCTCCTATTTTCACTCTTCTCACAAAAGAAAGATACTGAAATGCTATCACAGATATTTCAGAATTATAGTAACAATTTAAGCATATAATGCACACATTATAGTTTTTTCCAGCATAATAAAACTCATCCTTCATATGAGAAAGCAGCTTGCAGTGCTCTGTATTGTTTCTTATACTCAAATAAATGATGACAACCATGTCATCTGGGAAGAAGGGATGTGCTAAGCAGACAGAACTGGCACAGAGAAAGGCACCAAATAGCCTTGATAATATTCAAGCCCACAGGACCAGGATCAGAAATAGTGATGTTGCAACATAAAGCAAAAGGAGAAATGAGTAGCAGGGATTCTGTCTTTATTTTGATATTGCGTTCATTATGGATTTTCTATATTAACTTTAAAAAATATATTATTAAAATATCATTTTTCCTGCTTACTGGGTACTTTGGTGCCCCTTAAATTTCATACCATCCTAGCCTTTGCTTTACAAACTGAGATAAGCTGAAAACCAGAAAGATCTATGAAAATTGCAGTGAAACGAAAATCACCAAAATGACTCCATATTTCGTGTACATAAATGCTAGATTTCCAAGTGTCGTCATTCCTAGCTTTGAGATTTTTTAGTATGTAGGGTTGGGTACTAGAGTCATCAGCATAAGTGGAGCAGTAGGTTGATTCATTGATTTTTTTTTTTTTTTTTGTGGGTACCGGGAGTCGACCTCAGGACCTCGCGCGCCAACAGGCACCCGTGCCGCTGAGCGATATCACCGGCCCCTTTTTCGTATGTGGGATCTGGGAGTCGAACTCGGGCCCTCGCGCTTGCAAGGCAGGCGCTTACACCGCTGAGCCATCTCACTGGCCGGGATTCATTGATTCTTAAAGAACAGGATGGGGGACTGAAAAAACACAGGGACCTTCTGTGTTTAATCAGAAGTTCATATCCAAGGAAGATTCCCTCACTCATTAATTTATTCTATACTTCATAAACAGAGAGATATCTTCATTTTTTCCTCTTTAAAGAAGGGAGAATGTTAAGGAGGGCACATATTGGTAAAAATGGAGACTATGCAAGGAACTGATGATTCTTTTGGTGTTAATTAAAAGCAAAATGCATAGAGAATTATATCTGATTTGTGTGAAATCTTACTTACTCAGACATCTAGCCATAAAATAAGGCCTTGCCTTAACTGAACTCTAAGCTCCTGTGTTGGATTTTGGAATTGCTACGCTCCTCCTTTGCAGTTGTTAATATATTCCAGTGTTAATATATTCAGAGGTTCCAAGAAAAGAGAAAGCCCTCCTGTGACTAGGTTATCAATTGCTACCCTTGCAGCTGCCAACTGAAAATGGATAGCCAAACAAATCCAGCTTATTCTTTTTAAAGTTTTACATTAATTTAAATTTTCAACACATTTTTCTCACCTGCATCGCTACATGAAACCTGAGTAAACATAGCCAGAAAAGTACTGTCTCGATATTTATCAAGCCTCGTGCACTTTCTCCCTTTTTTGAAATTGATTTCTTGTATGACTCCAACTTTATACCTTTTCTTTTTCAATTATCTCATCTACAGGTGAATTCCTGCCCAGTACACAATTACTGGCAATGATGTGTGCTTGTGTGCGAGTGTGGGTGTGTATGTGTTGATGTTGAATGCCCTTGTTCTTATTAGGATTAGAAATTGGAGATATGTATGTTTATATGTTTCTCTAAGCAGACAGTGTGCTACTTAGAAACAATTATGTCTTAATCATCTTTGTATCCATGGTTCTTAATTAGTTTAGGACCTGCCTCCCACAGTTGTCCCCTTTTATCTTCAGTCCCACTTTCCAGGGTTTCAGTCATGTGTGGTCGACCTCTATTCAAAAACATTAAATGGAAAAGTCCAGAAATAATTCATCGGTTTTAAACTTCATGTCATTCTAAGTAGTGTGATGAAATCTCGCACAATCCCACTCCGTCCTGCCCAGGAGTGGTATAGCTACCAGCCCCCAGTCCCTTAGTAGCCATCTCAGTTGTCAGATCAACTATCACCAAATCCCAGTGCATTCAAGCAACCCTTGTTTAACTTCATTATTGGCCCCAAACGCAAGAGTAGTGACACTGGAAAATTGGATATGCCAGAGAGTAGCTGTAAAATGCCTCCCTTAAGTGAAAAGGTGAAAGTTTATCATAATAGGAAAAGCATAGTGTAGGTAGGGTTCAGTACTGCCCATGGTTGCAGGTGTCCATGCGGAGTCCTGGGATAAGGAGGGCTACTCTAGTGTTATTCAAAGTGAACTCGTCTCAGAGGAGACGCTTTGTGGCCACTCTGTCCCTCTTAGAGGTCCTCCCGAGTGGGGCAGCTACCTGGAACCACGAGCCTTTTTGCACAGGACGCACGTGAGTCGAGTCTTCACACGCACTCCCATTCCTCCCCCATTCTCAGCACCACCCTGACTCTGGGAATATTTATCCAAACACCCTTTTAATTCCCTTTCTTTCAGAAATCCTCCCTGGTGACATAAGTCCATATTGATTTTTTTTTAATTAAGTTCACTTTTTAAACATACACAGAAAAACATCAAATTTGAGGGGTACTGTGGGATGTTTCTTATTTGCTTAACAATGGATACTTCTTTCTATATCATAAGTGATGGTATCTGACTGTTCAGTTCATGCTTTCTTTATCATTTCCCTCATTTCATGCATTGCCCCTTTGATAAGATCATAATGTCCTGATGGATATTAAGCATCATAAATTCTTTTTTTTTTCACCCATCTCAGTGCCTTGGCAATCTGAAAATATATAAGATGTAGGTAGGTGTAGCATTAAATTAAGGGTAGGATTATCACGGTCTTCCTTTGCAGGGAAATTGTTAGATCACCTGGCTTTTAGGGATGAGAAGGTTCTGATGTGAAGGATGCAAAATGTATCCCACACACAAACTTAACTGTGTCAGAGTCCTCACTGGAAAAGCTTACAGACTCAAAGTAGGATAAATTAACAGGATTCCTACAGAAAAGGATTATTTACAAAGTTGGGGGCGTGGTTCAGGGAACCATCCCAAAATAGTGAAGTAATACTTGCTTTCTTATTAGGGAAGGAGCATTTCCAGTCTAAGAGAAAATGACAAACATTGAAGTGAAAGGTTTAAGTATTGCTTCAGATCTTCCAGATGGGCTCCATTTTTCCTGTACTACATGAATTACTGAGATTTCTAGCACTGGGGCATTTATACAACCTACTAAAGAGAAATCCAATGGCCTTCGCTTACTCTTGCTTCCAACTACAAAACATTCTTCAGCAAATAACTGGCTTTATATGGCTTTTCTTTTTCTATCTTAGGATATATGAATATATAGATCAGGAAAGACAGCACATATCCATTACCACTTTAGTATCCTTCTTGTATTTGAAAAAAAAAATACTCTAGTGCTTCTCATTAGGTGTTTTTAAAGAATCTTGTCTTTAGTTTAACAATATGACTGTCTGCCTGCCAATCCATATTCAAATTTAGCCAGATTTAGGTTGATAGTTTCCTATAAATAAAATGAGATGCCCCAAACTGTGGCTGGTTTGCTGACTTCCAGTACTACCGCATGTACCCATGGGTGTTCATTAAATGTTAATTAATGATTATATGCTGGGTTGAATTGTTCTGGATTCTCACTGATTACACTTCAGTTTAAAATTATGAGGTGCACAGCATCAATCTATCAGCAGGAAAGATCAAATTTTAATTAATTGCAGATACAATAAATGCTAGAGCTTTAGGAATTCAAAGATATATTTTTACTAGATATGAAAGACTGTGCATCACAAAAAATGAATCAATATAAAAATTCTGGAGGCATTTTCTAGGAGCTTTTCTTTGACTTTCTTTTTAAGAAGTTCTTATTTGGATTCAGTTGTACTACCTTCCTGTAAAAACTAGATGATTTTTAAATATTTATTTTTTTGTTAATAGATTGATAATTATGAGACTTTGAAGACCCTGTTGTTCTTAGAAAATGCTCTTTGTCACTTTCCTAGGGACAGTCATCATAGCTTAAGGGTTTGGAAGTAGTTGCAGAGTATTTTGAGAGGTGGAAATGATCTAAGATTAGTATATATGTGTTTATATAAGAAGCCCATACAGAGCAGTATTCTTTGGAACTCCTGTGTTGACAGTTAATTTGGGTATAACAAGTGACTTTTCAGCCCCTAATCTTTTTGAGGGCTCTTGGTATTATTTTATTAGCGTGGAATAATTAGGCGAGACTTTTAAGTCTAGGCACAAATTGAGGAATTAACGGGATGAACATAGAGAATCTTTTCAACATTTCTCATTAAGAGAATAATCTACATTTAATGAAAAAATAGAGTTAACTTGTAGCATGTTTATATCAACTGAGTCGGGAAAACACTCCCAGGTGCCTTAATAGTAGCAATGATTCTAGTCCCCAAACACCAATGTTCCCATCCCTTTTAGATTGTGACCTGTCGTACAAATGCTACGTACTCTATGAAGTATGTACCTTTACATACACAGCTGAGACAAATTTTCCAGCCAACCTTCCCAAACGTCTGCACCAGAGCCCAGGAAACCCAGAGAGCCAGGCACAAACTGAGGGGTACAAAGGGTGATGGAATGTTAAGCTGTTCTACTTACAAAGCCAATTTTAGTGGCAGAAGAGAATAAAATTCAAAGCAAAATTAAAGGTTTTTCTTAATTTTAAACCATTATAATAATCACTGTCTCTCATTTTGTTGAGTGGAGTAAATACATTTGGGGCATTTACCACAGTATTTCATTTTGAATTATTAGTTCTTTTATATACCAAATACATTCTCTAAAGATGCTGCTATGTAAAACAGGATAATTAGCAGCTGTGAAAATTAAAACTAAGAGATACTACATGAAAAAAAATGGTTCCCATTTAACTTAGTTGCCCAAAATCCCTTACTGAAGAGTCCCTAAAAATTGTGTTTCAATAAAAATAGGAAAATTTAACTTTAAAAACTGAGTAATGAGTTTAACCCCTTTTCATTTTTATTTTGCCCCCAGACAGAGGTATAACCAGCTATCTCAAAGCTACTTCCTTCTCTTTCAATGATGGTCCTCCAGATGTTTCACATACTTTAAAGTAACAAACTTTGGGGAGAAATTGATGATATTAATTGTGAATCCTTACTGAAGACTCTTGGAAAGTAAGAAATGCTCTGCATGGCTTTAAAGAAATATGAATGAGTCTCGAAAACCCCATCCTCTGCCTCATCGATTTTTCCCTCTCCAGTGCAGCCTTCCTAGCCCATGAAAATAGTGCAGAGTAGCACAGCTCACCCTCTGCTGCCCTGATTCTCTGCTCTGCTGTGCACTGACGCGTGGGGAAAGCCCGTTATACTGGCTGTCTCTGCTCTCTCTCCTCCATAATCTTATGAACACAATTCCAGTCAGAATTGTACTTGTGCAGCCCGGCAGATTGAAGCAGCTGCTTTGAAGTCATCAGTAATCTCCAAGTGGCCTAAGCTAGTGATTTAGGTGTTGGGCATCCAGTGACCGCTGTTTTTCTTAATTTAGTAGTCTATGCTCAACTCACTATGTCGTCCTCTTCTTTCACCCCTCAAGAGCATTTGATTCATGCAATCACTTTCTTCCTTCACCCTGTGCTATTTCTCTTCCTACCTTGCTACATGTTCTTTATCAGAGCCACAGTCTTCTCCGGGGACCGCGTTCAGGTCACTGCTTTTAATATCAGCATAGCAGTAACTTCCGAATCACAATTTTCAGTCCAGACCTGGCCCCTGAGCTGCAGGTTGGTTTTGCTCACTGCTGTGTCCTCAGAACCTAGAAGAGTGACTGGAACAACTGCAGATGCCCCATAGATGTGTTCAGTGGAAGAACACGTGCTCTGCTTCCCTTCCCAGGGCTACTGTGAAAACCAAACGGGTCAGGGCTATGGAGATCATTTGTAAACTGTGGATCACCCTGCAATTGCCAACTGATAATACTGTTAGTCTCGCAGATTTATAATATTCAGAAACAATCAAAGGAGTGGATATGAGGGAATTTTCAAAATGGATTTCAGCATTTTAATCTAGATCTTCAAATGTGGCATGTCTCTCCAAATTCATTGCTTTGTTTGACTCATCAAACCCTGTGCACCAGGGACAGAAGAATAATGAATCTGTATTCAAATGCAAAAAGAAATGCCTAATGTTGTTTTGATGAAAGTGCATTATCTTTAATACATGAGTCTCACAAATTTGCCAGACTCAGTAATATCAGCTTGAATGGCGTTGTACTTGCAAAACTAGTACAGTGTTAATCATTTACAATGCAAATAAGCAATTAGATAAGTTATAGGAGCCACGGCTTTAAAGCTTAGTACTTTCTGACTGAATGGCTGTCACATGCAAGAATGAGAAATGAACAGGATGAGTGTGGTTGAAATCCTGAATTCTAAAATTTACAGGCTCTACCTGCACACAGCGGCAAATTCCTTTACAACACTAGTAGTTCTCAAACTTCCTGATACATCAGAATCACAGGGCAGGCACCTTCAAGCACAGATGTCTGGGTTTCCTTGGCCAGTTTTGTTTCAGTTGGTCTGGGCTGGGACCCAAGAATTCCCATTTTTAACAAGGCCATTTCTGATCCTCCTGGACGTATACAAAAATACCCCTGCAGAGGGCTTATCACCATTTTTACGGTGAATATAAATTTCAGAATAATGCAAAAACATTTCTCCCCATATATGAGGTCTCTTTTATCCCTTTATCAATTTCTTCAGGGCTTCCTATTTTTAACTTCTTAATCTGTTAGAAATTCTTATACTCCTTACCCCTTGTTCTCATATTTATTGTTTGTACCCTTAAGGAACCTACTGATAGAGAAATGCTTTTTATTCTGGATTCATGCAAGTCAACAAACTCCCAGCCTCACTTCTGTGATTCCAGATGCTCTTCCACTTGCTACAAGTTATAGACTAGTATGTCAGTGTGGGGTCTGGAAACACATCTGTCTCATAATTGTTGGAGTGACATTGCCCTGAATATCAATGCCATCTATTCTATCTTCCTCCTCCACCCATCAGGTATTCTAATTCATCAGCCTCCCAATTTAAGCTAAACTAAATTAGCAGAAGACATCAATTCTATACCAAGAATTAATTAGCTCTACCAAGGAAATGCTCTACCTTTACTTCCTGGAAATTCAATCAGAAGAATTTAATTAGATACTGAGAAGAAAGGGACTAGATTCTAAAACCCTGACAAAAGTGAAAGTCAAAATGTATTGTTGGATTTAAATTGAGATCTTGTAGATTTCCCAGCACAATCTAGGAAATAAATACTCAACACATAATAAATTATATCATTCTTACCCATTGATGTGCCTGACACAAACACTATGCTTTTTGAAAGGCTGAATCCTGGATACATGAAAATGAGTAGAAATATAAACTTAAGCCTATTCTAAAATTTTAAAGGTTCACTAGTCCCTTAAAAGTAAATGTGGGCCAGTGAGATGGCTCAGCGGCATAAGCTCCTGCCTGGCAAGCGCGAGGTCCTGAGTTTGACTCCCGGAACCCACATAAAAAGGAAAAAATGGGACAGTGATATCACTTAGCAGCACAAGCGCCTGCTGGCAAGCACGAGGTCCTGAGGTTGACCCCCGGTAACCACATTAAAAAAAAAAAAAAAAGTAAATACCAAAAATGATAAATTTAAAGAAAATATATTGCAATGGTACTTTTTAAAACACAACCAATATAAATATCAATATTTACTTGAAAAATAAATGCATAGTTGCTTTCTTATTAAAAGAATTCAATTTGCAAATGTATTAGAATAATATTTCTCCGAAAGTAAGCTCTCTTCCTGCATTTTGAAAGTATTCCATTTATAAAGATTTAATTTTTTTGAAAAGAATTTAGGATTAAAATTATTATACAAGGCAGTAATAAAAACAGTGCAGCAACCTGCATCCCAAGCCTTTTCGAAGTGTTTACGGTATTTTTCATCCTGTTAATCCACAATAGTGCTATACGGGGGATGCTACGTTACCCTCAGTGGGAGATAGCAGATTTCCCGGGTAGTAAATGACTATTCGAACATTTCTCAAACTTCTTTTTCAGCACATGTTTGTATTTGCAGTTTAATCAAGGCAATACTTTTGCCCTAACATTCACAGTTGTGGACATTTTTATAAAGTTTGAGAAAAGGCAAAGTAGAAGCAATTTGGATAGCACAGAATTTTCAGGTCAATTATCTGCATATCCGCAGAAAGATTCCCAACAAAACATTCTGAGATTTACTTCTTAGAAACCTCCATAACTAATGCATAGCAACTAGTCTGTAATTGGTTAACAATTGTTCACTTACAGCTGCTTTAAATTTAGAAACATATGCTAGCTAAATACTGTAGAAAGATTCCTTCTTACAAAAATGTTATGAACTAGTGGAGGGCTAATGAATATGTATGCAGACAGTATAATAAAGTGCTCAAGACATTAAAATTTATCTTTATTTAGATTATAATGCAAGGAACATTTCTCATACAGTACTGACTACAGATGTAATGATAGTTACTGCCAACGAGATCCTAATCAATTCGTATATTTTCTTTTAAAAGTTTTAAAACATTAAAAAATCTTGCTGCAGAATTATGCAAGTTTCTGTCTCGAAAGACTTTAATTCTCATTTCCTTGTTTCTGGATTTTAAAATATTCAAAATCTCATTGTAGAATTATGCAACTTTTCTGTTGACAAAATGCTTGAAATTTTGCCCTTCTCCTCTTTTTTAAATGACATTTGGGGAAGAAATACTTGGAAAAACTTAATCAGCAAGACATACCAAAACTTTTCATTTGTAGGTGACAAAATCTCCATAATGCACAAAATTTAATGAAGAAAATAAATATTAAATGTGAGTCCAATTTGTTCTTTGGCCTCATTTTGTGAATTATGTGCTGTTTTATTATTTTTATTGTTATTTACTAATAGATGATAGCATGCATAGAAGCCCATAATTTGTTATTTGCATCTCATAACTACTTGCTTTCCAAGTATGTCTCCATAAAAGGGGAAAAATGTTTTTCCATCTCAAGTTTCCTCTGATATGCTTCAAAATTACTTTAAATCTTGCAATTCATCTTTAGAGTTCCACCAGCAATAAAGAACCAAACTAAAGCAATGCCTCAGTTCAGGAACACTTCTTTTCTCAATCAATTCAGTTCATGAACAGAAACTTTCAGCAAAATTTCGCTTCCCTTCGCGAACTCCCCACTGGGTAATGAAACGCAGTCTCAGCCATCTTCCCCACTCTGACCCATGGTCGTGGCTTCCTCTAGTCGAGATTGCAGTCACAGACAGACCTGCGCACACTTGTTGTGAAGCTTTTTTGCGTGCTTTTCAGCACATACAGTACTGTACACACATACAGTACTGTTTTAATCAGTGCAGCATGGCTCCAAAGAAAGTGCAGAGCAAGCATAGTAAGAAGGTTTTGAAGAAAATACCATTAAATTGAAGAAGGAATTTATAGAAAACCATGGTATTCATGTGACTGATCCAGTCTCAGAGCACAAGATCTCGAATATTTTGAAGAATAAAGATGCCATCAAAGGAGCTGACGTGGCAAAAGGAGTGACGATGTTAACCAAGCGGAGGACACGAGTGCTGGAAGAGGCGGAAAAACTTCTGTTAGTGTCGTCGAGTGAAAACAGCTGGCAGGTGATGGCATTAGTGAAGCTATGGTCTGTGAAAAACCTAGGGAATTATAGTGTGATTTTCTCCAAGAAAACCCCTGTCAAGTGCAACAAGTGATGAATTTAAAGCCAGTAGAGGGTGGTTTCATAAAGTCCACAAGAGAAGTGGCGTCCACAGTGTGATAAGATATGGTGAGGCTTCCAGTTCTGACAAGGCCGCTGCAGAAGCCTACAAGAAAGAATTTGTGGAATTCATGAAGGCAGAATGATACATCTATGTCCCTCGACAAGCGTTCAACTGTGATAAAATGGGGCTTTTCTGGAAGATGCCAAACAGAACCTATATCACACAGGAGGAGGAGCCACTGCAGGGTGACAGGCCCATGAAGGACAGATGACATTTTCACTGTGTGAGAACACAAGTGCTGATCTGAAGATTAAGCCACTACTGGTGCGCCGTTCCCAGACCCCTCAGTATTCAAGGAGCAGAGTGTGAACAAGGCCAGGCCGGCTGTCGTGGGGGCTGATGCAAACACTTGGGTCACAAGCCCGTTGTTCATGGAATGATTGCATGAGGTGTTCACACCCAAGCTTAAGAAATATCTTGCTGACAACCAGCTGCCTGAAAGGTGGCTTCTTCTGATGGACAGTGCCCTAGCACACCCACCAGTCTTGGTGGATGATAAAGATGCTGAGTGTGACTTCACGAAAGTCAAGTCCCCCCCCCAACATGACCCCTCTTCTGCAGCCCATGGACCAGCAAGTGACCTATACAAGAAGCTATACACAAAAGCGCTCTTCACCAAGTGTTTTAATGTAACTGAATTCAATGTAACTTGACTCTGAAAGAGTTCTGGAAGAAATATTTCAATGTCCTCCACTGCGTCGACCTCATTGACAAAGCCTGGGAAGATGTCACGTACTCCTTAAACTCAGCCTGGAGGAAACTGTGGCCAGAATGTGTCACTGGATGTGACTTTGAAAGATCGGATGCACAGGTAGTAGAGGAGCAAAGTATGGGTCCTCGGGCAAAGCATGGGTCTGGATGTTGATGGTGAGGACACAGAGGAGCTTGCTGAGGACCGTAAGGAGGAGCTGACAATGGAAGAACTTGCTGAATGGCAGGGTGAGCAGCTTGTTGAGGAGCATCCACTGAGGAAGATGGGGAGGAGGTTGGCAGAGATGTGATAAAAGCCACTATGGAAAAATGAATGAGTGCCATGATTTCTTTGAGAGGCATCACCCCAATATAACAGTAACAAACAGGGTGTTGAATCTGATGAACAATAACATGGTCTCTCATTTGCAGAGGGTTATGCAGCGTAAGAAAAAACAAGTGACGTTATACAGATTTTTTGTCAAAATTGAGGTGTTCACTGTATGGTCTCAGGTCTGTACTGGATTTCGTCTTAGAAGCTAACTCAAATATCTGTGAAGGCAGTTTCCTTGGGGCAACTTGTTTTAAAATAAAATTAAGAATGAATTCATTGTATATCTTTAAAAATTTGTTTACTGGAGCAGACGAAATTGTTTTACTTTTTCATTCACAATCTTAATGACAACTTATGATTATTTTCTTACTGGAAAAATGGCAAGTCTACTTCGTGACTATATTATTCAGCTTTCTGTCATTGTGGAAAAATACCTGAGATTGGGCCGGTGAGATGGCTCAGCGGCTTAAGCGCCTGCCTTGCAAACGCAAAGGCCCGAGTTCGACTCCCGGAACCCACATACGAAAAAGGGGCCGGTGATATCGCTCAGCGGCACGGGTGCCTGTTGGCGCGTGAGGTCCTGAGGTCGTCCCCCCGGTACCCACAAAAAAAAAAAAAAAAAAAAAAATACCTGAGATAAGCAAGTTATAAAGAGAAAAACTTGCCAGGGATTTAGCTCAGTGGCACAGCACCTGCCTGGCAAGTGTGAGGTCCGATTCCCCATAACCCCCACCCCCAAAAAGAGAGAAAAACTTTATTTTGGTTCATGCTTTCAAAGTTTCAGAGGGTCTGTCACTTGGACCTCTGGAGGCATAGAATATCATGGTGGGGATAGTGTGGTGGAGGAAACTCCTCACCTCATGGAGACCGGGAAGTAAGAGACAGAAAGGGGCAGGAGGAGCAATATACCCTTCCCGGCCTGTCCCAGTGACCTAACTTCCTTCCGCTAGGTTCCACCTTCTGCAGGTTCCCCTCATCACAGGCTGAGGACCAAGCTTTCAACACAGCCTTTCAAACTCATGAGACATTGAAGATCCAGCCCATAACAGTCAAGATTTCTGGAACTTTCCACACAATAAGTTCCGTAAAATTGTTTCTGTAGCTACAGTTCTTAGAAGGGTTCACACGCAGTAGTAGCAGTCCCTTTGGTCGCGGAGGAAGTCCTAGTTTCATGATGTCATGTGTACGTTGAGCAGTGCTGCTCTCCTGTCCCGAACCTCCCACAGATCATGGGTAAGAGGACAAAATAGATGTTTTCAAGTTGGGAGTTTTTCTTTTTAAGAGATAGGCTGCTTCTCCAAACTTCTTAGGCCAGGAGCACAAGCTGCTACCCCCTCCTCTCTCTGATCAGGTAAATAGGTACAAATGTACCCTCTCTGTCTGGGAGGAACATGACAGTGCCGGCCTGACACACATGGACCGTGACAGAGGTTCTACGGGTGGGATGGCGGGCAACTGAAGAAGAGGTGAAGAATGGTTGCCAAATTTGACATCTTTATTTCCAGCACTCATGCAGCTGTGCCTCTTAGCATGGGCGTCTGGGCATATACAGGAGCACAGACAAAGATGGCTAGGTCCAGCAAAACCATGTCGGTTATGTGTTATTTACACCGGCCAGCAAATGGCCCTGGCTACAGAAGTTATTTACACTGGGGTATTGGGAGATGCGCCTGTGCCAGAATTCTGTTGACACAGAATCCACTGCCTACCAGATTCTCTTTCCCTTCACAGCCTGAACCAAAGGGCCACCATCTTGCCCTTTCACATTTCCCTACAAAGCCCCAGAGGTGGGAGTCAGCTGCCTTTCCACAAGGGTGGGAAGAAGTTAAAAAGGCATGGGGTGGGAGGCTATGCAAAGGTGTTTTCTATCTTCTCATTGTGTTTCTCTCCTCTCCTCCTCACTGGAAGGCCCTTGCACACCTGAGCTGTAGATGGTGAGTTGAGGCAATAAGGGGCATCCATCTCCTTCAAAGCTAGCTTTACACGAAGACTTTCTCCTTCTTCACAAAGGAATTGTCTCCTATGTTTTCAGGGGCAGTGAGGAGCAGGTAACAGATGCTCTCAGGGACCAGAAGCTGGGGAGATAGGAAGATGTTATAGATAAATAATGAGAATTGACACTGAGCATGCATGTCGGACAGGAAGGACTTGTCACACATAGGGACAGGCGCCCTCCTGAGCGTCCTCGGGTTAAGGTCACGCTGCTTTGTACATCACAGATTCAAAAACTGTCAGGCAGGGGTGACCTACGCAGGTCATTTTGTATTAAAATGACCTAAGTTTACTTAACCTCCCCTGAAAGGGCTGGGTCAGGGTGACTGAGTGATTTGGGCTGGTTCCTTGTCCTCTTCTCCAGAGGGCTTCAAATGAAACAAACCAGCCAGGCAGCCTCTACCCTAACAGTCTTTAAAGGGGCATGGCCACACACACACACACACACACACACACACAAATAGGTGACTGATCTTAGAATAACATGCGTGTCTTAAAAAGTATATGGCTGCACACCGGAAAAGCATGTATATAAATACACTAAAGTAGAACAAGAAAAATAAACCTAGCATTCGGAGATCGCCATTGTTAAAATTGTTGTGTATTTCAGTGTTTCTACCTATATGAAAATTGAGATGTCATATAAAGATTTGTATATTTACTTTTCTGTAATAAAACTCATATTAATAAAGTTCAAACTTCTGTTTTAATGGCTGTATCGTAAAGAACATTAACCATACTCCTATAGGAAAAGTGTATGTCTTAGCATACAACTTCCAATGTATTTTGTGCGACAATTTTAAAAATGGTTCGCAAATGTGTTTTTAACTGTTTTGTAGTTATTAATGAAGTTTCAGTTTTCATATAGTTGTTAGGTCTTTGAACTTCCTTTTTGAACTATGAATTTTCCTTTATATAAGTTTCTTTAATATGCATTTAATTTTAGATTAAGAGTTTCTTTATTAAATTAATTACATTTTTCCTAGTCTACTTTTTAATTTTTGCAAAAGTTAATCATGCCAAGTATTTATTTTACAGAATCTATTTTATTTCCAGAAAAGAAAATCAAATGCAAATATACAAAGGTAAAAATAAATGCATATCAAATGCAAATATACAGAAGAGCTTGATGAAATGTACAAATACATTCTATTATACATTAACAAGTAAAATGAAAGGATGTGACTACTTAATTCACTTAGAATCACGAATGCTTGAAGTTTTAACATGAGTACTAAACCATCGCTACCAACAGAAGTTACCACCTAAAAGTTGAGATAGTGTGTCATTTACAAATGTGTACAAACCCAGTATCATTTAAACTGGTACTTAGAAATGAAAATTGCATAGATATTGATGTTCAAGTAAAATCGAAGAATGGAGAATGTGCACTGGGCTTATATGATACGATACAAAGCATATGCGTGTAAGGTACGGTTGAAGACGACTAAAGGCAAACCCCAGTGATAATTAGAGCTTGGTGATATTTTTTTAAAGATTTTACCCTTGAATGAGTTTTTGGTTCTGAAATGGTTAAGTGAAGCACTGAATACCATCAAGCTCCAACAAAGAGAAGGCAACTTGATCTGTAGGGTTGAAAGTTAAAATTCTGAGTGCATTCAGTTACCAAATCATGCATTTGAAAAGGTGTTGTGGGTCCCTTTAATTACAAGGCCTGGTCCCAGGCTCTTAGAAATAAAGCATTATGCGTTAGCACAGGTGTCATCTTCAGTTGGAACTCGCCTATTTTTAGTGAGTATCTATTCAGTGACCCCACCTTGTCCCCAGCAGATATATTCCTGGACCCCTCCAGTGGATGCCTGGAACCCACCCTGTATGAACTATATTTTCTTCTATACATACTTCCCCATGCTCCATTTATAAGTTAGGCACAGTAAGAGATTATGAACAGTAATGTGAAAATGGATGATATTCCATGGGAAGAGTCATTTAAGACTTACGAATTGTTCATTTCTGGAATTTTCCGTTTAATATGTTCAGACCTCAGTCGACTGAGAGTAACTAAAACCTCAAAGAGCTGAACTGTGGGTAAGAGGGAAAGACCATAAAAATCTAAATAAATGTTGCAGTCACATGCTTTGTAATGAGTCTCTGTTTCCACTGAAACTCACAGAAAATATCTGTCTAATTCTGTTTTCTTGCTGCTACGCTGAAGGTTCAAGGTCTATATCTGCAGGCGAAATTTCCACGTGGATTTCCTATCTGTGATTGGCAGTCCAAATGAGATTCGGGGTCAGACACACGGCACTGTGGGCAGAGATAAAAAATCAAATGGAAAGTCAGAGGATAATGGCCAGTTGTGCCTACTGTTCTCTTTTTCTTCTGCTTTCAAGCAAAAACGTCTCTCGCAGCTGTCACTCATCCTCATTACTAGGGCTGTTTCTGCCCGGCTAGGAGTGACACAGCAGGATATTGCTGTCTGAATTGCTAAGATCCTTCAGGCAAAGGCCGTAATTAAAATATTCTGATTTCAGGGCGGGTGAGATGGCTCAGCGGCATAAGCACCTGCCTGGCAAGCGTGAGGGCCCAAGTTCGACTCCCGGAACCCACATACAAAAAAAGGGCCAGTGATATCGCTCAGCGGCACGGGCGCCTGCTGGCACGCGAGGTCCTGAGGTCGACCCCCGGTACCCACCAAAAAAAAAATAATAAAATTAAAAAATATATATATATTCTGATTTCAAAATGGTAATTTTTTTGGCCCAGGGCTGTGGTGCAGCAGATCAGAATACAGAACAGAATCTTAGTACTGCGCCCTGCCAAATGGAGCATCTTTTTATTTTGCCATTTAATTATTTTCGCCACTTATATCATGTACAGCCATGAATATGCATATTAATGTGTGGTATTTTTATACACAAAGGCAGTATATAATTTTAATGTGATTTTTAGGTACACATATATGAAAGAAATATAACATTTTCTGAAAATCCCTGCTACTATTGACTAATCATTCCCAAGTATCCAGTAGGTGTAATACCTCTGAGGTCAATCTAATGTCACATGAAATGTGCAGGCAGTTAAATGAGATGAAATTAATACTTACAGAATTTTTAGCCTAACGTAGTGCTACTATTTTTACATGCTTTATTTCATTCAACTCTCACAAAACTTGGCTATGTAGGTATGTTACTCTCAATGTATGATTAAGGACACCAACTTCACAGAAGGTACGTAATTCCCTGGAAGTCAAACAGCTGGCCCGAGAGGGAATGGTGAAGCTGGGTTTCCCTGAGTCCTAAGTCTGTGCTTTTTAGATTCAAGTTGCTCAGAGTGACGACTGACCTCCCTTGAGCTGTGTCAACATTGGGAAACCTGTGTAACCTGGGCCCTTTGGACCATCCCCCTGCTCCCATCCGTTTGTATTACAATACAAACCACCAATTCTAGTTGCTTACCTGGTTGGCTTCAAGTTATTGCATTTCTCTGATCTTTTACCTGATTTACAAATTTACCTCAATGCCAGTATAGCTGTCCTTCTCGACCTAGGGAAATAAATCAAGAAGGCTCTATAGAGCTGGGCATGGTGGCACTCTAGGAGGCTGAGGCAGGAGGAGGCAAGTTTGAGCCCAACCTGGGCAATTTAGAGATTTAGCAAGAATCTGTCTCAAATGAAAAAAAGAGAGTGGGAGAAGGGGAGCAAGCAGGCAGGCAGGCTGGGGTGTCACTCAATAGCTTAGGGCAAAAGCCCAGGGTTCAATAATTATCCCAAGCCCCTCCCCATAAAAAGATCCAATAGAATTCAGGTACTGACTCAAATGCCTGCAGCTTTCAAAGCAATGTGTGATCATTTCTCGGCCTCCTGGCTGAGATCAAGTGTAGTATGGAAGCAATGTGTGAATTAGGACGGTGTGAGAGGGTAACGAGGAATACTGTCTACTGTAAGTGTGAGCCTGCAAGCCCCGCACAGAGGTATTCAGATCCACTTACCAGCACACATCTAACAAAGCAAAGCATTTAATATGAATTAATTCAACCTAAACCTGCAAGTTTAAAGCACTCACGGAAAATTAAATGTTGATAGATATTTGAGCACCTGAAAAGTCAGTTTAATATTAACGTATTGTCGGAATTCAGTGAAATACCATTCCATTTATTTAACTGTTCCTTCTGTGAACAACACTAATTATTTTCAAACAGAGAAAAAGTGCATTCCCTGATAGCTGTCTTCAGAAATACTCCTTTCCAGGTGAAGAAGGTGTGGGGCCACCATGCCACAAGAACTAGTTCAAGGTCAAGGGTGTTTGTCCTTGTGTAAATGGGAAAGTTAAGTTGCCAGGAAAACTTAAAAGCACTATAAAAGATTTCTATGGAATTAAATTACATGCTTGGGAAGTCTAGCACTTCAAATTTGGTATTAGGGATTATAAAGGTTTTTTTTTTTTTTTTTTGTGGGTACCAGGGGGTCGACCTCAGGACCTCGCGCGCCAGGAGGCGCCTGTGCCGCTGAGCGATATCACCGGCCCCTTTTTCATATGTGGGATCCGGGAGTCGAACTCGGGCCCTCGCGCTTGCAAGGCAGGCGCTTAAGCCGCTGAGCCATCTCACCGGCCCTAAAGGTTTTTAACTTTATGGGATTTTTTTTTTTTTTTAGAAAAATGTAAGAGAAACCATGAACCTTCTGCAGGAGACACCGGTGGGGTTTCCAGAAGTTTCCTTTTAGAGTCCATGGCCATAGGAGGGTCGGTTGGCTGCCCCTGCACATGTCTTCTTTTCCCTTGTTTTTGTGCCCTTCTGGAGTTGTGACCTGGGAGGAAGAGGTTCCTCGTCCAGAAAGCAGGCATAGAGGGGAAGCTCGGGGTGGACCAGCGTGGTGGCGCACCCTCTCTCTGAGTCCCACTCTCCACATCCAGCAACACCCTGGGCGCCCGTTGCGTGCACACTACGCAGGGTTCAGCACTTGCTTCCAGTGCAAATGGTGTGCACTCTGATTCCACCTTCTGCGTCTCTCCTGTGGTCGCTGCTTTTGTGCCTGTTCAGCAGCTGCACTTGAATGGGTTGGATTATGATGTAATGCAGGCCTATGGGCTGTTGCTAGGACAAAAATCCCAGGCTTTGTTTGGGGAATGACATTTGGTGTCCAGCCTTCTCCTGGACACATAAGAGCCTTTCTTTTTCAAGCAATTTTCCCCTCATTTAGAAGCTATGGTAAATCTTTCCAACTCACTGGGGAGGACCTAGTGCTGACTGCATTGGCCCAGTCTGTGTTTGAGAAATGCCCTGCAAGGCTGGTGAATCTTCCTTTGACCGTGCCCATGTGTTTTCACAGGAAGCGATCGCGATCGGATGACTGCCAATCATGAGAGCTACCTCCTCATGGCGAGCACCCAGAATGATATGGAAGACTGGGTGAAGTCCATCCGCCGAGTCATATGGGGACCTTTTGGAGGAGGTAAGCATATTTTAAAATCACAGAAAAGCTGGAAGGTAGAAAAAAACTATTCTTTCCTTCCTTCTAGCTAATTTACTATTACTATCTCCCATATTCAAATGGGTGGATGTTGAAATGAATAGTAAGCTATTCAACACTATTGGTAGCTAAGTAACTCCTGGAGGTATATAGTACAGCATACCATAAATACAGATCAGTTAGAAATATCTGTATATGCATAGCAAAAGATGCCTGACTGGTAAGTTTGGAGGGGATCCAAATTCTCAGTCATTCAGTGTTTCGTTATCAAAAGGAAATACCCCAACTTTTGATGAGAATTAAACCATTATTGATGTTTGAAAAACAAATGCTTTAGATCAGGTAAGTGCATGTAGTTGTGATATTAAGTTTTTAGAAAAAGTTAATACAGTGTTGAAAATGCATGGTATGAAGAATATGCCAAAAAGTGCTATGAGTAGAATTGATAGGAGGGAGGAAAAAAAAAGTTGTGATTTTGATTTTTTAAGAAATATAAAAGAGAATGACATGAGCAGAACAAATATTTTTTTAAAACTTCAGCAAATGGAACCTCAAAATAATGACCCCAAAAGATTTATCTACAACCAGCATACATGACAAAACTTTAAAAAATACAGTTAGTGGTTAAATTCTTACAAATGTATTACAGTAAAAGGCATATTTTCTTTACTACCTCTCAAAAACCTCCCCCTCGTGTGGAACACACTGATCCCATCATTATTGCCACTTTCTGAAGCAGCTCTGGAAGTCCCCTTTCGTGAGTGTTTTTAGTTATGCTGTCATGGCTGCCTCGATGTCCTGAATCGATTCAAAACATTTTTCTTTCATGGCCATTTTGACTTACAGAAAGAGCCAGAAGTTGCACAGTGCCACGTCTGGTGAATACAGTGGATGAGGACACACTGTAATTTTTTTATTTAACAGAAATTGTTATAAATATTTTATCAGTGCAGGGTGATCAAAACCTACAGTGAATATTTAAATTAAAAAGTTTACTGTAGTAAAAGACACACTGTTATTAATCCCCTTCAAAATACTCCCCCTCCCTTCGAACACACCCACCCCATCACTCCTGGCAATTTGTCCTTATTGTAAAAGATTTTTCAATTTAAATATTCACCATATCTTTTGATCACCGCTTGTATATTTCTAAGAGTGTAAAGCCTAATTCTTTCATGTTGCTGTAGTGAAAATGAAATGTATTAAATCAAATTCACATTTAATAAACCAGTTACCATTCCGATATTTATTTTACATTCTCTTTGGTGTACTATCAGTGCTCTGAATTCACAAGGTGAATTTTTTCCCCAAACAGATGCTTCTGACCATTTTATATTTTAAAGTAATTTTGAAAACTTAGTTTCAAAAGTTGTAAGGTTGGATTAAGTTACAATAGTTAATATTGGGCTGGAGAGGTCGCTTAATGGGAGAGTGTATGCTTAGCATATGAGAGGCCCTGGATTCAGCTCTCAGCACCAAAAAGGGGTGGGGGACTAAAGTGGTCAAGCTTTATCGGAGACATGTTAATATTTTACCAGATATATGATGTGTGTCTGTAAACTATCTACTTTTTAGCTACACCTTCTATTAGGGAAGAGGGGAGTTCCCTACAGGTGACCACTCACTCACTGCAGCTTACCTGGTAACAATCTGGTTTGCAATTATCATACCAAGCTAAGCATTGATAGTGCTAGCTTTAGTTCTCTCACGGTGTTGTAATTCGTATGATAATTTATATGGCCACTCTTTCCATAGCCCCAGAGGGCAAGGAAGGATATAGGATGTTAGGAAAACACACAGGATGAGACCCCAACCTCGTGCCTTTGTAAGTAGAAGTCTCCTCTTCCTTCTCGTCCTCCTCCAGGGGGAAGTGAAGACGCACCCATGGGGAAGGAGTTTGCTGGGATTTCCTGGGCCAAAGATTCAGGGGACTAAGGATGTGTCTCTCAAAGTTCCTGATGTTTCTAAAGAGCCTCTTTTTCCACTCCGTCTTCAGATTTCTGGGGCTCAGGAGTTCAGGAGGAGCCTTCATATCTGCCAGGGCAGATATTTTGGTTAAAGGATTATTTTCATCAAGCGTGCTATTTTCTTCCTTTCCTCCTCTTCCATCTGTTCTTTCCTCCAGAAAAATACATGAGAGCTAGTGAGCTTCTCCAGAATCTCAGGTAGTCCCACCAGCCCAGGAAGCTCATAAATAATCCCAGTGAGAGTGGGCAAGAACTAAATATAAACCTTCAATCTGTGAACCTGGAAGAGCTGTGCTAGCAGTTGGTTAGTTTATATACTTTATCCTGTGGAGTGTGCTCCCAGAGTGTTACACAAATTAATAATTCAAGTACATTTTAAACTGGAAATAGTGCTCCAAATAATAAACCTTCTCCTGGCCTCTTTGTTGAATTGGAAAGTGCTGTGAGATTGCAAGGCAAGTTTTTAAAGTCCTCAATTTGCAAAAAATCTTTTGTCATTCCTCTGAGTATCAGAATTTTCTGAAGTTAATGGAGAATACAAAGCCAAACTGAATATGGACTGTAATAAATTATAACTCTCACCCAAAATCTTTGATATCAAGCACTCATATTAATATTAATTAATTCTCTTCTCACTGATGGAATTTTAAAGAAATGTTATGAATTTGTGTTTTAAACAATAAATTTATGTGGCTGACAAACTTTATCTTATATATTCAATTTCTACTTAAGGTTTCACTAAAAATAAGCTTTTCACTGTTATAGAATATTTTAAAGTTGCTATTTTAGTTCTGTCTCACATTTTGTGATTAGGTTATTAAATCCTAAGGTAGAATACAAGTGTCATACTGTAAGTGACAAAGCCAGGAAGAAAAGCCATGCTTCCTCCTCCTTCATAGCAAAATAGTGTGATCTTTTTCTTAACCATGGTAGTAAAAAGTTCACAATTACAAGTCTACCCCTTGTTGATAGTATAATTTTCAGTATATGAAAAACAAAAGTGTTTGAAAGTTTGATACTAGGATTACTATAGGCATTTTGAGTCTTTCAAAATTATCTGAATTGACGACATCAAAAAAGTTATAAAAAATGGAAACAGCCCAAATGTCCATCCATGAATGAATTCATAAACAGAATGGATAAAAAGGATGTGGTACAGTCCTGTTCAATATAACAGTTCAATATAACTGGTTTCAATGGTTCAATACAACAGTGTTTGGGTCAACATGTATGATGGTGGTCCCATAAGATTGTGTCACCTAGTGACATCGTAGTCATCTTAGTTTAAGTATACTCCATGATGACTGCCCGAAAGCATGTTTCTCCAATACGTCTCCACTGTCAAGTGATGCATGTCTGTAGATCTGTAGGGTGGATTATTATTTACCATGGAAAGGGATGAAGCACTAGGACATGCTACAACACCAAGGAGTCCAGAAAACATCATTCTAAGTGGAAAAGGCCAGTCACAAAAGACCACCATTGCAGGACTCTCCCTTCATATGACAGTATAGAACAGTGACATCCATCCACAAAACAGAAAATAGATGAGGGGTTGTTTAGGGCTAGAGTAGAGGGCTCTGATGGAATGGAGCCAAAATGTAGGAGAGTTTTTTGTTTTGTTTTGTTTTGTTTTTTGAAAAGATGAAAATGTCCTAGAATTGACTCTGGTGGTGATTGTATGTATCTGTAAATATACTGAAAACCATTAAATTGTGTATTCTAAATAAGTGGGTTCTATGGTATATGAATTACATCTCAATAAAACTATTAAAAATATCTGAATTGCCATACTTGCCTTTCATAAGAGAACACATTTCCTTTTCTGTCTTAGTTACAGAGCCCAGAACTTATTAATCCTAAATAAAGGTGTCTTGGTTTCCACCCACAGTCCCAACGCTCACAGTTGTGGTTGTTGATTAGACAGAATCTAGAACGACATTTGGAAGAGAAAGTGATCTTATCACCCTGATTCAAACACTGCACTATCCAGATACATTTTAAATACATCTGCTAGAAAACTGACAATTATTCCACTATGGCAGTTTCATAATTTGTGTTCTTAAAAATTGAAGTCCTTTGTGATACACTTAATTTTATCTTGGTTTAGCTTACCTATACATGCAAAATATTCCCTCTTTGGCGTACAGTAATGGACATTTGGTTAAACCTAAAGTGCTTGCCTAGAAATTAAAAACTGTATGGAGAAAATGAAAAAATCCACAACTGCGGAGTTCTAGGTCTTTTCATCAAATAAAGCAATTTTATAACAAACTTTCAGATGGGGGAAGAGAACCAATGGAAATGTGAAAAGTAGACGTCCCCTTTTAACTTGTTAGGCTGCTGTTAAAATTCATTATTGAATCTAGATAGCTTAACTTTGTGCTGTCTGCTTAAAACACCCATAATGGTTATTTCCCTGTTAACAATGCTGAGTGTTTACTTAACAAGTAAACCCTAAAACAAGAATGTTAAAACATTTACTTAGTTTTGGGAAAATTTAGTTTTCTCTCCCCCTCTCTCTCCTCCTCTCTCTCTCTCTCTCCCTCTCTCTCTTTCTCTCTCCCTCTCCCTCCCTCCCTCTCTCCCTCCCTCCCCCTCCTTCCCTCCCTTCCTCCCTCCCTCTCTCTCTCTCTCTCTCTCTCTCTCTTTCTTTCTTTCTTTCTGTTTTGTGTTTAACACTGGGTTTCTTCCAAGTTGCTTTTGAGGCAGAGTTTGGAAATGCCTAGCCCAGGATCAATGGACTGTGAGAACCCACTAACTTTCCATTAGATCTGAGTGCTTAGCCTTACCTAGCTACTCACAGAATTAGGTTCCTCTTATGTATTTCTGACTCCTTACCAAAAGAATTGAGTCCAAGAGCCAGCGAGACAGTAAAGCCCTCTTTGTGAATAATCCTTACACATAATCAGCAGTGGACAAGCAGAGGTTTATGGCTGAGAGTGTGGGCTGCTCAGCCAGACCAGCTGTGTGATGTTGCCTGTCTGTTTTTTTCTTTCCTCACCACTGGTTTCATTACTTGTAAAATTAGAAAGTTGGACAAAGCTGTTTTAATGTCCTGGCTCCGAAACCCTGTGATTACCCAAATCCTGTGCACGCTGCACGCGCCAGGCAGTCAGTTCAGGTGGCTCCTGGTGAGCACTGGGTCTCTCTTGGGGGCACCATGGTCCACTTTGGGGCCTTTGCCTTCCTGGCCATGAGCTGTGGAAGCTGAATTGGCCCCACAGGGTGGCCCCTGGGGGTGGTGAACCTTTCTCTGGCACCCTCTGACCCGTCAGGGCTGCTGTCCCTGCGCTGCCTCATCAGAGTTAGGGACTCCTGCTAAGGGCTGCTGGGGGTCAGCTGGGGTTAAAGCACTCACATTCTAGATCTGCAGATGGAACAGCCGGGTGGATGAATGATTAACCCGAAGAGTAAATTATTCGGAGAGTGGGATGAAGGGGTGGGGGCCTGAGGGCTGGGGTACGGAAAAACACACACGTGTTCAGCATACACATATGCACCTCTGGCTTGTCCTGCAGTTCTAAGTGCGGTTCCTTTGCGGCGGGATTGAGTATTTTTATTTTACAGACATGCACATACATATCCATGACGCATGTGTTTGAAGGGTCTGCACAGTAAACATAGATCTGGGGAAAAAAAGTCAAGTCTTGGACAGGAAGAGAATAAATGAGCAGGAATGATGGGGCAAAAAGGTGACACTGGGCCAGTCTTTGGCGCCCCATGGCTAGCGGGAGGGGCTGAGCTGGTGCTGTGAGGGTGCTGCCCAAGGCAGGAGCCCGAGCTCAGGGCAAAATCAGGAGAGGCGGGCACTCCCCCCTTGTGTTGTGACTGAACTTGCTGCATGTGACCAGCGGGCACCGAGGCAGCCGCAGCCACAGCTGTGACGAGGCAGCCGCAGCCTTGCCAGCTCCCGCCCTGCTCTCATTGAGCAGGGAACAGCAGAGGAGGGGCGAGAGACTGCACCGCGAGCCAGGCGCCTCCCCGGAATGGGCTCTCTGCAGCTCTGCTCTGACCTGTGACTCCGGGAGAGCTGGAAGACAGGACGGAAGCCTGCAGAGAGCATCGAAGGATGCAGGTGCTGTGACAGGGGCAGGGGAGCTGGCGAGGAATCCCTCCCGCACCGAAATGCTTTCTGGACAAGGTGCCCTCTTTCTCCTCCCCTTTCGCTCAGATGAAAGGAGCCAGCAAGGACTGTCCTGAATGTTGCTGAGCGGCCTTTCTGTTGTCGCTGCTCTTCCCAGAGCACAGGGCTGTCAGCTGACCTTTCCAGAGGACTCTCAGCCCTGCAGAGGAGATAGTTCTTAATGAAACAAAACAAACCAAACAGGTCCTGCAGTCGGAATGAGTGGTGTAGCTTGCTTGCTGCAGTTCTCTGCCTGTGACATTTTGGAATGTCTGCAGAAACTTAAAAAAAGAATACCTTAAAATCTCCATGGATTAGTCCAAAGAAAAAGAAGTTTTCTGCCAGAAAGGAGGAAAGGAGAGTTGGTAACTTATCCATAAGCCAGGACCTAGCTGATCAGTATCTTGGAGTTGTAGGAATCACACTTCAAAGGAAACACATAAACCAAAATGAGGAAAGAAGCTAGGGTTCCGCCCAGAGGCGGGGTGTAAAGCACCTGCACCTGGTTCAGAACTCAGGGCCTGAATGATGCCTGAAGACCGGAACTCTGGGGGACGCCCCTCAGGTGCCCTAGCTCCACCTGCCTTCATCCCCAAAACTACGTACAGAAGAATCAAACGGTGCTTTAGTTTTCGAAAAGGTAGGTAGATGACATTTTCATGTCCTCTTAGAAGTATACCTGTATTCTTTCATGCGCTGAGGTCTGTGTATGCATAGATGAACCAGGAGGCTGGAAACTTAAAATCGTGCAAGGGGGGTTTGGGCGTGTCCTTGGCATCTGCACTTACTTCTCAGAGCTCATATTGATCTGTTACTGTCTGTGAATGGGAAGAGTGGGTGGGGTGTAAGACATGGTGGTCCTCTAGCGATCATCTTGATGGACAGGGAACTGAGCAAGCGGGGCTGATATCTTGAATGCAGGGGCCATGACTCCCTGGGGCTCTTCCCAGACCCCCACCCAGCAGCCACCTCCTGGCCCCTCACACAGGTCCCCAGCAATTCCTGCTCCGTGTCCTGTTGGCTTTGGCTTCAGTTTTGGCTGCCTGTGCTGACCTCAGCTCTCCTGCAAAGAGAGTTTTGAGAATCCAATTATCTCTGGGGACATTGTGAAGAGACTTGCAGGTATATTGATTAACATTGGCTAGAAATAAGAATCCCCTTGACTGTGAGACACATCATGAAATGCCTTTGGGAAAACACGGAGATATGAACTGCTGTCGGGAACAGGGGTAGGGAAACGCAACTTTTGATTAATAAAACAAACTAACATTTCTGAATCGGCTTATTTCAAGGGAGTGAAGGTCTAAGAGAAATTCAGTGTTTCCAGAAAATGTTTATGTATGGAAACATTTTAAAGTTCCCCTTTGCTTTATAATGAGAATACGTGGATTTCTGTTTCAGTACAAACCAGGTAGTTACAATCTCAGTGTCATACACAGCAAGCCAATAATTTTTAGTCAGGGGCAGAATTGAATTATATCTGGAGCTGTTCCTTTTTCCCTTTTTTCTTTGATCTGCCACCTCCTAGGTAACTTTCCCTTCTTAGTAGCCAACAAAAGAATGAGAAAAAAAAAACTAAGAAAAATCAAATGCACAAAATATAGGAAAAAAATTTTTAATGACCCCTTGATTCCTTCTGAGTTTTTTTCTTTGAAGAAGTTATGATCTGGCTATGAACACTGTCACATGTTATCAGCCAGAAATTCAGGTATTAACTCCCATTCCTATCTCATTCATAAAGGAAATTAAATGAGAGATACATAGTTTTAATCTCATATTTATAGATCTCTGGGGATTTCATGGATGCTGTCAGATTACGTCAGTGATAGAGAAATTGAAAATGACAGAAATTGAAAAAAGCACAAAGACTAATTGCTTAAAGGACATGTCCCTTTCTTCTAGTTCCCTGACCCTTAGAAGTGACAGGAGGTGATTGCAGGGTCCTCTCTGAGGACTGAGCAAGGTCTGTTTCACCATCTCGCCTTCCCTGCTCTGACGTAGGGTATGGTGGATCTGTGACGGGCCCTGGAATAGCTGTGGTTCCCCTGGCCTCTCCCTTCCTCCTTGACCCCAGGAGGGGAAGGCAGCGCCTGCGCAGGAACCCCCCCTCCTCACCGAGGGGCTGCAGACACAGGGAAGAGCATCCATCTCAGCTCCCAGGGCTCTTTTAAAAGTGCTGTCCTTCCTAGGCAAATCTTAGTTTGGGGAATGTTTAGCTTTTGAAAGAAGGACTAAGTGAGGTTGCCTTTGCAAGGCCATATTCTGTGTTCTGTGATGACCAGAAAAGGGAGGGGGTGCGGGGAGCCTTCAGGTTCCCCCTGCCTGGTCCCCTGCTGCTGGGCTTGTGAGCACAGAGGGCCTGGGAGAGCCAGGTGCCTAACTGCCACCCGCTGCTGCCCTGCCTGCTCTCCAAGACCATACCACCCTGAGAAGAGAGCGCTTTCTGTGCTTTCTTAAATCACCTGGGCACTCAAATGTTTCCAGAAATGGACCTGGTTTCCGAGCTCTCCTGGCACCAGCTGAAGTCATTTGAAGCAACACAGCAAGGAGAGCTTGTGAAGCCAGCAAAAATGCCAAGAAGGAAAAACTGTGGGCGTAGCTGTTTTTCCTGATACACATTTCATATATATATTTTTTACTGTTGTTGAGGGTGAAATGACAGAAGAGGAGACTCTAAAGTCTCCAGGCTTCAGAAAGGCTGTCTGAAGGCAGGGCAGAGTTGGTGAAAGTTTCCAGCAGCCCGGTGGGAGCAGAGCGTGCTGCCGGGCGGTCAGGACTCCTGCACCGTGCCTTTCTCTTCCAGACCTCTTCTGTCCTTTACTGCCCTTTTCCTCTCTTTCTTTGTTCCAGTACTAATTAAGGTCACTGAAAATGTTTCCCAGTGGTTTTAGAAACCCAGGAACTAAGAAACATCTATTAGGCAGGAAGCTGGGGAATGTGGTACTTCGCATTTATGTTGTGGTGAGAAAAAGATTACAATCTATTTTTACTCTGTGGATTTTGAGACTCTGTATTTTCATTACTTCTGCACCACTAATATCAGGAGCATAATCTATCCTTTGATTACCTGGGAAGGTATACACGTTGGTTCTTGAGCACTTGGCTTAACTGGAATGGGGTAGATGACTTGCTTGTTGTGTCCCAGGGAATGAAAATTTTCAACTCTGACTTTGCCTCATTTTTCCATGAATTTCTTTTTCATGGATATAAATCACCACCCATTCCCCAGTGGCTTTTCATGCACTATAACCACTTCCTGGTCATGCATGGCTGCTTGTCCTTCCTTGCAGACTCTGAGCCCATTTCTGTTCCCATCTTCCTAGTTGTCTAGATGTGCCTTCATTGCTTCCTACATGCAACTTACCTTAAATAGTGGCTACGCAAGACAACATCCATCTCCACCCTGTCCACCACCAATGCTCTTCACAGAGTCCTGACACCCATAGTCCACTTTGTAAAGTGTTGCTGAATATGGATTCCTGAGAAGTTACTTTTTTTGGGTGGTAGGTACCAGGAATCGAACTCAGGACTTCGTGCTTGCCAGGCAGGTGCTGTGCCGCTGAGCTGTATCCTCAACCCTGAATATGTATTCCTAAAACATGCTGTCAAGCAACATTCCACATCTCAAAAAGGTTTTATGAGCGCCCATGGCCCACAGGAAGAAGTCTTCTTTCATATAATTATCAATGCCTTTTAACTAATCCCACCTATTACCCGCTGTACAAACTCCTTAGTTCCTTAGGTTGACCTACATTTTCTCCCTAAACACAAGTCCCGCCCCACCTGTCTGTCTCTGTTCTTCACTCTGCTTCCTCTGCTGTGATGCCTTCTCCCCCATTTCCCATCCAGATTTTTACCCTTTGAACAAGACGTCTTCAGCTCCCACTTCTTCATCAAGCCCATAATGTTACTTAGTCTACGGCCCTGATGTTTTATTTAAGCTGCCACTTGGCCATTGTATCCTTGTAGCCACCTTAAGTGACCATGTACATATGTACACACACACACACTTCCTCCCAAAGTGAAGTTTAGCAATAGATTTATTCTCAGATTTATTCTATTCTCAGGGATTCAAGACTGATTGCAAACTGATGAAGTATGATATTACTACCTATCTTTTCTTGCTAATCCATAGGCCATAATGAATTAAAATAGAACAGCTTCATAGTAGTGGTGGATAATGGCAACATTCTCTTTAGAATTTATTGTTTGTTGTTTATATTGTAATCATATTTTCTAAATTAATTTTTCTAACAAAAGTGTTACTTTTGTAACTCAATCCATATCATGAAAAAGTGTTAGTAAATCCATATCATTTTAAATTATAAATCGGTAGCTCACTAGTTTATATATCAAAGTTTTTTGGACCCTCTACCAAGCTATGCTAGGAATGAGAAGGTAAACAGACCAGGCTGCCTGAAATCTGTGAAATCACAGACTCCTTGGGGCTAGTAAACAAGTAATAATTTAACCTGTGATAAACACTATAGCAAATTTTGTATACAGTCCTGGGTGTCTATGAGCAAAAGACTGACCGTAGGCTCATCTGGAAAGGCAGCAGTTACCTGAACTATATGAAATCAGATTTCCTTCTATATGATCCTAAGAGAATGGACAGGATAGCTGTAAAATGTCTGAATTCAGGTAACATAATATAGTGGGGAAAAGATGACTTTAAAATAATATATACTTGTATTTGTAACCTAGATCTGCTATTTTGTAGATGTGTGGCCACAGACAGGTCACGTAGCATCTTTGAGTCAAGTTTTCTATTTGCAGAAGAAAGGCTGCCTTGAACAAAGTCTGCGAGCACCCAATAAAGAAAGGCGTGTAAGTTGCATGGCTCGGTACCTGGATGTAAGGGATTTCTGGAGTTGTTCCACTGCTCTAAGACATAGGCGTCTAGATCACTATGTTAACCTTATAACAATTTTCTTCATTTTCCCAAGCCTTTGTCTTTCTCCTCCTTCCTCATTCTGACTGTGAAGTAGTCACGGTTCTACCAACCATTCATGACTCATTAGGACTCCTAGCTCCTTGGATTTAAGGGTTTTTAGTTACATAAGACTTTTTGGCCACTTAGAAAGCTGCTGACAGGTTGAAGTAAATTTTGGCTATCTTTGTTTCTTAATTCTGTGCTCAAATGGTGTCTTTTATTTTGATTTATCCATTTACCAAAGACGAGTGTTCATTGGAAGCTCTTACAATCCTGGTGATGGCTGGGTCTCTCCTGTTGGCAGAGTTGCAATCAGCAGCAGGAAGAGTAAAGCAAATTCCCTCTGTGGCTAAGCATGGGACCTATGGACAAGAGGAGGTTTTTATGGAAATTAATGTCATCACTAAGAACTACTGAAGAGTTGCATTTTTACAATGGAATGACTCATCTATTGGCTATGCTTGGGGAGGTTGTGTTTTGTTCTCATACATGCAATTATTCCTTAAATGTTTGCAGAGCGCTCCTGCCTCACCCATCTTGACGCTCCATTCCAGGGATGCACAGCAGAGGGCTTCCCTATTGTAGAATAGAGTACAGGTTGAGCACCCAAATCTGAAAGTCCAAAGTCCAAACTCTGAAACTTTTTGAATGCTGATATGATGCCCGCAGTGGAAAATTCCACACCACAGAAATTTGTTTCATGAACAAAATTATTTAAAATCTGGCATAGAGTTACCTGCAGGCTATGTGTATAGGATATGTGAAATAGAAATGAATTTTGTGTTTAGACTTAGGTCCCATTGCCAAGATATATCACTATGTATATTCAAATATTCCAAAATCTGAAACACATTTCCAGTCCCATGCATTTCAGATAACAAGTATTCAACCTGCATGAATCTTGGGGTCCTTTAGACCTGGGACCAGTACCAGTTCAGCAATTGTGTCTGTGGTAGTTTGGGAAATTTATTGAAACTCCTCTGTAGTTCACACGATATATTTGTAGTATACAGCTACTTTCCAATATTTTTTATAATAATCATAACTGATGTAAAATAATTATTTCACTAGAATAATTATAAAAGTACAATACTCTTTCGATGATTGAGACTTAGTCCAATACAAGTGGGCATTTAAAAGAAATTACAGAGCAGTGCATAAAGGAACCAAAGAAGAAGCATATCATGCTTTGAGGCTAGGCTGGCATTAGTGGGAATGTTAGCAAAGACTCAAAACAGGAGATGATGTGAGTTGAAACTTGCAGACTGCGATTTCCTTCTGTGACTCATGAAGCAGGACCTACCTACTAGCTGTGCTCCATTTAGGAAAACGGCCAGTGATGCACTGTGGTTTGAGGACACGATGTTTGAGGACGCAGTAGGAATGAGAAGGGAGATGCTGTGATTCTTGGTGCAGAGTCAGTGCAACCTAAAAATCTGTTGATTAAAGGTTAGATAAAGAGGCAGAGATCAGATTGTACAAACTTTCATTTATGCAAAGGAGTTTGATTGCAAAGATAGACCAGTGGGCACCATTGGGAGATATGACGTCAAAGAGTGGCGTGATTGATTGAAATATTATGGCAATGTGGACCTCAGTTGGAAGCTCTGCTCTTCAAAAAGTTGTGTGGGAAATGTTTTTTTTTTTTTTTGTGTGTGTGTGTGTGTGTGGGTACCGGGGGTCAACCTCAGGACCTCGTGCGCCAGCAGGCGCCTGTGCCACTGAGCGATATCACCGGCCCCTTTTTTCGTATGTGGGTTCTGGGAGTCGAACTCGGGCCCTCGCGCTTGCCAGGCAGGCGCTTACACTGCTGAGCCATTTCACCTGCCCTAGTGGAAATGTTGACTATGTAACCTAATGCAACCACAAGTTTGGAGGGAGCCAGGGTGGTGGTTGAACAAGTGGCATGAGGGAAGGGAGAAGCTGGGTTGACTTCCATGATGTTGGGGAGTGGCTGGTATCAGTAACCAAATTAAGACTACAGTAAGTAGGAAGGATTTCAAAGAAAAGATGATTTAGCTCATTTAAAGATTCTGACTCTGCAAATGTTTTCAAATTATCCATTTCGAAGATATAAGGGGCACTTAGAAATCTAATCACAGTACCCTAAATTAGGGTACAAATCTGGGAAGAATGGATATGCTGTGAGATTGGATGGCATCCAGCAGAGAACTTGTATTAAGTAAAGTAAAAATAAGACTGAGGGCAGAATTCAAACAACCAATAAACTGGGAAAAAAGGATAGTAGGTCACATAGTCAAGAAAGACTGAGGCCTTCCCAGAGGTGAGAATCATGCAAATGGCAAGTGTTAGGAAGAAGAGCGAGGGTGGCAGTTTTACAGGAAGCTAAGCATGAAGTAAAACAAAAACCAAACATGGCTAGCAATGGTTTGGCAACCAGGAAGTTATTGGTAATATGGGACAGTGCCTTTACAGTAGAACGGCAGGCTCAGAGGTCAAATTGCAATAGGTCGTAGGTGGATAGGAAGTTATGAAATGGAGCTGGAGTTATACTTATTAGAATCAGGGAAGGAAGAGGATATTTAGTTACAGGGCGCAGAGAATGCAAGATGGCTGGCTTTGTATTTGCTTATTTTTAGGAAGGTTGGGATTCGAATATATGAATCAGGAGACACTCATGAACTTGACGGGCTGTTCCTAGCTATTGGCCATATAAATCACTAGCAAAGGAGAGGACTCACAAGCCCTGCAGGGGTTCAGAGTTCTCTCTCCCATACTCCAGTTGAAACAGCCTCCCTCACATGCAATCAGTTCACCTGTGTGATTTGCTGTCTCAGTCTGCCTAAAAGTCCCTCCTGGTGGTACTTGATGGCAGCATGAGGGTACTCTCGGAGAAATAAGCATGATATACCAATGCCACCCAGAAATTCCAGGAACAACATTGGCAGGCACTGTGCAACCACACTGAGAATTAAATGGGCATAGCTGGGATTGTTTGCATGACCCACACCACAGGGAGTATTCTGGTTAATAATCCACTAATCAGTGGTTCTTTCCCTGTGCTGCTAGTTAGGGGCTGCATGTGACCTTTGTGTCTTCTTTTTTGTTGTTGTTGTTAATTTTAAAATTTGAAATCTCACTGCTTCCCTCAAGGAAACTTTAAATGAAAATTTTTTAAATTATTTTTCTTACCCCATCAGTAATTTTCCTAAAAAAAAAAAAAAAATTTCCTTTGCAGGAGGTTAACCCACACCTAACATTTTATGCTGGAAATGCTCGGTATAGTGTTATTTCCAATGCCACAGAATAGGGGTCTGCATTAATTGGTCACAAGGCCAGTTCTATAGCAGAAAACTACCGTATTTCCACAGGCATTTATAATCATGTGTGCATGATGTCTACATCCTTTAGCTTTCTTACACATTATATTGCTGAACAAGCATGCTCGCCGAAGCGCCAAAGTTTGTTCCTTCTCCATTTTTAGGTGGTGTTTTCCCACCCAATTCACATTTTCTCAGCATAAACCCTCACCCCGGCTTGTGATGAGAGGAACCCGGGTCAGGAATCCATAGTAAGTGGCAGGATTCTTCCTCCATCTCTGCCTTCACCTGTGACGCGTGCTCCCCAGTAATGTGTGACAGATACGCAGGGAAGGCCTGAATAATTTCAGCTCAGCAGTTTGCTATGGGAGCTGCATCGCTTGCCTTTTTGGGATTTCAAGCTCCTTGTACATAGTAGAGGTGGTGCCTACCTCGTGGGATGCTGTGGGCTTTGAGTATGAGAAGTGCAGGTAAACTGCTGTTGACCTGCCTGGCATATGTAAGTACAGCTTGGCTATTATCGCTTTTTAAAACATAAAAAGGTGCACTATTTTACTTATTTTAGAATTTGCTAATATTTTAAGTGACTAGAACATGAGGACTCATGACAGTTGCAACTCAATTAAAAGGAAGAAGACCGAAAGCTTTCAAAGCTGCATAGGTCCAGACAAGGACCTCCGTTATGCCACTGGCTGCTCTGTAACTGACCTTGGGCAAATTACTCATGCTTGGTAAGCCCCACTTTCCTCAGCTGTGAATGGTGATTACTTTATATATTTCTGATGAAAAGTGGAAAGATACATATGTCAAGGGCTTAATAGTACATACATGTATAATAGTACATACATAATAAATTTGGGGGCCTTGCTATGCTTTTCTAGGTAAATTCTTATTTTATCACAAAGGCAAATCTGCATGTATAAAGAAGAAAAGGAAGCCAAAAAATATATCTGAAGCAAACCATATCCCTTCTTTTATCATCTCCTAAGTTGTTTGCCAAAAAAGAAACCCTGAAAGTTTTGAGAAAAGTATATTTGACTACCTGTTGGTGCGCGAGGTCCTGAGGTCGACCCCCCGGTACCCACAAAAAAAAAAAAAAAAAAAAAAAAAGGATATTTGACTGCTTTTCATTATTGTATAAAACTAAATCTTGGTACATAGAAGTTAAATTGGAAGAGAAATCTTTACTATATTTTTCTCCTGGAAATGCAGAGAAAACTTGCATAATATATTTATCAATCCAAATGAGAATATCCAAAATTTTAAAATTGTACATATGTACAATTTTTTCTCCAATGTCAACATGTTATTTTTAATGACTTATAAGTGTCTTATAAAACTATTTCCTTAATTTGGGCAGAATGGAATTGAAACATTACAGGCAAATAAGCATTTGTTTTTGAATGACTCATAGAAAAAGAGTCAATATTCTCCATTCAATTTTTCCAACAAATTTTCAAGCCTTGTTTTTAAACATTAGACTATCTCCTAAAATCAGTATCACCACAGAATGAGCTAGAATTTTGTTTTGCTACAAGCAACAGAAAACTCAGGTAATAAGGGTTAAACATACAAAGGTTTATATTTCCTCACCTTAAATACCTATCTGAGGAAAGCGCTGCTGGTATTCGGCTCATCATTTCAGTGCCAGCACCTCTGTTAGTCACTTTCCCTTGTGATCTGCATAAGTGTTGAAGATGACTATTGCAAGGACCAATATCCTACTCAAAATCAAGAAAGGAAAAAGCTCCCACTTAAAATAGCTATAAAAATAAATATACAAATTTAGAAATAAATTTAACCAAAAAGGTGAAGGAGCTCTATAATGACACACTGATGAAAGAAATTAAAGAGGACAAAAAAGAATGGAGACATGAATGTTCATAGATCAGAAGAATCAATGTTCTTAACATGTCTGTCCTCCCCGAAGTGTTCCCAGGAAATGGCCCATCAAATGATGAGCAAATAAAGAAAATGGTATTCATACATGCAGGGGAATGCTTTTCAGGCATAAAAGAATGAAATCCTGCCCTTCACACAACAGGGATGGGACTGGAGATCATTACGTGAAGCAGTGTGTGACCTTACCCATAGGTAGACTCTAAAAACCTCATCTCAGAGAAGCTGAGAATAGAATGGTGGGTACCAGGGGCTGGAGAGGAGAAGGGATGGAGAGAGGTTGGTCCAGAGGCACCAAGTTACAGTTAGACGAGAGCAAGAAGTTGTGTTGTGCTTTGTAAGCAGGACGAGTAGAGATAACAATCAATGCATTTTGTTCAAAAAGCTAAAAGAAAGGATTGTTAATGTTTTCACCATAAAAATGATGAATGTTTGAGGAAATAGATATGCTTAACTTTATTGAAACACTGTACAGTGCATACTTGCATCAAAACATCACACCATATCCTAGAAATATATCTACAATTTTTATGGTTTCATGAATCAGTTAAAATATATATATATTTTTTAATTTTAAATCCAAGTGATGACTCCAAGTCCTGAAGAGCAAGGAAGACCCAGTCCCTGCCCTTCCTAAAGTTATTCCTTGTGGCCCTTAGTCTCTTAGGATAAACAGCTGTCGCTGCCTTTTGTGGTCAACAATGGCTGTTACTGGGATCACATCCATTAGCTCTCTGTATAACCTTAACTCTCTCCAGGTAGCCATGCTTTTCCCACTCTTAGTGCATCAGAAAAGGAAATACAAAGCAGAAAAGACAACGAAAAGGAGCGATTGGCACTTCCAGATACCATTCATATCATCCACAAAACGGGTCTTCCTCTCGTCTGCGTGAGACTTCTCGGCCAGCGCTCTGCCATGTGGCCACCTCATTGTAAGAGATGTAAGAGAAACATTTAATTTTTCAGCTCCTAAAGTAGAGATAACAAGAGAAAATATCAGAGAATGGCTGGTGAATTACCGAATAAGGTTTGACACACCATTGTCAAGTAACTACTTGTCCTACAGGCTATAAAACGTTAAATGGGCCTGTTACCTAAAACACCATTTTCTAATTCTACTTGGTGTGTTCTTGAGTACTGATATTAGGTCACCGAACCTTATTTTCTAGAAGGAATACATGAAGTCTATGAGTGCTAGGTTTGATACCAGGTGTGGCGTCATTTTGTTCCTTGTCAGTGTTTTTATCTGCACTATGAACCTTCTCTTTGGTAGCAGGTCTTTATTTCTGGAATGTGATAGTTTCACATTGCTGAATCCATAGATAAATGATTTTACAGGTGGGGGGGGACATCTGTTGTTATTATCAAATATTAACCTAATAGTTGTTAAATAATTCCTCAGATGCCTTAGAGGCTCATATCATTTTAACAGACGTTTATTTTTCATCTCCTTTTAGGAAACTTACCAGGCCATTAAAACCATTTAATGATTCATTTCATCTAAGGATGTTGGGGTCATATGTGCCTTGACTTCATTTTCCCCCCTTTTCTCATAAGTGGATCATATTTGCCAAGCTACTGCCTAATATGAATATATTTGAGAAGCGTTGACTCTTCTCAATGGGGTACGAAGGATGGAGTACTGGGGGTGCTCAGTCCCGGGGACACACAACGAGGAATGTGTGCTTAGAGATATTTTAAAAGCAGTGATAAAACTGACTAAAAGTTGTACTACCCTTTATTACCACTGAGTGCTGGCAACCGGAGACCAGGGAAGCAGGCATAATACCCTCTCTGCCAGGCTAAACCACCATGACCCATCCTCCTCACTTCTAGAATTCACTGCTCCCTAATTTTAATTTTTCCCTTTCAAATAAGTCAGTAGTTTAAGGTTTGAAAGGGAAAAGGCTGTGGGAAATATTTTTAATTTTAAGTTTTTATTTTAGTTTATTAGTCCACGTGTACCGTACAAAACGTTTGCATTACTCCTGTGGCGTTGGACCATGGACAGAATGCAGCTTAGTTCCCCCTCCATTCCCTCCCTCCCCCTCCCTCCATGTCTTGATCGCCTTCCTTTTTTTTAACATGTCTTATTTTCCTGGTTTTATCATTTTAATCACAGTCATGACATCATGAATGAAAACGAAAGAGGAAAAGAGAAATGAATAGAATTTAAACTAAATGCAACTTGTACATAAAATAAAACATGAGAAAATTAAATGTTGACTAATGTTTTGAGAATATTCCTACCTTCATCTTTTGAATTCATTTTCTTTCCCAGAAAAAAATACAAAAGCCCAAAGCTAAAATTATATTTGTAATGGTGTTTTTCTACTTCAAACAGTATTTCTGGTTCGGTTTTGAGCCAAGCATAGAACTGAAGGGAAGCGGGCAACATAAGGTAAACTCTTTCCTTTTGAAGAATTACATATAAGGAAACTGATGGTATAAGAATGGGAAATAGCAAATATCAAGTACTTGGTAGTATTTTAATATTGTTTTTTCCTTTACAGTGACTTTAGAAACTAAGCAACGAAGTCTGAAGAGATAAATTTCTCAACTTCACCGTGCTTTCTTATTTTTCCAGGTATTTTTGGGCAGAAACTGGAAGACACTGTGCGCTATGAGAAGAGGTACGGGAACCGCCTGGCCCCAATGTTGGTGGAGCAGTGCGTGGACTTCATTCGACAGCGGGGGCTGAAGGAAGAGGGCCTCTTCCGCCTGCCAGGCCAGGCTAATCTGGTCAAGGAGCTGCAGGATGCCTTCGACTGTGGGGAGAAGCCGTCATTCGACAGGTATGTGTCCAGGTCCTCCTCACCATCCTTCACTAGGAAAGCCACACTGAACTGGAAAGATGCAGGGAGTGGAAATGCACAGCTTTGATTGACATGGTCACAGGTTAGAACATGGATCATTTGGCCACATGGGTCTGGATTGTTGTAATTAAGTCACAAAGTAAAAAATGTGGAACTTTAGGTTGCCTCTGTTCATCTCTCCCTCTCTCTCACTCTCTCTCTCCATCTCTCAGCTTAAATCTAGAGCCTTTGCAATGAACTATATCCCCATCCCTTCTTTAAAAAAATGTTTAATTTTGAGACTGGGTCTCGCTAAGTCACTAAGTTATCCAGGCTGGGCTCAAATTTACAATCCTCCTGCCTCAGCCTCCCAGAGTTCTGAGATTCCACAGTGCCCAGCCCTGTCTCTCTACCTTAAAACATCGTAGCTTGTTCTTTTCCTGTTATCCTGAAGTAAAACTATATTAAACTTTTACATTAGAAAAAGTGAACATATAACATAGAAGTCTTATTGGATTTTTCTGTTGAGTCTTTCAGTTAATATTCATTAAAAGAACTGCTAAGTAGAGATGGGGATATTTGCAATGTAATTAAAAATAACATTTTTACAATAATAAAAACATATTTTTAAATATATAGCTCTGTCTTAAACTAGAATAGATTTACAAGGAAACCAGAAGAACTATAATATGTTGAAATTCAAAAATAATACAATTTCCAGAGAAAAAAATATAAAGCATTCATTAACTCCAGTAGTTAACTTTTTTTTTTTTTGTGGGTACCGAGGGTCGAACTCAGGACCTCATGCACCAGCAGGCACCCATGCCACTGAGCTATCTCACTGGCCCTTTCTTCGTATGTGGGTACCAGGAGTCGAACTCAGGACCTCGCGCTTGCCAGGCAGGCGCTTATGCCGCTGAGCTATCTCACCAACCCTCCACTAGTTAATTACTATTAATACTTTTTGAATGCTCCCCTTCTACAACTTAGTAGAAAAAATAATATTTTATCCTAATACTATTTAACATTCTATAGCAGAAGATTTTCCAGGTTAAAAGTTGAAAAATTCCCTTTTATTCCCATATATTTTAATGTAACATTTCACTCTCATACTTTACAGGTCTATTATTCACAGGCATTTCAATATCACTGGACATTTATTTACAATTTCTTCACTATTATAGGTATGGTTGCAGTGGCTATCCATTCACATTAGTGTGTCTATATTTAGATTATTTCCTTAGGAATGATTCTCAGTTTCAAACTCTGTGGATAAGAACAGTCTTGATTCTTGAAAACTGAACATTGCTTACTCTCTTAGTCCATTCAGGCTACTATATCAAAGCTCCATGACCTAGGAGGCTTATGCATAGCAGAACTGTATTGCCTAGAGCAGCCACATTTCTGGTACCAGTAAATCATGTTTGCTGTCTGGCACTTTCTCTTAAAAGGGTGGAAGGGCTCCAACAGCGTGCTGGATGCTCTTAAAATCCGTAGACCCCATCCTCAAGCTCTAACCGCCTCTTCGAAGCCCCAATTCCTGTATGATCATACTGATGACTAGGTAGCAATGTAAGAATTGTCATGAAGGGATAGCTAGAGCATCAAATCCATTAAGTTTTCTTTAAAAAAACTTAATGCTTTTTTAAAACAGTGTAGGACTGGCACGTGAATAGACACAGCTCTACAGAATAGATAGGAAAGAGGACATCTGAAACCGCGCGATGCAGGCCGCGTCTCCGACAGTGTGGACTCTCTAATAATCCGCATTCATTACCTCATTTAATACCTTTGCTGGTCCCATTAACAGAGTCCTGAATTATGATGTTAACACTCAGTGTGGGAGATGCACTGTGGTAGATACCAGGATATGAGAGGGAAAATTGTTACGGTTTTTCCAAAATACATAATTTGGTAATTTATTTCAAGAGCCTTTAAGCAGGAAATTGTGTTTCTAGAAAAACAACAGATATGTGAAGAAAAACTTAAGTATAAATTTCTTTATTACCGTCTTTATAATAGTAAAAAATTGACCATCAATCTGCTATTCCAACATGGACACGTGTAAATAAATAATGGTGCATACATGTCATAAAATATTGTATAGATTTTAAAGTTATGGGCAAATGCTAATTTCATAATGTGTTTCATTACAATTACTATAACAGAACACCTGAGATAACCAATTTAAAAAGAGGAAAGGTCTATTTTTCCTCATAGTTTTGGAGTTCCTGTCCTTGGTCAGTTGGCCCCATGGCTTTTGGGCCTGTATTGTGGCAGCAGATTATTGTGGGGTGCACATGGCAAAACAAAGCTGCCATGAGAAGGAGGAGGAAGAGGTGGAGTCCTAACCCTTCAGGAGCCCTCCCCCAATAACCAGAATCTGCCCACCCTCCCTGCCCCTTAAAGGCCAACCTTTAGCACCAGAGTCTTGGTCCACATGGTTTGGGAATTCCAGATGTAAGCTAGAGCACACAATGGAAAAAAGAGACAAAATCAACTGATTACTCGAAGTTCTGACTTTGACAAAGGTATTCAAACAATTTATAAGGATTCATAAATTCATTCCCAGAGAAAATTATAAATGTGGAAATAAGAAAATTAATTCAAAACTAGTATCAGGGAACGAACTTCAAAGCTGTGGCTACTTTGTATCTGGGACGCCACATGTATCACACTGTGCTTTGAAGAAGAAAAGCTGGTCATTAGTTACATTCTCTTATTATGTATTTGATTATGAAATTTTGTTTTATTTTTTCATAAAATAAAAGGTTTTAAAAGTAGTTACATTCTTGAGGCCTGTCCGCAGCACATAAACAATCATTTGTCTTGGAGAAATGTGAATCATGAGTGTCAGAATTGGAAAGAAATCTGCCAATGGCATCTTCAGAATGCCATGTAATAGTATATACAACACCTTCTACAACTTTATGAGAAAATAATGTTTCCATGTCTTCTTAAAATGTTTACATATGGCCTATATATATGCAGGTGAAATTATTATAGCAAAGCATGTTTATTAAAATTATTTTGCCATGAGCATTTATTATTTTACTGTAGTAAATCTTTGCTAATGTGGGAGAATGTAGGGATGATTCATATATTTTAGGGTACCTGTAAGAACAGATGAGCCCTGTATAAAATTATCTCTAAATCAAGTTCTCAATGACTGCTGACTGACAATGAAATATTTTATGATCTTTACACAAAACATCCTTCCTAATTTATGTAAAACACATGTATTTTGTGTAAAATGTGTCCTGCTACAGAGGCTGAACAAAATACCACGAAGATTGTATGCTATTGTGAGAATCTGTGAGGGGGCTAAGGTTCTCAGAAGTTTGAAGCGAGTGTCTGTGGTCGCACTCAGTATTCAGTGTTTACTTTCATGCTGTTATTTCACACTTGTTTTTATCTTTATGCTGTGACCAGTCTTAGCGCCGGAATCTTTTACCATCTAGAGATACTACCATAGGGCCACTATGGTGTTAACAAATTCTCCAAAACAGAAGAATTCCTCCTGCAGCTCCCCTTTCTCCTGCACTGCCTTGTCATATACTAATAAAAGAAACCAGCTGCTTCATTCTGCACCGGGCCAGAGCCCTCCTCAGCCAGCCCCGCAAGTACACCACAGGTATTTTCTGTTTCACGTCACGGTGGTTGCTAATCTTGCTGATTTTCCAGCACTGTTGAGAAAGTACTTGTGTTTCTGCAGCCTCTAGTGGCAAGTTCTTCATGCTCGTCTAACTCCTCCCCACACCCTCCTCACTGACCCACACCCTCCTCGCTGACCATGCAGATGCTGTCTGCGTCTAAAGCCAACATGATACATTTCCAGATTTTGTTGTTGCCACGCTTCATTTCAGATACCAGCAACTGTGTCCTTATCCACTGCTGCATGCCAAACCATTCTGAAGGTTTTTGGTTTAAAACAACAACTTTTTCAGAGTCTGCTTTTGGACAGTGCTCCACGGAGACTGTCTGTCGGGTGGTACTGGTTGCCACAATTTAGTGCACCCGCCACACCCAAGGGTGCTTCCCTCCCAGGTGTGACCCTAAGGTGGGCCGCCCAGCGTCGCTGATGGCTGGCTGGGTCTCTCTCTTTCTCGTTGCAGTCTTATATCTTTTAGGGCTTTACACTTAGCCAGTTCTTGGGAGTTTTTTTGTGGCGGCTCAGGATTCAAAGATAGCAAGAGTAGAAACCGCAAGACCCATCCCATTAAAACTTAGCTCAGACAGGCGGACCGTCATATTTCGCTGAACGCTGTCAGTCACAGGCAAAGTCAAGGCCAGCTCAAATTAGAAGGGATAGAAAAGCGGCTTTGCTTCTTTGTAGTAGTAGTAACGTGGGTCTATAGTGGTTTGGTTTAAAACACCAACTTTCAAACCGCAATTTCTGTGGAGATTATCCACAGTCATCTTTGGAAACAATCTACTTCGTTCATTCATCCACTCAACAAATAACCCTGGAGTGTTTTGTATGCTTCATATAATGTGAAAAAGAGGTAAGTCCCATTCTCTTCCGGGGTTTGCATGCTGAGTGGTGGGTAGGAAGCCAGTGAACAGTGAGTATATAAATAATTTCAGAGTGTCGAGGGTGACGTACTGATGTGTCATGAGTGCAGTGGTGGAGAGACTCATTTCCCTCCGGAGAGGGAAACTTTGGGTTTAGACCCCAGTGACGAGAAGCCAGCCCTCGCCACCGGTGGAGATGTAGTCACGTGGAGAGCAGCAGGAGCCCAGCCTGACACAGGCCCAGCATCCCGGGTTGCAGGTCACGAGGAGAGCAGGGCTGGCTGTGCTCTGCCAGGGGAGCTGAAAGAGGTGCGTTCTGTAGGCCTAGTAATTAAGATAAGAGATCTGTACTTATTCTAAGTGAAACAGAACTCTGTGGATTTTTAGCAAGTAAATAAGATATCACTCTGGCAACCTGAATGTCCTCCTTTGATAAAGAAATTACCAAAATTCAGGTAAATCTCTAGATCTCAGGCAGGCAGATAAGCAAATTCCTGGATTCTTCTGATAAAAAAGGGAGAGAGGATTCCCAGATCTGTGAACTGTGAGGGTAAAAGGAAGAGAGTGTTTGTGGCAAAAGATAATTATGAGTTACATGAATAAGGGAAAGGAAAACCTATAATTTCCCAGGGGATGATGAAGTTATGTTCAGAATCTTGTCCAAGTACGGTGTTCTGCCCAGTCCGCTTTTTAGTTAATTGGCTGACTTTGCTATTTCACATGGTGAAGCCCCAGTCAGGTTTCAGTCTACGAGAGGTGGAGACAAACTGACCAAAATTAGTCTGGCCGGTGTGCACCATGCATATGATAATACGTGTGTGCGTGCTTGTGTGTGTGTGTGTGTGTGTGTGTGTATTCAAAAACAGATTCTGCGTTGTGCTTTAAGTAGATATGAGAATGTAAACTGCAGAACTTTTTCGTTGTGAAACATATTAATGAGAATGAATGATGATTTTTCTTTAGTTATTCTAATCATGCTTATTCTCAGAAAGAAGAGATAGGTTTAGCTTTCTTCTTCATTTGTTAAAATATATTTATTAAAATGTGGAAAGAAATCCCTACAGTTTCTCAAAATTAATCACTAGTCATTAATATCGAATAGTAGCTCTAATAGTAAGACCTGAACTATGGCTTTTAAAATGCACTTTTTAAAATAATATTTTAAAATGTTTAAATTTTAACAGTCTCAAGTGTTTTTAAATCTTATTTAAATATTATTAAATTAATATTTTAATGTACAACATTTTGTGTGCGACTTAGAATATAGAAGAACATAAAAAAGAAAGATTAATATTTCAAGTCTCTACAACCCTGCAGCTCTGGCTATGGGTAGCATGTAAGCAAGTATAGTAAAATAGACATATAAATATATCAAAAAATATATGTGTCTGTGTAAAAAGTATTTGAATCATACAATTTTTGCATCTTAGGTTTTCTTCTTAATATTAGATCCCAAGGGCCGGTGAGATAGCTCAGCGGCATAAGCACCTGCCCGGCAAACATGAGGTCCTGAGTTCGACTCCCAGAACCCACATACAAAAAAAGGGCCAGTGATATTGCTCAGCAGTACAAGCACCTGCTGGCAAGCGCAAGGTCCTGAGGTCGACTCCCGAAACCCACCTTAAAAAAAATATATCTATAGATCTAGATCTAGATCTAGATATAGATATAGATATAAGATCCCGAGCACTCTCCCAGGTCACTAAGTAGTTTTCACAAACGTGATTGCATGACTCCATGCTAATTCATCATATTGGCACTTTCGTTTAACTCTGCTCCTGTTGTTCTCATTACTTTACACATAGCCCCCCTCTGCTGGAACCATCTATGTCCGTAAAGCTGCCTGTGCTTTGGAAGCTGTGGGTCCACTTGGAGTTTAGAAGATAATCTATCACATTTGAGTAAGAAGTATTTTGGGGGGAAAATGGTGTTAAAAAAAAAAAGATATTTGGAACAGACATTTGAATTTACAGGGATTGCAAGTACCTGCACCACCTTTTGTCAAACTGTGTACTTTCTGCTGTTTCTTAGTTGTAGCAAATGCCACTTTTCCAGTTCTGAAGTTCAAGTTTGAGATACCGTGGCTACAGTTGTGACATGTGCCGTGGACTCTGGACTGAAATGCGTGCTGTGAGCAAGGACATTCTCACTGACCTGAAAGAATTTGTGTTCTGTCCATTCCTGTCAGTTGTGCAAAACAGAGCAAACAAAAAAAATATGTATCATATTTCCTGGCCATTTTTGCCTTATTCTTTATATTTAGGAATGAAAGCAAATTAAAACATCACATTTCATATTAAACTCCATCACTTTTGAAGTGACAAAAATGAACTGTGGGAGCAGCAAAATCAAAGGAGAAACCAAGCGCTGTTGCGTTACCAAGCTCTCCAGATGGCGTCAGCTGTTGGAGGAGACACATTCTGAAAGTGCTAGGAGGGTCAGGTCAACAGTGGCATTGTGTGTGTCCCTGTTATAGCATTAACTGCTCGGCAACAGAATAGCTATGCACTTAAACACAGCTCAGGAGCAAGGACAGGGGCTGTGCCTGTCCGAGGGTTCTCCCCATCTGTCCAGAGTCCTTAAAGCAGCTGCTGTCCACAGTCACCCAGCTGCCCACCCCACCCTGCTGACCACTCCCTCATCCCTTCTGCCCCTCTCCTCCACTTTTATTCATTTGGTTTTGGTTTGGTCACTAAACACACAGAAATGAAAAGAAATAATAACAGCCTTTAAAATGTACAAGTCAAAAAAGCCAGACATAGTTTAATTTAATCCTCTGGGAAGCAATATAGCTACGGGCTTTACTGATCTGTGTTATAAAAAGTGGCCGCGAGAGTCGGGACTCTCAAATATTAGCTTGCATGAGAATGACTTAGAGGAATATCTTTACATTCACTTGTTCAGTCCCCATTTGCTGGTATTTCAATTTAAAAGGTCTGGGAATGCCTAGGAATCTGCATTTTAAGCAAATCTCTAAATGTTTTGCTTTATACTCATGATACTAAAATTATAACTTGGGAAATATTATCTGGACTGTAGACCACAGGAGTATGGGGGAAAGGGATGTCATTCATTAACAGTTATCTCCTAAAAGATGGGATTTATTGGGAGCAACAAAGTATTTTTGACTAGCTAGGCAGGTGTTATACTACTGTGAAAGATGAATTATTTTCTGAAGTTTATAATTGATGCATAAAATATATAATTTCCCATCTGCAAAAAAGAGCTTGAAATTTTAGGACAGCCTGGGAGACAGATCTTTGTACCTTTATGCTTTGATCCTTGTGGAAATTCAAAAACTGGCAAGTCCAGCAGCAAACTTCACAGTGACACAGCCTTTGTCTCCTAGTGGGAATAGATCTAAGGGTAGGGTTTGATGGAGGAAAGTGGAGACAGTAAGTGGCTCTTTGAGAGCATGTGGATAAGGAAAAGGATGCATGTGCATCCCAAAAGAGTTGGGAAAGCAGAGAGCAGACCCCTAGTCGTTAGCCTAAGGCAAGCCTGAACGTGTAGAGCATAAACTGGCTGCTTGTTCCCAGCACCCTAAATGATTCTTAGAAGTCCAGTGAGGGGCAGCCCTCCGAAATGCTGAACAACAGTTCAGTTCCAGTAACTCTTCATTTTCTTATTTTTATGCAGATTTTAAATGATGGTGTAACAAGATTTGATAACCATTTTCTGAGTACTTCTCATACTTCTGGCATTTATATTCTACCATCATGGTTTTAGCCATATCTATATAATACTTATGCTAGGTTTACTGATATTTTTCCTTAAATGTATTCACTGTTTATCAGTTTTATTGGACAGGGAAATTTTCATTGTCATTTTCAGTCAAAAACTAGTACTACTTGCATAAATATAAGGTCCATGTAGCATAAATGAAATGACAACCAAAGTCTGTCACCGAACAGTGCTGGGTCCAGCTGCTTCCCAAGGCGCTCACCCTAAGGCCCTCTTTTTATTTGATGAAAATGGAGCATGGCAAGCACTGGTCCCACTTTCACATGTCTTACATTCACAGCTGGTACTTCCTCTTTGATGCAATATGGAGATTTGAAGAGAATCAAAAAAGCATTAATGTTCTTCTGTGTGATTTGATGTCAATATCCTGTTTTTTAAGCACAGCTATTACTTGGAATAGCCACACTTTGGAAAAAACAGTCAGATCACTCTTTGCTGGCTCAAGCAGGCTTAATTCCCGAATGCTTGGCATCTGTGTTGGTCAGGTTTCCCATTGCTAGGGCCAAATACCTGACACCGCAACTTAAAGAAAGAGAGATTTAATTGGGCTCATGGTTTCAGAGGTTTCAGTCCATGGTAAGCTGACTCCAAGGCAGAAACACCATGGCGGGACAGCTGTTCCGGTGATGGGCCCTGGGAAGCGAGCAGGGGATCAGTACCAGTAAGAGATATACCCTCCAAAGGCACACCCAGGACCCACCTCCAACTGGGCCCCATGTGCTGACAGCACATTGAGCTATGGATAAAGTGACTCGAGGTTTCAGGCACCTCTCCAGAGTCTCTTATTCCAGTTAAGTTGAGAAGTTTAACTGGCACAGTGTCTTATCACATCTGAGCCACGGTTATATATCACAATGATTCCGTGAAATTCTCTTGCAAACACACCATGGTCTGAAAAATTAATGGGCTTTAAGGGGAAATATCCTGTGTTGTATTTATTCCCTTAAAAATAAACAAAATGGAACAAAAACACCAAGAGTAAATGGTAAAATGTGAGTAAAGCACAAACCACAGGTCCCTGAATATTGTAGGCACTTTTTATTGCCACTATTATAGTCACCTACTTACTCCCACTGTAAATATGATCATGATATTTTATATGAAAAGGTAAATCATCAGTACAGTTGACTCTATGCGAGACAGAAACTAATGCTTAACTATAAACTCTTTAGTGTTTCCAACCCAGAAAGTCTTCATTACTGTTTTAAAATCTCCATGGTAACTCCTATGGAAAGAAATAAGACACACATAAAATTTTATGTTCCAAAAGTGTGTGTTTTTGTGTATTATAATTCAGATGATAAATTTTTGCATGAATGTGCATTCTTTAAAGTTATATATTTTTACAGAAGTTTATTCAGACATATATTTTTAATATAATTCATCTATTTCAAAGTACAATTCAAAGATTTTTAACAAATTCACCAAGATATGCAGTCATTATCATAAATCAGTTTCAGAATATTTTTAGCACCCCAATAAGATTCCATCTGCCCATTTACTGTTATCCTCTGCCCTTCCTCCTGAGGCAACGATTAATCCAATTTCTGTCTCTGTAGATTTTCTCTTTTCTAGACATTTCATATAACTGGAATTATTCAATATTGTCTTGCATTCAGCTTCTTTCAGTTAACACAGTGCTTCTGAGTTTTGTCCAAGTCATAGCATGTATCAGTAGTTTCTTCCTTTTTGCTTGTGAGAGTTTCATTTAATGGATATACTATATTTTGTTTATCCATTCAGTAGCTGGTAGATATTCATGTCATTTCCCTCTTTTCTGGTTATTACGAATAATGCTTCTGTGAACATTTATATACATGATTTGTGTAATGTATTTTCATTTCTTTTTAGTACATAGCTAAATGTGGAACTACTGGGTCGTATCTATGTTTACCATTTAAGAAACTGCTAAATTATTTTCCAAAGTGGCTGTACTATTTTATACTACTAGCAATGCATGAGTGTCCTAATTTTTATTTTATTCTCATAAAATGAGAAAATGAAATCACATTTCACTTTAGTTTTAGGGTGTATTTTTCTAATGACTACTGATATTGAATATCTTTTTGTGTTCTTAAGAGCCATTCATATACCCTTTTAAGAAGATATATGGTTTTTGAATATTTGATTTTTCTGGTTGCCTTGACAATTCCTGGTAAAGAAATAGTTAAAAAAATATTTGCAGAATTAGTAATAATATCATGAAAATATCTACCATATCATGGAACATACATCTTCATACCCACATGGGTTTCACTTTGCCTATTCACTTAAAGCTCTGTATTAATAAAATAAAACTTACATGCAGTGCTAGAATCTGAACCCAAAGAAGGTAGACAACTTTGTCAACCTTGGTCACCTTTATTACCCCTGCCACCTGGCACAATATAAGCACTTCATAAATTTTTTTAATAAATAGAAAGAATATATTTAAAGTATACTTGCTGAATAAAAGAATGACAATATTTCTGATATCTCAAAAAGTAGAAAATTCATATGCTTACTTTCATAGTCAGAATTCAGGAAACTTGAAAATCATTATGTTTCAAAATAACTTCTAAAATCCCATTAAAGTGCTATTTTTAATCATCTACAGCACACCCTGAGTCACTGTACAAAGTAATAATTCTAGTCATAATTCTATGCATGGATTTATAACTTCATAAATGCCATAGCTCTTAATTAGAGATAGTACTGTATTAGCCACTGGGACACAATACTCAACATGTACAACTTAAAGGGAAGGTTTGTTTTGGCTCACGGTCTGGGGGATTCAATCCATGGTTGGTTGATTCTAAGGCAGGAACATCATGGTGGAAGAGCATGGTGGAGGAAGGTGGCTCACCTCATGGTAGTCAGAAACAGGGAAAGGATGAGCCAAAGACAAAAATGCATCGTTCTAGGTCATACCCCGGTGACCCACTTCCAGCCAGCTTCAACCTCTTAACAGCACATTATTCAGCCATGAACTCATCAATAGGTTAACCCACTGATAAGTGTAGCATCCCCGTGATCCAATCAGCTTCTAACAGTTGCACCTCCAAACACATGAGCCTTTGGAGGTACATTTTAGATCTAAGCTATAACAAGTAACTTTGTTTTCTAATTCTAAAATGCTGTTAGGAATATGGGTACATTACATGGTCAAAGTAAACTAGATTTTGACTTAAAACAATTCCGTAACTACAAAGTAAATGAAAAACAAACGAAAATGAAACAAAACAAAATCTTGCTCATCTCAATAAAATCTGGTTCATCACTTTCTCCCCTCACTCTGACTTCTCTTCAAAATGGTCCTAATTGGAAACACTAATATAATATACAGTCTGTATATGTGGTGAGAAAGGGTCCCACCTAACAAAGCATGATAACATTTCAATGGGAAAGCAGCAATGAAAATGCCATTAAAAACTTTTTAAAAAGGTTTTCATCCCCTCCTCCAACCTATAATACACATTCATCAACTAGAATGCTGTCATCCTTTCTATCATCCTTTCTATGCATTATTTTATGTTTAATGAAATGCTATTCAACTATTCAGAGAAGGGACAAGTTTTGGGCGGACTCTTTGGTGTTAACTTCTTGACTCACTTAGGTGTAAAAGAATTGTTTGAATTCCTGTAACAGTGTGAGTTAGAAATTCAACAATGTAAAAGCAGACCCCCCCCATATATTCATTTCCTGTATAAGACACACAGCATTGTTCCTACCTTATTGATTTATTGGAAAAAATCAAATTTCTGAAAAAGAATGTTTGCATCTTTCACCGATTTTCCCAGAATCAGGTAATTTCAATTCACCAAACCTGTGAGGATTATGGAAGGAAATGTGCAACTTGCCATTGTTATTGTTGGGGATATGTATAATTTACTTGCTACTTAGTTTTGTTAGCTAGAAAAATTATTAGTGAGGTTTGGATATATTTTATTTTAAAATAGAAATATAAAGTATCTATATGAGTTTTAAACACTATTAGGGAAGTTAAAAAGGTTTACTTAAGCAGAAAAGTGCTCTACCTTCAGACCATCAGAATATCAATGGTGCTTCTCTGGGAAGTCTTTGGTTGAATATTCTGAAATCTCTCAAAGATAGATTGCTGAAATATTATACTGGCTGTATTTCTTTTGTTTCTCCTGAAATTTCTTATGCAGAGCTTAGTGAATGAAAAATACATAGGCAGAAGAAAAAAATTGTAAAGTAACTCAGTATAGCTGTCACTTCTCTATTTTTGCTAAGCCTACTTCATTAATGTTTGCCAATATTCTGAAGACCACGTAACTGAAATTGCAACCGATAGTACCTCAAGTCCTGGGCATAGCTGAAGCAAGAAAGGCCTGTGCAATGCCATCTCCAGCTGTGAGACCAGCGTAAAGACCAGTGTACAGATACACGACCAGTGTAAAGATGAAAACTAGAAGAATCACATAAACTCTGAGTGAACAAATGCCCACATTGTGTATTAAGAGCCAAATGTTAGGTAAAGCTCCATACTCCAAATAAGCAGGAAAAGAAAGCTTATTGTTCACATAGTCTAATTAGATACTTGTTTAATTATAGTGTGATTACAGGTTACATATTATTTCTCCCAGTCATCTTTATTTCTGAGACTTTTCTGGGGGCAGTGTGTGTGAGCAAGAAGACTGTCAGTCTACCTCTCTCAACCTATGTTGCGTCTTGTACTGTGAGTAGTTTCTTTATAGCTACTTGAAAATAAGTGTTCTGGATTGACAATAAGCCGCTCATCTTTGTAAGCATTCTTGCACTTCTAGGCCTACGTGTTATGCTTTGTGCATAATTATTTTCTATATCGTACATTCAGGTTGACTGTGTTAGCTTCCACATACTGGAGAACATGTAGCCCTTGTCTCTCTGTGTCTGCATTATTTCACTGCCATAAGGTCCACCACTTTTATCTGTTCACTGCACGTGACGGGATTCCATGCTTCTTTGTGGCTGAATTGTGCTCTATTGTGTATATTTACCACATTTTACTCGTCCATTGGTCATTTGAGACACTTAGGGCTGATTCTTTTCTTAGGTATTGTGGACGATACCACAATAAACACGAGTTTTGGTATGCTGATTTCACTTGCATTGTATATACACTAAATAGGGGATAACTGTTCTATATAATAATCTTTTTTTATTTTTTGAGGAATCTTGATACACTTCTTTGTAATAATGTACTAATTGGCATTCCCACCAACAGTGTGTAAGAGTTCCTTTTTCTCCATTCCTTGACAATATTTGTTATTGTTTTCTTTTTAATAAAAACCATTCTACCTGGGGTGAAATGCTATCTTATGGTAGTTTTGATTTGATTTCTCTGAAGGTTAGTGATATTGAGCATTTTGTATATTATTAATGGCCATTTGTATTTCTTCTTTTGAGAAGCATCTATTCAGATCATTTGCCATTTTTAATTGGGTTACTTGTTGCTAAATAATTTTAGTTTTTTGTGTGTTCAGATATTAATCCTTTGTTGGATAAGTAATTAGCAAATATTTTCTTCCATTCTGTAGATTGTCTCTTCACTCTGTTAATGGTTTCCTTTGTTGTCCATCCATGTCTTAGTTTGATGTAATCCCATTTGTCAATTTTTGCTTTTGTTTCCTGTGCTTTTGGAGTCCTGTTCAGAAAATAATTGCCTATACCGATGTCTTGAAGTGTTTCTCTTTGTCTTCCTCTAGTTTCAGTGTTTCCATCTTACATTCAAAGCCTATAAGGTTTTAATTAGGTTTTGTTGTTGCTGGAGTTGAGTGGATTTGTATGCGCAAACTACACTGTTTAAAGTAAAATTATACTGATGTAATATTGCTTTAAGGAAATTTTTCTGAATATTCTGTACCAATATTTTAGGTACTTCTATCTTGCTAGCCTTTTCTCGCTCATGAAATTTCTTTGACACTATAAGAGAAAAAGTCATAATTCACTTTTATTCTTTAGTCCACATTTTTAATTTATTTAGACAAGTTAGAACTCAGCTACTTTTCAAATGAATTCATCTTATACATACTAATTCAAACTAAGTGTTGGCAATTCTAATAACTGGTCTCTAAAATAATTATGTTTCTCTGCGATGTGTATTTCATCTATATAAATTTAAGGAATTAACTTTCGTATTCAAATGTGATCTATAAAAGCTATAGAACAGGACATTTTTCTTGTCTGTATTTGTTACTAATGAGCACCAACTACATGTATTCATTAAAAAGCTCAGGGGTGGTAGGACAGACATGTAGTAGGAACAAACTATTGTACTATTAATGGATGTGCATGATATAACTTACAGTTAAGCAGTGCCAGCGAGGCTGCTAAAGAAGTTATAGATTCATAAAATATTATGCCACAATGTGTACTATCTAGTAATTAGTATTTATTAAAATTTCCCAGGTGATTCTAACATATAACTCAGTTTGATAATCACTGATCATGGATTTCAAGAAGGATCCCAAGAGAATAACATTTTGGTTGACTTATAGGTTTCTTGTTTTCATGTAATGTCATCAGTACCAAAAAAAATGTTAAAGAAGGAACGATTTTATTTCAAGGGAGATTTCGTTGTGATGGTGGTCTATGGCTGTACCACCCTGAACGTGCCTGATCTTGTCTGTTGTTGATGGTGGTCCGTTATGTTTGTATGAATTTCAAAGTATGTATATCACAGCTACCAAAGCAAAGAAAGGGTATTGTAGAGGGGTATACTTTGCAATCATCGTAGAAAGTGAGGGTTGAACTCATGAATTTGTCCTGGGAATATGCGGGAAGCGCAGGAAAACACTACCACCTAGAGGCCAGCAGAGGAAGAGGCGCTCGGGAGACATCAGTGCAAAATGGTGGCCGGAGAAGGCAGGGAGGTGGAAGGAAAACAGGAGAAAGGACTCGAGGGGGCAATGAATAGACTTACCCATGGGAGATACCAGTCAGAAGTCATGAATGGACACATATCTGTGACTTTATTTTCATTTTAGAGATGTGTCCACTTTCTATGTATAGTGAGTCTATTGTTTAGAAGACCCAAACTCGGATTGCTCAGAGTCATCTGTTCAATTATACTACCAGGGACTTTTGTTATTTTGATTGCCTTGTGTACATAAAGTGAGCTGTGTGTGTGTGTGTGTGTGTGTGTGTGTGTGTGTGTGTGTGTGTGTGCATGCACAGGCTTACATGTAGGGAATTTTGGAGTCCTTGTACATCAAAATGTCCAATACTCTTCTTGCATGACTACCTTTGTAAGGGAGTATTCTGCACACATGTAACTCTATATACAGAAGCATTTCTGCAGGTAGGAACTAAGCATTCGCATTAATAAAATCTCAGTACCCAGGCTGCAGCTCAGATCAATAGTATTAAAATGTATAGGACCCAGTCATCAATATTTTGAAAAACTTTCCAGATGATGACAGTGTGCAACCAAGTTTGAAAGTCACTTTTTCTATATCTATCTGACATTCTATATCACATTCAGTTCAGAAGCTGAAAGCATATTTCTGTTTTTTCTCTAACATTTCATTACTCTAATGGTACTAAAAATATTTCCATAGGCAAGTTTACCAAATGCAGATTCAGGAACTATATCAGTCAGCTCAGGCTTCCATAACAAAACCATAGATGTTTGCTTATATAACAAACATTAATTTTTTTCACAGTTCTGGAAGTTGAAGTCTAAGATCAAGGAGCCAACGGGTTGGGGTCTGGTGAGGGCTCTTTGGCTGCCATCTTGCTGCATTCTCATGGGACTGTCCCTTAGTGCATGCATGAGGAGCTGGAGAGAGACCAAGCTCTCCATTAGTGCTCTTTTTATAAGGGCACATATCCTATCAGACCAGGGCACCACCCATGACCCCAGCTAATCCTAGTTACCTTCAAAAAGCCCCACCTATAACTGCCATCACATTAGGGGTTAGGGATTCCATGTATGTTTTAGTTTTCTTTTCTTTTGTTTCTGAGACTAAGTCTTGCTAAATTGTCCAGACTGAGCTCAAAATTGGAATCCTCCCTTTTCAGTCCCCTGAGCAGGTAGAATTATAGGCATGTGCCACCCTGGCTGGTTTGGGCTCTCATGTATGGATGTGGTGGAACATAGTTCAGTCTATAGCAGGGATCACCATGCAGTTCTCTGCCATCTGTACTTTTAAAGCAGGAGAAATGAATAGGAACAAGCACTAATTCTGTGTACTCTAGGACTTTGCCTGAAGGTGAAACTGCCTTTTGATTTTGTGCATAAGCCATTAGTGACACTTATATAATGGCACAATAAGCTGAGAGAGTTTAACCACAGTCAAATTTCACTGTCATAGAGGGCACCAGTTTTGATAGGTACATGAAAAAATAAGTTTGAAAAGAAGCAGACTTTTACAACCATATGTTTGGTTCAGTTTCGACCTGCTTATACTTTCGGATTCACTTTTCTATGCCTTTGGTGAACTCATTGTTGGAGACTGGCACTTAAGAGGACAGAGTGGGACCATGTTTATCTTGGTCACTCTGAGGAATATTTTCCCTCTCATTTATGTTCTCCCTGGAGTCTGTGGGTGTGACATGCTTATTTTCTTAATTCAAAGGGAATTTAGGTCCTCTCACTGTTCCTGTGGCTGGTAACTTCACAGTATCTGTGATAACTTCCTGTGTGGATACACCGGAAATTCATTCTGTTCCGTGAAATCAGGGGATTGAGTGGATTTCTGTCCATCATGGTATCCAGGGTGAACAACTCCCATTTCTAATTTTAAGGCTTAAACATTACTAGGTTTCGTCTGTGTTGTATTAAACTTGTAATTATAATGGCATTTGGATTTCTCAGTGTGTTAAGTATGTTTATTAGGGAAGGAAGAGTGGGGTTAGAGGACGAGCAAGGTGGGGTTCTTGTAGAATAACTGATTCCCATTTAGATTAGCAGGAAGCCTGTATTGTGCATAGATTGTAAATAGTGCAAGTAACTTCCAGAAAGTATGAGAACTTTCTTAAGATCACACATCTGACAATGACTTAGAATATAGAGAGACTGTTATGAAAAAGAAAAAATGAGGCGTGATATGAGGTGTTGATGTGTTGATGGTGATCCATTAGAGATGTCTGCCCAACGAGATATTCTGTTGACCGCTGCTTCACTTACCATGTCAGCTGAGGCAGTGCACATCGTATGTGTTTGGGAACTATTTGGTGAATAAGTGAGTCATCCCAGAACACGCAAAGTATGACCCATGAGAAAGTAAAATTAAGACAGTCACAGAAAGCTCCATGGACTCTGATGATACACAAGGAAGCAGAATTCAGAACTGAAGTCCAAATACAGTATAAGGTGAAAGGGTGAAAGCAAAGCCCATTTGTTGACTAATGAAGGGACATAAGTCACAGACCTCCTCCTGGTGTAACAGCGCTCTCATCCAGGATCTTTGAATCTCTCTCTCTGTCTCTCTCTGTCTCATTCTTTCTCTCCTCTCTCTCTCTCTCTCTCTGTCTCTCTCCCTGTCTCTCTCTCTCTGTCTCTCTCATTCTTTCTCTCTCTTTCTCTCTCTCTCTCCTATTCCTTTCTAGGATTTCTGGATACCAAAGTACATGATTATTTGTTAATTTCTGAACAAATCTTACCACCAAATGAGTAAAAGAAACTTCAGTGTGAATAATGATTTTCCTTTAGCAAATAGTTTCAAACTCTTGCAAAAGAGCATGACTTTAGAGTACCCCGTATCTGAGTGACTGGCCAGAAAGAATTTTATCTGCGCAGTGTCCTGTTCAAGCACCTCAGTCGGGGTTACTGACAGAACCTACTCATTGGACTGCAGCGAGGGCATGGTGTGTGTAGAGGCACTGCTTATGTGGTCACTGGCCATGTGAGGGATTCTTAGTCTCCACTGTACATAGACTTTTGCCACAATGAGTCGATTCACTTCACATTGGTGGAGGCAGATACTTCTCTAAGGCAAAAATGGCACATTGGAGATTCATTGGAAAATTGACACATAATACTGTTATCTAGTTAATTGGTTGCACAAGTTAAAGTAAATAGCAGTTATGCAAAATTGTGGATTTGCCAAGAGATGCCAAGCCAGAGAGTTAGAAGCAGAAGGCTGCTATTTTGTAGGGAAAGATTTTTGAGAAAAACATCAGACGTCCCCACTGCCATTGTAGCCTCCTGATAATTGGAGCAAAGTGTCTGTGAACCTTGTTGGGTGAATCACACGGGCGGTCCAGGCTGGAGTCCGTCCAGATGTGATATTTTTTCTTCCATTCATTGGGAAAAGACAAAGCCAAAATATGAAAATGCATAATACCTGCAGAAGTTTCTACTTCTACAAAGATGTCGAAGTGAAGCGTAATAAAGCCCAAAAAAGAGAATCATAAATTTTTAACTTTTAGCCTTTAAGCAAAACTCTAATAACCTTTGTTAATTGAAAAAATACTCGGCTGTGTTTTCTTTATCATTTCTATACAACTAACTATGTGCATACATACTCGAATGCTAGAAAGCTACTCTATTGTATCACTGCAGGGACAAAATGTAATAGTCATTCCACCCTACCTCTCTTACCTTGATTCATAGCTCAAATATTTCTATTCTTGGAACATTACAGCAGCTTTGCTGCTAAGAAAATTGCAGGAGGAGAAAGAATGATCCTGCATCCTTTCATCTTTCACAATTTTTTTTTTTTTTGTGGGTACCGGGGGGTCGACCTCAGGACCTCGCGCTTGCCAGGCAGGCGCTTAAGCCACTGAGCCATCTCACCGGCCCCATCTTTCACAATTTTTGCACCATCTTATTAGTCTGACTTTGCAACCCCGCCATCTAGTGTTGAAACATTCTCACTACCGTACTTTTTCTCAGGAAATGATTCACAAAGAAGAGAGTTAAAGAATTGTATTTCGGAGAGTACATGTATTGAATCTCTACAACAAACTTTTTGTATGCACCATTATTTTTTCATTTATTTGTTGCATTTACCTACAAATATTGGGTATATTCTATGCAGACATATAAAGCATACTTTGTATATTGAAATATACACATATTTATTTTCTATTTTATTTTTATATTCTTCTCTGCACCTAACTGTAACTTAAGCAAAATCCTCATTGATTTTTGAAGGCAAAACAGACCCAAACAATTTACAACAGTAGATTATAAGAAAAAAATGGGAATAATTTATGGAGATATTTGGTGGCACTGCATATCCAGTCCCAGGCTGTGGTTTTGCTGCTGTTGGTGACAGCGCCTCCAAGGGTCACACTCTCTCCTGGAAAGGAAGAGAAAGACAGAGGATTTGGAGTTGTCTGAAATGGAGAGCATTGCCAGTAAACAAGAGCAACACCACTGATGCTGTATCTTACCAGCCAGACTACTTTAGGTCCATCTCTTAAAGAAAATCTGGGAATTATTTTTAGGAATTAATGAGTTCCGTTGTGGTCTTTAAAACATCCTTGGGCCGGTGAGATGGCTCAGCTGCGTAAGAGCCTGCCTGGCAAGCGCGAGGGCCCAAGTTCCACTGCCGGAACCCACATATGAAAAAAGGGCCGGTGATAACGCTCAGCGGCACGGGCGCCTGCTGGCGCACGAGGTCCTGAGGTCGACCCCCGGTACCCACAAAAAAATAATAATAATAAAATAGAACATCCTTTAGATGTGATTTTTATCTTCTTTATGTCTTTAATACCACCTCTTCTACATTATTTATTTGTTTAGAATTTTAAAAAGGAAATTTTATTTAATTTTAATAAAAATAAAATGAATCAAACAATCCCCATTATGTCAAATTTATCATTTCAACGCCTGCAGAACTCTTGTCGCTATTCCTGTCGTGACGACAGACTCGAAGGTAGGACAGCAGCCTCAGGTGCGGTCCACGTGGGTGCACTCCGAGCCTCCGGCCTTTTATCTGCCCTCCAAGGGCGCGAGGCTGTCCCGCTCCAGACTGCTTTCCTTCTTTGCTTTAACCGAGAATGCCCCCTTCTGTTCTGCTCTCAGCGCCTTCTCGTCCACCCTTCACCTGTCAGCCTCTTTTCCCCAGAGCAGCCCCCGACGCCCACATTAGTCCTCTCTTGAATAACAAGTGTACATTAGATAACATGCAACATTTTTCTTTATTACCAGTCATCACACCCTGTAATTACATACTTGTATTATTATCAGTTTAATATCTGGTTCTCTGCTGGATGAGCAGTTATGAATAGGCTAAAACACTACCTTTAAAAAACTCACCGGGGGCCGGTGAGATGGCTCAGCAGCTTAAGCGCCTGCCCGGCAAGCACGAGGGCCCGAGTTCGACTCCCGGAACCCACATACGAAAAAGGGGCCGGTGATATCGCTCAGCAGCACGGGCGCCTGCTGGCGCACGAGGTCCTGAGGTCGACCCCCGGTACCCACAAAAAAAATAAAAAAACTCACTACTTAACCACTATATTTTCCAAAATACCTCGTATAAAGTAGGTGTCTAGAATACAGTATGTGTTTACAATAAAGTAGGTGTTTACAATACTGATGAGATTCACCCCTGAGTCCAAAATTGAGAACTGAGAGACACATTGTCCTAGCTCACAGTTTCATAAAGACTCGACGTGCGTGTCACAGTTTGGAATAGGAGAACATTCACTAAGCAGGAGATGCCAGTGCCTGGATCCAACTTCTCATATGTAGCCCTCGGTTGGCTTAGCCCCTCAGATCAGCCTCAGAGTGCTGGTGAGCCCTCGCTTCTCCCAGCTCCTCTGCTGCTCCTCTGCGGGGAATCAGTCAGCCTTTTAAACTTCTGCTGCTTCTCCCCAAAAATATATAGCCATCCCCCAAAACAATCGCCACTCCTATCTTTACTCCATCATCCGTCTTCATGGATTAACAGAAAGTGGGAGATACAGAAAACAACATATGAATTAACGTTTCAGTAAATTATCCTGCCAGTCCAGTATTCAGCAGAGGATAAAAATAAATTATGTAAATTATGCAAAGGGCATGTTAAATTTTCATTGTTTATTTTTGCACCATTTCTCTTGTCTTTGTAGAGGACTCTAAAATTCCCAACTATTTCAGGATAGTAGATGAGCAATTATACTGAGAGTCAATCATCTTCAAAATGAGCTATGCTTAAAAAGTAACAGCATGTCATGCCAGAGCTTCGAGTATCTGTAACTAATCATATCTCAAAAGGAGTTCTATGCTTTGAGAGATGGAGTGAGGATTCAGAAGTAATTAATTCTGATGTATGAATACACACATGTAGATTTGTATACTGTATGATATTTTATTTAAGATGGGATGTCTACCCCTTGTTTTCCATAGCTAACACTTTTGCATATCTCAACTATACACATTAGAAAAATGCTTGAACTTTTAAATATTTTCAGACCACACCAAGGATGTGAAGCGTCCCTGACCATCCTTCTCCTCCCCCTCCAGTGGCATCTACTGGGCAGTGCAGCATTGCAGAGCACGTGTTCGTGCTTCCTGAAAACTGGATTGGCTGACTGAGCTGCAGATGTGGATAGAATTCTGACCCTCAGATATGTATTTGATGAGGAAATAAGCAAAATGGTATAAAGTCCACTCCAAAGAACATGTCCCACTTTCTCTCCCCAGCAACACGGACGTGCACACAGTGGCGTCGCTTCTTAAACAGTATCTCCGAGAACTTCCGGAGCCGGTGATTCCTTACGCAAAGTATGAGGACTTCTTGTCATGTGCCAAACTGCTCAGCAAGGAGGAGGAAGCAGTAAGTCGATGCATTTATTTCCAAAGAAGCTTTCCTTTGGGGGTTCTCTCAGGGTCTTAGGTTGCGATTCTCAAATTCCTTCTCGTGCTGTACTTAGACTGTTTTCTGCTTTGCTGCGTGTTGACGCTGCAGGCATCTAGACCTTCCACATACAACCTGAGTCCCGGTTTTGATCCCCAGTCGGACCCCAAAGGAGAATACAGCTGATTAAATGAAATCGGTACCCCTTGACCCTCTGCTCCCCTAAATGTTTGACTATGGGGCTCCATCAGGCTACATGTTCTATGAAAAATGCAAGCAGCTGGTTTCACAGCCCCCTTTACACTGTGTGCCCCCAAATCACCTCACACTATAACCTCTGAACCAACTGCAGCTTGTCTGTTTGCTTAAAAACAGCTTTATTGAGATATAATTTATACAATCACCCATTTAAAGTGTCCAGTGCAGCACTTTTTAAAATATTCTCAGGGTTGTGCAACCATCACCAAAATCTAAGAGTAGAACACATGGAACATTTTTATTACCCTGAAACAAACCATAGGCCATCTCTACATTCTCTTCTTTCTCCAACTCTCACCAACTACAAATCTATTTTCTTTCCCTATAAACTTGCCTATTCTGAATGTTTTATGTAAACAGAATCATTCAATGTTTTTTTCTCGTGACTAGCCTTTTCCAGTTTTTTCAAGGTTCATTCATGTTGAATCAGTATTTCGTTCCTTTTGCTTCTGAATTGTAACCACTTCCCATCCATTTATTAGTTAAAAGACATTAGTTTTGATTCCATTATTTGGATATTAGGAATAATGTTTCTATGAACATTCTTGTACCAAGTTTTGCATGAACATGTACTTTCTTTTCCTGTGGGTATGCACCTAGAAGGTAGAATTTCTGGGCCATATGTAACTCCATTTTCTAAAGAGCCTTCACCATTTTAAATTCCCACCAGGAAAGTGTGCACATGCCAATTCCTCCACCTCTCTGCTGTCACTGTTCTCATTTGTCTTATTCTTCATATATATCCCGATGTGTGTGAAATGGTGTAACATCGGGCTTTGAATGTCATTTTCCATATAGCTAATGATGTTGAATATCTTTTCATGTGCATATTGGCTATTCATCTATTTGCTTTGGAGTAATAATCTTTTCTGATTATTTCCCCATTTTTAATTGAGTTCCAATCATCCAAGTTCCTTGGGAGATGGGTTTCAGGATATGAATGCTCAAGTCCTACGTATAAAATACTGTAATATTTCCCTATAACCCATGCATATCTTCCTGTATACTTTAAATTATCTCTAGATTGTGTGTAATGCCTGATACAATATAAATGCTTTGTAAATTGTTGTTGTTCTGTATTGTTTAGGGAATAAGACAGGAAAGAAAATATGTACATATTCGAGACAGATGTAACTTTTTTCTATTATTTTCAGTCTGCAGTTGGCTGAATCCATAAGATGTGGAGGGCCAACTGTATTTGCCTCACTGGATTGTAAGGCCTTTATCATTTATATGATTTGTAAATATTTTCTCCCATTTTATGGGTTGTTTCTTCATGTCCTTGATGCTGTCTTTTAAGACCCAAGAGGAGGCTGGTGAGATGGCTCAGCAGCGTAAGCACCTGTCTGGCAAGCACAAGGTCCTGAGTTTGACTCCTGGTACCCACATAGAAGAAAAGGGCCAGTGATGTCGCTCAGTGGCACGGGCGCCTGCTGACGTGCAAGGTCCTGAGTTCGACCCCAGGTACCCACACACACACACACACAAAAGACCCAAGAGTTTTTTCATTTTGAGGAAATCTAATTTCTCTATTTTTATTTTGTCGCTGTGCTTTTGTAGCATATAAGAACTCTCAAAAAGATTTACTTCTATATGTTCTTCTAAGACTTTTATAGCTTCAGCCCTCACATGGAGGTCACATGATCGATTTCCAGATCTTTCTTGTTTATGGTGTGAGCAAAAGAGCCAAAGTCATCCTTTTGCGCTTGAATATCCAGTGTCTCAGCGCCAGTTGTTGAGAGGTTATTCCTTCCCCCATTAGATATTTTTGTCATTCTTGTCAAAAATTGCTTCATAACTTTACAAATGCAGTTTTATTCTATTTGTTACATAATATTGTCTGTGGCTGCTTTTGCGCTACAATAGAACAGTCTAGTAGCTGCGACAGAGACTATCTGTCCTGTAAAGCACGAAGTATTTCCCATCTGGCCCTTTGTAAGAAGAAGAAATCCAATTACATTATCAGCTGGCTTTTCTGGAACCATTTCCATGTTAGAGGAAGCTCTACAATGGGAACAAACAAAGAAATTAATTCCCCTGCAATTTCTAGGAAGGGTTTCCAGCCTTCTTTTTTTTTTTAAGTTAGCTAGAGTTTATTTAATCTTTTTTTTTTTATATGTGGGTACCGGGAGTCGAACTCAGGACCTTGCGCTTGCCAGACAGGCGCTTAGGCCACTGAGCCATCTCATCAGCCCTTTCCAGCCTTCTTTCCACCCGAAATGATGTGTCCTAGACATGACTAGTCCAGACACACTTATTTTTCAAAAGGCATGTTTATCTAAACTCCAATTATGCTTAAAATAGGAAAACCCTCACCATCTCAAGGCTAATTTCTTTGTCAAATAAACTTATTATAAATACTCAATTGTATGGCACTTGCCACATGAAAAAAGTAACATCTGCACTCAGTTGTACATACATGCTCAATTGTATGGCACTTGCTTTAATCCTAAGGCGAGTACGCAGAAAGATGACATTAATTCTCTTCTTTGTAGGGTGTTAAGGAATTAGCAAAGCAGGTGAAGAGTTTGCCAGTGGTTAATTACAACCTCCTCAAGTACATTTGCAGGTAAGAACTTTCCTAAAGACAAGCTAAATGACACAATCTGTAGTTAGCCTGACAATAATTTACGCTTGACAGTGAGTAAAATCACAAACTGCTCTGAATTTCCACGTTAATCTCTAGAAAATTAAGAGGTTTGACAAGGTAATTTCAAAAGTTTTTCAGTGGGCCGGTGAGATAGCTCAGTGGCATAAGTGCCTGTCTGGCAAGCACGAGGTCCTGAGGTCAACTCCTGGTACCCACATTAAAAAAAAAAAAAAAAGTTTTTTGAGCACTACGATTGCTTGGTTTTGTGATTCCATGGTGGTGAAATCTCTCTTGCCTCCACATAGTAAAGACCTGTTGCTTTGAACCTGCGTCGGAGTTGTCTGTATCCTGTGTGTCAGGGCAGGCGCCACCCTGGCCTGCCTGCTGCCTGTGCACAACTGTCTTACGATTCTGCACTTCAGGGTCATCATAGGTACGGTGGTAGTGAAAACCCATATTTCACACAGCTCTAGGAGCAGTAGAGTTGAACACAGCCCAAAACTGGAGTTCATGGAGAAGAAGATGGAGTAGGAAATCCAAGACCCCCACCAGAAGTTGCACTGGTGATGGTTATGTTCAGCAATAAGCAAAACCTTAGGTTTCAGAATTTAAAAAGCAAGAAATAGCTTCCTTGACAGCGTACACTTATTAACACATAAGGTTTTCATCCCAAGATTTCAAGCTAATTTAAATTCCTGGAGTAGGGGAAAAAAAGGGTTACATCTTCTTTAAGTAGAAGAGGAGGAAAGGCTTGTTTGAGAACAGTATTGTAAGTCTTTGTAACTAGAATAGAAATATTTCACTTCTCTTTTGAAACATTTAAGGAGACTTTTAATTTAGTTTAATTTTGACTTTTTGCCTTCCATTTTCTGTTGTTCAGAACATATTACAGTAGTGAAAATGTGGACATAGGGACCTTAGCAACTCGTAGTGGAGACACACTGCCTGGGATCAAAGCTCAGCTCTGCCACATATTGATACTAGATCCTTGGTAAATATTCTTAAAATCTCTCTGGACCTTGTCTCTCTCATCTATAAAATGGAGAGAGTAATAGTACCTACCTCCAGGAAATCCTTCAAGACCTCAATCAGCATGACTGACACACACACAGTACTAGCTATACAGACATGTTATCTTTCTTTGTCATCATTTCCTTTTAATCTCGTGAGTATAATCAGCAATCCATGAAATAACAGAAGCTCTTGTAGAAATGGAGAGGAGGTGGGGAATGAAAAAAAGGGTGAAAGATTACAAAACCAATCTCTCCTGCTAGAACCATCCTGGGAAAGGATTATTGGATGCCTTTTATTCTTTAGTACTTAATAAGATAAAACAATTGTGCTTGCAATTTTTCATGTCAGGAGAATTAATGCTTTAATTTCCACAATGTTTGATCTTATTTTTTAATAGACTATAAATGTGAAGCTCTTATTCCTCCACAGTTTATTGTTCCTCTATAAAAGAAAGGATTTAAAAGATGATTTTATAGAGAATTCTCCAACTGAACATGTGTATAAAATATATTTTTTTTGGCATCACTGGCATCAAGGCCTTGACACTGAACTGCCTCCTCAACCCCTTTCTTTAAGTTGTTTTATTTTGAGACAAGGTCTCACTAAGTTGCTAAGTTTCCCAGGCTGCCTAAACTTGTGATCCTCCTGCCTCAGTCTCCCAGGTACTGCGATTACAGGCATACCCCATCCCTAACTAAGCTCTTTATTTTATTGAAGGCTTAGATCTGTTAGTCAGCTTTCTGTTACTGTAACTAAATACCCAAGGTAATCATTTTAAAAAGAGGAAAGATTTATTTTGGCTTGCAGAAATAAAGGAATCAATCTATAATGGATTGGCCCTGTTACTTTTAGCTTGTGGCAACGCAATATATCAGGGCAGGCGTTCATAACAAAACCATGGCTGAGTTGTGAAAGAGAAAGACAAGAAGTGACTGAGGTCTCATCATCTCCTTTAAGGGCAGACCTCACCCCCAATGACTGGAAAGCCTCCCACCAGGCTCCACCTCTTAAGGTGCCATCACCTCTCAATAGCACCGCAGGCTGGGAACCAAGCGTTTAATACCTAAGCCTTTGGGAGGCACTTATGTAAGCATCAGCAAGGGAAAACGTGTCCTTGACTCTTGCATCCATGTCAACATTGCCCAGAAACACTGGCTCCTTTAATTAACAAGGAAACCACACCAGGCGAAGCCGGAACAGGTATCTGATAGGATCCCTAAAGTTTGTTTCTTCATAATTTGCAGTACACTTTCTCTAAGTATAAATAAGAGATGTTTGAATTTCCAAATAATTTTGTCTGCTTAATCATCTTCAAACATACTGTACTTCAGTGCATAAATATCCCAGCTACCCATTTCCATCCACCAATGAATTTAATCCCATTGTGTTTCAATCCTATTCTTGCAACCAATAGGTTCTTGGATGAAGTGCAGTCCTATTCAGGAGTTAACAAAATGAGCGTGCAGAATTTGGCAACTGTGTTTGGTCCAAATATCCTGCGTCCCAAGGTGGAAGATCCTTTAACCATCATGGAGGGTGAGTGAGCCGTTATCTCATGGCCTCATCAAAAGGAGAATCCACTCTCTCTTAGTTGACTAGAATCCAGGCTTGATCTCACAGCCTTATCAAAAGGAGTTGAGTAGATTCCATTCTTGTCTGAACAAACTTACAAAAAAAAAAAAAAAAATAGGGGCTGGTGAGATAGCTCAGTGGCATGGGCGCCTGCTCACAAGCATGAGGTCCTGAGTTCGACCCCTGGTACCCACAAAAAAAAAAAAAAATAGGCAAGTTCATGAGAGCTCCATGTACTGACTCCTATTTATTCTTTAAATGCAAATTCTTCTCTTTTGACACAGCCATTTTGTTTAAGTTACTAATCATAAAATCATGGAATTATTCCCCAGTAGCCTTATGAGAACAAATAAAACATTCATAAATCAATAAATCAGCATTAAAGTATTAGATGAAAGAACTGGAAAAAAAAACAGGTCTCTTTGTAAGTCGTGGGCAATTTTCAGAAATTTCAAACTTATTTTCAGTTAATATGTGTTTATTAATTTGGTTTTCTTTTGACTGATTCCAGGAAGTAAAGAGAGTGGATCCTTTTTAAGACAATGCTGGCTATTTACTTGGGGGCTAAAACATGAAGGAATTCTTGGAAGCCGATTAGAAATGACTCAAATTATATTCCACACTGAACTACTCCTTCTGTTTAATTCCTCCAGACTAAGTGCTCTTGTGCTGTAGCCATTAGGGGCACCATTGTTTTCTGCAAACTATTTAAAAACTTAATAGAGCAAAGGAAAGGATACTTATTTTTCTTTTCTTTCTGAGTTTATTTAGAACAAAATATCATTCTCAGTTATACGGGTTTTACTCCCTGATATCGTTCCTTTCCTGACAATTCTAAGATCTTCATTCCTCTGTATCTGTGTGTGTGTGAGAGAAAGCTTTTGGGTATCCACCCATAACACCTCAGCTTGATTTCCTTTGTCTACTACTGAGAAAAATATAAATCGAGCATCAGATTTTGGGCAATAAATAGTCCAGAAAAATTAATTTCCATATGAATAGTTTAGTAGGCATTAGAAAATGTTAAAATTTAATCTATAAAAATCTTAGAGCTACTTTAGTTCATTGTTTTTTAAACCTTTATTATAAATTAAAATTTATACAATAAAGTCAACACACACACGCACATACATGCACACACATGCACACGCATGCACACACATGCACACAAACCTTGACATGTCATGAAAGACAAGCACTCTAGAAATCACCGCCTAGACCAAGGCGGAATGTTTCCCTGAGGGCCTTCCTTGTGCACAAACCCAATCACGATGCTCCTATCCTTATACTCAGACATTTACGCCAAGCTCTTTCTTATGTGTCTTTGCCTCACAGATTTCCCTAGGAATTTTATTGTGTTTTTTCTTCCTTTAGTTGATATCTTTTAAGAATCTTTTAGCTTATAGGATCTTCTATAACTTATTATTTGGAAAATTTGGTTGTTTAACCTGTAGTTGCCCACAGTCTAGATTCTGTAGGTTGTGTATTCACGGTGAAGTTTAACATACTCTTCTAACTTGGATGTTCTACAAGTTAGAACCTGGACCAAATTCATCTTTGATCTCCTTCGCATGAGTGTAAATTGTGTTGTGTTCTTAAACCAGCGCTCACATAATGTCTATTTCTCTTTTTGTGAATTTCACACAATCCCTAACATGAATGGATTGGTAGTTGAAATGACTATATTCTAATTCTATTTTTTCTATTTTATTTATTGTAAAATATACATAACATAAAATCTATTACTGTGCTATCTTTAAGTATACAGTTCAGTAGTATTAAGTACATTCTCATTGGTATGTAACTATCACCACCAACCTCTTCATTTTGTAGAACTCAAACTCTGTACCCATTCAGCACTAACTCCTCATCCCCTTCGTCACCAAGTTTTTGGCAACCACTATTTACCTTCTGTTGCCATGAATTTGCCTGCGATAGGAAACTCAGATAAGTGCGATCATATTGCTAAATGCTGCTGGAATGCTCTCCTTTACCAGTTTTTAAAATAACCAAATCAATTGGTGTTAGTCTTTAAAAGTGAATACTGGGCCGGTGAGATGGCTCAGCAGCGTAAGCGCCTGCCTGGCAAGCGCGAGGGCCCGAGTTCGACTCCCGGATCCCACATACGAAACAAGGGCCGGTGATATCGCTCAGCGGCACAGGCGCCTGCTGACGCGCGAGGTCCTGAGGTCGATCCCCGGTACCCACAAAAAAAAAAAAAAAAAGTGAATACTACTTTTCCAATTATAAATAGCATTATGAATTCAGGTTGTAAAAGCTATTTGATGGCTCAGGGCATTGGAGTTATTAGCTTCTATTGAAGTTCACTCATATTTTCCTATTTTGGGCCAGTGGAAGCCTTTTAGTCCATTTGACATAACTTTAGTGTTTTGGGATGGCATCCTTCATTTTTAGTATGACATTTCCCAGACTCATAATATATTTCCTGTCCCAATCTGAAATTGGCCAATTTTCAAGACATCCTGATTTTTTTTTTTAGTGGAGAAATGATATTTCAAGGCCAAAATCTAAGTACCAGTGATACTCCTTGCTACTGGCTTGGTCATTGTTTCTAAACCTTTTAGTGGACAGTAGATTTAAATTCATATGCACAAATACAATATGCACACATGCACACACATTAAGGGAAAAGTGCCTCAAGAGTTCATGGTATGGGGGCCGGTGAGATAGCTCAGCAGCATAAGCACCTGCCTGGCAAGCACGAGGTCCTGAGTTCAACTCCCGGTACACACATACGAAAAAAAAGGGCTGGTGATATCACTCAGTGGCACGGGCGCCTGCTGGTGTTCGAGGTCCTGAGTTCAACCCCTGGTACCCACCAAAAAAAAAAAAAAAGTTCATGGCATGCTCGCAGTTCATAATGATGACTATAGGCTTTTTATTTATTCTTTCTCTATTACAGTTCCATCATCTTCATTTAAAATATTCCTGGTTCTCAAAGACATTAAAGATGACAGAATTAGAATATCTCATAATTAATATTTGCTCTATTGTATTTGTTCTACAGTATATCTCTTCACACACAATACTTTCAGAATAATAATACTAGTACTACCAACACCAGTATGATTACTAAAACATAAAAATTTTAAATATGCTCTTCTACTTCTCCTTTCATTATTTTAATATTTTTGCCATATCTATCATGCAGAGTATACACGTATATACTATGCTTTCTCCATTTTAGTCCATAATAATACTAGTACTAGATGAGGATGAGGCAGGATCCCCTCCCAAGGCTGCTCTTCTGGAAGGGCCCTCTGCATTTTCCAGTGAAATCCATAGGGTATTTTGGAGGTGCAGGCCCATCAGAGTCCCCTTTACTTCCTAATCTTTCCTTTCCCACACATGCTATATTGGTCAGTTTTCCCATAATTTGTAATTTAATGAACCACAACTTAAAGGAGAGGAAATTAATTTGGCTCAGAGCTTCAGGGGATTCAGTCCATGGTCAGCTGGCTCCAAGGCAGGAACACCATGGTATAGGGCCTGGGGGAGCCAAGCTGTCTCACATCCTGGCAGCCAGGAAGCAGAGCAGGTTAGAAGGCATACAAGAGAGGAAGGGGCCGTGGACCAGATGTAGCTACAGTCACAGAGAACATATTGGTGCACATAAGAACTTTTCTTTATCCTAATTAGGTGTTTTCCCCAGTTCTATACATTTATCAAAACTCATCAGACATCTTACAGATATCTGCAGACACGCAAAATGACAAATGTATAGGTTATTTCTTGCAAAGAGTACAAGTTGAAACTATATTGCATAGAATACTGCCCATTTGTGAATATATATGATCTATTTTTAATAGTGCCTAGGTATTTTTGAAGGAAAATTGAATTCCTAATCCATGCCTATGAAGAACAGTGCCTGTAATATGATATTTAAATTCAACCTGTATAAAATGACATGAGCCAGTGGGAATTGCTGGATTGTATAGCACAGTGGGACTCCAGAATCTGCTTGAACTCTGCATAGTAGCCTAGGGATTATAACCATTGTGACCTCATTTGGGCTTAATGTTCCTTATCAGCATTCGTAGGGAGGAAATGACAGAGAGCAGGGAAGCAAAAAGGAAAAAAGATGGCGCACACAGCAACACACACATCCTCATCACTATCAACCTGTCTGGTCTCAGAGGGTCCCTCGCAGAGGACGATTGCCATTTGTCACCACAGAGATTAGATGAAAGCAAAGCCTCCTAACACACAAGAAAGAGGGTTCTTCATCTGCCGGGCCCTGACACTTACTCTATAATTGTGGCAGATACACTTTCTCATGGCTTTCACAGACTCATCACGGATGCTTTGGGGAGCTGCTCTTCAATTAATTAAACACCTCCCAGAGTTCTTTGCTATCATGGGAAGCAGAGATGCTTCAATGTTAATATTCCAGGGATGGGGAGAAGGTTCATTTTCCCTAAGTACTACTCAAGAGTCTCCTATAACAGAAGCTAGAAGCCCTCGAAAGTGTGTCTTTTGTATGGGCAGATCGTAAAAGAGCGTCAAGTAAATGATGTCTTCAACAACGACAGTGCTGACAGACATTTTTGCTGCTCTGAAGTCTTTCATCAGATGCACTACACTGAAAATATGATTAAAATCTAGAGACTGTTAAAAGAGAACAGATGTATATGCAAAAAAATTAATTTCATTCACTCTGTTGTCTCCCACAAACCTGCCATAATTGCAGGTGTTTCAGTAGATTGCTATCTTTTATTTAGTTTCTTAGAACTACTCTGAGTTTACTTATGATTCTTACTGGTTTAAATTCTAGCAGCTGAAATATAGCCAGACAGTGTACAAATTAGAATAAGAAAAATGAGTATTAAATTTCCACTTACTTATCTATCTATGGCCTTCATCAAATAGCTTAGCCTTTCTCAAACCGAATTTTCTCATCTGAAAAAATATTAAGTCCTACCTCACAGACTTCTGAGAAACTTAACTTGGAAGATGTATAAGAACCACTCCCATCAACTACAGGGTTTCTCGAACTCTATTGCATACAGGAATCACCTGGGAAATATTTTTACCATGCAGATTCTGGTTCAGGAGTTCTGCAGAAGCTCCTGAAATTGGGATACACCAGCAGAAGCAAGTGTCACTGGTCTGTTATTGCTGCTGCCACCTGGAAGCCACTAGAAATATATAATCTCATGTCCCACCAGATGGCTGTGGAATTGGAGTCTGAATTGGCAAGATCTCTAGGCGATCTGTATGAACATTAAAATCTGAGCAATGTTAGTCTAGCAGGAGACCTGGCACACTGCAAGTGCTGTCTAAATATAAATTTGAGTCATCACAGAAAATGTGTACAGCATGTAGATGAGCATAACATACTTTTCCTATTCACAATTGGAATATGAATGATTTGGCTAACGTGTTGCTTCAGGTTAGAAAGTGGCCTTACCCCAGGTCAACGTGCTGCTTCTGGTTGTCTCGGCCAGTTGTAGGGGCAGGAGCTCTGGTTATATAGCAAAGAGCCATATGTGAAGATGTATTTGATGTTTCAGCTGATATGCCATAGCACCTGAGAGATCAACTGATTTTTGAATTGCTGTTTCTGATGAAAGATCAATCTGAGTTGATTTCTCCTATTTATATGTAAGTTTTGCAATTAATATAGTATAATGATTAAGAGTCTCAATGTTGGGCCGGTAAGATAGCTCAGTGGCATAAGCGCCTGCTGGCACGCGAGGTCCTGAGTTCGACCCCCGGTACCCACAAAAAAAAAAAAAGAGTCTCAACATTGAACTACATAAGTGGGTACAAAGCAAATTGGATGAGAACTGAATCAAATTTCCCCATAAGGTCCACCAACATTGAACTTAGCCATTGAACTTGATTCAGTTCTTATCCAACTCGGTGTGGGACCAGAACTGTGGAAAGGATGAAATTCGTGAACCGAAGAACCACTCTAATCAAAACTTACTCCCTCACACTCCTTTCTTTTCTATGCCATTTCAGGCACCGTGGTGGTCCAGCAGTTGATGTCAGTGATGATTAGCAAACACGATTGCCTCTTCCCCAAAGATGCAGAATTGCAAAGCAAGCCCCAGGACGGAGTGAGCAACAACAACAATGACATTCAGAAGAAAGCTACCATGGGTCAGTTACAGAACAGGGAAAACAATAACACCAAGGACAGCCCTGGCAGGCAGTGCTCTTGGGACAAGTCTGAGTCTCCCCAGAGAAGCAGCATGGACAATGGATCCCCCACAGCTCTGCCAAGTAGCAAAACCAGCAGCCCAAGGAACAGCGTCCACAAGCTGGACGTGTCTCGGAGCCCGCCTCTCATGGTCAAAAAGAACCCTGCCTTCAACAAGGGTAGCGGGATAGTCACCAATGGGTCCTTCAGCAGCAGCAATGCAGAAGGTCTGGAGAAAACTCAAACCACGCCCAATGGCAGCTTACAAGCCAGGAGGACCTCATCGCTAAAGGGATCTGGTACCAAAATGGGCACCCATAGCGTACAGAATGGAACTGTGCGCATGGGTATCCTGAACCCCGACATGCTTGGGAACCCCGTGAACGTTCGCAGCATGAGCTGGCTGCCCAATGGCTATGTGACCCTGAGGGACAACAAGCAGAAGGAGCAAGCTGGAGAGTCGGCCCAGCACAACAGGCTTTCCACCTATGACAATGTCCACCAGCAGTTCTCCACGATGAACCTGGATGACAAACAGAGCGTGGACAGTGCCACCTGGTCCACTTCCTCCTGTGAAATCTCCCTCCCTGAGAACTCCAACTCCTGCCGCTCCTCCACTACCACCTGCCCGGAACAAGACTTTTATGGGGGGAACTTTGAGGATCCTGTCCTGGACGGGCCACCTCAGGATGACATTTCTCACCCTGGGGACTATGAAAGCAAAAGTGACCACAGGAGTGTGGGAGGTCGAAGTAGTCGTGCCACCAGCAGCAGTGACAACAGTGAAACATTTGTTGGTAACAACACCAGCAACCACAGCGCACTGCACAGTTTAGTCTCCAGCCTGAAACAGGAAATGACCAAACAGAAGATAGAGTACGAGACCAGGATAAAGAGGTGAGGAGCATCCGGAGATCCTAACTGCAGGAGGGCGCGACAGCCTCCCCCTGGGGGATGGAAATCGCACGAGGGGCCAAATGTGCAGACTGCAAGGGGGGGATGTTAGTTTAATCTCTGTGCACTTTGGCTTCCTAATAGGGAAAATTTAGATCTTAGTTGCATCTACCTCAGAAGCATTGAAAAGTCACTGCACCTTGACCCTGGCACCGAACAGGCGCTTAACAGTGTTATAATTATCATTAAATATGTGGGTCTGCATGAGAGGACTGCATGGAACGGGGCTGTGAAGAGATGAAAAGAGAATAAGTTACCTGCTAATTCCACTGATAAGAAAAGGATAATATCAGAGTTTTAAAAACAATTGAGTTAAAAAGTCAAGGTTAAGGGCCGGGGATACAGCTCAGCAGCACAAGCGCCGGCTTGCCAAGCGCAAGGTCCTGAGTTCGATTCCCGGTACCAAAAAAAAAAAAAAAGTCAAGGTTAAAAAAACAGTGAGCAGATCTTTCTGTTTTATTCTTTCAATCACTGAATGGTAAGAGAGTATCTTCTGTCTGCTCAGCCTAGAGAATCCGGATGAGCTCAGGGAGGTGACAGGTGCCAAGTGACAGAGGCCTTTGCAAGGGTCGTGTTCTGTCGTGGGAGCCATGTAGGACTCTTCACAGGTATTATTATGGAAAAGAGAGATTGGAGCCTAAATCTGGTGCAGGCCGTATGACTATAAGGAAGCAGCGATTTTAAAATCTACTTTACATCAATTTGCCTCTTCTCGGAAGGTGCCGAGGTAGACGTTTGCTTATCAGCTCCCTCGGGGTGGCACTGCGGGCAGGTGAAGGGATGCTGACTGAGTGTCCTGTGATTTCAGTGCTCCTGGTGTCAAGGGCCCCCCCTGAGAATGCAGCCCACCACTCACAGAGGCAGCCTTGTGCGGGAGCCCTGGAAATCCCCAGGCCCTGCATTTTCAACACAGTCACAGAAACTACAAACGGATTGTTTTTATGTTCCGTCACTGTGCCGTAGGGGAAAGAACTCCACATTATCGAGTCAGGAGGAGCAGAGTGGAGGCTCAGTTCAGCACAGGCAGCCCCTCTCAGGGTCCCAGTTTCAAGCCGTGTGATCTGGGGGGGGGAGGGCTCTTCCTGCACAGTGCATAGGATCCTCAGCAATTTGTCCTGCTTCAGCTCATCCCATGGCTCCAAAATCCCTGGTTGTATATGAAACTTGATATGGAGATAAAAAGTGTACATATAGTTGAATTTAATTTATCCTCATGTTTACCATCCTTTTATCAATTAGTAGAAGAAAGGGTAACACCCTTTAAGGAGCAAAGGAAACCAAATACAAACAAAAATACTGCTTAAGAGTTTGAAAAATTACTTCCTGGAACAGAATTTTTTTTTTTTTTTTTTTTTTTTTTTTTTTTTTGGGTACCGGGGGGTCGACCTCAGGACCTCGCGCACCAGGAGGTGCCCGTGCCGCTGAGCGATATCACCGGCCCCTTTTTCGTATGTGGGTTCCGGGAGTCGAACTCGGGCCCTTGCGCTTGCCGGGCAGGCGCTTAAGGCGCTGAGCCATCTCACCGGCCCTGGAACAGAATTTTTTGTAAGCTTCATTGAATGGAAAACTGGTTTGAATTTTTCTATATAACTGTAATACTGAGTTGCCAGCGGATTCATTCTTTTTCTTAAAGCAGGGCCATTGTCTTAGAAGATTGCTCTTCTGTCTGAGGGCAGGTTTTGGAACCATTAGCCACCAGGATTCTGGAAGGTGGCCAGTGCTTGATGACAAGTTAGCACGAAGCACCAGAAAGCTTATCTTTCAAAGCGAGGGATGACACTTTAAACTTCTGTTAGGAGCAGGAAAATATTATCAGTCTGAAGCTGCAGGTGTTTGCATTCATATCTGAGGATGTGGATGATGAATTTATGCCCTGAGGTCTGTTAAACATTTCTGACGGTGTGAGAAGATAATAGAACTTTCCAAAGTCTGTCCCTTCCATGGGCCACCTCACCCTAGCATTGACACCCACATGAAAGCCAGAGACAGGCCTGCAGGAAAGTGGGGAAGGCAGCGACAGTCCTAAACCCTGGGGATCGAGAGGTTAAACGTTCTGGTTAATTTCCAGCCCTCTGTTCAGAGTTATACATTTTTCTTTAAATTCCGCTTTCACGCCACTCCATAAATCATCGAGGATGAATGGATGGATGGATGAATACAGGGAGATGATGATATAATATTTAATTTGTTTAAATTACCCGTGAGACATAATATTTTTAGTTTTTAAACATGTCAGTTTATTATTCTTTCTCCAGTGCTTCCAACTGGTTTCTAACTTTATTTTCTTAGAAAATATTGTGTTAGAGAGAAATTCATTTGTATGATATCAATTATTTGGTCCAGTAAAAACTTCTCTTATTATTGTGTTGAGATACTACATATGACAAATAGATCGTCTGCTCATCAAATGTTGAAATCATCTATATTTCTTCAAATTTTTATCAAATAGATGTAAAATTGCTGAGAAAGGTATCTTAAAATCTTCTAATATTGGGGCCAGTGAGACGGCTTAGCGGCCTACGTGCCTGCCTGGCAAGCGCAAGGTCCCGAGTTCAACTCCCGGATCCCACATATGAAAAAAGGGCCAGTGATATCGCTCAGCGGCACGGGCGCCTGCTGGAGCGCGAGGTCCTGAGTTTGATCCCCGGTACCCACAAAAAAAAAAAAAAAATCTCCTAATATTATTCTCGGGGTTGTCAACTTCTCCTTATCATTGTTAAATTTTATATTGAATAATTTGAGTCTTTACTACTATGTAAATACTCAGAATTTTTATGTCTCCCTATGAAATTGATCCTTTTATTGTTAAAAATGTCATCTTTTACTGCAATAATGCTTTTCGTCTGAGTCTGCTTTTTCAGATATTAAAATCATTAACCATCCTTTTTAGTAATAACTTCCTCATGTGTTATTTTAATTCCTTAACTTTCAATATGTATGTTTTATTATTTGATCTGAGGACTCCTAATTCTTTCAACTCTAGAATGTTTTCATGCATCACAATTTATCGATTTCATCTCCACCATTTCTGTTTCTCCTTCTTGAATCTGATTAAGTGTGGTGTATTAGACCTTCTTAATCTAGCCTCCATCTCTGTTCATGTCTTTGTCTGATGTTAAGTTGCTATACTTAATCATCCTGCGAGACACTCTGTGTTACTCATTCTGTCTGCTGCTGGTTCGTTTCTGCCATGTCCACAGGCCCATGAGTAGTACCTTCTTGGCAGTGACATCCCGTGTCACAAACTCTCAGTTTAATCCCCTGCAGTTTTCTACCTTTCTTATACAGAGCCCATCTCTGGTACCCATGCAATAAGAAGGACTTAGCCACTCTCTTCAGGGTCCCTGTGTGGGACCAATACTCCTGTGTGTTCAATGTACTATGCTATATATGAGTTGGTTCTGATGCCTGAAGGTATCTTTTTTATTTATTTTAAACTTCACTATTCAAAACAATCTTTTTTCTTATGTTTGTCAGCATTTTTATGAGTTTGTATTGGAAGGGATTCTTTATGTCTTCCACTCAGTACTTTAGATTCCTGGAGGTTTCACACAAGTACCTGACAGGTACAAAAGTTTCAAAATATTGTTTGAAAGGGTCGTCTTTCTTATCAAGCTTTGGCTTCTTCCAAAATTTTTAATTCCAGAATAGTTTCACAAAGCAAAGAGAATATACTGTATTATAATTCTGGGTGGCAAGGAGCACAGCACCAGATTCTTTTTTTTCTTTATTTTTTTTTTTATGTGGGTACTGGGAGTCGACCTCAGGACCTCGCACTTGCCAGCAGGTGCTTGTGCCACTAAGCGATACCACCGGCCCTTTTTTTTCCTTTATGTGGGTTCTGGGAGTCGAACTCAAGACCTCGTGCTTGCCAGCAGGTGCTTGTGCCACTGAGCGATACCACCGGCCCTTTTTTTTCCTTTATGTGGGTTCTGGGAGTCGAACTCAGGACCTCGCACTTGCCAGGCTGACACTTAAGCTGCTGAGCTATCTCACCGCCCCCCCGCATTCTTACATAACATCATTGTACCCAAAATAGTCTTCTCAACTTTTACAAAGTAAAAAATATTATTTTTTAAAAATTCTAGTTGCTTACAAAACGATGACAGATTCCTTTCTAAATGCTCTTATCTGAATGAAATATCCAGGTAGCATAAGTGGCTCATTTTTTCAAAACCAGAAATACTTGTGATTTTCATTTTATAATTGTTATTAAAATAAAAGCCATACATATATACATTAATATTTCTAATTTCAGTGATCTGGTAAATATGAATGATCCAATGTGGTTTTAGCTCCAGAAAAAAGAGAAATGAAAAACTCATCCTATTGCTAGTCTACATTTTATAATAGACCCGTGTTTAATACTTCTCTTTTGAGGCATATATGTGTACGTATGCATGCATATGTGTATATATGTGTATTTGTGTGTGTGGATATATACATATATAATATATATCTTGGATCTTAGTGGTTATTGAGAAAAACACAGTCTCTGCTTTTAAAGAAGTTACCCTATCCATTTGGAAAACAGTGAAAAGCTAGTGATAGCAGGCCAGCGCAGGGCCCCATATTTACAAAACAGCTGGAGTGTTCTTACTTAATGCCCACATCTTTGCCCTCTCTTGTCAATGTAACCCAGCTACTTGGGAGACTATCTGCTTATTCTTGGAAGTGGGCTTAATCATACAATAACATCTGTATTCATCTGCTTTATTACTGAGACACAATACTGACAGCACAATTTAAAGGTAGGAGGTTTAATTTGGCTCATGGTTTCAGGGGATTCAGTCCATGATCAGCAGACTCCAAGGCAGGAATGTCCTGATGGAAGAGGGTGGCAGAGCAAAGCTGCTTAGTTCATGGCTGCAGGGAAGCAGAGCAGGGGAGCAGCCCCAGAGAGGAAGGGGCCAGGGCCCAGATGCAGACCCTGAGGCCACGCCTCCACGGGCCACCAGACACACCCAGGAGGGTGCTCTACTAACACACTGGGCATATCTTTTTTTTTTTTTTTTTTTTTTTTTTTTTTTTTGTCTTTATGTGGGTACCGGGAACCAAACTCAGGACCTCACGCTTGCCAGGCAGGCGCTTATGCCACTGAGCTATCTCACTGGCCCAACACACTGGGCATATCTTAATCCAATGAACTCTACATTTCAGGACAAGCAATCACATTTTTGCTCTCAATATTTTTCCTTTGATAGAAGGCAAATGTGATCCCCTTTGTTTCCAATTCTGTCAGAATTTCCCCCTTTTATTTAGTAAGGCCAAGTTGATGTTAACATCCCGGAAACTCCTGGGGTTTTGCTGCTTTCTACATCTGCCCCTGTCTGTGCTGTATGATTTGAATCTCTAGCTTCTCTGTGCTGACACGCATACATTGACTATTAAATAACATCTAATCACTTCCCAGAGATGTTTTGGGCCTTATTAGTAAAATGGGAGTAAATCATGTCAGCCAACGGTAAGATAATACCACAAAATAAAACCTTTTTGATCATTAGACCTTGCTTTGCTGATTTGAAAGGACTCATTCTAATTTCCTGAGCATCATAGACAGAGTTTAGAAAATATTGGTATTCCTCTCACATTTCATTCTCTTTACCTCTTCCTCCTTCTCCCCCGCCCCCTCCTTGTAGCTTAGAACAGCGAAATCTGACTTTGGAAACAGAAATGATGAGCCTCCATGATGAACTGGATCAAGAAAGGAAAAAGTTCACCATGATAGAAATCAAAATGCGCAATGCCGAGCGCGCGAAAGAAGATGCTGAGAAAAGAAATGACATGCTGCAGAAGGAAATGGAGCAGTTCTTTTCCACTTTTGGCGAGCTGACAGTGGAACCCAGGAGACCTGAGAGAGGAAACACGATATGGATCCAGTGAGCTTGCTTTCTCCGCTGTCTCAAAGGCTCTGGCGAGGACTGTGGGGACTCTGGTGGGAAGTGATATGGAAGCGGGTGGCTGGTCACCTGGCTGTGCAGAGCCCTGTTGGTGAGAGACATCATTTACAGTCATTAACTACCCATGTCTGCAATGTGTACCAAAGTTATATCATGCCGCATCATGCTACTGTCAAGCGTTACAACTGGATATGTGTATATAGAGTAGTTTTTAAAAAGTAAACTAAAAATAAGGAGCTTATCTCAAGAATTATTTTATTGCAAGTCTTGTATTTAAATGTTAAATCAATATGTTGTTGCAATTTAGCTTGCTCTCAAGCTTCACCCCTTGCACTTAACATAAGCTATTTTTGGCATTGTGTTATCATCCTCTTATTTTAGAGATCAATATTTTTATTTCCCCTTTTGCTGAGAAAATGAAGATAAGAAGAAATATATATGTATATATAAATATATATAAGATGAGTTGCTAAAATCTAAAGATTCTTTTGTGGCTGTGCTCTTTGTGCCAACAGATCTTGCCATGACCAAAAAGAGGAATGTAAATACTTTTATAAAATACAGGAGAATCACAAGTACCTTTTGGTTGCTCTTTGAATTCTTCCCTTAGCAACACTGCTCCTGTTGTTTTAGGAGATGATTTGGACAGGAATTTAGAGGCTGTGTGAGGAAGTCCCCTTCTCCAGGCCCCTGTCCACGTTGCCAGACCCACACATATGTGTCTCCTATGCAAGATGCACCTTATGGGAACATGGTAAAGGATGGCATTTAAGCAGTCAACCTTGGGTTCCTGTGTCCTTCCCAACTGAATCCCTGTAACTGCTGGGTAGTTACTGGAGGAAGCCTTTCTTCTGTTTGGGAGTTGGGAGACAATGCTTGCTAACCCACTAGTACCTGTGTTGTCACTCAGCCCTCTCCACTCCCCAACAATTGCACTTTAAAATGCCAGCAGTGAATGGCATGTCCCTCTCAGTGAAACCACTAAAGTAGGTGTCATATGGCGACACCTTTCTCCTACTCAAGCTGTGGCATCTGGGATTCTCTCCACACCACAGCAGGCAAAGGCAGTTTGTGGCAAGATGATGAGAGAAGGGACCAGGAGAAAGTTTGGAACAGAAAACTCTTCTGCTTCTGATTTTGTCAATATCATTTTTCCCTATTGGAAACACACTCATTCGTGTTTTTGACAAGTATGTGATCTTCCGTAATGTTACCTTTCAAGAAAAATCCAGGGTTCTCTTGAGCCAGGGGAACGGTTCTTCACACTTCGATAAGGCAATGATTATGAGAAGCCAGGTGAATAAATCTCACGCAAGAAAATAAGTCACAAAGGGCAAATCAAAAATAAAGACTGAGTTTATGGGATTTGTGTCCTTGGAGATTCTATTTGTCTGTGTGTTTATTTCTTTCCAAGGAAAGTGGTCTTTACAGCATTTATTCCTCTCAGGGCTCTGCTTTTGTTTATAGCCCCCTGCTGAGCTTGTGTGGTCTTGTGGTATCAACCAGTATCTATATAACGATAACTGCTTTATCTCGAATTCCCTTTGCTCTGTCTTTCCAACCGAGTAACAAGACACTTCCAGCTGTATATTCTATAAGAAATTTAAATTCAAAATGGGCAAATTGCTCTCAATAACTCTATGTACTTTTGCCACTTTCTCCAGTCAGTTCATATTTTAGTTAATGAGAGTTTTGAACCCATCCTGGGAGCTATACGATACAATAGGGATAAACAAAGCTTGTGAACCACACAGCCTGAGTTCAAATGGGCTGCAGTTTGACGGTTGTTACTGAACCTCCCATGCATAACTTTTCCCACTGCGCAACTGGAATAATAAACACATTACTACGATAGACCTTCTCTGCGGTTTTAAGGAGGTAGCATGTGGTAGGCTGAGCACAGCAGCTAGTGTACAGGAAAGGCTCCATGAATGCTAACCTACTTTTCCTAATCTACCTGCTTTTGTGTTCCATTCCCAAACCAAGCTGTCTTTTCCGCTCATCTTTGCCATTTTAATCTGCTCTCGTTAATCTATTTTCCCTGTCTTTTGATGAAAGCATCCTACCCAGCCACTTGTGTTCTGATATTTTCCTTATGTTTTCATTTTTTGCAAGCTGCCCCTTTCTCAGTCCCCCATCTGGCCTTATCTCGGCCTTGCTAATAGCGTTTGATGACTTTCACTGGACCAGGACAAAGTCCTTCACATCATGAGAAGGCTCCGACTTCTGGCTTCATTCTGGTCTCCTACCACTTCCTGTGACCCCTGGCACGCCTCCCATACTTCCTGAAGGTCCCGCCCGCTCATGCCGCGTCCTTCCTGTCTGCCTCCCTTCTGTGTGAACAGGCAACATCTGTCATTGTTCTCCATGAAGCTCCTTAAAACCTCAAAGTAGAGGAAGTTGCCCTTTGTGCTCCCCATTTGCAAGTATCTCTTTCCGTCTTTCCCATATCTTACTGTTTTCCTAATGAAATAAGCATTTTAGGAAGCAGCACTGTAGTGCACAAATAGCAGAAAGCTGAGAGGCTAAACGTACATCTCACCGGGTCTTATGCGAGATGTACGCCAAGGACTGCTCTGAGCCTGTTTCTCACCTGCCAAGTGGAAATAACTCCCACACGACAGGGGCCTGTTATGCTCCAGGGCAGTGTGCACTGTCCCAGGACACGCCCTGGGCTGCATGGACGGCTTTATTGATTACTGGATCTTCTTAAGGAACCGGTCTCTTCTTGATCTTTAAGTCCCTGCCTCTGCAAGCTTTTTGCCAAATAGAGTAGCAGCACAGAGAGTTAGCAATAATTTTTTAAACGAGAAGACAGCACTCTTCCTCTTATCCTATTTGGTTTCTGAAGGATGCTGTTGTTAATTTTCATTATTAATCTCATTGACATTGACCTACACTCAGTGGCTACCACAAGCAGCGTGTCCATCTGGCTTTCTGTTACTTCAGCTACAAGCCTAGAAAATATCAATTGCAAATTGGCTAAGCGTAGAGATCCTAGTAGTTAAGGAGGATCGTGAGTTCGTGGGCTATGTCCTGTAGGTATTGCTTAGCACTACTGGGGTAAATAAAGTGTGCTAGCCTTTTGTCACTGTGACAAAATACCTGAGCTTATCAATGCGGAGGAAGGTGTGTTTTGGCTGATAGCGTCACAGGCTCCAGTCCATGGTCAGCTGGTTCCATGGCTTCTAGGCCTGTGGGGAGGCAGCAACATCACAGAGGAAGGGGCACAAGGGGCGAAGGCTGCTTTGCTGTGGCAGACCGGAAGCAGAGTGTGAGCCAGCCACGGCCCAGGCTAGCTTCCTCTTTCCCCTGCCCTTGAGCATTCAGGTTCCCAGCTATTGGATGGTGCCGGTCACAGTCTGGGTGGGTTTTCCTCATCAGTTTGCTGTCCCTCATGTCAATCACCTACAGAAACTCCCTCTCGGACACATTCAGAGGTGTGCTTTACTTCGCAGGTGTTTCTCAATCCAACCCAACAGCCCTCAAATTAGCCCACTGAAAGGTTCTTCCAGCTCCTAGGGCACAGAGCAGAGCTCTGGCTCCTGCCGTTCTACCAGGAGCAAGAGCGCATCACGCTCTCCGGCAGAGGCAGCAATTCTGTGCCGGTCCCAGGGATTCCAGTTTCCCTGTGTACAAAACCCGCCAGAGGTTGGTGACAAGGAAGAGGCATCCAGAGCATCCTTTCTGCTGGGAGATAATACAATCCCAGCCGTGATCTGAGAATACTATCTAAATACTTACCTGCAACTGTCCATCAGCGCTGTCCACGTGCACACTGAAGACGCGCTGAGTGTTAAAGCCACGGGGTGTCTCGGGATATAGACCTGAGAGCTCAAGGCTGTGGCAGAGCGCCCCGAGACGCCTTGTCCCCGGTGAGTACCTTATATGATGTACTAAAAGGCAAGTACTCAATCACATGGGCGAAGCTGGGGAAGGCGCGGCAAAGCTGAGACCTTAACCTGATTTCTGAAGGACAAAGAGGAAGTCGGCAGACAGAGTGGCAGTTTCAGTGAGGGACTTTCCTTGCCCATGGATCAGCAAATGCAAAGGTGCTTTAAGGCAGACCCTAGGGAGCCTGTGGCACCTGCGCTACACTGCCTCGTCAGCACGTCCTGAGTCCTGGAGGCTCTTACGACCCGGTGCCTACCATGCTCTCACTCAGAGAAAGCAAAGCTGAAAACATTTTGCCTTGTTTGAGCTCACAAACCACAGGGAAAGAGGGCTGGAAGAGTGGCTCCCGATGGCCTATTGCATAATTCTCTTTATAGTCCTTTTAACTGCACAGGTGGGGGAGGGGCGAAAGCCAGAACTGCCCAGCTTAAAGGCTGCCTGCTGTGAAGTGACTTCAAAAACTAACCGTTCCCTGCCAGCCCAGACCTACAGAGCCCGCTAGAGCTCTTTAAGCAGCCATTCGTGGCTCAGGTCCAGGGCCAAATGATGCTCTTTATTTTTAAATTGTGCATAACTGCTACCCTAAGGCCCTGGAAGGCTGAGCCCAGCTATGACTCGCCCATGCAGAGAAGGGACCTTCCTTAAGCAGAGCATAAAGTTACACAATGCAGAATTGTGTGCGCAGGGGCCCAGATTCGCACAGTCTTTCCTCCAGGGGAAGACCTGAGCATCCTACCTGGTTTTGTGAATGTGCCACGTCCCTCCCAGCCCTCTCTTCTCAAAACAACAATTCCCCGTGCCCCAACAGTAGCTCAATTATGGGTCCCCCCAAAGAGATGTCCAGGTGCCGTGGCTGAATACGGCTTGTCCCCTCCAAAACTCGTGCCGAAACAGGAGTGCCACGGTGGCAGTGTTGGGGCAGGGCCTTTGAGAGGCGATTAGGTGATTCTCAAGGCAGTGAGTGCCGACCTCAGGGCCAAGGTTAGTGACTGAGGAGCAGCTGTTAGGAAAGCAAAGTTCTTGTGTTTCCTCTTCCACAAGCGCCTGCTCCACTTCCGACTCCCACGGTGTTTCCCAAGGGCAGGAGGCCCTCTCCAGCTGTGCTGCCGGAACTTGGGCTTCCCAGCCTGCAGAACCAAGAGCCTAAATGAACTGCTTCTCATCAACTACTCAGCTTTAAGCGTTCTATTATAGAAACACAAAAGAGACTAAGGCACCAGGGTTGTCACCCTGTCCTGGTCCAGATGGCCCACTGCCAGAGTCGTCCAAACGCTCTGTCACTGTCCTCCATCTGTAGGCCCATCCCCAGGTTGCTCCAAACTCTGCTCCCCTCTTGCACCTCAGACCTTCCCGTCTCCCTGCTGTCCTCTTCCCCTCCACCCTCTTCTCCCACACACGGTACCCCTTGAGGACGCCACTGCCGTGCAGCCCTCCCAGAAGTGCTGCTTTCCCATCCCACACCTGCAGGCCATTGGCTAAAGGCGAGCTAGGCCTCGTTTGGCTCTTCGCTGATGCTTCCGGACCTTGGGTCATCCCTCCCCTCAGATCTCTTCAGTCACAGATGTCTCCTTATCACTCACTGAGTGTCTCAGTACCTAACCCACCATTTTCCCCACTCCGCTGCTCCTACCCCATCCATCGACGCTGCCACTAAGCTCCGTTACTCAGTCTTCTTTTCCTGTACCTGAACATCAGATGCCAACACCCGTGCTCAAGCCTCATAGCACGTCACTTCAAATACCAGCACATCACTGAAGTCCCTGTTTTCAGCATCCCACCCTGATGATCCTTTCTTCTTCCCTTTCTAGGGCATTCTATATACCACTGCCACTCCAGCCTTTCTCGGGCCCTCCCCCAAGTGTCTCCTAGCCAGTGACTTCGCTGAATGCTCCTATTATCCTTCACGTCATTGCTTCCCTCCTAGAGCAGCTGAGCTTCTGTGCTTCCTATCGCAATTATTCTCTTGTCCCATTCTCAAGTCTCTTTATCTCTCTCAAATTACGATACTAATCATTTGAGAGGGAAAAAGCACAACCCAACTCCGGCTAAATTCAATTTTGCTTACTCCCGACCTGTACCAGAAAGAGTAGCATGGAGTCCAGTCTCCCACCTTACATAAAGATGACTCACAGGGCTCTTGTCACTGTCCAACGACCTGACTTTATAGTTTCTAAGGTCGCTTTCACAGTCCTTTTCTCCGACTTCCATAAATCTTCCCTTCTGCATTCTCCACTATCAGCTCTCTTCATAGAGAAAAAAATCTGACGTGTGCGTACTGATGGGCCCTCACCAGGTGCACACGCCCCTGCGTCTGTCCTACGCTCACACGTGGCCTACTGCCACGATGCCTGTGCCGGCTGCTCGGAGCAGGACGAATCTCTGCTCGGCCCTCTTGCCTTTCAAACACAGTGCTCTGTCAAATAAGAACTTCTTGCACAATCACTTTGGCTCTCTACTAGTCTTAACAACATATACTGTGATATATTTTGGAAAATCCTCTCTTAAGCCCACATTCATCTCCAACATTGACATAATTGTCCTGCTTCACTTGTTGGAAAGAAATGAGATTTTAGCACCTCTTTCTACTTCCTCACTTCACATATTGTGCTCTCTCTCTTCTCTCTCTCTCTTTCTGTATGTTTGCCATACAGAATAGTCATCTCCACTTTGGGAAACTCGTACATGCATGTAACATATCTGCATAATTTTCAATCCCTTTACCCTCCTCTCCTTTACTTCCCTCTTTCTCCTGGTCTCCTTTCTGATTTTCAAGACTCCACCTTTTTGTTTTCTATCATCTCTCATCTTTCTCTCTTTTTCTTTCTTCTTTCTTTCTTTCTTTCTTTAATCACTTAGGTTTCTCATATAAGAGACATCATGAGATATTCAACTTTCTGTATCCTACTTATTTCACTTAGCATGATAGTTTCAAGAACCATCCATTTTCCTGCAATTGACACTTCATTCTTTATGGATGAATTATATATATATATAAATATATAAATATCATATTGTGATATACATATATTTATCTATAATATCATATTGTGATATATATATATATATATCATATGACATTTTCTTCATCCATTTATCTGTTGACAGGCATCTAGGCAATATCTACAGCTTAGCTATTGTGAATTTCACTGTTATAAACATGAATATGCATGTATCATTATAGTATGATGTCTTTACTTCTTTTGAGAATATATATAGGGAAAATATGTATAGATTAGTCATATAGAATTTCTATTTTTACTTTGAAAAATCTCCATGCTGATTTCCATTGTGGTTGTGTTAGTTTACATTCCCATCAACAATGTAGGAGGGTTTCCTTTTCCTCACATCCTCACCAGCATTTGTTGTTTTGTGTGTGTGTGTGTCTGTGTGTGCATGCATACACACTCTGCTTTTTCTTGAAGGCTTTTTCTGAATATATAGAGATAATTATGTGATTTTTTTAAATCCTTGCTTCTATTTATGTGGTGTATTACATTTATTGACTTCTGTGTATTGAACCATCTTTGCATTCCTGGGATGAAGCTGACTTGGTCATGGTGTCCGATCTTTCTAATGAATTGTTGAACCTGTTTGCAGGTATTTGGTGAGGATTTTTTCATCTATGTTCCTCAAGGATGTTGGCCTGTGATCTTCTTTTTTGTTGAGGCCTTGTCTGGTTTTGGTATCAATGTGATTCTGGCTTCATGGAATGAATTTGGGACAATTTTTTCCATTTCAATTACAAATGTTCCCTTTGAAGAGCATTTGTGTTTGTTCTTTAATTCTGTGGTAAAGTTCAGCAATAAATTCATTGGGTCCTAGACTTTTCCTATTTGGTAGGATTCTTAATGCACCAATTTCATTGCTTGTTCTTGGTCTATTCAGGATTTTCGTATCTTCTTGGTTCAATTTTGGTAAGTCATGTATCTAAGAATTTATCCATTTCTTCTAGTTTCTCCAATTTATTAGAATGCAAGTTTTCAAAATAGTTTTTAATAATCCTTTTTATTTTAGTGGCATCTGTTGTAATTTTACCTTTTTCATTTCTAAATTTATTAATGTAGGTCTTCTCTCTTTTTAAGGTAAGTTTGGCTAAGGGTTTGTCAATCATTTATCTTTTCATAGAACCAACTCTTTGATTCGTTTATTGTATATTTTAGTCTAAATTTCATAAATATCCACTCTGATCTTTATAGTTTCTTTCCTTTTACTAGTTTGGGTGTGGATTTTCTGTGACTTAGATATCCATTATTAGAATATTTACTTGGCATTCCTCTGTTTTATTTAATGTAGCCATTCATAGCTATAAATTTCCCTGCTAGAACTGCTCTCTTTATGTTCTACAGACTGTAATATATCATATTTCTATTACCATTTGGTTCTAAGAAATTTTTAATTTCTTCCGCAATTTTATCTGTGACCAATTCATTATTCGAAAGTGTATTATACAGTCTACAGGTGTTTCTGTATTTTCTGTGGTTTCTTTCACTGTCAAATTTTAGTTTTATTCCATTGTGGTCTGGTAGGATGCATAACATTATTTCATTTGTTTTGTATTTATTGAGACATGCTTTGTAGCCTAAAATATAGTCTAATTTTTTGACAGCTCCATGGCTGTTGAAAAAAATATGTATTCCACTGTTGTTGGATGAAATCCTATGTAGATATCTGTTAAATCATTTATTCTATATTATATTTTGACTCTGGTATTTCTTTGTTGATATTTTGTCTGACTGACCTGTGTATTTGTGAGAGTGAGGTACCGTTATGATTGTATTGGTGTCTCTCTGTCATTTTATGTTGAATAGTGTTTGATTGATGAAATTGGGTGTGGTGGTGTTTGGTGCATACATATTTACAATTTTTTTTCTCTTCTTGGTGGATTGTTCTCTTTACCAATATGTAGTGACCCTCTTGATTTCTTTTCACCAGTTTTGGTTCCAAGTCAACATTGCGAGGTACTAGAATAGCCTGATTGAGGGCTCTAATTCCATGGGGTATCATTTTGCATCCTTTTATTTTCAATCTTTATGTGTCTTTTTGGGTGAGGTGTGCCTCTTGCCAGCAATATATAGTTGGATCTTGTGTTTTGACCCACGTACCAGTCTGTGTCTTTTGATTGGAGAGTTAAGACCATTTACATCGAATGTTATTACTGAAAGTATATAATGATTTCTGCCATTATATTGTTTTTTCAGTGCTTCATTCACTTCTTATTTGTTTAACTTCTCTCTCTTTCAAGGGAAAGATTTATTCTTTCCCTTGGACTCCTGGACGTTGTGCTTCTCATCTCTGTTTAGCATTCCGTTAAGTATTTTCTGTAATGCTGGCTTAGAGGTCACGAATTTCTTTAGATTGTCCTTTTTGTGAGAGATCTTTATTTGTCCTTTAATTTTGAAGGATAGTTTTGCCAGATATAGTAATCTGGTTGGGTAATTATTTTCTTTTAGGGCTTGAAACACTTCACTCTAAGCCCCCTGGCAGTTAAATTTGTGTTGAGAAATCTGCTGTCATTCTGGGAGTTCACCCTTATAGATGATTTGGCACTCCTTGCTAACAGCTTTTGATATTCTTTTTGTTCTGAATGTCTGGCATTTGGACTATGATGTGTTGTGGGGAGGTTCTCTTCTGGTCATGTCTTTTTAGGATTCTAAACATTACCTTTACCTGGATATACATCTCGTCCATAGATTTGGGAAATTTTCTACAAAGATTTCAGGGAATATGTTTTATGCTCTTAACCTCTACTACAATCCTTAAATTTGTTCTTTGGAGTCATGTAGGAGCTACTGGATAATCTTTTAATTGCCTCTTATATTTCCACTTGTTATTGACTGAATGTTCTAGTCCATCCACCTTGTCTCTGAGTCCTGATATCCTTTACTTCTGACCTGATTTGGTTTACTGTTGAGACTTTTAAGATTTTTGTTGACTTATTCAACTTCTCATTTGCAGGATTTCTCCTTGATTCTTTTTCATAACTTCTGTCCCTTTACTAAAGTTACCTTTCATATCCTATACTGTCCTCCTTAATTCATTCAGCTGCTTATTTCTCTGTTCTTTAATCTCCTTAATTATTTTAACGGATTTTTAATTCTTTGGAATTTCATCCACTCCAATGTCTTGAGATCAAGTTTTAGGGAGTTGAATCTGCATAGGGATCTCATTGCCTTATATTCTCATTATACTTGTGTTTCTGTGTACAGGTTTACAGAGCAGATGGGAAGACAGTCTCCGGTGTGGGGGTATTTCTGGTGAGTGTCTTTCTCTTTATATGTGCCCTGTGTTCTGAGTTTGTCCATGGGAAAACCTCCCCATATCAACTGTTCTAAATACTAGGTTCAACCTCTAACACTGTTGTCAGAATAGAGAGTAACTGTAGATAACAGCAATTGAGAAGCCAGTCCTAAATAATATCAGGTAATTCAAAACTTGTTTTAGAAGTTATGTACTATTTTGCTGTCCTAGAAAGATAGGAAGTGTAGTAAAATGTAATGTGCAAAAAACATTAAACTTAACGATATTTGGATTAATCCTGATAGTACTTATATAAAAGAGGAAAACAAAGGAAATGAAAAGAGAAAAAAGATAAAACACTAAGAGGCTGAAGGAGGTGTATGAGGGTAATGAAGAAGGCAGGGAAAGGAAGAGATTATAAATGGGAGGTTAGAGAAGAAATAAGGAGACTATATCGCAACCTTGAACTGAAAGTCAAGCAATCATGATATCCCCAGAAACAACCATTAATTGTGGACGTATGTGACTGAACAACGTGGAATGCTGCAGAAGCAATAGCAGAAAACTTATACTTGTAATCACATTCATTCATACATACATACACACACACATACAATGGCCAAACTTTAAAAATTAAACAAGAAATAAAAAGATTACAATTAACCCTCTTTTTCAGTTGGGGGTGAATGCTTTAAAGTGCTTTGTGTACATTGTTGTCTTTATATCACCAGCCTCAGGAGCCTCTGGTGTTGCCTTTATGCCCCTCCCATGTAGGCGTCAGTATCAGGGTCCTGGGTTGCATTCCTGCTGTGGGCTCTGCAGTTCTCTCTGCCCTGTTCATCTCTCTCAGGCTCAGGCACTCAGTTCACAGTTGTGCCCCTGATTGACTGAGGTTTTCTTGGCCTATAACTTCTGTGGCAGGGTCAGCAGGAGGCAGTAAGCATCCCCCCCATACACACACACACACACACACAGCATTCTGTCTGGTGGCTTTCCTCTGCCCCCATACTAATGGATCTCAGCAATGCTGCTGCTTGCTGAGATTCTCTTCAAGTGGCACACAGGAACTGGGAGGAAAGAGCCTCCTCAGTCACTACTATGGACTGTTTTCTCCACCCCTGGCAATTATATGTCCCAGGTAATCAGGTTCTTTCTGGGTTTCTCTGCAGCCCATAATTTCAGTGGCGTTTGGGAACCCACAAGAGAGCTCTCCTCCCAGTGCCTAAACCTCTACAGTCTATTCTCCACTCCTAGTTCTTACAGGTCCTAGCCACTGCAAACCCCAAGTTCCTCACTGTCTCATGGGCCCAGCAGTGCTGGGTGTCAGGTTCCACAGCAAGACTGTGCCCTCCCCCTCTCTCAACCCCTGGAGCTCACAGTCCTATCCCAGCCGCTGCCCTCTGAGTATCTCTCTAGCATGTGTTTCCCACGGTGCCCTGGTCTGGGGAGGCCTTCCTTGGCACATATCTCTTTTGCTGGGCACCATGTCCCTCCTGAAGAACATCTAGGCCCAGTGGGCATTGCTAGTGGTGGCAGCTAGACTGGCCAACCATCAACACTCACCACTCCCAGCTTCTCTCTTGGAGGAATTTGTGCATTTCCCGAGATGACATGTTTACCAGACCTGGGTTAGAAGCAGCTATGGGGCCTAGCAATGGCTCTGCTCCTTATTCTAACCACCCTTACTTCTGGGATTTGTCTACTCACTGTCTTCTGTAAATTGCCTTTCCTAGCTGGACTCCCATTCTCCCCATGTCTACCCCCGCAGCCGTGTACCTGCTGGCACTGGTGAGTGTGCCCAGGTGTCCTGTGAGTACAGCTGCCTTTGGCCACCATGAGCTGATGTCCTATGTTTGTGAAACTCACCTGAGTTACTCTTTCTGGCTCGGTTCTGCCCCGAGTCTGCTGTCATATGGGTCTGCAATGACTCTCACGAAATCGAATTTAACTGCCAATCTTCAGCCTCTCCTCCTCAGCATCTCAGTAGCATTTGCAACTTGTCTACTCCCTCTTTTTGGGAACATCTTCTTTACCCAAGACACCATCTTTTCCTAGCTTTCCATCCACCTCCCTGGGCATTCCTTGGAATACCCTCCTGCGCTCAGATGTCTCTGTGCTGGAATGAGAGGCATCTCCATCTTCGATTTCCTCTTCTTTGGTTACACGCCATTCTTGTAGTTTTCATACAGACTAATAGCTCTTAATGTTACCTATGAGGGTTACTCTGAGATTCGTGTTTCAATTGAACTTCTTCCTTCAAATCCAGTCCAGTAGAAAATCCTGCTGTTTCACCTGGATTTATAGTAAACAGCTCCCGTTGACATACCAAAAGCAAGCAAGATATTATTCCCAAATATCCTCTTAACCTTTCATTCACCATCTTAGTGAAACACACCATCATTTAGCTCAGAATTTAGGTAAAATATGTAGTAATCCCTCACCTCTCTTATTTTTTCATGTCACAATCCCAATCCATCAGTGGATCTTGTCAGCTCTGCCTTCACAATATATGCTTAACCATATCCTGACCAAATGCTTCTCAGTGCCTTCAATTCCTAGTCCAAGCCCCATCATGCCTTTCTGGGTTTATATTATATTCTACAATTACTGGATTCATTGTTTCCATTCTTGTTTTCCTAAGAATTTTTTCTATTCAACAGCCAAAGGATCCTTTTAAAAAGATTTAGATTGTGTTATTTCCTTGCTCAAATGTAATTATGTCCTGGTATTTATAATAAAATCCCAAAGCCTTCATATTCTCTGATTCCTGTCCCCTGCTTCACTTTCATTTACTGTCACACTTTTCTTGTCCTTCTGCTTAATCCACAAGACACTTTGCTATCCTTGGAGTATGCTGGCCAAGCAAGTTTTTGCTCCAGGGCCTTGGCACTTGCTTTGCGCTCTGTCCAAAATGTTTTTCTTCAGGTACGGATGAGGCTTATTTCCTGCCTCTGTGTAGATGTCATCTCCTTGGAGAGGCCTGCCCTGACTGCCTTTCTAAAATACCATGTCTTTTCATGCCTCGTCATTCTGGCCTTCGGTACTTACTACCCTCCCATGCCCCGCTGGCGTGCGGACTGCATGAAGGCAGGTGCATGCTGCCTTCCTCACAGCTGCGTGTCCTGGAGAGCTCCCTGGGAGATGGAGGTGCTCCGTGAGTGTCTGGTGTGAAAGGTGAGTGGGCGTTTAGAGCACAGCGTAAACTTTCAGGCTCAGATGTTCAGGGAGTTTCTGAGATGAGTCTCTTAACAGAAAACAATAAATGATGGAGTTAGACTGTAAATTGTTTCAGAGCTCCAGTAGTCACCACGGACTCCACACATTTCCGAGATAGGCTTCAGGAGAGAATGTCACTGCAGAGACACTGCACCCGGGGTAATTTGCTGAAGTGGAGATGCTGAGGCCGGAAGTATGAACCTCGAGCTCGGCATCCAACCCCAGTAGCTCTCGGAGGAAGTGGCCATCAAAGCAAACATCCTATAATGCAAAAAAGAACGCCCAGTCCAAGCTTTTTAAATAGACTAAAAGTGTCTTCATCTCCCCTAATGTAATGGATAATGTCCAAAATTCTCTTGTGCTGATTCATTTAATGTACTGACATACAGTCAGGCAAACTGAGGACACTGGATGAGGCAGATTTCTTATTTCATTGTTTGGGCCTAATAATAATTATAGATTCATTCGAGTTGCACCACTAATTGAAACACATTATTATTTAAACGGTAAATAAATTAGATAAAGTTATTTTGTTTTAATCACATAGTTTTAAAGAAGGATTTATTTACTCTGAATTTTTTTTTTTAATGCAGGTACCAGGAGTCGAACTCAGGACCTCGTGCTTGCCAGGCAGGTGCTTATGCCGCTGAGCTATATCACAGGGCCCCTACTCTGAATTTTTGAAGGTAAGATCATACCATATGTCTCCTGCACAGACGTGTCCAATAAATGCTTTGGAAGGGAAGTGATAAGCTGCTTTAGAATACAACTCAGAAATTAAACTTGAAATTCTTAGGGATTAATTTGCATCAAATCCAAGTTTGCAATATATTAACTTTGAGGAGGTGGCAATTTTCTTTCTGAAAGTGTCTCTTTTATGAAAGAAAATATGTAATGTTACTTCCTTTGATCTGCGTGAAATATTATTTACATTATAAAATTTATTTTGTGTATAACTATTTAGAGACATTATTTCCACTCATGTGAATCTAAAAGAGTAAATGGAAGAAAAACTATGTGTGGGACAGACTTCCAGGCCGAGGGTAGTGGTTTTGCAATATGAGTAACAGTTGGTACCTGCTTTTCAGTTGAAATCATCACGAACTATTGGCCAACAGAAAAATTCCAGACAAGTGAAGGATGACATAAAAAGCGGAGGGATATAGATGTAAAACTCTCCACGCCATGGGGTGAAACTGCAACCCCATAAGCTGCATTTAAAATTTATGTTACGTTGTGTCTTACACAAAGGAAAAGCATCTTTAAAGAAAGAAATATTTGACATGGGGGGCGTGACACTTCGGAGGGGTGTCGCCTTGCTTCTGTGTGTGTGCTCCACGACTCGACTGTGCTGCCCACACACGACTTTCAGCTCTCTTGCAGAAATGGCAGGGCACAAAATACCATCGTGATGAACGAGTAATGTCCAAAACCTCTACCTTGACTACAACCGGTGCTGTTCCTGGGAAGCACCTCCATCTTCTAGAGCGGTTACTCCATAAGTAATTTCAAAAGAGCAATGCCCAACATCCTTTACTTTTCCTCACTGCGAAGTTGGCCAGAAATACTGTGTATTTGGTAGCATTTGATGGTACGTGGAACGCACCAATAAAGTCCTCTGACTCCTCTCTAAGAGGAAACATCTTGAGGAAAACAATTTTCCATCGTGCTTGTGGGTATTTTCAAGTACTTACGTTTGATCATTTCTAAACTTTTTTTTTTAAGTGAGTAAAAATCTGTGATCGAAACTGAAATACAAGCTCCTCCAAAGTAATGAAGAATGCTGGTCTCTAGTTTCCTTAAATAAATAAAAAATATGTTTGATAACTCAAAAGAATAGATATGTTTATATTCCAGACTTTCTCACAGTTAACTGGTTAAATAAAATGTGTTATTTACAGAAATAGTAAGGCAAATCCTCAACATTGTTCAGACACTGACAGATAAACTAGTGTAAGTTCAACAACCTCTTTATCAAGCCACAAAAATTATATTTTTTAGTTCACCAATGAATTTGAAATGTTAAGGTTTGCTACCACATAGACAAAAAAATCAGTCTCTTAGATAATTATTAGAATGATTAGGAATTCTGATAATTAACCTAAGAAATTTAACCATATTCTTCTTACAGAATGCCTCAGAAAAATGACATTTCTTTTCCTTTGTTGATTTTATTCTTATAGGAAATTTACTGAATGGCAGATACATAACTGGCATGTGCAGACAGAAATGAAGGTAAAGCTTAGAAGATATCAGTTGCAAATAAAAACAGTCTTCTACGTGGTCACATTCATATGACACGTGCTTGGGCGTGTGAGAAAGTAGGCCACGCTTTGTTTCTTATTGATTCCCTGGCACAGAGAAAAGACCACCTGGCAAGGTTCTTCCCAGCATGTGAGCTCCAGAGACCCTCCAGAGCCCCATGGTCAGCGTGTGACACGGAGGTAGTGAGCGGAGTAACCATGGCAACAGGCAAACGCCAACAACATTTGGGTTTGGATTTGGTTTTATATTAAGGAGAACAGATTTCCTCCAGTTTCAATAATTCATAAGAAACAGAAATCACAAAATATTGACCCAGCATCTACCTATGTAGAGTCGAAAGAAGCCACAGTCCTCCTTCAACTCATCCTTGGTTCCACAAGCATTTTGGAAACAAAGGGGGAAAATTAGAAATCAGAGAATGTGAGAAAGAACACAAATGATTTGAATGATGTCAGATCCTTGCTAAACATCACTGAGATTTTTTTCGTCCACCAGGCTGACTGACTTTAGTCCTCACCTCTAAGATCTCATAAAGAAACAGGACCTACATGGTTTTGGCTTCCATAACTGATCTAGAATAGCAAGGGGGGTGTGTGAACATGTGTGTCCATGTATGCGTGTGTGTAGCACATTTTATAAACACTGATACAGAACGACGGTCATCATTGGTAATGGTCTTTGGTGTCCAATCATGCAGAATCACAGGCAGGTGCAAGTTAAGGATCATCGTAAGATGGGCAGCGCAAGGTAAACAGAGAATGATACATGGGAGCTTTGTTTCTATTAGGATATACTGGCCATTGGTCCCACACAATTAAAAGCTGAATATACAGGAGTCCAGGTATAAACAGAGGCCTTCCACCTCAGTTTGATCAAAGAACTCGGTGTCGAAAAAAAAAATGAAATTTTAATCACAAATAAAATAATCGATTTAACTATTTACATTGTGACTGTTTCTTTTGTTGTTGTTTCTATGTGAATGTTATCCCTTGGTTTGGTGATATCTGTGAAAAATGTTGGGCTTTCATAGTTAAAATGTATGTGGAGGATTGAGGGGGAGCAGGGTTCCTCTTCAGACCCAGAGGCTGGTAACAAAAATTCCTACAGCAATTTTAATCCTCTGGCTGAGTTGTAGAAGATATTTTTTTAGCAGAGCTAGTTGATAACATTCTTTACAGAGCAAAATGCTTTTAAGATGCAGACTGTCATATGCTGAGAGAATTAAATAGAAATATAATTCATATAATTTAAGTTCTATAATGACTATTTAAAACTTTACAAATCAGCTTTATTATACTTTTCCAGACAGATCACAAAAAGATTTATGTATTCTTATCTATTCCACTCATTCCATTTGCCAAGACCAATTTTCTAATCTGCCACTCCATAGCTATCATTATCGTTAGATAATATTTTTCTGAAAATGATAAAAGTTTGAAGAAAACTATCCAACTTCTCTTCCGTGCATGAAACATCCTCCTCCAATGGGTGGGAATTGGCCTGGCCCTGGACCAACTGGGAGCTATGTCCTAGAAAGTTCAGACATTAGATTCTTGAAGATGAAATATTATTTTCAGTTTTTATTCCACAAGAAGAAATTTTGTTGTAAGGCCAATGTACCCCCTTGTAAAAATGAACACACTGGTCCATACAACACATATAAAAATAGCAAAGACATATCTACACTGGTGTTAGTGTTGCCACGTCGTCATAACAGTTTAATTGTTCCTGAATGTGAGTACACACCCATCCCTTCTCAGGAACACTACAGAACATTTTATCAAGGGCCATCGTGAAGCCAACTGCTTCACAGCTCGAAAGGACAGGAGGCTGGGCTCCTGCAAGTGCTAACTCGTATTGCAAAGCAGTCTCCCACCAGAGGCGAGACCTTCCCTTTTTCTAGAAATATAGTCTGGGTGACTCCCACAGATATAGTTTACCCAAAATGTAGGAACAACCTTTGGAAATAACAACATAGGACTCCATAGGAAATATTTGGTGTTTTTGCTTCTTAAGAAGACTCGATGCTGGACATAACATATTCTGAATTTTATCATAACCATTTTTTTTTTTTTGTGGGTACCGGGGGGACAACCTCAGGACCTCACGCGCCAACAGGCACCCGTGCCGCTGAGCGATATCACCGGCCCCTTTTTCGTATGTGGGTTCCGGGAGTCGAACTCGGGCCTTCGCGCTTGCAAGGCAGGCGCTTAAGCCGCTGAGCCGTCTCACCGGCCCTATCATAACCATTTTTAAAAGATATTATAACAAAGGGTACGTAAGACTGTGAAGGACAAGGGGCTTTTAAAGTGGTAATTCTCTTTGTTTTGTTCCCTCTCCCAGTGTATCTTGCTTTGATCACCTAGGAAAATTAATTCTGTCAGAAATCCAAATTCTTGCCTCTATTTGTAAATGCTATGCAAATCAAAGAGATTTTTTTTTTCTCTTGTTCACAGGGGCCCTCTGACTAAAGGTAACCAGCTCCCAAGAGCTATATGAAAGGAAATACAGGAGGAGTTGAGCCCAGGGAAGGCTGCAAAGCGAGGACCTGGAATTGCGTAGTTCTTGACTGGTGTATTCTGAGAAAACAAATGACCAGGTCTGGAGTCATGAGAGACAGCCCGACTATCGAATGCTTCCAAGACGCTGCTGAGATTTCCTCCCACTTTTTGTTGTCCTCATGGAACTCGTGAAATGCCCTTCAGACAGGCTCCTTTCAAGCTGCTGCCTGACCTCTGCACTTAGGCCCATGTGGTATAAAGCAGAGGAGTGGAGAGGCCACAGATATGTCAAGAGCAGAGTTCAGAGAAAAGAGACAATAGTGATACAGAGAAGAAAAGTTCAAACAACCCAGACAGTGACACAAGGAAAAGTGAGAAGACGCGTGTGAATGAGGAGGCATTTTTTAAAAGTCTGCGATATTCATCAAAAAGAATGGTAGCAAATACAGAGTGGGATATTTTTATTCCAGGGGACAAGCTGCACAATCTGCTGTTCTCTGCATTTTAAACAAGTGACCTCTTTCAAAGAACCCTACCGTGGGAAGCGGTCCCCTAACAGTGGCTGCTCGGCGGAGGTGGGAGAGGGTGCAGTTCCGCTGCTTCAGAAGAGATGAGCATCCCTGCTGCTGGAGTTAAGGCGGTTTTCAGAGCACTGGGGTTCTCGTTTGCTCTATTTCTGAGGGGCTCCCGTGTGCCGGGTGTATCACACTCACCAACCATCCCTCCCACGTGTTTTACTTCTTCCTTAGGTGAAATACCACCACACTGGTGAGCACCAAAGTGGCCAGAGTGCAAATAACAGTGACGGATACTTCACCAAAGTGAATAGGAAGGGAAGCTTAGCCTGGTGCCGTTATTGCTGGGATGGCCCCGTGGGATAACCTCCATGCCTCACATTCCCTCCTGAAGTCCCTGGGAAAGCACTTTCATTTGATTTAAGTTAAAGTCAAGTGATTTGGCTAAACATTGACATTGATGCTTCATGGCTTTAAGACAAACTCATATTGCTAATGCGATTTCGCAGCAGTAACTTACAGGCAGGTTTATTGCTCTCACATCTACTGTAGTACAAAATTCAGACTATCAGCCCTTCTGACATTGTTCAAATAAGTAAACACGAAACAGCAGTCATATTGAGGAGTCAGGGCATCTCCCGAAGAACAGTGATGTCTTTGGAGATGTTTTCAACATGCTAACTTGTGGATCACCTTGTGCTCTGGGGGCTTTATTTAAAGTAATTAGTTTTATTTTATTCCAGAATAGGAAAGCAATGTTTCTTCTCAGAATAAAACCTTGGCAGGGCATGAGCCTGAGAAGCAGCCCACCCAGGAAAACACAGCCCGCCATCCAAGTCACTTGGGTAGGCGTCTTTTTTGTTAAGGAACTCGCATGTTAAGGATTTTCACTGTCAAATGTGGACACAGTGGCCCGTCCTCGCCTGCACTCTCTCCAGTAGCCTCCTGCTGTGACATGGAATTTAGAAGCGACAAATGGGCTCTGCTCTTTAAAGTACAGATGTCAGTATCTCCTGGCCTCTGGGCAATCATCTCCTCCTTTCTTAGTCCACACTGCAACAGCGCTTTCTAGTCCCTGCTACCTATTCACCATCAGCTACTATTCACACCTTCATCTTAAAGTCTGAAGCATTTAGTATCTGAAAGCTACCCAGCCCCCACACACTGTACATAAGCATCACATATGTGTTTTCTACAAATTGGTATACAGGTGCCATTTAATCAGTTCAAATTTGGAAGCTACATCTTCAAGGTCTGAGAGCTCGCTCCCCCCGCCACGTTTCCCCCTGTACATGTTTTCTTATAAGACATACAGCTTAATCAATTAACAAATTAAACAGCTTATATACTGGCAATATATTACAGATGGGTTTATGTCAGAGTAATAGATCATGTGAAATGGACCGTGTGGTACCCCAGTGCGCGATGTCTTGGGAGAGCCCTGAGGACACTGACAGGAGCATCTCTGAGTAGAGCTGTCTGAATACAGACACATGCGGATCTGTATCTACATCCATCTGACTAGGCCAAAGGAGCAGGTAGATGCGAGATAGAGACACACACATGCTGGATGGGGCCACTGCACACCTTGTCATGCCATTCGGAAGGGCAGGTACAGGTTGCTGGTTTTGCAGCCATTTAAAATACATTTTATGGAAAAGGCTTCTCTAATTTGTGTTCGATTTGCTCTCTGTGGTAAGCACTGTTGGAAGGAGACCAAAGCAAGAGCAACTAGAAGTTAAATATACATTTGAGCTTAGCTACGATACAGAACTTTAGAGAAGAAGCAGGCTAAAAGATTGGTTTCCATCGTAGGCTTGGATTCTCTCCCTTGTTGATTTCTCAATGTGTGTGTCTTCGTGCGTGTGTGTCTGTGTGCGTGCGTGTGTGTGGGTGTGTGTGTTCCATCCCCTCATCTCCTGAAGAAGGCTGGGTTTCGCAAGCAGGCGGCTAGTCACCTGCAACAACCCAGGGGTCCCGCTGAGGCTTCCAAGCTGCTGTCAGTGTCGGACGCTAGGGTCTGGTCCGTGGACATGGAGGAGATGTCGTTGACAGACGAAGACGGAGGGAGGCTCTCACTGCTGTTCACTGCTGCACCTGTGCTAAGAAAATGAAGACCAACATGACTCAATCTGGAACCAGACACTGCTGAACCCCATTCAGAGGTCTGGATGGGTGCATACAAAAGGGGATTCGTTCCACAAACATTCACAGAGTCACCCATATGGGGGCTGTGTCCCATGGCAAAAATCAAGACGAAACACTGCGGAGTCCCTGGTTACAGGTTAGTACAGGGCTATCAAATCTCATTGTGTATTAGCAGTACCGGCAATGTCCTTTAAACACACACACATACACACATGCCCAACCCCCAACCCCCACACCCCCAGTTCCTCCATGTATTATAATATAATTACCCTTGTGTGATAGCCCAAGGCTTTTGAATTTTTAAATAGCCACCCAGAGACTGTATAGAGAATGGGGAATTACAAAACACTGCTTTATAGAGAAGATGGGTAAACAAAATCCCTTAATATAATAATCTGACCCTGTTCGTTTTTAATGCTAGGAGTTATTAAGGTGAACTCACACAAGGGACTGATCCTAGATATATAGGCAGAAATCTGAATGACTTGGAGACTATAGCTCTAGAGAAAGGAAGGTATATAATGTAAACATTATTACATAGTTGTTAATGATATCAAATTTAAAATCCACATTGAAAAGCAAAGTAGGACTTTTGACAAAATTTACAAAAAAAAAATAGAAATTAGCGCATAACTTTCTATTATGTATTTATGCTCCAGCCAGTTTGAATACTGGGCTCTCCAAATGACTCTGAATTATCAACTTAGATTAACTTGGAAAATTCTTTTATTCATTTTCTGTGTAGGAACATACCCATATTGAAATTCTGAGAAGAAGCGTGTTCAGTTAAAACCTTGCTGAGTTACAATAGCTTTGAGAAGGAAAAGATGAACCAAAGGCACAGTGAAATGTAATCACACCCTAGCTCACTGGAATGGGCGATCTCCTTTTACTGTGATCTTTATACGAAGGCAATATCAGTGACAAAACACATGCTTTGATAAACGCCTTGCTGGTGACAATACCTGCAGTACAACCACCTAGTAAGAGATTAGGAGTCCTCACTAAAATTACATCATATTTAAGAAAATAGAGTATGCAAGATTGATTTGGTAAAAAATAATAAGTCCAAAATAACAATAGTGTTATTACATAGACCTAACAAACTAGTAAACAAAACTAACCGAAGAAGTGAAATCACCCACACATTCCTTGTGCCTTGAGTGGACCTTTCTTGCCCATGGAAAAAACATGATGGAAATTTGATCGTAACCAGGGAGGACATGATTCCTAAATGAAGACATGTCACATTGATCCAACGTGTGTATTAAGGTTTCACTTGCTGACTATAAATATATTTATTTAAACAATGGGAAATGTGTAAAAATAACAAGGTAATATGCATTGATCCTCAAAATAATGCTAGGAACTATTACATTTCTGGTATATTTCTTTCTAGTCTTTTTGCTAGGAAGTTTCTCGGTTTTGATCATTTTATAGGTATTCCTTTGTACCCCAATATTTTCATATACAGAAAGCTTAGGCACTTTTCATGTTCTTTAAACTTCTAAAACTCTCAATAACTCTTAAATATCTCGAGAAGACATTTTTTTTTTGTACTGGAAATTATATTCAGGGCCCTCACATGGAATGATATCCTGACTTTTTTTGTTTCTTATATCGAGACAAGATCTCACTAAGTTGCTAAGTGGCCCAGGCAGGGCTTGAATTTGGGATCCTCCTGCCTCAGCATCTCAGAGTACTGAGATTACAAGGATGTATCACCTCCCCTAGCTTCAGACAAGATTCTTAATGCCTTATTATATTGTATAAATAATTATTCTCACTATCAAAATAATATGTAATACAAACTTACCTGGCTTCACTTTATTTCAACTTTACATAATTATGTTCCTTAGAGAAATGGTGCAGAGCTAGTGCACTGCCTCTCATGATAACAGATAACCTTTGATCCCATAAACAGTGCAAGTTCCCAGCTCTGTGTTTCCCCCGTTATGGATTAAATTATACCAACGTCTTTCCGATTATTTCATAAGCTCTGGGATCTAATCATTTAGTGTCACTAAAATGGACTTCTCAGAATCCTCTTCAATTTACCCACATCCTTATTAAAAGGTAGAAATTAAGATTGGACACAAGACCCTAACAAAGGCCTGATGAATGATAGGTCCGCGGAGTGAGATTGCACTTTTCTTACTGTGCATTTCTCTCTGGATGATATGTTTTTTTCTTATAAATGGCTTTCAAGTCACCTTGCTATAGTTTAAATTTACTTTTGACTTGAGAAATGAAATCATGCCCATATATCCTTTTGTAACCGTTCTATTAAGATATGTCACATACTATATAAATTTAATTTGTAAAATTTGAGGTTTTTAGTATATTCAGAGTTGCATAGCCATAACCACAGTCAACCTTGCAGCACTCTTATTGCCCCAAAAAGGAACACGGCTTTGCATTTCTTGCCTACCCTCCAGCCCCAGCTAGGCTGATCGACGTTCTGTCTCCATAATCTACCATATCTGGACATTTCATATGAATGGAAGTGCACAACAGGAGATCAGTCACGACTGGTTTCTCTCACAAAGCATAATGTCCTTAAGGTTCATTCACACTGTGGCATGTATTTCATTCCTCTATACAGAGGGAGAATAGCCCATCATTTGGATGTATTAACATTGGTTCACCTGTGCAATTAATTGGTGGGCATTTAATGAACACTTGGGTTAGACTTTTTGCCGATTATACACAATGTTTTTATGCACTTTCATGTATAAGGTTTGTATAGACGTGTTTTCAGTTCTCTTGGGTATATAACAAAGAATGGAATTGTTGGGTCACAGAGTAATTCTCTGTTTAATTCTCTTTGAGTTCATTCTATTTGAGGAACTGCCAGACTATTTTTGAAAGTGGGTGCACAAGTTTACATTCCTACCAGAAGGTTTACCATTGCAGTTTCACCACAACCCCGCTAATGCTTTTTACCACTTTTAAATGACTATACAATAGTTTGTTGATTTTTGTATCTTTTTTGTAGAAAGTCTATTCAGATTCTTTAGACATTTTTAATTCAGTAAGTTTTTTTACTGAATTGTAAAAGCATTTTATATCTTTGTGGTGCAGCCCTTTTGAAGTATATGACTGGCCAGTGTTTTTCTCCCATGGATTGCCCTTTTGCTTCTTGAAGGTGTCTTTGAAGCACGAGCATTTAGCTGTAATTATTAGCACACTTTGATTGTACAGAATAATGGGCTTCAGTGGGGATGCATGAGTGTTTTTAGTTTTGATGATGTCAGATTTATCCAGTTGTTCTTTTGTCACTTGTGTTTCTCATGTCACATCTAAGAAATCATTCCCTAACCCAAGATCATGATGATTTAATCCCATGTTTTCATCTGAGAATTTTATAATTTTAATTCTTATAGTACAGTTTATGGGGCATTTTGAGTTCATTCTTGCATCGGATGAGGTCTGCTTTCATTCTTTTTCAAGTGGATATTCAGTCCCACCACTGTTTATTGAAAAGACTATTTTGTCCTGTAAAGTTATCTTGACACAGTTGTCAAAACTCAATTGATAACAAATGTGAGGGTTTATTTTTGGACATGCAAGTCCATTCCATTGATCTACATCTTCATATAAGCAGCATGTTGTCTTGAATATGTGTCTTTGCTCTAACTTTGGATATTAGACAGTGTGAAACCTCTATCTCATCCCCTTCAAGATGGTTTTTACTACTCCGTGTGCCTTGCATTTCCACCTGAATTTTCAGACCAGATTTCTGCAAAGAAGACAGTCATTATTTTTGTGTTGTGTTTGACCTAGAAGTCAGTTTCGGGGAGTACTGTAACCTTCAACACGTTGACTACTCCAACCCATGAACAATGGAACATCTATCCATTTACTTAAGTCTTCTTTATCTTAATTAATTAACATTGATTAAACAGTGTTTTGTAATTTCCAGAATACAAATTTTGCACTTCTTTTGTTAAACTTATTCCTAAGTGGTTTTTTTTCTGCTTTTTGACATAATTGAAAATGAAATTGTTTTTGTTCATTCCTAGTAAATAGAACTACAACTGGTTTATTTGAATAGAGTTTCATTGGCAGTGGGCTGGAAATCAAACAGATCAAATGACACTATGCTGTTCTGGCCAAGGAAAATCATCTTTTTTCTTGTATTCATCACCTGGTTCCCTGTAATCCTTATGCTGCATCAGAAGGGCCCGGCCTTCTACTTTATCCATATTGATAAATTTATAATTAGCCTTGTAAATTTATAATTAGCCTTCACTTACTCAACATTCAGAATCAATCAGATCCATAGAAAACCTGCATTTCTAGGGTTCCAGGGACTGCTGTACCTGATTTTCTACACCACAAATTAAGAGAGGTCTTTCCTTCCAGTGCTTCCTCTGTAAAAATCGCCATGCCATCTGCTTGCCTTATGGGAGTGGTTCCTGTCCATGGTACTATGGAGGGAGAATGATGCGCATGGTCTCTTAGTGTGTTGGCGACAGTGTTCAGTGGCTTCTTACAGCTAATTATTAGCATCGCTTTACAACTCTGTGTTCATTGGTGTTGCACTGGGAGCTCGCAATTGGTCACAGTGAGAATATTTACACCACAGAAATCAGCAAGTGTTACTGATCAGTTACTGATCAGTTGTCCTTTAGAGACTATTGTTAAGTATTAATGATCTTACCATTGTTTGAGGAGTAATTTTTGCTCTGCATTCCCTTCATTATTGCATTACAATAAGTGGCTGCAATCACTCCTGGCTTTAATATGACCCATTCAAGTCTATTTTCATACAGGCAACAAACAAGTTTTGCAAACCATAAAAATGAGCACAACTCACGCCTATAATCCCAGCACTTTGGGAGGCTGAGGCAGGAGGATTGCTGCAAGTTTGAGGCCAGCCTGCTGGATTACATAATGAATTCAAGGTCAGACTGAACTACATAGCAAGATCTTTTCTCAAAAAAAAAAAAAAAAAAAAAAAAAGAGATAAGAATCCCTTTAGAAAAAGGGACAGAACAGGAACCTTGGTTTCACATTCATTTACTGCCAAGAAGTTTGTGAAAATCTCTTAAAAAGAATTGAACCAGGGCTGGTGAGATGGCTCAGCGGCTTAAGCACCTGCCTGGCAAGCGCGAGGGCCCGAGTTCAACTCCCGGAACCCACATACGAAAAAGGGGCCGGTGATATCGCTCAGCGGCACGGGCGCCTACTGGCGCGTGAGGTCCTGAGGTCGACCCCCCGGTACCCACAAAAAAAAAAAAAAAAAAAAAAGAATTGAACCAGACCAAATGTGACTATAATGTCCACTTGCCAGGATACCCCAGCAATGTGATAAATACCCCTTCTTTCTCTATTACACAGAAGGGACCAGTGGAGAGATGCATTTTGTAATATGCTTCGCAATCAATGAAGCAATGCACATTTTGAATAACAACTACATTTAAAGGAACTAAAAATACTAATAGGGTTGCAAATGAGGGATATTAGCTACTTTCAACTTTACTTTAAAACAGTACAATTCACAAAACAACATAACTTATGCTAATGAAAATTTCTAAACCAGAAGTTATCTAACCAAAAAAATTCACTGTTACTAGGAGAAATGTTGCTGGTTTTTAAAAGGAAATTATTTTCCTGACAATCCCCTCCACAACTACCACCACCAACAAAAAGATATATACAAGAAATGAGAAGAAAATCTAAAACAAAACAAAAAAACACCAAAAGATATTCATTTCTCTCTGTATAATCTTGAGCCTCCCAACATATCTGGGCTTGATGATTTTTTAGCAAAAAATAAATACAACTTATTGAACTAAATGAGTGACTGTAGCTGGGAGAGTTCTACTCCCATGGTGGGGAACATCGCCCACACTGGAAAGGAGGGAGTGTGTACTAAAAACACCTGGACGAATTTATCTTTCATTTAAAGATTTTTTTAAAATCTCTGCCCAGGGCCGGTGATATAGCTCAGCGGAATAAGCGCTTGCCTGGCAAGCGCGAGGTCCTGAGTTCGACTCCCGGTACCCACATATAAAAAAAAAGAAAAGATCTTTGCCCACGGTGTGCTAAACATCTTTGTCTCACTGAGTCACTGTTGTCTGAGGGAACTTTACTTCTATGTAGAATAGAGGTGGGGGACAAACAGAGAATTGCTGGATTAGACGACCTGTATTTGTTGCGGCTTTAACATTCTGTAACAATTGCTTTCAGAGGAAAATTAATTTCTGTTCACAGACTACTATTCTCGCAGCAGTCTTTACAAATCAATTCAGGAAGCAAACAGCTAGGCTATTCTTAAAAACAAATCACTCTGCAAGTCAAATCAGATGGCAAAAGGGAGTAAAATTATTTGTTTAGGAACGTATCTGAAGTTTAGATGTAGTCCTTGTTGATATACGACAATTCCATCAATGAATTTCAAATCCATAAATTACTCTGCAAATGTGCATTTAACTTCCTATTTACATTTTTAAAGCTCTCTACAACAGGCTTGGGGATTAAGACCATTTTGTCCCTGAGGAACTGCATTAACTGATTCCCTCGCTATGGGATTACCACGGAATATTAAAAGAATCCATACTGCAAGATTACTTTGTCCTAGCTATTTAGACAATAAAGTATGGCATGTAGACATTAATGGGGAAAGGTGACTATAATGTAAACGCAAAAAAGCAACTTTTCAGAAGATGTTTTAGTAATTGCTTTTTCTTTCGAGCAGTTTAAAACTGCATGCACACACGTGTACATTAATACAGTGGTGCACCAATAAACATTTAACGAGTGGCTCTCCAGGGGGGAAAATGTCCTGATTTGTAGAGTCTGCCAAATTTTGTGTTGTAAATTTCTCTAGCTGGTTTGAAGTTATCAACATGAGGTCCACAAAATCACTTTGAGAAGAGATGTACACAATCGCTGCTCTTGAAGTGACAAGAAGGGGCTCTAACACCCAGCTGCTCTACAGCCTCGACATGACATAAATACACACAGATACATCATGTATAAACATGTCACGTAAGATACACAACACATGTAATTTATCAAAATTTAGTCATGAATTGTTTTCCTTTAAAATCACGTAATGAAAGATTGATTCCACAATCACTTTAATTATGAATTGGCTAAGTCAGTCAACTACATAGTTGAGGGTACGTGCGTATGGTAGATAATCTCCGGCTGTTACCAGTAGTTGGCATGGTTAGAGAGGAGTTTAGACTTCTCACTTCAGTAGACCTTGACTGATGTATTTTAGAAGTAGTCATTAACACTGAAGAAAACAGGCCTGCAAAATAATCACGAATATACACTTCCAAAATGAATGAATCAAAAAAGTCATGTGAAGGCAGCAAACAATTGCTGGAGGCAGGAGCAAATGTCAAAGGTGACAATTCCTGGACCCACTTATACCTATGGTGAGTAACAGGGTGACTAAATAGTTGTAATCATCATGCAAGAACTTACTGAGTTGTGTACTCGATTAAAGCTATTATCCTGTCTTGAATCCTGGTTTTGGAATAGCACCAAGCAACGTGCTGAGAGAGGAACTGAGTGGTAATTTTCAAATTAATATTTTTTCAGCTATTATTATTGCAGGGTACAACACTTAGCAGTGTGCAAAGATGAATGTGTACAACCTTCTCAGCAAACTTATAATCAGTAAGGGGTAATAAGACAAGAGGTACAATGTTGTAAACACAAGGACTAATAGAAAATTTAAAAGGATCCTATTCTTTGGGAAGATATGAAAAGTCTTTTGGAACAAGGTAGTATGGTAAAGAAATGAAGCAATGATAATTTGAACTGAAGATCAACAAATAGTTTCTATTAAAATGTGTTCCATCCCAGTACGAAATGTTGTCATCTTTTCCTGGATCCTGGTATTTCAGCTTCTTAATAGTGATAGGAAAATTTGTTCTGATTATTATAGGAATTCCTAACACAAGGAGTCCTTCTGGATGGATGTTGAAGCCTATCTTGGAGTTCTTTAATCAGCCGCAGAGAGAACAGATAGAGAATTCAGGAAAAACTTCTGCAGACTCAAGCCAGATGGTAGAAAGAGTAACTAAGGTGGGTAAGGTGGAAGACAACACCCTGACCCCCTTTGCCTTCTCTGAGGAAAACTTGGATAGAACCGAACACTGCCTCGAGTCTGCTGAGGAGAAGGACATGCAGTAATGGCGTCTGTCTGAGTGTCCGGCTGCCTGCGGACGCAAACCTAGTGATTCACAGAGTACTATCAGTGTGAGTAATTAATTAATTAATTCATCCTATACCCTTTTTCCTAAAACGATTTACAATGAATGGGAAATACTTTTTATCAAAGGTAGGACACACAGATCTGCTTTCTCCTAAACTCGTCATTTGCAGGTTACATTCTTGCCAGCATGAGCTGAGTGTAATTTAAAGGTGAAAATAAACCACGTTTTCTAAAATGCTTTATATTCAGAAGGTGCATCTTAGGAAAAAATATATCACCATTAACAAGTGCAAGCAAATTACTTCAAGTGACCTTCACTGTGATTATCATCTTGATCGTCAACTTGGCTGGACTGGAGACTCCTAGAGATTAGGCAGCCACTCTGTCACAGTGCTAATCTCGACCACATATTATCCCACTGATGAGCTCATAGCTGAAGAGGCCTTTAGGAAGGGGCTTCCCCCGGGGAAAGCAGGTCACTCGGGTCGCTCGGATGTGACTTTGAAGGGCCTAGCTTTTCTGGAGCTCTTTCCTGTGAGCTCTGCGTCCTGGTCGCCATGGGTTGAGCAGCTTGCCTCCAACACACCCTTCTATCATGCTGTTTCTGCCCCGGAACCTGCAGTGTGGTGGCGCATGCCCATAATCCCAGTAATTTGGAGGCTGAGGCAGGAGGATCACTGAGAGTTCAAGGCCAGCCTGAACTACACAGCGAGACCCTGTCTCAAAATAAACACACAAACAAACAAAACCCAAACTAACAAACAAAATACAAAGGAACCTGTGGCAATAAACTGAAACCCTAAGCCAAAATAAACCTCTCTTCCTTCAGGTTACATACGTCAGATATTTTGTCCCAAAATAGGAAAGGTGACAATCACACAGCACACATGGTAGGGGCTTCAACTGTAGTCACACCAACTTGGGAAGAGTTGGGACACGGAGAATGGGCAAGGGGAGAGGGTGGAGCTGGAGGGATTCCTGAGCTCTCCACTGACCTGGTGGCCAGCAGGGCCTTGTGTCTCTGTTTTTTTTTTTTTTTTTTTTGGTTTTTGGGGTTTTTTATTTTGTGGGTACCAGGGGTCGACCTCAGGACCTCGCGAGCCAGCGGGCGCCCGTGCCGCTGAGCGATATCACTGGCCCATTTTTCATATGTGGGTTCCGAGAGTCAAACTCAGGACCTCGTGCTTGCCAGGCAGGCGCTTATGCCGCTGAGCCATCTCACTGGCCCACTCTGTGTTTTATGAATAGCATTTATGCTTGGAGACACACATGTCAACGTTTCTTTAGCATGTGTTAACTGTCTTAAAATCAGTTCTAAGAGAACGTCTGTGCTGGGTCATTACAATCAGAATAATCAGAATGAACACCACACTAAAAATCAGAATAAATAAAATTAAAGCCACAGGGAAAGAGTCACACGGTACTTGCTCACACGTTCAGTAAGTAATGTTACTGGTTGCAACCCCTCCCGGAAGTCCAGGACAGACCCAAGTACTGGTTTTTTGGTTATTCACTGAGAGTGGGTACCTGAAGGAGAAGGTTGTCCTTTTACTACGCCGTTTTTAGTCTTTTCTTCTGAATTCATTACTTCCTTGTAAATAAGTTCTGTAAGAAACAGTTCCTGTGTTACTATATACAGCAGATGTTTCTTAATCCACAGAGAAATGAATTCATAACATGTAACAATATTTGGATGGGGTTGAGTGATTAAAAAATCAACTGAGATCCCTCATTCCTCTATTTCTATTTTTCCTTGCAATTAGGATAGAGGTAGGCAAAAGCAGCTCCTCAATAAAGCAGTTAATAAATGAATGTATGAAAGATATACATTTTTCTGAATTCTCAGTGGGTGGGCACTTCTGATATAGTCTCGTGTTATTTATCAAGGATTTCGAGGACCTTTTGCGAGCACCTATTTTTTAATACACACACTTTAAGATGCACAATATCTCACAAGGTTAAATCATTACCAGAACTTACACCTTCCATCTGACATCATTTTTCTTTCAGGCTCCTATCTTAGATTTATAAATCTAAACAGGCCAAAAATGCAACATACTAAAAATTTGTTTTATTCATTCCCAAATTGACATCCATTTTTGTCTTTCTCATTGCTAGAGTTAAAAAAATTGATCTTCGGTTCTTTTAATTTTTCTCCCTTTAGCTAAAAATTATTCAGCCCTCCTCATTCTTGCTCTGTGGTAGCCTAAGGCTCATATAATCATCAACCCTTATGCACACTTCTTTCTCCAGTTTAGCCTACATCTTTGTCAAATGATGGCTGCATCTCTCTCTCTTACTTATTTATGAACCCCTGCAAACTCCTTTATTCTTGATTAGATCAAAGTAAGCCGTTTCCTTCTAGTTGCTTTTTCATTGATTTGCTTTTTGCATTCGTTCAGTTTTCCATATTCACCAGCATGGTCCCTTGCCCGGGAAATTCTTTTTGTTCTCCTTGTAATTTTTGGTTACTCCTGCCATTTGTTTTCCTCTTATAACCCCTATTTGGTATTTTACTGTTTTTCTTTTCCCAATTTATATTTATTAATTACTTCAAGGTAGCTAAATTTCCCTTCCCTTAAAATTCTTCATTTATGGTTCTCCCGACTTTGATCTGATCATTCGGGATCTTCACATTGGGGTTTCTTATACTATTCTACTCTGTAGTTATTTCTATTAGTTTAATAATGCCTTGCAAGTTTGAGTTGCCTTTCTGCTTTGTTTCAACTTAGGTATAGTTCTGAAGATGTAACATGAGTTTGGAAAAGTTTTTCTGAAAAAAAGGATGAAGGCATTTATTGACTCCTTTTATTTATTGCAGGAGAAATAAGCCACCTAGGGGCACTTACTTTCTATTTAAGCTCTCAAATCCTGTACATTCAGTGAATGAATTCACTAATAACTATCTTCCTTTTTCTAAAGTCTGAAAACATTTCAGGCTTAATTTTGATATTATGTTTAATGTAAAAGTTTTGCACATGAGCAGGAAAGTTTAATTTTGAAATTCTGAGTTGAAGCTTGCCCTCCACAACAACAAATACTTCGACAATCAGTACTATTTTCAAAGATGTCAATAATTAATTCCTTTCATTCATGAGCAAATACAAGTTAGCTATCAGCATGAAATGACAGGTGAAGTTTTAGCAACTTCAAAAATAGTCCAAGAGAACAATTTAAAAATCTTTCAGTAAATTATTTTATAAGAAAAAGCTTGGGGCACTTTCTGTATCAGAAGCATAGGATATAAAAGTGTCAGATACTTTATGTGTTCCAAGTTTCACTAAAATAAAAAAATATATACTTATGAGTAGTACAGTCACCTTTCCATTCTTCAATGGTGTGTTCTCTTTCATCCAGCTGTTTGTCATAAATCTGAGGTGGAGGCTGCAGAATGAAAACAAAAAATTCTGTAAATAACCTATACATGATTAAACTCTTAACAATACGTGAACAAGTGCCTGCCTGGTAGGCACAAGGTCCTGAGTTCAATTCCCAGTGCCAAAAAAAAAAAACAAAACAACGATACATGAGAATACATTGATATCATTGATTTTGGTGGTGATCACAACCTTACATAAATATGGAGTAGTGAAACTAGTTCCGAAGTAAAAGTTTCCCTACACACTGATGGAAGATTTACTTGTATCACAATATTGCTGCTGAATAAATGTGGGCCACAGATCCCCACCCTGAAAGCCTGCATGCCCATACCTCCTGGTTCAGAATCCACAGCTCAGCAGCTAGTGGTTGACCTTGAAAATTCAAACCCAACACCTGATGACAGGGTCACAGAAGCCACTCTTTCCTCTGCTTGTCTGCCCTATAACAGATCCTACTAAATCGTTCCCAGACTGGTAAGATCTGTGCTGTTTTTAGACTTCTCTGAAGACGACTTTTATTTATTTTTTTTTTTTGTGAGTACCGGGGGGTCGACCTCAGGACCTCGCGCGACAACAGGCACCCGTGCCGCTGAGCGATATCACCAGTCCCTTTTTGGTATGTGGGATCCGGGAGTCGAACTCGGGCCCTCACGCTTGCAAGGCAGGCGCTTACGCCGCTGAGCCATCTCACCGGCCCTCTGAAGACGACTTTTACAATGCTTCTCAACAGACCATGGTACCAGTCCTCGTTATGAAGAAACATTTAGATTATTAATCTTTTATTTTTCTTGAAACATCATAAAATACCTTTATATACAGTTGTGTGGCCTATATTTAAATGGTTTCAATCTATATTCCCTCCACCAGCTGGTTAGAGAAGGAGGTCAACTTGAACCCCTCAGAGGCCCCTACGTTAGTCCTCTCTGGGGGAAATGAAGGTACAGAGCCTTTGGCCTGATGGATACGGAGAAAGAGATTGCCATGTATCTGTATGTCTTCAAAGAAAAATATGCTCAAATAAACTCCCTAGTCTCATTTTTTTAGTATTTTGACTTGGGGAGGGTAGGTCCAATTTAAGACACTGAAAGGAAAGAAAAGCTCTGCAAAAATCATATCACCATGATGCAGAGAAAGGTGGGACAGGATAGCTGCATAACGTATACTAAACTGAGTGCAGAGGAGAAAAGAATATCTGGTCCCCTGAGACAGAGAAGTCTGGAACTCATTGTTATCCAACACTCCCAAATGGTTCATGAGAAACTAAAAGACTTACTCGGTAAGAGTGATTCAGACCTGCTAAGATGTGGACCCCTCAAAGAGGGGTGCTGTAAGGGAGGCTTTGGGGACACTGTTCAGAAACACCCTCTGGCTTCACAGTGCCTTCTTTACTACATTCGCAATCTCTGGTAGCCATGAATTTCATCCTAGCCCTGGCACGTCGGGCAGCCCACATCCTACAGAAGTGCCCGCGTGTGAAAACAGGAGACCATTCAGCTGTGGGGAGGCAAGCTAGCACAGAGCTGAGGTGTTGAGAAATAACCAATGCCAGGCAGACCTTCCTGTAGCACCCGCGTTGCTACCGGGTCAAAAGGCTTTAAACATCACTGCTGCTCAGAGGTGGCTGACCGAGCAGCGCCAGTTCCTCAGCAGCAGTCAGCACAGCGACAGCTGAGCAAAGGAGCCTTTCGTCCAACCCTGCAGCATTGTGGGAACACACAAGTAACGGCCAGATAAAGGTGAGGACTCGGGAGGTCAGCCTCTGCCCACTGGACCTGACTTAGGAAGGCTGCTCTTCCAAACTGTGTAGGAGTCCCAAATTACATGAATATTGTGATTTCATGAGTGAACAAGTAAAAGGAGGTTATTCTTGAAAATTTGTGAAGCCGTAATCAAAGCCAGCTGTTGCAAAGTCCAAGTCTGGCTTGGCTGCGATGTGCTGCCAAGTGGCAGGTTTCCTGCTGTGCCTCCCCCTGAGGACACATACCGCTGTGGTTAGGTCCCATCCACGTGGCCACATCCAGGATCCCTGCAGGACAGCGTGCACAGCTTGCAGGGGCCCCAGAGCTCTGTGCCTTGGGGATACCTTTTTCTTCTTACAGTAGACCCAGCTCAGGGTCCCACAGGACTGTCTTTCCCATGCACTGGATTTTTCCATTCAAGTTTCAAAGTTAAATATGGTTCAAGAGTGCAGCCACCGCCAAAGTTCATAAATGTCATTTTCTACTTGCAACAAAGCTATTTTGAAGTGGTTTTTCTTGGCACTTCAGCACATAGCTGCTGCTCAAGTACGAAGCACGCAGTACACAGACTAACCACAAACTGCACAGAGAGAAAGCAAAGTGCGAGGCCAGGAGTGTTCCCTCCAGTGGATCCAGAAACATGATTTAGACACATTTTAATAGCTATTACTCAAGGACCTCTGCAAACGAGCTGTATGTTCAGGTTTGGGTGTTCGCTTTTGTTTTGTTTTTTGTTTTGTTTTAGAAAGAGAGGAGACAAATGTCACCTGTCGCATAAGGGTACCTTCACATACAGATGTCTTGTACATGACAGTATAAAAGAGTCACTGACCGAGAATCCAAAGAGAGCAATGTCACAGCCCACGCACACGCGTGCGCGTGCGCACTTGGATAGCAATCACAAATGTGTGACGATCTATAACACTCTTCCCCTCTATCTGTTAAGAACAGTTGCTGTCTGGTTGCTCAGCTGTTCCATTTTCCCAACCTATTAAATAGGAAAAATTCTGTTTTGCTAGGTAACAATGTAAATAGAAAAGAAATGAGGATCACAGATAAAGAAAAATGGGTAATGTATAGAGAACCATCAGGCTTTGTGACCTTCATCCATTCCTCAAGAGACTCAGGATATTTTCATATTATTTTTGAAGATTTGATTTTTACTCTCTTAGTTGAAAGTCCTGCAGATATTGAACCATGGACTCACATACGGATAGCATAAATAATAACAATGTGACTTGTAATGTTTTGTATTGATGACATTGTGTGTACATGTTCAAACTGAATTAAATAAGATAAACACATGAACAAATACATGATCGCTATGAGTTAGAAAATACTAAACTTTTAATTTATTCATTTATTAAATTTAGTTATCCAGTAAAGGTCTTAGGCACCTAGCATGTGCCAAATCCATGCTTGGATTGAAGAATGACAATAGAAATCAGAGAGAAGAGGCAGAGAGCTATTGTATGATCTACAAAAAATATTTAAAAATCCAACTGGAGAATGGAAGGTGAGAAAGGACAGAAGATATACAGTATTCAAGAATAATTAATGAGTTTAATAAATAAAACTAATGAATTATGTACAATGAAAGAGAAAAATGACTCCCTGCTTTCCAAGCCGAGTACCTGGGCAGATGATGGTGTTGGTGAACCCCTCTAAAGAAACAGAAAGAGAGTGAAATGAGGTTGGTAGAGAGAGAAGCCTAAGGCTGTGTGAGCAGAGATGTTTGCAAATTAAGTGGATGATCTGAATCCAGATGAGTGCTGTTGGCTAGAGGCTTGCAGATGTGCAAATACCAGCAAGAATTCCATGACAGTGGGCGAGGTCAAGGGAGAAGGTATGGGGGCCAAGGGGACCCTGTTAAATACCAAGTTTAGAAACAGTCCAAGGAAGGTAGATCTGCCCTCCCAAAATTAGACAAATACATATAAAATGAGAATATTGCAATCACAAAGTGGTGAAATGGCAGGAAGTTTAAAAAGAAGAATTAGTGAATAGTTTTGTGGAAGTGAAATTACTGAGGACTTTGGCTTTGATGGCACCCGTAAGGCAGAGAGCCTTCTATATTCCAAGGTTGCTGTCACATTCTCACATTACCTGACTTCAAAGTGTATGATAAACCTGTAATAACCAAAACAGCAAGGCACTGGCATTATAAAACAGAGACTGGCCAATGGGACAGCATAGGTAGCCCAGAAATTACACATTTATGGTCAAGTGTTTTTGACAAAGATGCCAAGAACATGCAATGAGGAAAGTCTCTTCAACTAAGTATCAACATGGAGAAGAAAGGAATTAGATTTTTAATCTCACATCCTATATAAAAATCTACTCGAAATGAATTTAAAACTTAAATATATGACCTGAAGTTTAGAACTACTAGAAGAAAACATGGGGAAAAGTTTCATAACATTGATCTTCTTCAAGAGAAATACATGAGGCATGCAAAAACAAATAGAGCCTGATCTCACATGTACAGTGTAAAAAACATTCAGCTCATGCAAGTAGAAAGTTCAGTACTGGTTACTGTGGGCTGGATACTGAGATTTAGGGAGATATTAATATTCCTCATTCAATGACCTACTTGTTTAAACAGCTGTTTAAACTTATGACCAAGGCACACTGTTCAGACTTATAAACCATTTTTTTGTACAGTTCTGTACATCTTGTTTATAGAACAAGATACTGAGATACTGAGATTTAGGGAGATATTAATATTCCTCATTCAATGACCTACTTGTTTAAACAGCTGTTTGAACTTATGACCAAGGCACACTGTTCAGACTTACAAACCATTTTTTTGTACAGTTCTGTACATCTTGTTTATAGAACCTCAATATCTTTTTCTGGTACAGTACATCTTGTTTATACAGTACTGAAATTCTTGCTGCTTGTACTGTATAGTGCTGTAGTTTTATGTTCTGATATGCATTACTGCAGGAATTATGAAAATAAAAGCAAAGGCATCAAGTTGGAGTTTCCTCTGATCATTTTGTCATTCTGAACATTGCAATGTACGTACGACATATGATTCCTCATTTAGCGATAAATTCATTCAATGACCTAGTGAAGGGACCACTGCTGAGTCATTCATTAAGGAATATTTGTTTTGGCCAAAGGATACAAAATTTCAATTAGTCAGAAGGAATACGTTCCAGAGCTATTGTACAACATGTTGACTACAGTTAAGAATGTATTTTATTATTGAAAATAGCTGAAAGGATGCAATCCAGTTGTTTTTACCACACAGGAAAAGAGATGATGTGAGGTAATGCACATGTTAATCAGCTCTATTTAGCCACTCCACCACATATGCGTATCTCACAACAACATGTACACAATAAATACAGCAATTTTTGTTCGTTAATTTTTTTTTTTTTTTTTTTTTGGTGGGTACCAGGGGTCAACCTCAGGACCTCGCGCGCCGGCAGGCACCCGTGCCGCTGAGCAATATCACCGGCCCTTTTTTCATATGTGGGTTCCGGGAGTCGAACTCGGGCCCTCGCGCTTGCCAGGCAGGCACGTAGGCCGCTGAGCCATCTCGCCGGCCCTATTTGTTAATGTTTTTAAATCTGATGAATTGAAAGTATGCACTTGGGGAGTGGGAGTGCTAACAAAATTGGTTGTCTCTGTTAACGAACCTGATTCATACTGAGTTCCCAGAGGAAATCCTGTGACTGTGATTCATGTGCAAGTGGCCATTTGCAGCAGTGCTCTGAGGGGCATGCTGAGGAGGACAGGAGGGGACACAAATGCAGGACGGAATCCGTACCCTTAGCAAGCACTCCTTGCCCACAGACATCATCCTGGGCTAAGGTTAAGGGAAGACGTGAAGACAGCAGATGGCTGTTTGCTTTGGGACATCTTGTTGCGGAGGGGGTGCTGAAGCCTTGCCAGCTCTGCGGGCATGGGTGTAAGGGGCCCGGGGGCAGCACTGGACGCCTCCCTCTTGGGATCTCATCCCATCCTCCAGAGGAAGGAGTGCCACAGGGTGGAGCAGAAAGAGAAGGTTGCAGTGGTTGTCAGATTCATAGATCTAGAACTCAGGGACAGTGTATAGATTTGAATTATTTATGGCACTTAAATTAAGGCTGTGGTGGGAGATGTGATTCCCAGGGAGAAAAGTCTTTAGGGCAGAAATGAGAGAACCCCTGGCAGCCTCAATTCTAAGGGCAGAGAAAACAACTGAGCCCCAGGAGTAGAGGCTGAAGGAGAACAGGAGCGCAGATCCCACGGGAGCCCAAGGGACAAGGCAATGGTGTCAGCCTGTGTGCATGCAAAGAGGCATGAGTTGCAGATTTGCTTCACACTTTGCACCTCGAAGGCCACTGGTAATGATAGAGAAAGCGGTGTCAAGGTTTGAGAATGACATAATTATGATTGAACAAGGATTTGGATATAAAGGTGGAAGGCACTCCCACTGCTAAACTCAGCAATGTAATAACAATGCTGACTTTCATTCTTTGTTCTCGGAAATGAAAGAGACTGGGACATGTTCACTTGTGTGAAGTAATCACCACCAGAAACCAAAAGGCAAGATGCACAGGGGGAAGGAAGAGACCCACATGCAGAAAAGTAAGATGTCACACACACACACACCACACACAATAAAGAATACTGCATCCAGTTATTTTCTGGATTTTGTGTAACTGACTCTATAATGACACTGTCATTTTTCTCGTCAACATCTTCATCATCCATTTTTCTGAAGCTGATTTCATATATTGTGTCACTTAATCTTTATAACAACCTTTCTCTGGTAACTGTGCAAATGGAGCACAAAAAGGTAAAATAATTGTATTTGTGTGGTAAAGTCGGTACTTAAACTCAAGTCTGTCTTTCTTTCTTTCTTTTTTTTTTTTTGTATTTGCAAATATGGCTTGCCGTTCTTACTAATTTAACCCATTGATAAATGTACTTAAAATTTTACTTGGTGTTAAGGTTCAGATCTGGGGTGTCCCCTGAAAGCCTGGCGCTGTTTGGAAGGTGACTCATCGCTGGGTGCTGTGCTCATCAGCAGATCAGTCTGCTGATGAATACACAGCCAACTTGCTGTCAAGAAGAGGGGCCAGGTAGGATGAGGCGGGTCACTGAAACATGACCCGGAGGGTGGGTCTCGCTTGGGTCTCCTCCCTTCTCCTTCTTTTTCCAGATCTGAGCAGCTCTCCCCACCAGGCTCTCTGGCCCTGCCATTCCTCCCTTGGAGCCTGCAGACCATGCGTGAACTGAACGATTGGGTATTGTGTCCAGCAACGGGAAAGTGACTAAGATACTTACGAAAACAAATCAACAAAGAAGAGCAGGGGGAAAAGTTAATGCCATCTCCACCTCTCGGGGAAAGGACATAGGAAAAGCTATTGATTGGTGTTAGAGATATAATTTCCACTCTGCTCACACAAGGACTGAGATGTGCACTGTATTGTGAGGCTGCCACCTCGTGGTTGGAAAAAAGAACACAGTAAGCAAAAGGTGTGCAAGTTCATTGCTCTGTCACTTGAGGTCTCAGCTGAAGCTGCACAGCAAAATCATCTGGGACTTTCACAAATACTGATGCCTAGATACCTCCCACGAGAGTCTCACTGCAGTTTTGGTGAGAGGCCAGGGCATTGGAATATTTTAAAATGTGCCAGGTGGTTATGATGCACAGCCACGTTTAAGCTCTCTGCTAACCACTTAGGCAAACATAAAAATAATTTGTCGTTTGCGAAAACATGTTTCATGTACACACACGCAAGAGAAAACATCGCAGAGAAAGTGATTGTGTCTCTATCTCCAATGACGTCTGTTTCGTAGTCGAACAAAATGATTTCTGTACAATTTAAAGAACAGAACAAAGAGACGTGGAGCTTGTAATCAAAGTGAACGTCACCTCTGTATGTCTCAGTCAAGTGCAGTCTGCGTGCAAAGGGAATGAGGAGAACCGAGTCACAGATGTGAAAAAGTCACGGATTTCCTGGAAAGAACCACGGAAGTGCACTGCACTCAGCACACGGTGGACCCTGCTACTAGTGAGGCAGAACTTGGGCAGGTCACGCGCTGTGCGGTGAAACTGTGATGTTACTGCTTTGTTCAAGAGAAAACTCATTCTAAGTGTAGAGCGAGCATCACGCTGGGTAATTCAGCAAGCGTCTCTTGAGAACCTGCGATGTGCGAAGCAGCGCTGGATTATAGCACCTCAGCTCACGAATTCGATTCTTTCCACAACTCTGGCCACAAACCAAGTTGGACAAGAAATGAATCAAATTCAGTGGTTAGGGTCAATGTTGACCTTATGGGGAAATTTGATTCAGTTCTTGTCCAGTTCAATTTGTGACCAGGATTGTGGAGAGATTTGAGTTCATGAACCGAGGCACCACTATAAAGTGTTATACATAGAAAGCATAAAATCACGTGTTATATATAGAAAGCATGAGAGCTGTTTGGTGACTTCACAGCAGTAAGTGACTGGGAGAACTTGTAAAAGCTAGCAATGCAGATTTTTAATTACAAGGTGAAATGAATGTAATTAGAAAGCTTGATTAAATAATACTCCAGTGATTTGATAAGGAATTTAAATTCAGTTTCCCCCATTTTTCATTCCGTACTTTTCTCAGATATTAGTTCACACCTTTTATACTATCAAAAGGTGATGTCTTAAAAATGGAAATTCCCTTTACTGCTCCGTGGATATTAATTTGTCCTGTGGTTCTTTAACAGAAAAGGCTTAGCATTTGCGCACCAATCAAAATGCAAATGGATAAAGAACCATCACGGTGCTAAAAATATAGTATCTATGTATTTGGAAAAATCTGTCACTTAAAAGATGAAATAAACAATATGTTTGACATTAAGTGATTTTAAGAACCACTGATTCTAGCTTAATATGTACATAACACCCACTTTGGTCAAGGCCCTAACATCCATTAACATCACAAGCCTTAGTGTCTTCAGTTGTAAAGTCATTTTTATTCAACAAATACTGATTATATGACTACTAAGGGCCAAACTAATTATATTCTACTAAGGGCCAATCCTAAGTTTGGTACTTAGGACAGAATAATGGCTCTCTCTTTGTGGATCTTTAATTCTAATGGCTGAGACCAACAATAAAAAGAAATACACAATTTCAAATAGTAATAATATAGTAAGGGGGCCATATGGATACCTGGGAGGAAGAATTTCCCAGGCAGAAGGAACTGCAGTACCAAAACCTACATGGAGGAGCTTACTTGGCAGGGTTAGAAAAACACAAGGAGGCCAGTGTACTGGAGGAAACTGGAAAAGGTAAAGCACAGAAAATAAAATCAGAAAAGTAGACAGGGGTCGAATCAAGTACACTGTACTTGATTGTGATGTTTTCTACACTGTAGGCATGAAAACAAATTGGTTCATTACTATAGCAGCTCATTAATGTAATCAGGAAGTGTAAAGAAAAAAAATCAAAGTATGAAGGTTTTGCTTTGAGTGTGTGCGTGCGTGCGTGCGTGTATGTGGTGAGTGGAAATATAAAATATCTTTCTTAAGAAGGATTCTGACAAAATCTGGAGCAGCATTGAAATAGAGCATTGTAAGCCAGGATGAATACTTGGGAGATCTATCCAAGAAGTCATGGAAGAGTACTAGTTGGGAAATTTTGTGACCTGTTTCACATTTTAGAAGGAAAACCTTAGGCACCCTGGAGTACACACCAGAGGGGACAAAAATGGAGCTGGGAGAAGCGCTGGACTATTACATGGTCCAGGATAGTGAGGACATTTGCATGTCAGGGGATGAAGAATGCTCATTTCGTAGGTCAGCCCGGTAAGGTCTGTTGAGGAGAATCGTCATTTTCTAGAGCTTTTATGAGGCTTAAATAGACTGAGTATGAGAATGGGTTTTACAAACACCAGAGCAGTGCTCAGCAGCGCACAGGGAAGCTCAGTTCAAGTGTGTTTACTGAGCAGTCCTAGGCACCCCCACTACTGCTCTCTGCACTCAGAAGATACAGCTGCATTTCTGGTCCCAACGAACCTTAAAGCAGTAGAGCTGGGAGAGATAAACATAAAAATGGGTTATTTCACCATAATGTGTAACATGATAATGGCGTGTGCAAGGTTCTCAAGGAAAAGAATGAATTAAAATTCTGAGCAGCAACAACAGCTTTTGTTGTAAGCAAGGACTTCTTTCCATAGTCTATAGGATACTTCAGCCTCAACAGAGGTTACAGGACAAAAAATGACCTATAAGGAACTGGAAAACAAATACAAGTCAAAAACCAACATATCACACACAGACACTGCCAAGTGGTCTTGTCAAAGTCACGTTGTTTGTTGCGTTACTCTACAACCACAAAACAAGAGCAAAAGGACCATTGGCATACTGGTATCAGTAACGTGAACGACAACGAGAAACTACGCTCCGCCAGTGCGTACCAACGAGAACCCCTGGGGTCCGAATCCAGCCAATACAGAAACACAGTTCCAGAATCAGAAACTGCACTCAGGTAAACTGATTTGAGTATACCTTGCAGCCTTTACTGCAGTACTATGATATTTTAACTTAAACACTACTAGTTCTTTTGTCAATTGCAAAGTGTTTACTAATTTTCAAGTACCTGATTTTAAGAATTCGAATCTTTTTTTCCTGATCTCTGAAAAGTTGAGAACACGATTTCAGAGTTCTGTATTGGTGGAATCTTCTCATCAGATGTGAAGACTTCTGCTAACCTAGTAATAACGGCATTTATATAGTTACATGGACTTGATCCATTTGGCACACTGTATAAGAAAGCATATCTATGCTACATTTATACACATGAGGATAATTAGAAAGAAGTGTCCCTTGTTATTATTGGAAATTGATTTCTATTTTGAATTTTCTCAGTAGATGAAATTATTAAAATACCTTCTCTGTGAAGAGAAATCAACCCTTTAAAAGATATTATGATATAATAAAGTGAGCATTCGCTTCAAATCTTAGTGCCTGGGTGTGATCTTTATAAAGTCATTTTACTGACCCAGTGAGATAGCTCAGCGGCATAAGCGCCTGCCTGGCAAGCACGAGGTCCTGAGTTCGACTCCCGGAACCCATATACAAAAAAAGGGCTGGTGATATCGCTGAGCGGCACGGGCGCCTGCTGGTGTGCGAGGTCCTGAGTTTGACCCCCAGTACCCACAAAAATAATAAATAAATAAATAAATAAATAAATAAATAAAGTCATTTTACCCAGAGGTGGTGGTAGGGTTCTTTGGATTGCAGTAATGAAGAATAGGAGCATCAAAGAAAAGGTTAAATAAAATAGCCGATATGAGGATAATTCAAAAGTGTCATCAGTTCAGCCAGCATTTCTGAGACCCCCATCTTTGGGGAGCGCAGAGTTCCCCAGATGGTGTAAACGAATGTGACAAAACGCCAGTGCTCAAGTCGCTCCTCCAGCAGGAACGCTAAGGTGGGTGGTTGGAAGGGCGCTCTAGGGGTGTGAGGTGGGGACTCGCCAGAAGCTGAGGGTTATTTCCAGTTAATAGTGAGCTCACGGGGGTGCCACACCCTACACACCCCCTCCAGACTCTTCAGTTTAGCCAGCGGGGTGACTGGGTGCCCCATGCCTTTATGACTCTGCCTCAGGCATCCTGGAGGAGAGGGGGTGAGAAACGAGCGTGGTCACAGAGAAGCGTGCACAGCCAGGGCTCCTGCTTTACGTTTTACTAAGTTCATTCATTCTAGTGATTTTTGAAAACAGCATGCCTTTCCGTTCAGTAATGAAGTATTCTCAGGACTAAGCTGAAAAGAAAACAACTCTGGCCTTTTTAGTGAACAGGTAGGAATAAATGAGATTTTTGTTTCTCTCGTGTGACACAGATTAAAACTCTTAGACTTCAAATATTTCTACTACATCCATTAAAAGCCTTTCTTTAATAACATGGAGCACTTTCACATACTTTCCCCTTCAAACATTATTAGATAGGCATTTCGTGGGTGAAGATTCGTTATGGCAATTACAGCGCCAATATCGTGCCTGAATCTGTCGTTCTTTCTTCTTTCCCACTCCCACGGAAGTCCATCTTGTCACCATCGTTTGTCTCGGGTACTTTCCTACCTTTCTAACTGGTCTTCCTGCTAATATTCACCACCCCACCAATCAGTCACCAATGGAGCACCGGTCTCATTACTTTACTCCCTGATTAAGGTCCGGCTGCTGCTCCTGCAGCCCTCGTGGGACCCGAGGAGTGATTTAAAGGTGCCTGCTCCCCTGGCGCCCACTCCCATCTCCAGCCGCACTTCTCAGCGCTCTCCCCGCTCACGCAGTGCCAACCACAGTTCCTCGGAGCAGGTCTGTCCTTCTCCAGCTCAGAACAGGCTGCTTCCTTTGCCCTCTAAGACCCTCCTCTTCCACCTCCCTTCCATTCACAGACTCCTGCCCCCCACTCTGGTCCACATGAGACTTTTCTTCCTTCTGAACACCTCCTCTGTCTACTAAAGAGTGTGTTATACATTATTTCTTTGCGCTTTTGTAGTTTTCTGTAATTCCTCTTTGATAGATTTACCAGAGTGGTTAAAATTTCTTGTCCATATCCTTGTCAACTGTGCTATACTATAAGTATTCCTGAATACTGGAAACTACATCATTTTTGCTGTTAGAAGTAATGACTCTTCCATGGTAGTGTGCAAGTGAAGTGCAATACAATTTAGGTGAAGGAATCAAGCAGATCAGTCCAAGGTATGAGACTTTGCATCCAGGTCTTCTAATAGTCGGCTGTGAGTGGCTGCCGCAGGGCCCTACTGTCCCCCTGTGCATGGCTTGGTCTCCACTCTCTGCAGTTCTTGGTCCTCTCCCATTGCTTAGGACCCCTTGGTTTGGAAAACTGGAATATGTGCAACCAGACTTTACCTCATTACAAGCAAAGTTTTTCCTGAGATTATAGCTAAGCCTTCCATTCACAGGGGAGCCAGTCAATATTTAAGAATTTCTCTATGCATGTATGTAAGAATTCTGGCTAGGACTAAACCTTTCTTTATGATTAAACAGGAATCACAAGCCCATAGAGCAAAGAACATGCTTTAGAGAAAGAAGTGGTGACAAACTGTTCCACTAGGAAAACAGAATTCTGGCACATACATCATGGCACAAAGTCACCAAAATTGCTTTCTCCCGAGCTGCGTCCAAAACAACTCATACCTGAGATAAGAATTTCTCAGAAAAAGTAGCTGAGGCACAGCCGTTTTATCCTTACTGCTTTGTGAGGAACTTGAAAGGCATTCAGTATTCAAATGTACATAAGATAAAAATCAGATTCTCCCTGGAATTAGGAACTGCAGGGAGTTGCTTTTGGTTATTATCGATTAAAAGCATTTTTCATAAACAATTAATTTCATTATGTTTTTGCAAGATATTGTGAGCTACCATTTCACAATGACACTGTGCGTCTCTTATGAACCCCACAGCAAGTTACAGGAGAGAATTTTTTTAGCATTCTTACGACTGCCTTGCCATTAGAAAGGGACATAATAATTTTATTATAGCATATACCCTGTGAAAGACCATAAACTTTTAATAGACTTGTAAAAAAGGAGTGTAACCTTTTCAGTATTCAGTCTCATCATTGGGCGAATTCATCCTACCTTCCCCTCACACGTAGCTGATGCCTGAGGGCCTACAAAATGGTTCTGCACTGGGGGAGAATGCACACATCCAGCCCATCCTCTGATCTGAAGGTCACCAGGATTCAGCACTCACAAGAACTTCCTGCCACCCTACTCCTTATTCTTTTTGCAGCTCTTCAATCTCCCAGCCCGTGGAACTGTGGTCTTAGTATAGTTCTGATGACTATATATCTGACTTCATCTCTATAGTTTTTATTTGGGGCTAAAAAAATCAAAATAAATATTCTAGTGTTTAATAACTGCTTTCCTGCATATTCATTTTCATTAAAGATTATAACTTATAATTATTTCCCTCTCTCCTAAATGTGAAACTTTTTCATTTACCTCCCAACATTGATAGCATGACCAACTCCAAGCATAACTCCCGAAGCAAGGTGGTTGGTTAACATAACCCTATGATCTCTTCTACGCAGTGAAAAAATTAGGTCTTTTGTGTGGTTTTGGTTTTGTTGATTTGTTCGCTTAAATTTTTGTTGCAACCATCAACATACCTACCTTCTTGGAAAACAGTGACACAAACAAAAATCTTTGGAGACAAACATGGTGAGAAAAAATGAATATTGCAAAGGAAGTAAGTCCTTGATTAGAAGAAACAAATTGAAGAAAGGTGCAGGGAAAGTTGGATCTGTCATTCTCATGAAACCTGCACTATTCGCTGTAGAATAATGTGGTCACAAATCTATAAGCCCACTGCCAACTTAACTCTAGAAAGCCTCACAGCACGTTAATATGTGGGCCTTGCAAAACAACCAGAAGAGAGCTGGCTACTTGAAGCCTAACAGTGTCGTTAGATTGTTATTTCTTGAAGCAATGCCATTTACTTTGCCTAGAACCATAGGAAACTATCCCTATAATGTTACTTCTCCCTCCATCCCATTCCTAAGAAAGGTAAGACTTTTGCAGATGAAAGTCTTTTGTATTTAATACAAATACACAATTATTCCAATGGAAGAAGATAAGGTTTTCTAAAAAGTGCATGAAATGATGGGTTATGTCTGTAACCAAGAGTCAACTTGAAGAGTAGAAGACCAGCTTTTCTATAGCCCCCTTAACATAAACTTTCTGTACTAGACCAGTGCTTTTTAAGTTTTGAAGAATAAAATTTGGAATAAGGTACCTCCAAAAATCTGATAAAGCTTATGAGCTGTACCCTCAGGAAGATGCATATCCATAATTATAGCCACATAATTTCAGTGTTTGTGCAAAGCTCAGAAGTTCATCCACTGGTCCTAGAGGAGTGATAAGAAAGCCCCATACTGGATGGTGGGCTCCTGAGGACAGGGAAATGTTTCCCTCATCTGCACACCCAGAGTTCTGGTACGGGTCAGTAGAGCACAGGACTGCAATAAGCGCTTGCTGTGCTGAAAGTGCAGGATCCATACGTGTGCAGTTAGGTATTTTGTTAAAAGAGAATATTCTGTTCAAAATGTCATTATGCAGTTAACCTGCATTGAATCTGAAAGCAAAGGAGCAAAGAAAAATATTTCAGGTAGAAAAACTATTTAGGAACTTAAACAGAGCTGCCCGCCAAATAAGCATTCTGCTTGGAATAAAACTGCAGTGGCCTTTAAAATACAGAGATTATACACGATAATTAATATGTGTATGACATATTGACCCTTGTGTAACATCATAGCATGGATTCTAGTTGTCCACAGAACACGTATCTACTGAGAATGAAGCATTCAACCATTCCAACTTTTGACGCAGGAGAAAGAACCTTGTGTGTTCAGCAGATTCTGAATATCCAATCTATTGCAATCAAGATGACTCTCTCCAGTGAAAGAATCTGCTAAAATTAGGAGCAAGTTACTTCTTTATGAGTGAAGTGCATATCCTCGTTTCAAGTCACATAAGGGCAGGAGACTCTAAAAGCAGGTGGCTAAATCTATCTGCAACAAACATTTTGACAAGTTCCCACAACGTAACACATGGCATGAAAACAATCCAAGTGCGATGCAAAAGATATCTTCCCTTTACCAAGTGAGACACTGAGCATGCAAAATGTACTGAAGTTATACTTTCTCTAGGAGGCAATTAGTAAATTGCTCACATTTTGCTGCTGAAAAAATACATCAGCGTGAACAGATGGAAATTTAAAATTTTGCAAATGGCAGATATTAGGAATTATAGATGTGGATTTAACTTTCACCATGCAAATGAGAGCCACAAAATATGAACTGCTCTTTCTATAATTAAGCACATAATTAGAGTGCATCAAATTTATATCCACTGTAGCTCATGTTTCTTCCTACTTATTTCTAAATTTATATACATTCTGAATCTAACAAACCTACTTAGAGATCAACTCCACACTGAAAGGATCTTCTCTGACAGATAGATGGCACTGAACTATTTCTCGAATTCAGCCTGCCAAGAGTCGCACTCACTTTTTCATTTCATGCTGCGTGCTGCAATAATAAGAAATTAGAAGACTCAAAGAAGTAGTCCTCGTGTGAGGACAGATGGAGAGAACAGCTGAGCGAGGGATCCAGCCAGTACGTCAACTCCATGTGAGTAGAACAAATCATATTTAAAGGAATTTGTAGGAACATTTAGTCTGAAAAATGGAATGTAAATGATGGAGAATGAACAGAAGAGAGTAATGATATTTCACATTACAACGTCTCTCACTAATTTCTTTGTCTTTCTGCCTCTTAAAAACAAAAGATTGGGCCGGTGAGATGGCTCAGCAGCGTAAGTGCCCGCCTGGCAAGCACAAGGTCCTAAGTTCGACTCCCGGTTCCCACATAAAAACAAAACAAAACAAAAGATTATCCATGACATGCACGGAAATTGTAGACTAAAGGAGGAAGGGGGCTTAAGAAATATTTTGACTGATTGTCAAACTTAAAATACATAACAAATATTATAATAGGTCATGGAAATGAAATCACTAACATATTAAATATGTTAAGTAATTATTCTTTTTCTCAATCTCAGATAGGGATTTTGTGCTACTTGTGAAGATATAGAAAAGAATTTAAATCTAATTTTTGTTTGATTTTTTTTTAAATCCCAGAAATAATCCAAGAAATCTTTTTAAAAATAATTCTCTTTGTAAAAGTTCTAAGTGGAGGGGCTGGTGAGATAGCTCAGCAGCATAAGTACCTGCCTGGCAAGTGCGTGGTCCTGAGTTCGACTCCCAGAACCCACATAACGGAAAAAAAAGGGCTGGTGATATCGCTCAGCGGCACAAGCGCTTGCTGGCAAGCACGAGGTCCTGAGGTCAACTTCCAGTACCCACATTAAAAAAAAAAAAAGTTCTAAGTGGGATTTTCCTGGGAAAGCCCAATGATGCCCTTTATCAAATTCAATGATATGTCGGGTTACAAATATAAAAGGAAAGCTCTTGATAAGTTTGCCAAATTCCAATCCAAAGTAGTAAACATCACTCAAAAGATCTAAAGAAATAAGGGTAATTTTAAAAATTTCTTTTCTAAGAGTGGTAACGCATATATAGCTTTAAGGAACAAATTAAACTCAAGATGATATTCAGAACGACAGGCCCTGAGCAATCTTTTCTTTTATCGAAGATCAACGGAGATTTGTTTTTCTTTTATTTTTATTTCTTAACAAAAATTTTCCAATTTTCCTCATAAAGGTATTTTTACTTAAAATACATATGAAATATTTTACTTCAACTTTTGCTTAATTTTCCTTAGATGTTTGATAGATGATTAAAGTTTTTAAAATTTTTATATAATATACTTAATATGCAAAGTGAGAATTCTCAAACACAGTAACGGCAAATACAAATAATGTCTATGGACTGTATCTGCATTCCGTGGCAGAAATTAGGAAACAAAAGCAGAGCTCTTAGAATTTCAGTTGGATGAATTATTTAGAAACCGTCTTGAGGACATGCCCTAATCTTTTGCTATCACTCACCAAAGGAAAATGCCTATTACAAAGACTTTAATCCCTTCCTCCCAGTGGGAGAAAGACAGTCTGTACAGAGAGCTGTTTTCATTTATAACTCATTTAAATTATCCCAGATACTTCATGCTTAACACGCAGTGCTAAACTCAGGCTCACAGTTTTAATAAAATGATTATAAAATATTTGAAGCAAGCATATGTATATTGCACTCAATGGTTTATCTCCAAAAAGTAGGAAATTGTTGAAAAATTGCCTGAATATTAGATGTATTAAATTCATATTCATTGTAGCCCAGAATTTTCTTATCATTTCTAAGTTTATCCACATTGACTCTAGCAAAATGTACTCAATATATTTATATGTTTGTCCTTAACCTGTTCTTTCAGGAATTTAATACGTATTCACAAGAATTCAGTAGATGATAACCAGGTAAGCCATAGTTAATGAAGGTAGAAACAATACCAAAATAATTCATGAAGTTCAATAATGAAAGAAACATGATATTCATAATCAAATGATGTTAACTTTTACTATGAAAGCATTCAAGAGACTTAAAGTGGTAAAAAAGGAAGTGAAAAACCCCCTACCACCACCCTCAACCACTTCAGTTTTGTTTGAAGGACAGTCAGTACATTTATAGATGAATCTTTTTTTTTTTGTGGGTACCGGGGGGTCGACCTCAGGACCTCGCGCGCCAACAGGCACCCGTGCCGCTGAGCGATATCACCGGCCCCTTTTTCGTATGTGGGATCCGGGAGTCGAACTCGGGCCCTCGCGCTTGCAAGGCAGGCGCTTATGCCACTGAGCCATCTCACCGGCCCTATAGATGAATCTTTAAGCTATAAAGTAAGACTTTCCTTAGTATATTTAGTTTGTTTAGTATAACAACTTCAGGATTCTTTGATTATTTAGTAGTACAATAATCTATGCATTTCGGTTACTAAAACTTTCTCAGGTGTTTTTTTTTATATTCACAGACAAATAGTTGTTCAAGAATCATAGCTAGAGATAGATTAGCATAATTTGTTAATTATAGTTTGAAACAGTTGATGCACATCTGGCTGAAATTATCAGATTCTCATTACACTTTAGTTATAGCCAATTAACATTGCAAGGTACAACTTTCCATTCAGGAAATCATACACCAAACAAGTCAAATAATAGCATATGATAGATAATCCACATTTGGAAGAGTTTCCTCAAGAAAGATATTAAGTTCTCAAAGATTATCATTCAATGGAAATTCCCATTAACAATGAAAGCAGGGAATATATTTTGTGTTTTTAAATTCGCTGCTGAATCACTGTCATCTACATGGGTGAATTAATACTTTCAACATCAATGAAAAAATACTAGGCTGTTAAATAATCAAAATGTATGTGAACAGCTCTGTAGGAGTTTAATCAAAAAGAAAAAAGATTAAGAAGTGAAGGAAAGATAAAAGAAGGAATAAGTAGAAATGAGTGAGGAGGAAGAATGAATGCTACAAGTCTTTTCTAGTGGAGTTGGTAGCAGAAGAATAGAATTAAAGGAAACAAACCTAAATGAAAAGAGACACCTGAATCTTTCCACTGCCCCTTGCACCTATTGTCCAGCACTGGCCCAGTAATTGTGTAGGCTCCGCATGAGCCCTACCACAAACAAGGGAAAGAGAAACACTGGCATTGTTCCTATAAACTCTTTCATTGTAAACAAAAATAACACAATCCTTAAAGTAACAAAACAGCAAATGGCAATATCAATACAGCATTTAAGACTCTATTAATTACATTACATTAGAAACAAACAACAAATGTGTAACATCGCTGACTCTTCTAGCTTACTTTTCCCTAAGTGTTTATTTTAATTGAACTTCAGCGTGAATACATGTAAGAGTTACTCAGTTGCCCAAGTTATTGGGCACCTGAATCTCAAGTTGTTTGGCTCAGAACAGGTAACACGAAAAAAAAAAAAAAAGGTAGCCCAGGCAGATTAAATTTTCATCCAGCCCTGATGCAATTCCTAAATTAAATTTGCATTGAATAGAGATAAGCAAGCTCAGCACTGGTCCTGTTCCCCTAATCACTCTCGACCCAAATTGGCTGGATGAGGGACCTTTTCCTCCCATCTACTCAAGGAGGCCATGAACACAGGCCCCATCTCTCCCTTCTCCTGTCCTGCAGCCTGGCCCCCCGGAGAGGTCCAGCTTAGGGGACGGTAATAGCATCAGGTCTTGATCCTTTCTTTGGCCTAGAACTGAGAAATCAAGAAATTTCCTCTGGCCTCATACAGTGTTTATTGACTTTCTTACGAGGTTTACTTCAAGTCTTAATGTCTTTGGTTCACTGATGGAGCGCACGGCTCCTTCTCCCTACTCTTTACCCTCCAGCCCCCTACTCCATAATACACAAGACCTACTGAAGCCTTTAGTAAGGGTCCAACACTCAGGAGTTTTTTTCTCATTGTACTCTGAAGAGCGAGCGTGTGTGCACATGCGTGTGTGTGTGTGTGTGTATGTGTGTGTGTGTGTTTGCGTTTGGTGGTCCTCAGGACTGAACCCAGGACCTTCACACTAAACTACATCACCAGCCCACCTTTCATATTTTATTTTGAGACAGGGTCCTGCTAAATCATTAAGTTATCCACGCTGAGCTCAAATTTGCAGCCCTCCTGCCACACATTCCCAGGTCGAGTGCTGGCATTATAGGCACGTGCCACCACACCCAGTTGGAAGTTTCCGATAGAAATAAAAGTGTATTCAAAAAAGTGGTTGCCCTTTACATTCCTTGAAATTCCTTTCCATGTGCCCCAAAACATAGCTAATCAGAACTCCCTTCACTGGGAGTCACTCACCGGCTCACATTTTACCCTCATAGGCACGAGCCGTGATTGCCCCTGGTAGGGCACCTAAACTCAAGGACCTGGTAAGAAACAAGGCACAGAAGTCTCATCGCCATATTTTCTTCCAACAGGGCAGAAGGAAGATACCAAACTGAGTCCCCAAAGAAGTCTTGTATATCCCCTAGTTTCTAAAATAAAGAGAATTACAATGAAGATTTGTGGACTCTAAAATTTCTCTTTTTTTTTTTTTTTTTCCTGGTTTAAACTGATAGTACTGGGTTCTCTTACACTTGGAAGGCAGGCATAGGTATAGAACAACAGAAAAGGACTAAGATGTTTAAATCATGGAGAAACTACATCAGTTTCAATAATCATTCAAAGAATTGTGGGCTATTTTTGCAGTTTCTTGGCCTTTTGCACCAGAATCAGATATCTTTCCTAATACTACAAGTTGGTAAAGCTTTTCATGTAAAAGTCACAATAGCAATAGTAACGAGGATAATAATGATGTATGTGATCTTTACCGGCTGCCAAGCACTGTCAGTACGTTGTATGATCAGGCAGTATAACTTTTTAGTTAGGAAGATGAGTTGCAGAAAGGTTAATAAACTTCACCAACGTGAGCTCATAATGGACAGAGCAAAAATTTAAACCTAAACCATCTTTCCCATACCTATGAGCAGGCAAACAGCTCACTAATTGTAGCTGTCTGTGGTATCTTTGACCTCTTGATGAACATGAAACCACAGGCAGGGGACATTATAACTGTTTACCAAAAAACACTGATATTTAGTGTGGCCTTGGGGGTCTGTTTGAGACATATACAATTTTTTTAAACTCTGAACATTATTTGCAAATAAACTTGCTCAAAATTTTAGCAGCTATAATTTCAAAACCTCTATGTACTGCTATACTACAGACATAAGAACTTGTTAAGCTTGAATCTAAATTGTGAAATTTTCAATTGCATTTGAACATGACTAATTTTCCCTGTTAGAATTATGACAGTATTTATACTCTCTTTTTTGTTGACTCTGGCAGTTTGGAAACATGTAAAATAGCCTGTGGTATGAGCAATAGATTAATAGATTAATCATGCACACAAGAGTTTCTCTACTCTTTTTTCACCTCTCCTAAAGGCATGACATTCTCATGCAGTTTCTCCTTTATTCTCTGTCTTTCTGTCTCTATTTCCCTTCAGTATGACTTCTTTTCCTTTCCTCTCACCTTTGAATTTTCTTCCCTCCTTAGTATCATGTGAGCTATTTGAAAGCTGCTTAGGCTTTCAATTTCTGATTGTGGAATTTCTAATTATTTGATTCTTTTATTTGGAGTTTGGCACACCAGAGTTTATGTTGCAAAATACTCTTGCCAGTCCTGGCAGAAGACAGACCTCTCTATTATACAGCTTTTGCTGTGTGACTATAAAGAAAGGTCATGTAATTTTAAACACTCGCTCATGTATGATAACAAAGACACTAATTCTCCTGGTGGTGCAAAAAACATAGCTGACTCACTTCTGACATCTTCTGGACATGTCATTTCCTAGTTGTGACCTCTGTAATACATTTCAGCAAGTAATAAACTATTCCTGCCTTTGGGATTCATGGCAACATCTGTAGATGTTAGGACAACTTTACCCTTAGGGAATCAATTGTGCGCTAACACCTTTCCCTCTGGGCTGTGTAAGATTCTCCCCCTAAAATTCATATATCCTATCTTGTTCTCCATGCCCCAGCACAACATCAAAATGGCTGAAAAATAGGCTTTAGATAATTTAGTATCCTAAATTGTACCTTTTTTTTTTATCCTAAAAGGATTTTTCATAAAAAGTTAAAGTACACTTTAAAACTCATTGATATGCTGTTACAGATTCTAAGTAATGTCTCTTTTACAGGCGACATAATTGCAAGTGAATTACAAATGTAGATTTTATGACTAATTAAACTCTAGATCAAAATCCATTAAAAACAGATTACACACCTTAAATTAGATGTAAGCAAAAGTAAATATGCCACATGATGGAACTATCAAAATAAATGAGAAGCAACAATCTCAAATAACTTACTTACATAATAATTGGTATCGACAGAACCTGAAACATTTTCTTGGATTTTGTCAGAGAAAAAATGCCCATACTTAAGTTCATAATCACGCAGACCAGGGGCATCCAGCCGGCGCATGGGGCCAGATGCAGTCCTGGACAGCTAGCAACATGGCTTCACGGGGCCATGAACTTTCAGGGTGACTGTGTAATTTCTGGTGACATTTCTCATGACTTCATGCCTAGTGCTCGTGCACAGGCTGTTTGGGGACAACTGAGCTGTGTGAACGGGGGACGGGTCACTTGCAGTACTCCCCCTCCTCCTGTGCCTACCTGACTTGGTGGCAACGCAACCTCACCCAGATCAAATCCTCCCTGGCTGTCGAACTGGGAGTGAAACCCAGGGATTCCCGACAGCACTGTTGAACCTGCCCTCACCTAGCGCTGCTGCTAGGCAGACAAAGGTTTTCTTATTTAGTTATTAAACTTGGGCCTGTGGTGTCATTTGTAAAATAATTTAATAATTAGCTAAAATTAAAAAGGGAAAATTGTCTACTTATACACATTGACTATAGTAGATATTTTACACGCAGCCCAACATAATTATTCTTCACGCAGTTTCCGGGCCAAGCTGAAAGGTTGGACAGCCATGATTTTAAATTCTATTCCAAGAACATTTCTGAAAATATCTCCCAAGCATGAGAGACTGGAAGAAGTTCTGTTTTAGTTACCAGAATGTGTACAGTGGGCCCTCAAAATTCATGAGGGTTAGCTTCCTAGAGCACTGGCAAATTGTGAAAAACCTTGAATTTCAGATATGGTCAGAAAAATACCTGTAAATGCCTATTTTTATAGTTTAAACCCTAAATACACTGTGTCTCCCACAGTTATGCAATTTAATTTAATAAAATACTGTATTAATAAAGCCTTAGAAGGTGCAGGGCATTTTCAGTGACAATTTGGGAACTGAGGGCTTTAAGAAGAACAAACTGGAGAACGCTGAGATAGCTACAAGTGGGACAGCAACCTGTCGCGATGCGGGAACGCTGGTGCATCTGCCTGCAATGGGTTACAGGGCAGCAGCAAGGAGAACTGAAAACACTCTCGGATTGGCTATTTACAAATCTCCCACCAGAAAAACAATTGTGGAGGCTATCTGCAGTTTCCCTCAAGTTGCTGGGATTTCTGTGAACAACTACTAGGTTCTAAGGGAAAATTCGCAAACGACTGAGGCCAAGACCTCTGACCTGCAATTTTGCAGGAATATATAGATGGATAAGAGATATAGATAGATAGATAGATAGATAGATAGATAGATAGATAGATAGATAGATGATTGATAGCTGGGAACTTTGCAGGAATATATATCTGAATTATAAGCTCAAAAGTATTTAATTGTAGGGAATTTATTTTGTAAGAATAAAATCAAATGACTGAAAATTAATTTGAAACAAACTCAAATATCAGCACCATTGTGTAACTGCTTATCTGAGCAGATCTTAAGACAAAGTGCAGCGGATGGCGAGCCCTCAGTTTCCACCCTCATTACGCTCATTACTGCATTCCTCTGTCTGAAGCTTTCAAACACTTCAAGATTGGATTACCTAGCGCAAAAGGAGCTTGCTGCATATTCTGTCCATAACGTTCAGTTCTACCTGGTCCTCATGTCATCTTTCAGCTCTCTCTTGCTTCTCTAGTGAAGAATGAAGAAGTGAGAATTATGCAAGCTTGCATTTAGTACATCTGACCTGGACAAGGACAGGATGAAGCAGAGGAAAAGATATGGACACAGAGCAAAAATGTTTCCTCTCCAGAGTACCCTAGGGTGCAGAGAAAGGTCAAAGCAAGCAGTATTTCAAAAAGAAGATGAGGAACAAATTCAAACGAACGCATGGGAAAGCATTACGTTAAAGGAAAACAAGTTAAGTTAGCATAGGTACTTTAAGAATTCGAGGAGATTCTGACATTTGGAGGAGAAGGTAACATGGCTGAGATAACATTAAAGGCAGCACCAAAAAAGAACTTCTCGCCAGGAGCCAGATGGAACACATGTGGGCACCCGTGGTCCCCACATGGCACCTGTGTCTTACAAGCAGATAGAAGCAAAGTGATTCATTTTCTATTATGTTTTCTACCATGAAGTTTGCATCAGGAAAGGCTGATAGTCTACCGCCCTGGAGGAAATGAAAGTGTTACTGATTTAGTGAAAACAAGTAGCAGTAAGTCATGGGCATTTAGACCAAGGCTGGGATGCAGCTCTATGGTACAGCACCCGCCAACCTGAGCGAGACCCTGGTTTTGATCCTTAGCACTGTGGAGGGAAGAGGGCAGGGCAGGAAGGAGAGAAGGAGAGAGAGGAGAGAAAAAGGAAAAGAAGGAAGGAAAGAAGGAAGATGAAGACAAACAGGTTATACTAACTCATCCCATTTAACGGGAAGTTCTGAAAAAAGAACTACATTTAAAACATAGGTTGAAGAAGATAACTTTATGAGGGGAACATAATGGTCTTTGGACTTAGAGATTTTATAAAAAATTTTTTGGGTGTTCTTTCTAGTTCTCTTCAGTTTTCACTATGAACTGCGGTTGGCATATGGAAAGAAAGTAAAATGGGCCTATGCCTTACCGCCTCCACCTCGGCGGGGTCGTACCAGACGTTGATGTAGGGGTGCTGTAAGGCGTCATCCACGGATATCCTTTTTGCTGGGTCAATCACTAGCATCTTTGACAACAAGTCCCTGGCTTGGCTGGCTGAAACAATAAATGAGAAAAATAATTAGTAAGATTTTTATTTCAGCAAGGGACTTTGTTGGATGGAGAGGAAACTAAGAAAACAAATCATTAGGTACTACCTCCATTCTAAACATCAGGAAAATTCTTAATGTGTTGAGAAGCAAAATGCATTTTACATCTCTTTCTGTCACAAAGCCTCAAAGTATCATTTGGGGCTCGCTGGGGGTTCTGGTGCTCTAAGTGTGTGAGTACAGTTCGCCATAACACCTGGCAACCGAGGGGTTATCTGGGCAAGGTAATTGGATGGGGCCATCTGCAAAAACATAGGCAGGTGGGAAATACAAACTCAAGAAGCTTCACAAATGTAGGGATGGCTATTTGGAGCTAATCAATGTGTGTGTTTTCATATTCTTATTCATACAATGGCTTTATGAGGATTTGAGTAGAACTTGCATTGATTTAAGAGATCATATAATCCAAACTTCTTATAATCCTAAAAACAATCCAAAATGCAGATGTGATGGAAATTACATCATTCAATTACTAAACTTCATTTTAACATTCTCTAATCATCAGGCATCTTAAATCAATAGAATCATGACTTGGTGAAATCCAGGAGTTGGTGGCTAAAGCCATTCTAAAGCCACACCTGCTAGGTAGTAATGAAACACTCCATGCTGTGTACATGTTCGCATGATTAATTTTAGCATTATGGGCAATAGAGTTATAAAATTATATGGTGATAACCAGCAAGATTATTTAATAACACTATTAAAAGGCAAATTAATTTTTAATATCTAAAGCATAATATTTTGCATAAAATAGTTTTAGACAAAATAAAAAATGAGTATTTTAAGTCAATACCGTTGCCCAGCTGATCTGAAAGGTTAACAGTGAAAATATTTAGTTTGTTCCAAATATATGGTAAAACTTTGAATTTAGATAGCAGAGCCTCATTTGATTTAAGAAAAGGTCAACATTCTTGAATCCATTGACATGTCTCAATTTTATTTTTTAAGGTAACCGAGTTACTTGCACAAATTTTTTTTTTTTTAATGTGGGTACCGGGAGTCAAACTCAGGACCTCGCACTTGCCAGCAGGCGCTTGTACCACTGAGCAATATCACAGGTCCTTTTTTTCCTTTGTGTGGGTAGCAGGAGTCGAACTCAGGACCTCGCGCTTGCCAGGCAAGCGCTTATGCCGCTGAGCTATCTCACCGGCCCGCACCAATTTGAAAATAACATACAATATAATAATCAGGAAATATCAACTATCCCCACAAGTCAGAGTTGTATCTTTCCTAGTGTAAATTTTTTCATACACTTATTTTCTGTTCAGTTATTTTTCACTTAATTTTGACGATACTAGTGGTGACGTATAGCAAACTATTTTTTCATCTATCCTATAAGCATTTTGTGTTTTTCCATATACCTTCTAATGTTTTGGACTAATATGAAAAATCATTAGTTAAGTCAAACTTTGGGACATTTTATTCCTATTGACTACTTTTCTGGTAAACCCCAATCAAAAATTGATAAGTATTATTTTCAAATAAAATTTTGAAGTTCACAAGAGTAATAAAAATAATTACATATTAATTCAAAATTAAATCTAATTACCTGTAGCCTTCTAATAGCCTAAGACTTGTGTTTTTATGTCATGAGTTCAAAGACCTCTTTCTTTGTTTTATCCCACCATTGACACTCAGGTTCTCCTGCCACACCCATCTGTATCTCTCTTCCTAGAAAGCGCAGGGGCTGGAGTGGGTGTTTCATGCTAGGCAATGCCAAAGCATCTTAGCAAGAAGCAATAATCGACACCTCGTGGAGGAAACAAAGTGGTAAAAGGAGTTCAATGCTTGATCTTTCCTTTTCAAGCAAAGCTGTTACGCTGTTTTCCAAATACAGTGGAGTAACTTCTCCCCACTGTTTATCGGTATATTATGATGACTTGTAATGTGCCAATTGTATGTAAAAATCAAAATTAAATCATCATGAATACGTAAACTAATTTATAATTTACAAAAAGAAATGTAATTGCAGAGGTTCTAATTAAAAAGTAAAATCAAGAAAATTAGGATTAAATATTAAAATATAATTATGTTAAATTTATATTATATTATAATACTATTGTATTAATATATAATATTTTGCTCACTAGTTTTTTCTACAAGTGTTGTCACTGCCATTCAATGGTTTGATGAGGGTTTTGCTGTCTCTATTTGGTTGCATTACAAGTGTCATTTAAAGAAGGATTTACTTTTGCTTGGTATCAGTATCAGGAAGACATAAATGCTAAAATATCTCTACTTGGAGTATGAGCTTTTTCCCAATCTGTATATTTGTATTAATGATCTTAAAAACAAAAGCTTTCATAATAATTTAGTCTACTGCCATTCCCAGAATCCATAGAGGCAGCTGAAGGAAGAAATCTAACTCCAACGGAAGTATCAAGAACACAGAAACAATGTACTGCAGGCACAGTAGCAGAAAGAAGCCTTTATCATGAAGTGCTTCTATTGAATAAAAAAGTGTAAGCAAAATCTCATTTACAACTCTAATTATTTTTTAAAAGGTGGTTAAGCAATTCATCAAATACAAATAAAAGAAACTCAGAAACCCTCATCGCCAAGATTTTACAACTGAACACTTGCATTGAAAATATTTTCTAGGTAGTGAAAAGGATTGAAACAATGATTTAATCTACGTCACATTGGTCTTCTGGAGTTACACTTCAAAAGGTAATTTTAAGATTCAAAATAAACCCCCATGAAATAGCTATCCTACACCACTGTCCCATACTTTATTCTTTTCCTGCCCTCTGAGTGTCTACACAATTACAAAACTCTGAGCCACTCCCCTTGGTAAGAAAGCTCTTTTAAGAAATATCTCTCCTTATCTTGAGGTAGCTCCAGTTCAAGAAAGGTCTCGGCATCGCGTTTTTTAGTCAACCTCGTGATGGTTTGGGGTTGTCCCCAAGGGGCGTACCTTTAAGTTTATTGTGCTCAGAGTCCGCTGGGAAGAGGGAGTCTGGGAAGAGCTTGGGGAAGGTGAGTCCGGCATACTTGGGCCGATTCTCCACATAGTTTCTTACTGTGGGCTGCAGTTTCTTCATGAATTCCGGACACGGCGTCCCCAGTTGCTCAATCACTTTATTCCACTGGTCAATATCTGAGAATTGAATAGTTAAGGCAAAAAAGAAGCGCGGGCCACAAGCTCTTCTCTTTCAATAATAAGGAAGCTAACTCTTCTCCGAATCCCAAACCATTATCAATACAACTGGAATTTAATGAGTAATTTAGCACAAAAATATAAAATCAGAATTGTTAGGCAAAGAACCCTGTTGGAATTTTAAATCCATTTTTGTAAAAACACACTTTTGGAGAACTAGCGTTATTTAACAAACACGGGATTGTGAAATAATCTTTGGTTTGTAAAGATAAAAAGTTTTCCAAATAACGCAAGAAGAATCATATGGAACTAACTTACTATAAAATTATAGGAATTTTTGAAAAGACATTTCATAGTGACATTTTTATCCTGAAGTTACTGCAATCATTATATTTTAAAATATCATGTACACAAATATGTTAAATACATATTTACGTTTTTCCTAAATTACCTTTAAGATTTTCTCTTTTTGAAAAATTAGGAAATTTCATCATTAATTAATGTTTTCTACTTACCCTCATTACATATGGAATCAATACCATTTTGGTTTGCTTTTACTTTTTTCTATTGACACGTAAAAACTGCATATATTTACTGGGAACTATTCAGTATTTTGTTGCACATATATATTGTGTAACATTCATATCAGGGTAAGCATCTCTATTTTTGGTGAAAAGGTTCTAAATCTTTTCTTCTAGCTTTTCTGAAATATCCAGAATATTGTTATTATCTGTAGTCACATTATAGTCATCCTATAGGTGATAAAACACCTGAGTTTATTTTTCCTAACTATAATTCAGGTAACCCGTGACCTGGTTCCCATCTTTTCTTCCCACTTACTTCCCAGGCTCAATCACTGAGAATCTCCTGTGACCTCTCACCTCTGTTTGATATATCATAGTCTTCGTACGATACATACCACCTTGAAAACTCTGAAGAATCAGCTGAAAGCAGGGGTTTTCAAAGAGATTGCCTTGCCACTGATGTGAGCAGCAGAGGTCTTCGAAATTTGTCACGAGTTCAACACTACAAGCAGTGTTCTCTCCTATATTATTTATTCTTCTACAACTCTATCCTTTCTACTAAAAGAATATATGACAGTTTAGAAGCCCTAACCATAGTACTAATTAATGGAGTTTTTTGAAGTCTTTACTTTAGCTTTCAAGAAAGTTAAACTAAAAAGGATTGGCAGTCCCAATGAGAGACAAAATGACTATATTTAACCTCAATAAATATAAAATGCAAACAGTAGATAGGAGACTGAACAAAGATAAAATCAAGTTAATCTTTTTTTACTTTCCTTAAAATTTGACTGAATAAAATCTAAATTACTACATACACTCCCAGTTCTTATAATGAAAAACATACACATATTACAATGAACTATCAGGAAATAACATGCAGGTGGGAAAAATTGGAGAATATTCTCTTACAAGACATCAGCAATAATCAGACAAGAACATGTTTCATTAAAAGTTCATTGAAGTTATTACGTGCATGAGAATATAGGAGTAATTTGGAATCATTGGAAATAGGAAAAATTAAAACATATAAGGTCAGGGTTGCAAGTTACTCTTAAACAAAAACCCATGTCAAGTCTATGCTTGTAGGGAAGCTGTAACCATTTAGATATATTTAAACAGCACTTAAATAGGTAAGCATTTGTGACACTGAGATTCAAATGCTTTTCCTCGTACATTATGAAAAAGAGGCCTATTCTATAAAACAGGTTGCCATGTCTTATGGAGCCATTGTTGAATTATTGGTCAAACTTGCTCAGAACTATAAAGATTTGATATCAAACTTAAAATAGAGACAAAGAAACTGTTGGATTTTCCATAAATAAGTCATTTCTAAAAGTTGGTAAAATACTTTCAGCACATGACTATATTCTAGTTACATTTAGCTAGAATTATGAAATTGTTCAATAAAGACTTAAGTGCCTTTAAAACAGCACTACTGAAATAATTCTGTGGTATTTTAAGGTAAAACTTAAAGAGTGTCAAGTATTTTGGAATGTGTTAAATAAGAACAGTTTATAGGTCATAATCAGAATCTATAGACGCACATAGTATATTTTCCTACTTAGATTTCTCTTGAATAAGGGACTATTGTGGGCCCTAATACAATAGTTTATAAATAAAGGGAGGCAAGAATCTCTAATATTATCAGTGAAACAACTAAACTTTCCTTAAATCTGTGCCTTTCTTCTAACCCATACATTTCATGTTCATTCTTCCCATATACACGTATGTATATGTTTGAGTGTCAAAGTTCCCAGGCTCGCAGCGTGACAAGTAAGTCCAACTTGGCTGAGTACATGGTTTTGCTTAATAATCATAATCAACCAAATGTGAGCCCAGACTAGAAGTCCTGTCTCTTGGCTGCAAGTCCAGTGCTTGTCCTAAGTATCTAGTAAAGAGCAGGTTTGGAATTGACGTAATAAGACAACTGCCTTAATTCGGCCATAAATTGATGGTATGCTTTGTCATAGGCAATTCCCTTAAAGCACATTTCTGAAGTTCCTTCCCTAGTCATTCAGGTCAATATGTTTACATAAAACAATTAATGTTATTAATATTTTAAACAGAATAGAAGGTAAAATAGTTTTAAAGAAAAATTATTAGATTTTCACAATGATAACTTTTTAATACACATAAAATATCAACCAGATTTTATGATTGTGTGATAAATGATAACATTATATATTTTTTTTAAAAAAAAAGAAAAGCCAAACTTAGTTTTGGAAAAGTATTTATCTACTTTAGGACATCCGTAAGTCATCACTGTCATATATTAGGATATATTAAGGACTAGCCTATGCAGTTGTCAGCAAAAGCAGTAAATATATGGGTTACTGTATTTTTGATCTGCTATTTCAGAAAGTATTGCCCTTAACATAAATTATGACAGGCACTAAATAAAATGATAAAATGACATTTAATAAGAATCGACAATAAATTTCCTCACTCTACATTCACTACATAAAAAATAGAGTTAACGTTGCAAAATGTTTGATCTTATGAGTACGATGACAAGACAATTTGCAAATGTGGTTGATTATTACTAAGATCTTCAACAAAGAGCATTATAATTAGAAGACAAAAACACATGCAGATAGTAAAAATTAGTATGGAAAATTCCAAGACTGAAAATTCCAGTTAATATCAATTAACAAAGGACTGACATTTCAAACATTTCTCTGCCTTAGCTTCCCTGGTTGGTTTGAACATAAAGTATGAAAAATACCTCATCCCTTGCTGGGTATATTGGTTATAATTATGAATATAATTTATGCTACGCACACTTAAGCTTTCACATGCTACTAAGTGGAATCATAAAGAGCTATTTAATGGCCGCATTCCATGGTGCCCTTTGAATTAATATATTTCTTTTTATGTTTTCTCTCATCTTTGATTGCTTTTTTTGTTATTGCGAACGTGATTTCCAGTCCTAACACCCTCCCTCATGGCATCTGGCTTGCTTTCTACTCTGTTTTAGACCTGTGCTCAATCTTCTGTGCAAAAATTTTGTGACCTCTAAAGAATTGGCACCTTAAAGAATATCAGCAGTTGTCTTCACATTTGTAGCTATTTCCTAAAGATAAGATTGCCTAATAGCAGTATCTACATAGAGTAGTTCCAGCAAAGGCTCTTTTCTCTCATAAGTCAACCTGGGCACTGTGTTGAGTACGACTGTGTCATTACATTTGCTCTCTAGGAAAGAATTCTATGATAAATTATTGTCTCCAAGTAGAAATGCGTTAGAAAATAGAAGCATGTTGACATGTATTAAGCATCAGGATATAAACCACGGTTCCCAAACCTGAATATTCATAAGGTAGGAAACTTACAAAAATACAGATATTTTTCTACTCCCTATGGATCTTTAGCATGCCGCATTCATAGGTCTCCAGTGATATAAAAAACACCAATGATAGCTGTAATCCAGATGGTCCTTGGACCATATCTTGAGAAGTACTAATGTAGAATGTACTAACAGTCTCCTAGGCGTTACTAAATCAAGACATAGGAATGAAGCATGTGTTGCAGTTTTCTGACACAGATTAGAATAGGTTCAAATTCACTAAACGATTAGGCCATACCTATTTGCTATGGGAATCTCAGAGATCCTGCAAGTGGGAATACTTCAGGGAAAGGAAAATCCTAATCCTTATTTTTTCCCCTCATGTCACTTTCCTGCAAAAACCATGGAAAATTATAGTGAGGGACACATGTTGTCTCCCAGTAGAAGACAGACTCTGCTTATCAGCATGGAGGGGAGAATTTAAATCATATATTGCTGTCACCTGGAGGAACATTCAGAAGCTGCCCAACATAAATTAGAAAATATTAGTTTATTTCAGTAATTATATTTCTTCTTGATAAAATTTGTTTTTGAAAGAACTTTTACTTCAGAAGAAAACTAAGATCAAGATAGACATATAGGTCATATAAATTATATAGATATATATATATATACAGTATGTATAAATGTGTATTACATACATATGGCAAGGTTCTGTATCTGCATTTTCGTGTTTATGTTTTGAACTGCTTTGTTCCTTTAGAAATGTTTTCTTCCTTTGAAATGGGGCATGTTCAGAGCACATGCCTAGCATGGGTGAGCTTCCCTGGGTTAGATCCCCAGCAGGACAAAAGTATGTTCTTAGTTATTTTATTTTTCATTTCAAAATGTTCTCTTCCTTTCTCAAATACCCCTCAAGTTCTGGTAACATATGAATAAGTGACTTAAAGCACAATTAACTGGCATCTGTTTGTGTTATAAATAAGCACAAGAAGAGGAAATATCATAAGCCAGATCACATAAAAACCTCAAAGCTGACAAATTGAGGAAAAGGCTATTTGTTCCCTGGCAGCAAAAGGCTAGTGGGATTCTGCAGGGCAGGGAATATTCAAAGGTTGATATTTGAAGTGTGAGGAATATGGTCCTTGCTACAATCTACCTTGTCTTATAAAGCTATTTACTATTTTAACCCATGTTACAAATCAAACAAGAGGAAACATTTGGCATTTCCCAGTGTACATTAATATGTGTTGCAGAGGCAAAGTTTTTATAAAGCTATTGAAGGTTAATTTTAGGGGTGTCTCATTTGCACGCTATACCTAATTTTGAATTTGTGGTATTAATTCTTTGTTGTAAAGAGCACTCTCCTCTAATTTTATGATATTCTGATTTCTCAAATGCTGGATCTGACCAGCATTTTGAAACTGAGAAGTAGCCTTGGGGTTGAAGTCTGTCCTGTGTATTTTAGAGCTGAAAAATATTAAAGTCTGTTTCCAACTGGTGAATAGCATTACTTTAAACAAAGAAGCAATAAAAATGGCCTACACTAACAGAAATACAGGATCTATTTATTTAAGGGGCATTATAGGGTCACTATGTGTTCGATGGTGAGAGACTATCTCCCAGAAGTTGCATTTATCTCTGGGAAAATTCTATATACAAAGGAGGTTAAGAGGGGACAGTCACTTATATGAGGTCAATAAAACAAGCCACAAGAGGCATAGTTAACAGAACTTTTGATGTTTAAACTTAAAAAAGAAAGAGGCAGTCCCTGCCTTCTGTCTTAGCGCTTTAATCCCGTGTATCTTGTGGCTGTTACCACCCACTAATATACCACTCCTTTTACTGCAGATTTCTTGATAATCAGGAGGATTGTCACTTTTATTGACTGGTAAATTTCTAGGACAGCAAGTGCCCGGCACACAGTAAGTGCTCAAAATTATCTGTTAATGAAACTGTGTTCGGTCAGTTTCATATGGAGTAAAGAACACAGGATACAAAATATTCAAAGAAACAGAAGCTGCGATATTCCAGGAATTAAAGAAAGCTTGGAAGCTAGGAAATGTTGAATTTCAAGGGAGATAAATAAAAGGAAATCCAGACTTGGTCACCCGGTAGGAAAATAACAGACAACCAAAGACCAAGAAAAAAATATCCTAAATAAGGAACAGGGAAGTCTAATTCTTTGAGGACTATTACACTAGATAGATGCACATTAGATACATTTGCATTAGATATGAATATATTACACATTAGATATATTCACCAGTAGCATTATAAACAAAAATGTTAATGTCTTTAAATGTCAGAAGAAAATAACATTCAATTTATATATCAATTCAATTTATATATCATTCAATTCATTAAATTTATATATCTAACTAAACTATCTTTGAAGTAGGGGAACCCCATCCAAAATACAGTTTTATCAAAGATTCCACTAAAGGACTTTCCAAATAGTGTACATTATGGAAAAAGAAAAACTCAAAATAAAGAGCTAAATTGCAAAAAAGTGCTAGTAAGCCATGGAAATGAAAATCCAAATAGCAAGAGGACATACTTGCAACATATAAAACTGATAATGATTGAATGCCAGTAAAACAAATTAATAAGATAAACAACACACATGCAATAGAAAAACATTAAAAACAAAGCACATTTTACAAAGAAAACACTAATGCCAATAAACAAAGGAAAAGATGCTTAGCTTCCTTACAATCGATAAAATGGAAACTTAAACTCCAAAGAGGCAGTATTTTGTTTAATCGAACAGATTAGTAACAAATCTAAAAATACAACTGACAATACCAAAGTTGGAGAGGATGTCAAGCAAAGAGCTCCGTATCATATGTACTGTTAATTTAAAAATCAACTAGAGTTTACATAGCAAAGTTAAAAATGTGTCCCCTATGACTCTAGGCATTTATTATTTAAAAATCTCATCCATGTGTTCCTGGAAACTTATTGGCATTATTGTTTAGAAAGACAAAAACAAAAAATTAAAACTTTGAATATATCTCCAAGTTTGATTACAGGCAAATGGATTAGGTGTAGGTTATTAATGGGCTGGAATAGTATATGGCAATGAAAACTGGTTAACTATGTCTAATCTATCAATACAGATATCTAAAAATTTTTTTTAGAAAGCAACTCAAAAGATAATAATGACAACAAAATATGCAGAACACATAAAGTTATGCTATACATTTATTTAAATATAAATGACCTGTGATAAAAATACAAGGAAAGACAGTAAAAACAAATATTTAGAAATAAGCAGATCTTTTTGAAGAGAAGAGAGAATGTGGCTAGAGTTGGGTATATGAAAGGATTTGGAAGTATTGGCAATGCTATTTTTTAATCCAAGGGGTAATATATGTATGTTCACTTTTTTGAACCACTTCCAGAGCTGACTCACTTGTATAGTATAAAATCTTTTTATAATTTTTGAAGTAAAAATGTGAGCTATCTTCAAATTTGTTAGATCTCCCAGAAGAAATTATCTCAAAAGTTGAATTCTGAGTCTACTGTAGAATGTTAAAAATATATTTGATTGAATGAAATTCAGTTAATATCTGCTTAAATGTATTAATACAATAGAATTAAATATATATATATATATATATATATATATATATATATATATATATATAATTTTAAGAACTATTTGGATATCTAAATTTCTCACTAAAAATAACATGTTGAATTTTTGACGTAAAATAAAACTATAGATCCTGTGAGTAATAATATTTTAAATTTTACTGTTACATTAAAATGAAGGCCACAGCTCATATTGTAAAATTTTTAAAAATCAATTTGAGAATCTTTCATATAAGTGAGAGTATCCTGATTAAAAATAATTTGATACCTCATAATGCATTATAGAGGTGCTTATTAGCCATACTCTTCCTACGGCTCCATTTTATTTATTTATTTATTTATTTTTAATTTTTTGGTACTGGGAATCAAAGTCAGGACTTCGTGCTTGCCAGGCAGGTGCTGTGCCACTGTACAGCTCCATTTTAAAGTCTATTTAGCCAACAGATTTAGATATAATTTTATTGGCTGAGATAAGTAATTTCTGATAATACAAATTTGTTCAAAGATAAGTAATCTGTCTTGCATTTTAAAAGGCTAACTGGCCACATTCAGTGACCATAATTTGTTTCTAAAAGACTGATTCAAAACTTCGACCTACATGAAATCATGAAGAGAACTCAGTATGAAAATATCAAGGGCATCTAACATGACCATGAAACATTATCAGCAGCCCAATGCGTTATTTATGAGAAATTTTGACATCCAAGTTAAAAAATGATACTCAAACAACTTCTCCCAGGAAATGATCTAATAAATGCTAAGCTGGGTTGATTAACTCGGTTGTGAAACTCTGTTTGAATTTTCTTTAATAGAAAATGTAAGGAAAGTAGTAAAAATCATTTCAATATACAGATGGTAAATATTCATTTCAGTCATCAATTATTTCAACCATGATCAATTTCTGGAAAAGTAAAGAGTACACAGATTAAATCTCTTTCCATAAAGTTCTCAAAAATTGGCCAAAACTTAAGCATTACTTCATATTTGTACTCAAATGCTAAACGTGTTATAATTTGTTACAAAGGAAGTAAATCATGTTGCTTTTAGAAATGTGAGGAATTTTGTTTTTATCAAGCCAGCATGCCTTTAAAATAGCATTACTATTAATATGAATGTGGTGAATTTATAGATGTTATTTAATAAAATGTATCTGTAGAAAACAGTAGCAACATAGATTTTAAAAATAAATGTGTCATATATAACACTAGAATAAAAGTTTTTAACAGCAGGCAGAATTAAAAATAATATAATTTTATTTTTAAGTAAGTGAAATATGTTAAATTCTCTCATTCAACAAAAATTGAGTGCTTTATTCATTTTCTAAAATATTCCTTTTCAGAATAAAGTATATATCTGTAAGAACAATATATGTGATACTATAAACGCGTGTGGAGATATATATATATCCAGAATATATAATATGTTACTCCTCAACTTTGCACAATGCTTTATAGACATTTGATAAGAATTTTAATATAGGTATTAGAAAGTTAAAGCAAATGGCTTAACAGAATATGGAATGGACATAGTATGTTAGTGATTAGTTTACTGTAATTAGACAACAAAACTTTACTTTTATAGGCTTAATTTCACTTTTGGATTAGGATCATCTAAAAAAGCTGAGGTTTTATTTTTAATGTGATGAACACATAACATTTTCTTAAGTGACAGCATAGGAGATATTGAGGTGACGTAAGGTAGGAAGTTATTTTAAGCATTACAGGGGACCCCATTACACATCGACATACTAACCTCACATCCTTCACGTCCATTTACTACTGCAGAGCCTTGAATCTTTACTCAGCAATAATTTGCTGTGTGAGAGAGGACCAGTGTTACTTATCCAAGTGATTTAAATGATCTAGTCGCACATATTATGTAATCATTACTAATTAATAAGGTTTCAATTATTGCACTTGTTAAAAATGAAGAAAATAGGAACAGATTTCTAGATAATATTCCAATACATGAAATAAATGGTAAAAAGAATTTTCTCTCTTCTCATTTTGGCAGAACTGAATGGAGGCTTTCCTATCTGATCCTGTATCACCCATGAAAGTACTAGCAGGAGACGAGGTGGCTCTACAAGGACGCCTGCGTGTAAAGACTTCACAGCTGAGTCTCACAAAAGCCCTGGGAGGGCAGGGAATGTACACCTCAGCAGGGCCGCACCTGAAACCAAATGGGGAATTCGTTCAGCGTGACCCCCAGAGCACCCCCTGGCTGCTAAGAAGGATACGATCAGTGCCTGGAAACAGCACTGCACCTTTTATCATTTCTCCCATGATGCACCCTACTGACCACATGTCAACTGAAAACAAAAATGAAATGAAGATAAACAAGAACACAGGGATAGAACACCAAGTAAATGAAAACACTGGGTCGCTCGTGCCGTAGAGGAATACTCTGACCTTTCGCTGGCTGGATGAGTGGTCAGTCCCATGATCTCTCCCGTTTTAAAAAAGCAGAACACAGAATGTCAAGGCCCTTTCTGCTGCATAGCTGAACTAACAATACTATCCAAAGCTACCTAATTCATATACGATAATATCATTTTGCAACTATAATTCACTGATTTCTTCAGTTTGTGATTTAAGAGATCTAATTTGCATTCATGCACTGGAATCCTGCTGATTTGCATTGTAAATTATTCTAGCCTGTGTTAATATGGGTAACATGCAAATCAATTTTTTTTTTATTCTTTTGTATACCATAGTTAGATAAAAGAAAAGCTAAGCTGCCAGCAACCTTAAAAGAGCGAGTTTCTTTTCTAAAACACATTTACTCTTATTTATAAATATGAAATAGTTTCCAAAAGTGAAGTGCCAGTTCAGAAAAGAAGGCTTTGGAACACTGGCTCGGTTTCATCGACTCCCACCAAAGGAGCACATCCCTAAACACGCAGCCCTGCCAGCGTCTTGTACACACAGTTGCTTTGAATGGGGGGAAATGCTGCCTTTCAACGTGGGACAGTTCCACGAGAAATAAGCCACAAGACTGGGAAGCTGGCAATTCTCCTGAGACTGTAAATCAAAAGCAATAAGGGTAAATCATAATGGTCTCTCTGCTACTGCCAGTTATCATCCAAAACGTAAAGCCCAGAAGCAGAGCAGAGGGCAGGCAGGGAGGGGCAAAATGGAGGAGGTGAAGCCAAAAGTGAAACCACTCCTTGGTTATGCACTTGTTCTTGGGGGAGGAAGGTTGGAAAGATAGGTCTTTCTTAAGGGTGGAGGTGGGGACAAATGGGAAAAGGCATTAAGAGAGCAGTACAATGTAATTTTGCTCCATTCACAGTCCAAATTACATCTTGTAATTTGGCAGTGGTCTTAAAAGAATTCCTGTAAGATTCTTTCCAATGTGAAAATCTCACGGGGTTAGAGCTTCCATTGTTTGATTTCACACCTGACAGAGTGATCACTGCCAAGAAATGGAGACAGCTTCGAAGGAGATGAGCAGACCCAGAGAAGCAAGTTTGTTTTGCTTCTAATTCAGGAAAGCCAGTGACATGCAGAGACGTCTCAGGGAGAGACAGAGCAAAGAGGTGTGCAGCCCTTTGTCATTCACGGGTTTCTGACTTCAGGTGAGGTCCCTCTCACAAACCGTGATACTGTGAAAAGAGAAACTCTCTGAAAAATGTATTTATTTTCAAATTATCATCTTGTCCAAAGTGACCAGTCAAGTTGCCACTGACAGTGTATCTATTGCTTACAACCATGTGTAAGAGACAGACATAAATACAGAGATCTAAAACTCAATAAGCTGTGATTTCTCTTGCCTGGCTCCACTTAAACATTCAAAGAAAAACCTTCTGCCATGGACTTGTCTAGGATTTAAGAAACATCTATTGCTTGATATATAGTAATTCTCAATAACTATTAGTTATATAATATGCAATAGAGATATAAGTATTAAGTATAGGAATTATATATATATATATAAAGTTTATTTCCTATTGATATATTATATTATATTATATTATATTATATCATATCATATTTTTTACCTATATAATAAAGAAATCTTTCCAGTGAGGGAAAGCCACCACTCACAGGCAAAATAAGGCAAACTAAAGGAAGCTGTTTCATCATCAGAACAATCTAGAGAAAGGCATTCTATATAATCATATCATCCCTGACTCTGGAAATCGTCTCCACTGTCCAAAAAAGAATTACCCTACGTCTCCAGCTAAATAATAACCTTAAAATACAACTCGGGATGACTAACAGCTCCTCTTCCAAAGCTGACCAGTTTTATCTTTTGGACTAAAATCCCTTGATTCTTTTCGAAACTGTCTGTCACATGTGCCTTATATAACAGCAGCATGGACAATAAAAGCAGATGGTCTAAGTGAGTCCTCTTCCCGTCCCTTTGCGCATCACTTGGTTGCAGACAGTCGCTGGGTTAGTCACTGCTATTAATAACCGCCATGCCCCCCAGTTCTCCTTTTGTGTGTTTGCGTTTCTTAGGAATACCAACTTTCCAAATAAACATGGAACATGTTTTCAAGTTTATCTTCAATTTGGAGCAGATTTAGTAGCTCACAAACCTGTCATATGAAAATAATAAGGCAGAGATTAAACTCTAGATATGAACTTCTGATGTTCGTATTGAGTTCCATTTTTCTTTCTTTTAATGTATCATTCTGGGAAAGTTCCTGGAGATTTTTCCAATCCCGTTTAATTTTACCCACCATGCTCTGTCCCTGGAGACTCCCTCTGTGCTTATGCTACCCATGCGGGAAACATTTGTGCCTGGAGATCCATAAAGTCTGTTATTACAAATTACGAGAGTAAGGAATATGCACGTGAAGTTATATGCATTTTTATGTATTTGAGGTAGAATTATTGCTGAAAATAAAGCCTCCGTACCAAATTTTATGAATTAATCATCTCAACTAACGAGAAATAGGTAAGAAAAAAACTTGCTACACCTCTTGTCAGGCAGGGAGGAGGAGGCAGTGGTAAACCTTCCCTACAAATACTGGTGTGCACAGTAGTAGCTGATTGCTTATCAAGGTGAGACCAGATTATTTTGTAAAATTTTCAAAATATTATGGTGGATAGTGATCATGCGTAGACCTTAGAAGTACCTAGTAAGTTTCCTCACTGTTGGAAACTAGGCTTTTATGCTTCCTGAGACAATGTGATAAAGTACCACCGTCTCTGTAAGAGTCCTGCACATGAAGGCCGTGAGAGTGGAATTCTGGCTGCTCTAACAATGTTCTGCTTCCCCACATTGTCTGCCATCACCAGAATTCCCAAAGGTGGAGAGCAAGCTCATGTGCCATGGAGCACTCAGACATGGTGTCAGTTTCCTTAGAAGAACTGTCAAGTAAATATTGGTGTTACTACAAACTACTGATATTAATTTTCTGAGAACTTTTGACAATATGCCTTATTATTGGTCAGAAATAAATTTATTTTAAACTATCATCTTTCTTGGAGCTAAAATGTAGAAATGATATAACTTAGATTCTTGCAGTTAAACCTAAATAAAGAAGCCCTAAAATGGTACGTGAACACTGTCTAATATCTCAGATAATAACCCACAAGTAAATAATTCTCTGTGGGTTTTGGGGTTTTGATCTTAACTGCTGCCCAAAGACCCATTTGTTCACAGCTTCCTTCCTGGCCTATAGAGTTATTGGGAGGTGGTGGATCGCCTAGCAGCTGAGGAAGGGAAGTCAGGTCACTGCAGGCCACCAGCCCTCGAAGTGGAGTTCTGGCCCTTTCCCCTTCGTTCCTGCGTCCTGCTGACCGCAATGTGAGCAGCTTGGCTCTCCCACTCACCCCCACAATTGTGTTACACCACTCCAGGCCCTCTCTCCTCAAAGCCAACCAACCATGGACTGAATTCTCTGAAACTGGCAAAATACATCTTTCCTCCTTGCGTGTTGACTGTCATGGGGATTGTGTGACAGCATGGAGAGCTGACTGACAGAGCGAGGTTCTGTCCAGCAAGCCACCAAAAGGCTCCTGTGGAGGATATGGCGTGGTTCTTGGGCCACAATTCCTGTGACCATGCTCCTTGTGTCTTTAATTATATTTTCATTTAGCATAGGTTTCAGATAATATGCTTTCATAAACTTTCTTTCAAGGAATACATCAAAGTATAGTAGCAAGAAGATTTAATAGTTTTTTTTAATCAAAACATTTCTTTGGAAATATTATGTTTTAAAAGTTATACATTAAGTTATTTAGCAAAAGTGTATTATTTTAGCCTCCAGTACCGAGGTAGAATTATAAGAATACCAGTATCCATGAGTAAACTGAAAACACACATCTTGTGCCCATGTAAATCTAAGTAAGAAACACAAACAACAATTCCTAAATTGCAATGTGATATATTCCAACACCAAGAAATCAGAGAATTTTCCCCTGAGTCTACAAGCTAAACTTACTTTTCTTTCTTTATAACTTCAGAATCTCCAGCTCTTATCTTAGTGAGTCTTGTCTCACCCATATCTCCACAAAATAATAATAAAATAATAGTAAGCAAACCAATAGTGAAAATAATTGCTTTTTAATAATTATAAACAATACATTGATAATATTTAATAATAGTAAATGATTTTTTAAAAACATATTCATGATTACCTGCAATGAAGGAATGACTACTGAGTTTTTACATCCCAAATTTATTTACAGTCATAAATTTCATATTATTTGAGTTAAACTTATCTTACCCTAATATTAAGGAACAAATTTAGACCATACAGCTATGCATTAATTGCAAAGTTTATTAGGAAGTAAGCACTGCTATTTCAAAGAGTTAAGAAGGATTAAGAAACATCAATGCACTAATTGGATACAATCTGCATCCTTCAATTTTTATTTCATTGTACTTTTATTATTCCTACTTCTCAGGCTCAAATTTTTAAAAGCTATGGCATTCCATTAATTTGAGATTGTTTGTTTTCTATGTACATATGTATTTTTGGCAAATTATTTCATTTTCCTGTTCCTTAATTCCTTGGCTTTCTGGTAAGGTTATGTATCTGTCTTTTTCACTGTAACTGAAATTTCTTGTGTCTTTAAAAGGAGAGGCAAGAATGGATGAAGTCTAAATGTCTTCTTTGTATGTGATTTTGTGTGTGTGTGTGTGTGTGTGTGTGTGTGTGTGTTTTACTGAACCTAGGACCTTTGCATTGAGCTACAACCCCATCCCTTTATTTATTTATTTTAATTTTGAGACAGGCAAGTCTGGATTTTTCCATCCTCCTGACTCAGCCTCCTGAAGTGCTGGGATTACAGGTGTAGCTTGACTATCTGCTTCAGTTGGAGAGACTATACTTGAAATACAGCATTTTCAAACTAGTGCCATGTGCCTATCTGGATCATTACTTTGGTTCAGAGAAACCTGGCCAAGAACTCTAGATAAAGGGACATCTCAGGCTTGCCAAAGAAGGTACTGCTATTTGAAGAAGAATGGTCAAAAAGCAAGGTAGAAACAAACAAACAAACAAACAAACAAATATATATATATATATATATATATATATATATATATATATATATATATGTATGGGGAGTGGGCTTGAGGAAAGAGCTCATGAAAATGAACTAATACCATAAAAAACGTGGGTAATCAAAGAGGTACAGCGCAGCTGGGTCTTGGGGCAGGTGGAGGAACGGAGTGACCGGACAGTCCTCAGAAAAACTCCTAAGAAAGCATCATAAAACTATCTTACTATAAATTATTATTGGAAGGAACAAAATCTGAGTCAATGCTCTTATTTGTTCTTTGTAAGGAAAATAGGTGGACCTGGAATATTTATTGCACTCTGCTTGAAACTGCACATGGGTCTAAGGAAGTTTAGTAATACTGAATACCGTATCATGCCAACATATGCTACTATGAAATATGCTTCCAACACAAAACTATAGTAAAAATTAAGTGTATAAGAATGTGCACACTTAAAAGCTCTTTACTGATAAAAATATTTTAGAAATAGCCCTTTGAATATTAAAATCATTAGCAAACTAATGGGTAGAAAAGTAAATATGTGTTTGTTGTTCTTACACTGTTTTTATTTTTCCAACACTTTGAGTAATCAATAAACTACCCCTGATAGCATGTGGATCAGAGCGACCACCAAAAAATCTCCACTATGCTTTTCAATCTGCAGAGATAATTTCAAGCTAAAACATTAGTCATTTGTGACCACTGTGTAAGATTTCCTGACGCGTTTCACTATGTTTCCTTAGGGTTCACATTTAAAAGCTCGGTGAAGGGAGAGGATAATGTTGGTTAGGGTGATAAGAGTATTATCACATCATTTTTGAGTCTTAAAGTAATTTAATATTACTATCAATATGAAATAATTAATAATTATGATTAATTATATAATTCTAAATGAAAGGCAAGAGAACGTGAATTTTTTAAGTCTGCAAGATGTTGGAAGTGGTCAAGGCATCAATTAGCATACACTAAACTTTGTTTTTACTTCCAGCAAATGCTGGGATTATTTCAATATGCTAAAATATTTTGTAATTCTCCTCCCCATAAGTAACCCGAACCTATAACTGATGGTCAAGCTTTAGTGAGGGGAGTTCAATCATCTAAACTATTTTTGGTAGGCAGCTTTATTCCTAAAGGGATAATTTCATTTAAAGATCACTGAAACAGTTCTATCCCAAATCCACAAAGTACATTCACCCACTGTTTAATAGGGATTCCTATAGTTTATTTTTAAAATGTCATCATTGCTTAAAATACGAAGTTATGATATTAATTATATGTAGAGTGAAAAACGACTTAAATCCAAAGGGAAACATTTTCAGAGACGGTATCTCTCCTAACTCATTCCATTGAAAATTATTTGACCATAATGAAGCAAAGTTTAAATTTAAGTAAAAAGTTTACCGCTATGAATAGCTTGTAATTTCCCCCTTTACTGCCGCTTACAGGTTTAGTACCCTAGACAGCACTAGACTGTAAGAGGCCTGTACTCTACCGAAGCGGCGCTTAAAATGAAGAAACACAGAATGCAAACCTTTCTCGCAAGAAACATTTTTTTTTTGTATTAGTGATTAAATTCTAGGATCATACTTATCAAGGACATAAATTTTAGGTCCTGATTTTTGCACAATTTTATTTCCGTTCCAAACTTTTCTAAAACAAAGTAGAATTAAAGGAAAGAAAAGAACCTCCAAAGAATCCCTTTCAGAAGAATGAAGTATTATCAATGGTGCTAGAATTGGTTGATTTGGTTTACTTTAGGGTTTGTTTTTTTAAAAAAAGTTTTAGTTTTTGCCAATATTATTGAGTCTTAAATTTAAACTGTTGAAATAGAAGAAAAACAACCATAGTAAACGCATGGAGAAATGAAATTTCAGAGAGCAGCGTGCTGCGTGGAAATTCAGCGACCAGTAACAGCCACGCCTCGTGGAAACCAGAACCTGGCGGCTTCTCGTCTCCCGCTAGCAAGTGCCCTAGAGGGAAGCGGCCGTGAATCTCACTCCGAGCACTGACTGGCAGGCTCCTTTTCGTTTGTTTGAAATATGCTATGCCCCAAAGGCAAAAGTACAAAGAAAACAATTCCTACGTTTGAATGAGGTCGGTTACTTTAAACGTGAACGTGGATTATTGTTCAGAAGACCAAAACTGTGGACTATGTAATTCGTCTCCAAATGATAAATGAGTAATCTGAAGTAAAATGAAATTTTTCAAAGTGGCGTTCTGATAGTGAAAACAATAATTCACACTATAGATAAAGAAACAGGAAGCAAACGATGATTTAAGACGTTAAGATTGATGATGAATAAGACTGCACCAGTGTTATCCTGTGTTTTAGAGTGGAGCTATCCAACAAAAAAAATTAAGCCACAAATGCAAGTCGTATATGTAATTTTAAGTTTACTAAGATTCTTTCTAAAAAAATTAAGAAACAGGTAAGATTAATTTTAACAAAATATTTAGCCCAATATGTTCAAAATATTGCCATCTTAATACATATCACTACAAAATTATTGATGAACTGTTTTACATGCTTTTTTCATCTTCAATAAGTGGTGTGCATTTTACGTGCACCACACATGTGCGTTCAGACTATAATTTCAGTTGCCAAAGAGAAATATGTGGCTGAGGAAGGGCTGGAAGATAGCATTGCATTTGTTGGAATTTAGAGGCTATCTCATTAATGTTCCACAACATGAATAGACGCCTATGTGAATCCATGCTCATGGTGATATCAATCTTTTAATTTAGTCAGGTTTTTGTACTACTGACCCATTTTCTTACTGAAATAAAAATCATAGTTCCTATATAGTAAAGTTTCTTCAATGGAGCTTTCTTCATCAAATGGAATGGTTAACAGAGTTATGCACCACATTTCTTTATTGCCAATTTCTCACATATTAATATGTAATAAATACGCTGAATTTGCCCTGCACTATCATTGTTAAAGTTGTCAGTTATTGTCACCTTAGATTTGTGCTAGTGTTTGTTAGCAAGCTACTCCTGCATTTATAAACGTATATTTTCCCATCAATGTGCAAATTTTATTCCTATACATACAAACACAGAGGTATACCTTTAATAGAGAGTGAACCATTGCCTATTTAAGGACCGTACCTATTTATCTAAGAATTCCAATTCATAAATAGCTGTCCAAGCAATTTCTGATGGAATCTATCATAGGACCCAGTGGTAGAATTCAAATCCACACTGATCTGTGAAATTCTAAATTTGGTTGGAAAAGCAGTTATCTATCTGTGTCATATCTTGAAATCAAAAGAGGTAAGCCTATTTTAAACTCACCTGACCTCCAATTTGAATAGTGATAATGATTTTTTTTTTTGTGGGTACCGGGGGTCGACCTCAGGACCTCGGGCGCCAGCAGGCGCCCGTGCCACTGAGCGATATCACCGGCCCCTTTTTTCGTATGTGGGATCCAGGAGTCGAACTCGGGTCCTCGCGCTTGCCAGGCAGGCGCTTATGCCGCTGAGCCATCTCACCGGCCCAGTGATAATGATTTTTAAATGGAAAACTTAGGATTTGAGGAGGATATGATATATTGACCTATTTAAGACTGTATATATCTTTGAGATTAATTCCAATCAGTGAAGCCATAGACAGAAGCTTAGGATGTCAGTGGAGAGAACTCATTATGCCTAAATGTTGTAGAAGCATAAAACAGTTTTCTAAAGATGAAAAATGATGTGTGTATAGCGACTTCTTTGGCTAAGTATAAAGATGATTATATGCTAATTATTTGGGCTCTGGTGGCCTCTGTTATTTATGAACAAAAATAACATTGCTATTTGGAGTTAGAGGAAGGAAAATAATTTAAGAAGAAAAATCCCATTGAAAATGTAATCACAAGAAATCACTGTGGTAGGTAATCTGCCATACTGATCAGGTTAAAGAAATTATCACTTTTTAAATCACAATTACATCACTTACCCAACTTTTTGCTTCTATATTTACTCTCCTGGTAAAAATCATTATGTGTTTAAAGGGAGAGAAAACAAAACAGGAAAAGCTGCGGCAAAAGGTGCAAGGATACAGTCCCTTCCTGGAAAGAGGATTTTGTGGCGAACCATTTCTCCCATAATGCATCCCACAGACCATATATCCACTGGAACAGGAACGAAAGGGAAGTGAAGAAAAAGGAGGGAAGTAAAGTTAACTAAAATAATGACCTCTGAAGGTGGAGGAAAAAGAACAGTTTGATTAGAAGGTACAATTTTCACCTCCCACCAAAGGTGGCCAACCGATGAATAGAAACCATCACTATGCTTCATATAAACAGGGTCAAGCCGAGGAATGTAAATTAATGTCTTTTTAAAAAGCATTACTCTGTGGGTGCCTAAGACTGCCCTCCTAATAGCACAGAATGGCACAGAAAAGCAGTAGCTAAACAAAAGTATCTCCGTGATAGATGAATGCTAAAGACCACCCTGGAGTATTTTTGATATTATTTGTCAGATGTAAAACAATCACCTCTATCACTCTGTAGGGGTGACGGCTTCTATTTTTTATGCTATTCAGTTATGTAGAGTAGGGCGACAAAAGAGCACTTTGTGTTCTATGTGTGTGTGTCCAAAAGAAGCGTATACTCAGCCCAGTCCAGACCAGGAAATGGCTGGAGTCGTGCTTCACACACACAGCACTGGAGTTCCCAGTATTCAGACTTATTCCTGCAAGGATTATACTTCTAAATGAATATCTGTTTTAACTTCTATTTGAAATATTTAGAGAAAATATGTGATAAATTAGCACATATATGTACCCATATATTTACTTCTCACTTGCCATCCTGGCTAACCAACCATGCCTCGCCTTCTCTTACCAACTTTATCCACTCCCAACTCGCCTTTCCTTGGGGACAAAGGGGACTTTGGGCAACAACACGAGGCTGCACTGCTCTGCGGGGAGGGAGGGGTGCAGTGCGGGGACGGCGGGCATGCCCGGGAGCAAGCAGGTGTCTGCGTCACCTTCCTTCACCATGCGCCCAAGAAGCCAAACACGGAGGCAGCGGCTTGCAACCCTTTCCAGTGAGAGGAGAAAGGGGTCTGAACGCCTGCGCCCTGCAGGGCAAAGACCTAAAAAGCCAGAAGGGGCAAATTCAGACCCCCGCTCTCTTACATCCTTAATTCTTTTTCTTTTATTGACACATAGTAATTATACCTGTGTGGGGTACAGTGGGACATTTGACACTGAATACAATGTGCAGCGATCCAGTCAGGGCAATTAGCGTATCCATCACCTCAGACATTTACCACACCATGCAAAATCCCCTGGTCTAGCTCTCTTGAAATATACAATAAATTATTTTCAACTCTAGCCTTTAGTTCTTGACTTTTCTTCAATCAGTTCCTCTCTGATTTTTAAGAAATAACTTGTGAAGAGCCCCGGCAGTCCAGTTCCTCAGGAGGAAGGCCGCCTTCACCTCTGACATTGGCCACCAAGTGAACTTGCCCCTCTTTCTTTCTTCTTTTCTTTTCTTTTCTTTTTTTTTTAGGCAGGGTCTTGCTATGTAGTTCAGGCAGGCTGGCCTTGAACTCACTATGTAGCCCAGGCTGGCCCTGAACTCACAGATATCCTCCTGCCTCAGCCTCCACAGTTCTGGGATTACAGGTGTGTACCACCATGCCTGTTTTTGTGCGTGTGTGTGTGAACTTGCCCTTTTTAAAGCTGATTTTCTCTTTCCTCTGTACAAATGCATAAAAGTATTGGCTGTTCAGTGGCCAGGAAATTTTCATAAAATACCCTGTAGCATGTGTATGTAAAAATACAGTGATAATTATTTTTATAAAATATATAAAATAGACTAATTGGAACTAAATAGAATATATAAACAGAAATGAAAGCTACATTGGACAGACATATACAGTCCTAGTTTAAAACTACTCTTATTTCTAAGGCTACGAGATGTTTCTCAAAATGCTACATTACTTATAAGACAGATTCTGGACAAAATCATATTGCAAGGCTTTCTAGCAAGTACTTTATAAATTCTCCATTTTATTCAATCAAAATCCAATTTGAATACCTTTGAATAAAACCTTCATTTTTTTAAATTAATTAATTTATTTTTTTGTATTTTTGAGACAGGTTCTCACTATGTAGTTCAGGTGGCCTGGAACTCACTTTGTCAACTAGGCTGGTCTCGAACTCACAGCGCTCCTCCTGCTTCAGTCTCCCGAGTGCTGGGATTACAGGTGTGCGCCACCACGCCTAGCTAAACCCTTCTTTTAACGTGTTTATGTATACTCAATTTTCTTTCTGAATTAGTATTGTAAAAGTTAATGTTTTTCCTTTCTGTGGTCTATAAAACTTTACCATGCAACTGAGACCCTAAATATTCCTCACAGAGCACTTGAAAGTATGAACGAATATCTTATCCAGCTCGAGTAACGTGGGTTATTCCAACTGGCCTGTTCGAGTAGTGCTTACAAGGAATCTCTTGCGGATCTTTCCCTAGGACGGGAGCCAGGCCGTGAAAGCCAGATGGGTACGTGGAATAGAGGTCTTCGGTTTGCACACTCGCTGTTCCCTGAGCTGCAGCTCAAACAGCGAATTTCCTCAGAATTGATGGCACTCATGTAATCAGCACCCAACTTGCCTGTTTCATCAGACTCCACTTACAGTTCTCTTTAGCTGTAACATTTTAGTTCTCTTCTGCCAAAGCTTACTTCTCAGAAACAGTCTTCACCTTTTTAACGAGTGATTTTTCCTAGTAGTATTTTTTCTTAAAAATAACAAACTTTGAATTTGAAAGCTGGCAGCTCTATTTCTGAGAAATTCATATTTATGAAAGATAACATACTCCCGGCTGTGTAAACTGTGTGCCCATTTCTTCCCAGTTTCGGAAGCTCCCTACCGTTCTCCTTGTAGCCCATGCCCAGGATGACCTCCGGGGCTCTGTAGTAACGCGTCACCACGTACGGTGTCATCATGAAGCTTGTTCCTGCTGTCCTGGCCAGTCCGAAGTCCAGGATTTTCAATGTGCAATCGGACTTGACTACGATGTTACTCGGTTTTAAATCCTGCAACAGGGACATGAGAAGACATTAAAAGCCTGTATCCTATGGAACTCAGAATTTCATCTACCCAATCAGTGTGGCATTGCGGGGTCCCCTCTTGCCTGCAAAGGCCTGGATAAGACATAGGATTACTACTAGAAAGAAGTTGACAATTCATTTGGGGTTTTTGAAAAATAGCTTGAGAAAATTTTTTAAATCCTTAAGAGAACTGTACTATCATTTTCACAATTTAGGATCATGTTGGGAAGAAGTTTTAGAAAAAAATAAATATATCATTTGTCATCTCAGTTTTCTCCTTAGGGTAACATAACTTCTCAGGGTGTATTTCACTTCCAGACCTGATGGAGGAGAAGTCAGGGTAGCTGTCGCTATTCTGCCAAAGCTGCTTTATTCCACCTGCCTGTACAATCAAGGAGCGAGAAAGCATGAGGTCCCTCAGAACTGAAACATAATGTCACACAAAGTCAACTACAGTAGTGAAGTTCCGCTACACATTAGTGAACTATACGCTACTTCTGTTATCAAAGAAATGAGGAAGTGCATTTTATTTGAGGAAAAAAAAAAAAGAAAAGATCTACAGCTGTTCTTTCTCTTCTCCAAAAGACTCTTAGCTATAACTCCATTGTGTCCTTACCCTGTGAATAATTCCAGCAGAGTGCAGATGTTTGATGCCACACAACATCTGGTATAGCAGGTAGGACATCCGCTCATGGTCTAATTCCATCTGAATCACCTGACACAGGTTGGCGTCCATCAGTTCCATTACTAAGTAACTAGAAGGTAAATCTACAGTTTCAGTACCAGATAATGACTAGTGAAATCTTTCAGTCAAGTTAGAATTCTCTACTAGATCTGTAAGTTTTCTGAACTTCCCAGCTCTGCCTTGGACAGAGGCAGAATATGAAAACTTGCAAACCCTGCACTTGTTAGCTACAGTAATTCTGTCACCAGGCTACAAGTAGAAGCACTATTCATTAATGTGTGACTCACCCATATATGTTTTTACTTTCATTCTGCTCTTGCTTTTCCCTGTATTCCTTCAACTTTTTCTCCAATATTATGATTACAAATAAGAAAACAAATTCAGGATAGCTACTTCCACTAAAGCAATGTAGACAACATGCTGAGGTATTGCTTCCTCTCCTCTCTGTGTAGCTCTATTTTCTAGGTAGATTCGTTTTGCACAGAATCAAAGGTGGCACAAAATGGAAATAAAAATAATTTTATCGTGTACCTCAAAGTAACCTGGCTCATCCTAGAAAGGGCACAGAATCAATTAGTAATAAATAAATGGATAAATATAAGCAAGCCTTTCCTGATTGAACCAAGTCCACTGAGCCACAAAGCACATGGAACCCAGAGGCCAGAGGGAGGCACCATGATTTTCAAGGAATAACTCTGCCAAGGGTCTTTCATTTGTTCCCAGCTCTTACCTCCCATTTGATGGCTACAAGGATTTCATCTCTCTATCTTTTCATCGTTTCATAACTTTCCCTTGAGTTACATGAGTGCTGGCTCACCCTTCCTCAGGAGTTAGTTACTTACACGTCCTGGAACTCCTCCAGCGTTTTCTGGGGTGTGAAGACATTTAATAAGCTAATAATCTGGAAGAGCGCAGGAAGGCACAGAGGAGAGAGAGAAAGAGACAGTGAGCTATGCAAAAAATCATATTTAAGAATATTCCAAATGAAAGTCACTCACTAGAGCTATGGTAGAAATACAAAGGTTGGGAAAACTTTTTAGATTGTCTCGCAAAGCATAGAAAGGCATATTCAGAAGGGTATTATGGTCCGTTTTCAGGTTAATGATGTGGTTTAAAAGCTCGTGTTTCTAGGCAGCAGGAAGAGCCAGAGAAGACAGATAATTGTAGATTGCTTTAATGTGATTCTCCCTGGTAGGATGGAGATCCACAGGTGGTTTAATGAAGAGGAGGCAAAACCACATGAGAGGAGACAGCAGCCTGGGACATGTGCAGCCGGACTGATCAAGGCGATGTTTTCCTCCAAATGCATAAACACCCTTCCGGTTCAAGATGTTTTTGTACCGCTACTGTAGTTTCTTTTACTTTTATCTCACACTAGATATTAAACTAATGCTCTCATGGTGTGGGGGGGTTACATTGTAGATAATTAAGGGTGAATTTAGTGGAAAGTATATTTAAAAAGCTATCTAAATTCAGTTCTAAATTTTTTGTTCCCTGCCTTTATATTTTCTTCATTAGACAGCAAAGAAATTCACCTTTTAGAATGGGTACATTTTAAAAAACCCTTTATCCCAGTTCCACATGAATTACATACACAAATAACTCAAGATGTTCTTCTGCCTAAATATTCTATATTAAGGTGCCAGTTGAAAATGAAAATAAAATATATAGATAAAAATCTTACGCTTACAAGTTGCTTACACCTATGTTACAAAAATGGGATAAGTACATGTTCAAGACTTAGCTTCAAAAAGTGGATTTCAAAGTCAGTGGATTTTAGTACATTCCGTAAGTGGCACAGAAACATATGAAGTACTTAAAAACAAAATTATTTCAAACACCTGAGAAATGCAGTCATTTCTGTGCAACTTTTTTCATTTCTTAGGAAATTATTGAGAAAAATATCACATGACCATTCAATTTTTTCTAGTATAAATATATATGGTAATGGTTCTAAATATATCAAAAAACCCAAGATTATATCTTATAAAGCAACTTTACAGTATGAAATATAGACATAAATCAACAATTGTTTCAAAATATCTTTAAAATTTATAATTAAAATACTTGATATTCTGTATGCCTAGTTGTGCTAAGTATTGAAAATGTTGATATAATACATCTTTCATTTGAACATCAATAGTGAATCTGTTCTGAAGCACTTTATCCATCTCATAACGTAACTTATTTCATTTCCATTTTTATTTACACAAAACACATTGGAGACTACACAGGGCACCCGTGCACACAAGCACCCCTCCAAGAAAGAAAAATGTTGGACTCCGCCATCTGGTAAACAAATAATCTACCCAATGTAAATTAGTCTAGAAAGTAGCATTACAATTTTAGGTACATCTAGATTTATTGTTTTACAAGGTAATTTCTCAAGCTCTATTCCCTACCGTCTATTCTATTCCCTTTCCTATGCTCTTGTTTTATAAACTTATCTTCTCTGATTTCCCTTTTAGATTTTCTGTCCTCTTCATTCTTTGCTCCCTTATAAATTTTAATTCCTACTCATAAGCAACTTAATAACTTCTCTTTAAGACGAGATCATCACAGATATTTCATTTTAGTTCCACAGTTTCCAGTTGGAATTGGACCCCGTGTTATTGTGTCAATGTTATTGGGTCTTCACAATCACTCCAGGTGTCCTATCTTGCAAGTGAGTATTCACTTTCTAAATGGGTTTTCTTCACTATTGTTAAAGTTTTTATAAGATTTCTTCATTGTTTATCTATAATTTTAGCAGTGTTAACAGAGTTCTATATTCCAACTGCCTTTTATTAATAAAGTACTAAAGTAGGACTTATCAACCAGTGGTAAGGGAAGCTCCTCTCTATTAAAGAAATGTATTTCTGTAGACAGACATGCCTACCTGCGTTATCACATGCACACGGGAAAGGGCAGTACAGGTAAGATACTATTGATAAGTTATTACTGCGATTTGGAACTCCTTTTTAGGTATCATTAATGCAAGGGATGACAGATGACTGAATTAAAATGCCAATGGTCCCAAAACTCTCAACAGCATGAAAAGAACCTGATTGAAGTCACTGGAGTAGAGTAATACAGGACAAGAGAAACACTCTCATTGGCCTGAATCCACATATTTATATTTCAAATATCTTTCAGCCAAACACTCACACATTTGTGTCTTCTCGGTGCCACGGGTAGAGGGTTAGCCATGTGACAAGAAACCTTGCTTATAAAACTTCAGCAATCATTTCAAATATTCTGTGATTTTTATGCCTAAGAAATTTGTAGGGAGTTATGATGGCTACTATTCTATAGTTTTACTTATAATTTATTTTTATTATATCCTTACATGTAACATAATGTACTTAATAAATCTATCATAATTAATTATTAAAATAGTTATTATAAAAATAATGAGTTATCTCACATTTCTCCTTATTCAGGAGAAATAGAGCACAGGAAACATTCTAAAGACCTCTGCTTGGGGTAAGGAGCCAAGACTGTGAATTCTGTTACAGTCTCCCCACTGAGCTCGGATGAGAAAATGCTCTCGATGATCCACTCTGAATTGCTTTGCAGGTATGCATTTTCTTGTTTGCCTGGCCCTCCAAAATCCAAGATGCCAACACACAGTGGTTACTCTGAGCAGTTAGTTGGAGGCCACTGCCAGACTACAGCTAAAGCAGGAAGGAAATAACATAGTGAATAAAAATCTCCATCTGTTAATACTTTAATTTAAATTATAAATGAATACAGTAGATTGCTATATAGAGTTTTTCTAGGTTTTGTGGTGGGGGGCGTTAGGGAGGAGTATTTGTTTGTTTTCTTTGAAAAGCACGAAGTCTCCTGTTAATAGGATCAAGATAACCAAATAAGGCTAATTATGTAACAGAGACATGTCTATCGAATTTACTTCCGTTCCATATGGCTTTTTGATGATCTTTAAGCAGGAAGCTACCATGAGGACAATGAATCACATCTAGCATATGGGCAAGATAAACAATCTTAAGAGGCAGAAATTGTAAAGTAAAGAAAGCCTTTCCTATTCAAGTTGCCATTTATTTTCATGTTTTAATCTCACAGCTTCCCACTGCCAGAGATTTCAAAACAACAAGGAAACTCACGTTTTTATGGTTCACACACTTCATGAGGACCAGCTCCCGGTAGGCTCTCTTAGCGTGCGTTTGGTTCTGAAAGGGTCTGCTGAGCTTCTTAATGGCCACATTTCTGTCCAGGACAGCATCATACGCAGCACTGCAGAGATTCAAGATCATTCCAGGATGAATAAGAGAAGATCCCTAGAACTCCTGCCCACCTAACTAAGGGGGAGGTGAAGAAAATGCTATGTCGGCATCCTACTCAGATTCCATTTTCTCTGGTCACATGACAATGGGCTGTAAGTAAAGATACAAGTTACTGATGGAAGAAGGAGAAGAGGAAAGTGGGAGGAAGAAGAGAAGAAGGAAGCAGAGAGAAAGGAAGGGTGTTATCTTACTAAGAATAAAGCATACAATTGCATTAGTGGGTTGGATATGGGGAGAGAAGAAATTTCCCACAGGCTCTGTGACTATGCCAAGTCATCTCATCTCTCTGGGCTTAGATTCCTCATTTATTAATAAGTAGTATTGAAGTATTCTTCAGATATAAACTCCATAGGTTCTCTGGTTATTTTAAGTGAACTGTCATTCTTTTCCCAGTCACAGGAGCTAGTTTTTAAGGTGTGTTGCTAATTGCCGTGAAGACACAGGTTGGTGGATAACCAAAGTGGGCTCATTAACAGTAACAAAACCCAAAATAAGGATGCAACGAGAGCTTTCAGAACCACAAATAACTTCACTGAGATACAAAGACAGAAATAAATGCTGCTGCCATTTGAAGCTTTCAAACTGTCTGAGAATAATTTACCATGCTGTGAGAAAGCAATCCAAATGTATGGTCAAGTATTTCTCATATTCGGAATACATGGGGCTGGAGATCAAAGGAGCAAGCAAGGGGTTCTTCTCGCTGCTATACCTAATGATGTATTCACAAAATTTTTGTCTCTTGTGCCTGCAACTTTGAGTTTTGCTGGGTTTTGTCTTGGTTTCTAGAAGAAAGGCAGAAAGCAGGATCTCCTATGATTGATCTGTTGAATTGGAAGTGACACCATTTAAGGCTCATGATGCTGAACTAAAAGACAAAAAGTGGGGAAATTACTGCGCTAGATGGTAAAGACAGATTCACAGGTTAAGTCTTAGAGTTCATCTGGACCATGCCTCCATTTAGTATTCATTTCTCTCTAAAGTTTCTCTACCAAATTTCATTCATCTCTGCTTATGTACCTCCAAAAGCAGAACTCGTTAATAGCAAGGCAGCTCATTCTGTTATTAAACAGCTTCAATGGTAGAAATGCCATCATTCTAATAAGCAGAGTTGTCCCTCTCTCTGGTTCTCACTGACTACTCTTTCAGACAACTCAAAATAAATGTTCCCTTTTCATTGTGATCGACCATGTAGTTTCAAATCCACTGAAGGACAGAACACAATGGCTGGCCTAGAGTAAGCACTCAGTAACTCTCAGCTGTTATTCTTTCCCCCCAGTTCCTTTCTTTCATAATTTTCCCATCACCAGTCACATATCACCATTTGTCAGAATGTGATTTTAAGTCCCATCTTCATTTGGTTAGGTTCCCCTGAATATATTCCAGTCTGTCCACGATCTATGAAAACATGGACCCTGAACTAAATAAGACATTTAATGGAGGATTGCTGAAGATTGGGGTAGGATTTTCAATTCCTTCATACATGCACGTGTTCATTTATTCAACAACCCTCTTCTGACATAGTTAATGCGGCAAAGTCTGACCTGGCATCTTGATAACATCATACATGATGCACCCACAGTGAGCCTACATTAATTAAAAAATACGGCCCTTTAAAAACTTGTGCTGCTATTATATTACATGTGTCAGCACCGGCATTTCCATTCTAGTGTTCGTTCATTTTAACCCATCAGTGCAGCACAGGTAAAAGAAAGAGTCAAGCAACCTGTGTCTTGTAAGTAAGACACAAGGACAAGAACGGACTTGGAAATATAGGAATCAAACTTTGGGAAGTTAAGTAATTTATCAGCAGAAAACTGATAGGTCGCTTTAAAGAAGACTGAATTGTAAGCCAAAAACAAGTTAGTGAAGGTATCTTTAAAAAATAGAATGGCAGTCACTCCCAAAGGTCTATCAAAGAGTGAGGGACACAAATTATGGCCAAATAAGAAACAGTCCTTGCAATTCGGCCCAGGGATCCCATCAGCCTGGCAGAGAGCTGTCCCTACTATGATGGTCAGAGGCTGCAGGTCGTTAGCCTTCCGATTAGAGCCTCCTGGGGCCGATTCCATCCTTTGCTGTCGGTATTCTGTTCACCAGGCTCTCCCTCTTAATGTTGCTAGCAGAAGTATTGCCCATATTTGGTCAGCTTGACTGTTATACTTCTCATAATTGAATACATTGACATCTGGCTTTCATATGTGAGATATTTTTTTAAATAAATGTCCTTGGATTTGTGTAATGCAGGATATGATAAAACATAAATTCTGATGGCATATGCAAGCATCAGACATGTGCCTATTAATCAGGAATATCTAGCCTTTCTACTAATTACAAATACATTCAAATGTGCCACCATCTTGACCGTATTTCTCAAGTTGGTCCTACAATATCAAAAAGACTGAGAAAAAAGCCTGCTTCAAATCTAAATAGATTACAACCATAGAGTTCTCTAACTTCCCACCTTAGTAGGCAGTCTGGTATCATTTTTTTTTAATGAAGTATTTATTCCCAGTTCTATCTGCGTATTTTCTTAATTGCTCACTTAGTATCCTTTTTTCTAGCAAATGTCAGGCTCAGTAGGTGTTTCTTATAAGTAATTTTTCTTCCCTCTGAAGAAATAACTTTGTCTACAGTTGTGTGGAATACGATGGGTTGGCTCACTGAACATCACTTGACCCCCCCCATATGGTAGGGTCCCTCCCTTTCAAGAGAGACTACAGAGCTTGATGTGCAACCCCAGAGCTAAGGTACAGCTTGCTGACTCTACTGAGGTCCTGCTCGTGCCACAAGAGAGACAGATAAGGCAGAGATGAGGAGCTGGGCATCTTCTGACGGTTCCTGGCTGCCACGCTGAGTCTGGAGGACTCGCGGTGTCAGTGGTTCTCCAGCTCCCCAGCTGAGAGGAGGAGCTAAAGCAGAGGTAGCATGACTCCAGGTTCCAGGGCCCAGGCTCCACGGGATGGAGGAGTGAGAAGCAGCAACACAGGCCCAGTTCCAGCTCCGGGACTCCAAGCTCAGCTACAATCTGTGCTCTGGGAACGCAGGGTTCTAGGGTACTCACAGAGCGCAGCTCCCTGGGGATTGAGCTTTCCAG